>CM023450.1:101248243-101840743 GCA_013339765.2 Haemaphysalis longicornis | reverse complement strand
GGGTCGAGGAAAGTTCCACTCCTCCGACTTTGTATTTGGGCGCAGCACTTAAGCGCCCGATCCGGTGGTTTCGCGTAACCATGGACCTCGTCGTTGTAACCGGTCGAACATAGAGGACAGGAAAGATAGATAAGATAGAGTGAGCAGGAAAGCGGAGGAAGAAAGTATGGCGAAGTGTGAGGGGGAAGGCGGCATGCCGAGGCCGCGCGAGATATGCTCGGCGGCGGCGGCGCGCTGTGAGATAACCCTGAAGTAGCGCTCTTCGTCGTGCGTTCACGGATGACGCGATCGCTTTCTGAGACGCAGCAGCTATACGTCGTCACCAAGAAGACTGCAGTTCACGTTGCGCTCCAATTTCGCACAAGGGACTTCGTAATCGTCAGCCAATTTTTTGAAATCCATCGCCACCATATATACAAATAATTTTTCACGCCCGGAACACTGCTTCAATAATGTCCTTCTTGAGATAAAAAATTCTATGTTTCGACGTCGTTTCCGCTATGTTAGATTGATGAAGAGGCAAGCGGGCACCCGCCTTGTCGACGAAATGCGTTGGTACTTTCAGTTGGCTTCTCCGCGCAATGACTCTTATTGCAACAGAGCACGCTTTACAGGTTGGCGTACAGGTGCTTTACAGTTAAATGAGCGAAATCGACTCCCGTTCGGCAGGAATCCTGGCGCCGGACGAAGGCAGCATCTACGTGCATGACGTGAATGTGCAGCACAAGCTTTCTGAGGCCCGCTCTCTCATTAGCTACTGCGCCGAGAAAAGCACGCTGTTCCAGTTCATGACCGTCAAGGAGCACATCAACTACTCCAAGCTGGTGAGCGCTCGAGTAGAATATCTTAGACTACAGAAAGCTGGGTGAACGTAACCGCGCATAGTATCTGGTTTTGCCAGTTCACTGTGGAAAGGTTAACCTAAAGAGAGAGTGATTTACGTGTTGTCAACTGAAGCTTATTGTCGGCAATCAGAAGTGATCCATTGTTTATGCGCTCAGTAAAGTTTATTAGAGTAAACTTGCGATCCAAAAGAAGCTATCAAAATTCTGGAAGCAGTAGCCAAACAATAACGTGTGCGTTGAGAATTGTCAAATGGAATTCAAAGGCGTTTTTTTGTTTGTATTAATTTTGGAACTCAGTCCTTTACAGACAGTTCGAAGAAATTGTCGATCGAATTAGAATGATTTATCTGTGCCGAGCTGTCTACTCTTGTTTCCCATCGAGCGATATAAAAACAAGGATGAACAAGCGGACTCTCCGCGTTCAGTACAGGATTAAATACATATGCGTTTTAAGGCGCTGACCACCATGACCATGGATTGCCTTACGGCAATACTTTCTGTTCACCACTGGCGAATGTTTTTCCAGCTGGTTATTGTCAATAAATAATTCCCAGCACTCGCATGAACCACAACTCGTGCTTGGCAAGCATACTAATGTGTTTTTACATGCCTTTTCAAATACCAGACTATCTGGACATTTCGTTCGAGCGTTCAGCACGCAGACTCTACACATGGTTAAAAACAAGTATAACGTCCCCGTCACGGATGAGTATAAGTAAAAACAAGTATAACGTCCCCGAGACCAACTGATGTTCAGCCGGACGCACTGCCGACTCAGCTACGAGGAAGGTTTAACAAGAGTGAAGAGTCAGTGGTTATTAGTTATATGGACTGTAATTGCATCCCTGATATTGTGCTACGCCGCATCCACACAAGGTAGAAATGAAACGCACCAGAGAAAGTTTTTCGGGCGAGCCCTCTGTGACGACGGGGAAGAGGCAGAGAAACAACACTTTTTTTTCTTCTTATCACAAAGCGCATTTTGTCGAGCAGCCTACTTCAGCTATCACAATGTACTTCCGTCCAGCAGACTTCCAGATGGAGGCTAACTGCAGATAACTTAACGAAACTTATAAATAATTGAAGTAGACAAACGCAAATGTATAACTTGAAAATAAATTGCTGTTAGTAAATACATAGATGGCTGCCCGGCGGAGTCCAGAACAAACATAGACATCCAGAGTAAATGTAAGTCGGTTTTACCATGCTGACAAAGGGTGGGGATTGCGTAACCCTTTTAGACTGGAGGGGTGCTGAGAGTCCCCCGCGTCAACTAAACACGGGAGTACATCCGCCAGCACTGCTCAGCATTAATTACAGCGGGATTTACGGAAGGAACATCACAGGGAGAGTTAGCCCTTGAAGTTTCTATTCGTGCTGTTGTTTGCACGGTATACAGAACGTCGATGTGCTCCCAGTTTCCATCATCGGTACGATAGCTGAAGCGTACTTTTAAAAATTGGCGAAGCTTCTACTAAGTCTCGCAAGGATTGAATCATAGCGAAGCTGGAGGATATCTTTATGTAAGCCGTGAAGGACGCACCACCACGCATTGCATTAGGCTTGAAATTGCTGATTTACATGTTCCGTCATCGCTTTTCACTGTGGTAGTAGTAGTCATCGTCACATCCATCTATACCGTCGTCTTCATCATACATAATTGGCGGGCCCGGATCGTTTTGTTCGCAGGCCTTCACATTTCTCCAAAAGTGGAACGCGTCAGAAAGCACTAGAACCGGCGGCAACCAGCCTCCCGAATTGGACGTCTGTAGCGTGGCCTGTCTTGTGCTCCCCCCTTGACGTGCGGACGCACTAGAACTGTTTTCTTGGTATTTTTGCGAGCACCACGTGCAAGTCTGGACGACGACGCGCGCTCGTCGGAAGACGCAAGCTCACGTATATGGTAAACAGCAGGAGTAACGATGACCCAATTTGTGATGACGCCGCTCACACATTACGTCTAGCAACAACAGCTCCGCTGTTAAAAAATTAGCAGCAGGCCCGCATTTCCTCCCCTTTACACATTTGTACAACATTTCATACGCACCGTGGGTAATGTAATGTGGGTAATGTAGCGTACGTGGTAATGTAACGTGGGTAACGTAACTACAAATATGCAAGTCGAGCACCAAACAAACTTGTACGGACGGTTGAACATAATATATTCCACGGTGTAAGGCATATAATTGGATTCCCTGTTGTAAGGCAAGCATCGGATTTGAATTCGTATGTCATTGCTAAAGTGAGGTCTGGATCTCACCTTCCCGAACTCAGTTGAACGCTTCAAGCCAAACCCCGGCCGCGTGGCGGGAGGTGGACACCGACGACCTGCTCTATAGGCTCAGGATGTCCGACTACACCGACGCCCTCATCAGCACGCTGGCAACCGGGGTTCAGCGTAAGGTGGCCGTCGCCGTGGCGCTGTCCCGACCGGCAGAGGTCTTGGTGCTTGACGAGCCAACCTCCGGCATGGACGCCGTCAGCCAGGCCGACGTGTGGAAGGTACCCACTTGTGCTCGCCACGATTTTCTAGCTGCATTCCAGTTTAACAGTGTAGCCAGACGAGTACACTTCGAAGTATAAGTAAATGGCTAAGCGAAGTGGTAGTGGTCAATACAGGGCGCCATTTGAGAAATATATAAGAGTAGTGAAATTGACAAGTGTAAAGTTTACTGAAAAGTCGAGACATTTTGACGTAAAAAGTCGTACTGGTGCTTGCTTTTGGCGCTGGCTTGTCGAGCAGTCTCCTAAAAGCTATTTAGGCAAATTATGCCCTTCACATAACGCGTTTTATTCTTGATCGTCGTGTGCCTTGCGCCGTATTAGGGGGTAAGAGAACATTAAATCAAAGAGAAATATTTTTTTAGTGGATGATTACGCGGATGGATGAATAGATGAACGGATGAAGGTGGAGGAGGAGGTAGAGGAGGAGGAGGAGGAGAGAAACGTTTTTTGGAGCGGAAAATGCTGTTTTGGGTGGCCTTCCTTGTCCGGATAGCCGCGAGTCGTGGCAGCTGCTCTTGCCCGAGACACGAGGTTAACCTGCGTCTCTAGCAGGCAGCTGGTCAGCTCGCCCTCCCACTGCTCCAGGGGAGGGCGAAGGGATGTGGTTTGGGTGGTAGCGGCAAGCCCAGACAATGTGGTATGTGGTGTTTGGGGTGTTACAGGATGGGCATTCGTAGGGGTACATGGTTGGTCTTATGTTGTGTAGTATCGTTGTGTTGCAGTATGTCTGGGTTTGTAGTCGTCGCCAAAGGCGTGCGTCATTGGTGTTGAGAGGTGCATGAGGAGGTTGGGTAAATGAGATGGTTTCGACGGTAGTGGTACAAGATGTCAGTGTAACTACTCGGGACTGAGAGGCGATTGAGGGACTCCGGTGGGTCTTCTCAGGCTTCAGGGAATGCTCGGCTAGTTAATTCGCGTGCAGCTGCTTGTGCCGCCTCATTCCCTGAAAGGTTGGTGTGGCCTGGTATCCACATGATTTAGATGGACGGCAGCTTCTGTATGTGTCGTAGTATGTTGAGGGCTTGAGGCGAGATGCATCCGTTTTGAGAGTGGCGGCATGCTTCCTGAGAGTCTGTGATGATGACAATGTAATCTGTCGTTGCTGTGGTTGCAGCTAGAGCTATGGCAGTTTCTTCTGCTGTCGTGGATGTGGTAGTGAATAGCGTGGCGGACGTCAGGAGAGTTTCTTGGGTGTTGAGGGCTACAAGGGCATGAGCATGGCGGTTATGGCATGCAGCTGCGTCGGTGTAACTGGTGTCGGGGTTCTTCGAATAGTGTCTCTGGAGAAAACAAACTCGCGCTGCTCGTCGGCTTTTGTTGTAAAACGGGTGCATACGAAATGGAATGCGGACTACTTAAATGTTGGCATGAATGTCGGGAGGATTTCGAGTGGGTGCTTCTGTCGGAGTTATTACGTGGTGGTCAAGTCTCGTGAGAACAGTGCGGCCTGTAGGTGGTAGGGGCAATCGCGTGAGTTGGTTGTATTGTTGGGCTTCCAGCATTTCTGACAGTGTATTATGCAGGCCGAGTTTGAGGAGGTGCTCAGTCGGCGTGAAGGACGGAAGTCCGAGGGCTGTTTTATGACTTACGTATCAGGGTGTCAAGTTTGGAATGCTCTTTTGGTTTCAACTGAACATAAGGTGTTCCGTGTGCTATGCGGCTGGTCAGCAGTGCTTGGACGATACAGCGTGTGTCTTGTTCCTCTTGGCCATGGCGCTGGGTGCAGATGCGTCGAATCAGATGAAGTCGTTTGGTGTAATTGTTTGGCGTAGTCGTTTGGTGTAATTGTGGTAAAAGTGCCGCTCCCGATCCATCGGTGTGAAAGGGGACTCCTAGAATTCGGAGGGTATGGACTTGTGGTACGGGAGCAGTGGCGATTGTGACGGTTGGGTCCGGCGCAGGTTTTGGGTGTCGACCGCGTGTTCTAGCCCGGAGTACGAGGAGTACGAGACGGACAGATTTGTTAGTGTCGCAGGTGAGTCCTCGTTGCTCTAAGTATTCGAGCGTGTCGTTGATAGCTTGTTGGAGGTTGTCTTGCTGTTGTCCTGAGGAGCCGCTTGTCGTCCATATCGTTAATTCATCGGCGTAAAAGGCATGGTAGAGGTCAGGAATGTTGGAGAGTTTGGCTGGCTGTTCAAGAAGGGCGATATTAAAAAGCAGAGGGGAGATTACGGATGTTTGTGGTGTTCCTTTCGCTGGAGTGGGAAATGTGTCAGAATGTATTGGTCCGAGGCGTATGGTGGCTGTCCGGCTTGTTAGAAGAGCGCAAGCATAATTGTATATTGCCTTGATTGCTTGAAGTTGGTTGCTTGAAGTCCTTGAAGAATGGCTCTATGTGTAAAGTCAAAGGCGCCTTGCACATCAAGGGTAAGTATGCAGCTGGGCTGGGTTTTCCTGAGGTTGTCAATTACTCGCCCTTTTATTTGGAGGAAGACGTCTTGGGTAGATAGGTGGTCGGGGAAACCAAACATGGTGTGGGGATGCAGGTCGTTGTCCTTCAGATTCGCAGACAGGTGGTCGTGTACCACGTGCTCTGAAAGCTTACCGACGCACGACGTCAGCGAAATAGGGCGGAGGTTGTCAGGATGAAAACTGTGCGTCTTGGGTATAATAGTTATTTCTGAATGCTTCCACTGTGGCGGAAGGGTTCCTGCTTCCCAGAGGTTGTTGTAGAGTGCGAGAAAAGAGGTGAGGGCCTGATTGTCGAGGTTGCGCAGGATCTTGTTCGTAATCTTGTCTTTGCCGGGCGTTGTGTTTCTCGTCAGACGGGCGAGCGTTTGTTCCAGTTCCTGAATTGTGAAGGGGGCACCGAGGTTCGGATCTAAGGGAGCCCCAGGTGTGGGGGGGGGGGGGTGAAGGGGAAGCGACTGGGAAGATGGACCAAAAAGTTTTTCGCGAACTTGCTCTAAGGTATGTTGCGGTGGATGCTTGCAGCTGTGGATAAGGCGTCGAAGCTGCTGCTAGCTGTTTGGGTCGGTTTGGCGCCCAGGAGAGTGCGAAGGATGTTGTGCGCTTCGTGGTTAGCGTGCCGCCTAGTTGATCGCAGAATAAGTGCCGTTTCTAGGTTTTAAGCGTTCTGGCGTAGTTGCCTACTTTTTGGGTCATTTCGGTGATTCGTCGTCTGAGGGAACGATTATGTTTACGTGTCTTCCATCTAGCTACGCCGTGTCTTGCAGCCCACAGGTGGTCTAGGATGAGAGCCAACGGATGGGTTTTCCGGAGCAAGAGGCATGGTCTTGCTGTGTTTTTGTACCAGGGCTATGAGCTCCGTGGTCCATTGCTCGAGATCTGGGTCAGCTGGGGGCAGGGAGGTACAGTCTTCGCGAAAGGAAGGCCAATCGATGAGTGTTGCTTGTCCAATTTTGCGGCGTAAAGGGAGTTGAGGTAGAGTGATGGCAAGGATGTAGTGGTCACTTCCAAGTGTGTCTGGTAGGCGTGCCCATTGTAAGTGTGGTGCTTGTCGCGCGAACGTGAGGTCCAGGATGGTGTCTCTTGTAACGTTTGTCCCCTGTCTTGGCATCGCCAAGTCGCTGCGCAGAGTAAAAAGATGATGCTGGGTCGCGTGAAGCAGAGCTGGGACTTTTTTTCGAGGCAGTGAAATATCCTGCAAGAATGGTGCGGGGGCTTGAAGTCCCCAAGCAGAATGAGTGGATTGGTGCCGGCGACCTTGATAGATTCACACAGAAGGGGGTCAATTTCACGGAGAGAGTGCTGTGGAGGGCGCATACGCTCAATATGAGCAGGCTGGGCTGTCCAGGTTTTTGTGGGACCACTTCGACGAATGTATGAGCTATGGAAGAGGAGATGTGATCCTGTTGAGCGGTGAGCGTTCGGGCCGTTAGAATTGCAGTATGGTGTGTAGAATATTCGGTGTAGGTATCGTGTCCTCGTAGTTTTGGCTTCGGTGTACCGGTTTTTGCAAGGCGATAATATCGGGAGGTGAGGTGGAGATGTGGTGCCCCAGTCCGGATTTTTTGCTTTTAAAGGACCGGCAATTCCACTGGTAGATAGTTTTTTTCTTGCACTCTCACGAACGTTTTTTTTTTTGTGGTAGAGTAAACTATTACATTCAGAAGTGGTGAGGTGACTGGATTGACAAGGACACTGAATTTCACCATTATAATTGATTTGTCGCAACACGCAAACCCGCAGCGAGTTCGTTAAGCCATGCAGTTGAGGAAATCGTACGCTGGAGCACGGTCTGTTTGGAAGGGGCCAGTTCGTACCCAAAGTTCTATCACGAGCCTTCAGTGTTTGTGTTCGATGTAGCCTAGAAACTCCTTCCCTCCGCTCCCCCGTTGAAATTTAAACGACCTTAAAAATTGTTCAATATGTGTCGAAATCTTATAAACAGTTTAAAACGCTGGGGGTTGAATTCATACGGTTTGATCAAATGAGCGGATACCAAAAAAGGGGTGGCGTGGCTTCGTCACGGAGGTAAAGGAAGTGCGTCCCCGAATTAGGGTGTACCACGTCACAGGCAAATAAATTATTTATTTTTATAATTCTGTTATTATACCTAATTTGAAGACTAGTATGTGCTAATACAGTGCAGGGAATGTGGTTTGTAGTTATGATTCAAGAAAAGATCAACGTGAGGACAACGTAGAAAGACTTCAGAAGTCAGCAAGACAACAAAAACAAACGAAGAATCCGCTCTATCCTATTTGTGCGTGGGCCGATTTATCAAGCTTTTTCTGTAGCGTTTTTTTTTGAATTCCATTCGTTCTACTTATGTTTTGTGCAACATTTTCCATTCAGAAAATACTGCAGCCTATTTAAAGCAAACAAATGCAAAGCAAGAACTTGCTACATATGAGTGAGATAAAAGTAAAACACGGTTCCTGACATTAGCATTAGCCTTTTTATATCTTTTGAGCATCACGGTATTCTCAGAAGAAAGGTGAGCCCCATGAACACGAGTTTGGCGCCTAGGGTGGGAGAGTTTCCTCTACGTCATATCCAAAATTTTCTGGCAAAGCAAATTTCTGCCGCAGGTGCTGTGGCTGATGCGTCGGACATCGACTGTCATCATGACATCTAACAAGTCGGCCGAGGTCGATGTACTCGCCGACCGCGCTGTGATTCTTGCACGTGGGGTCGTCCAGCTGAACAGCGAAGTCGCGTATCTTCGCGATAACCTCAGTGAGAAGAAGCACTGTTATGTTATGTTATGATACTATATGGTATGTTAGTTATGTTATCTTGTTGCATGTTATGATAGTTATGTTATCTCATGTTCTGTTATGTTCCGTTCTGTTTTGATCCGTTCTATTCTGTTCTGTACTGCCCTGTGCTGTTTTGTTTCGTTCTTTTCCCGTTTTGTCTTGTCCTGTCCTGTCCTGTCATGTCCTGTTCCAGGCGAAACATTGGTCGTCCTGCATGCCGAATTGTCGATGATCCCTCTTGAGTTCGATAGAGTATGTGGGTTCCGCCATGTGTGAGGAGCCACTTAAACGGTGGTTCCCGCACGCACTCTTGCACGCAGGGCTGGGTTACCGAATCTGCCTGCAGTTACTGCCAGACGCATCGAGTGCGCTCATTCGGAATCGGCTACAGTCGCTGAGCCCGGAGTACCGAGTCCTGTCCGAGATCGGGCTCGAGATGATGATTTACCTGCCAAAAACGGATCAGGCCAGGGCGCGGAAGGTCGCCCTACAGTTGCGTGGAGAGAAAAGCGCCTTGAAGCTCTCGCACGTCGGTGCGCCGTACCGGACCATTGAGGACGCCGTCATGAGGTTCGCTCTTGGTGTGGGCGAGCTCGCTCGTGCGTCGTCACGCGAGACGATCTACCTTAGTCTGACTCGCTAAAAGTCTGTGAATTAACTACGTTTGGAGGGGACGGGGCATTTGCAAGGGTGGGCTCATCGCTCCTGCCTGCTTGAGGAGACCGGTCACCCCACTTCCTAGCACAGCTCACAATAGTGCGAAGCCATCTAACGAAGCCCATGCCATAGCTAATTGCTGAGGTTTTAAATATGTTGAGTTTTCTTAAATTGCCTGAGAGTAACCTTTCACGTTGTTTCCGTTGCTGGAGCTGACTGTATTTAAAAAATACTGTGGCACTTGCTTTTTTCGCGAAGCCTGTAACGTCCACCATATCATCAGCCCCAATTTCTGCACATGACGAAACCTTGAACACTTCCTACATGTGGATACGAATGGACGCTAGCGTATTCTAATGGTCGGGCCTAACCGTTGCTAGTTTTTAGGAGACTGTACCTAATTTTAATGCTATTTGTTCTCAAAGAAGCTGTCCGAGGCTCGAACCGCGACGCACTAAGTTACTGTATCGATATTATTTGTATGACATCACTGTTCGATGTACGGGATAAATTTGTAGTGGTATATTGTTACGCACAGTATACCCACCGAAGGTATATTGTTATCCAGCCTTTTCCCTTCAGTCACTCGTTTCTGTTAATTTGGCTTCCTTTCCTAACCCGTGTTTCACACATTTCGTCCCTAGCTGAGGCTCACTATGAGAATCACCCTAAAGAAAGTGCTTAAGCAACCCCGCGGTTTTATGTGAATGAACTCCAGCCTGTGCCTGTGACTGTGCCCGTTACGTTACTTTTTAATCAGCGAACATACTCCGCTATGGCCCATCTGATTGCGCGGAAGAGAACTCATGGCAGAGCTGACCAACTGCCGTGTACGCCCCGTAGCGGACTAGGTGCGGCGAGGTTGCGGTAATCAATGCGAGTGGCGATTATTAATTCTGAGTGAAATCATTTCAATGAGCAACTTAACAATTGTACTGTCTGCATCTGGTTCTGCACCTGTTAGAGAACATGTGTTTCTCGGACTGCCAAACGCTACACCGTAAAACAAACTGGTAATTGGATCGGCAACAATCTGCTGATTCGATAGCCTGCTGTGTAAACACATGACAACATCCAATCTATAAGATTGATTGATGGTTAGGTGTTACTGGGGCAAGGCCGACTGGGGCAAAGAGCGCCAAAGCAGTTGTTACGTATGGGAGATGAAGTGGTAAATACTAAAATCGTGAGCAAGAACATAATTAAAATGGGTCAAATACAATGAGAATGGCTGGTGTAGAGGGCCAAGTTGTGATTATGTGTGGTATGAAATAAGGTCTAAAAATGTCACTTCCGCTAAATAGTTAAAAACGCGCTTGACAGAAAAAATGGGATCGTAAGACAGGGAGAACGCTGGGTGTAGTGGGACGTGTTGTCTTTAGAGTTCGGCGTGGCGTTTGCGTCGTGTTGTGTGAAGTGCTTTGCATTGAAGTAGCACATAGATCACGGATAGGCCGCCTGCTACACAGGGGTCTTGGAGATCCCTTGGAGGTCCCTGCACAATGACTCTACTGTTTCGACAGCGTGTGGGCGCTGCACACCAGGAGGCGTAGTCTAGCATTTTCGGTATCATTTCTGCGCGAACGCAGAAAGCTTGCCTAGTGAATCAATTTTGCCGTGATACGCACGAACATTTCGTATTGCTGCTGTCTTCGCAGGATCTGGAATAGGGTGCACGAGCCTTCGTATGCTGCATCACCAAGTGCGGACTTTGACGTCACAGGTGGGCGCCGTGTTCTCCGCAATTATTTGCAAAAACTGACCGACGCAGGCTGCAGAGCTGCAGCTCTAGGTTGCCACTGCTTTCCTTTGGAGCGCTCGCGTACAAGCAGTCTTTGTAAGCTATGAGATGTACTGTAAGTGCGGCATTTGATGCAGCAGCATAAGTAACTAAAGAACGACATGAACGTGCTTGCCCGAAAGGAGACGCTACTACACGTATAAAGAAACATTGACACATTATCAGATTCCGGGCAGCGTAGCACATATACACACAAAAAGACTGTGGTTGATTCCTCTGTCATAGGGAATCGGTAAAACACGAAAGTGAAATGTGCAGCAAAATCTGCAGCTGAGCATGATTTGGGGGGTTTGCGGCTGTCTTGTGGGTGTGCTTGGCGAGCGACGTCCTGCTGGCGGGTCCTTTCGGCAAAGGTGTACTGGCGACATTTCCGTGACGGATATAACGTCAGTGAAATATTGGTGCATCCCAGCATGAAACACTTTCGTGGTAAAATATAAAACCCGAAAACGGACAACCCTATTATACCAAAGGTGGCTTCCCCGCAAGAATACGCTGTGTGCAGGGATGCACCCTTTGCAGGCCACTTGCTGTGTTGTACTGACGTCGTTTCCGTGACGGATATGACGTCGGGGAAATCTTCGTGTATCCCGGAATAAAACAGTTTCATGTTAAACAAACACGAATGTTTCAGCCAGGCAGGTAACCCGAGGAAACCTTCTTAATGTGCTAAACGAAACGGGGTGACACCGAACCTCCTTCTGCAACTTGGATTTCTTTGTCTCTGTACAGTTGACCAAAATGCTCAGTGGACTGGCGAGTGGTTCAGCGGTGTGATGGCATGACACACAAAAAAAGGAAATGCTGTGGCACGTAAGCACTTATTAGAAATGAATGCGGAAGCAAAAGTTTTGAATCGTAGAACGCATATGGCCGTATTGTATGCGCCGCCATGTTGTGTTAGGGAGGGCGTTGAGGCGTGTTTCATTCGGCTTGTACGTGGTAACACTTCCGTTTCACGTGTTGAGGCTGCGCCGTATGATCCCAGTTGTTTCCCAGGAGCCGCTGAGCTAGACGCCCCGTAGTCCATCGCTTCAGCTTCTTCGCTGTCGCACCCAGCATTGTAGTGGCGTTGGTCGCACTTTCTAATTTTCCCCTCCGCCGCTGCTCCGCTCTCGGTTTGGTCTCTTCTCCGTGGTTTTCCGTCCCATGGCGCTTTGTAGACCGTTGGTTTGGCTCTCCGAGCCGCGTTCCGGCCCTCCTCTTGCAGAGACAGCGTGACTGACAAGGGGCTTGCAAGCGTGTTGTCTCCGTTCCGACGCCGAAGGGAGAGGGGTGGACTGCATTGTCGTGCCAACGTAGCTGAGGCGATTAGGTGTAACAGCCGCCGTTTGCAGAAGGCTTGTCCGAACATGCCTTTGATGAACCAAGTTCGTATCGGTTCTCGCAACGGCAACAGGGCCGCGAGCAGCCGCGCAACAGCCAAACGCCTGCTTCTTCTGTAAGGCTGGCCTTACCACGCGCGTAGAGCGTTCACGCAATGCACAAAATTTAGCTGCAGGTGGCGTAGCTCTCAGGAACGGGGCACCGGCGAAGGGTCCCACCCAGAGACAAATTCATCCAAATTTGTTTTTAACTCGATTAGCCACTTCGTTTATAGGCGCTCTCCGATGTACTTTGCGTCATTTAGAGTGTTCAATGAGCCGCTTTGTATTCTCGGAGCACTGAGACATTTTTTGGCATAATTTGTGGGCCATTTCGGGGTTCCCTTGACCCGCACAGCCCTGAGCCAGCACCAGAAGCGAGCCCCTAAGCTCTCAAGGTGGTGGTCGGCGAGACGGCGCTTCTCTGCCCTGTCAACCAAGAAGGTGCTGCTGTTCAGGGCGCACGTAAGGAAGTTCGGGCTCGACGCCATCACGTGCGGCGCGTACTTCTTCCTGCTCCACTTGTCCCTCGTGGACCGGGCACCGTCGCTGGGCGCGCACGCGGCCTCAGGTTCCCTGGTGAAGCTGGACGCGCGCAGCGTGGGTCTGGGCGCCTTCGTGCGGGACTGGCCCTCTAGCCCCGTCTTCGCTGGCATCGTGCTGCGCTCCCTGCTCGAGGAGAGCGGCGTCAAGCACCTGCTTCCACTGCAAGAGGAGCCAGGCGAGTTCCTCCGGTCACTCCCCGTGGGCGAGTGGCGCCACCAGGGACTGGGCATCGAGCTCCACGCCGCCAACGCCGCTCCAGGTATGCCAGGAGAGATTGCGATGATACTCTTGCACGGAAATCACAAATAATTTTCGAAAACCTCGTCGAAACTGAATGACGTCGCTAATGAAAGGTCTTGAAAAGTAATTGCATTACGGTTGCTGTTGAAATGTAACGACATTAATTTTCAGCTACTATTCAGTTTGTATACACTAAAGCATAGCACGTTGTTTTCGCCCCTTCTGAAGCATTACGATTACAAACAACTTCGAAATGTAACGCCATTACTTTAAAGCTATAATTAAGTTTGTATAAACTAAAGCTCCTAGTGTTTTACTGGAACTCGCTCATCTGGGCGATCATCAGCACAGCCGAGGTTTGGCCTTCCCAATAGCAAGCCCTTACAACCCCGCCGCTTCTTCCTCGCTGTTCGGGGCGACTCTCGCATGCAGGCGCCAGCAGCTGGGTGACCCTGTGGTGGTCGGGCGAGCGCTGGGCGTCCAGCGGCGCGGCGCTCACCCTGCTGCACGCCGCCCAGCTGGCCAACGTGTCTCGGGTGGCCGGCGCCCGGATTCGCGCCCAGGCGGGACCCCTTCCCCGAGCGCGGTGGGCGGCCAGCGCGGAGCAGGTCCTCGAGCGCGCCTTCAACGACGTGCACGCGTTCGGCGCCGTGCTGGTCCTCTCCGTGCTTCTGGCGTCGATGACCGTCTCAATAGGTGTCCTGGCGCGCAGCGAGGCGGTGTCGGGCCTGGAGCTTCTCCAGGCGATGACCGGCCTCGGCGGCTGCTGGTACTGGCTCACCCACTTCTTGTGGGACTTCATCGCCCCGTACCTGATCTTCTACGTGCCCGCCCTGGCGCCAGCCTTCGTCTATTTCTTCTTCACCAGGGGCGGCCTCTTCCTCGGTGGGTTTACGCTGCTGGGCCCACGATTGTGCTCAAGCACTGGGAAGATCGACCGCGATAAATCTGTGCGCGTGTCTGGAGCACCTGGGACTTTGCGCGTACTCTGGAGGAAGGGCGAACGAGCGGTAGTACAGCGGAGAAGAGAGGACGCGCCCCGCCTGCGCAGTGGAAGGTCTCGTGTGCGCCCGGCGAGCGGGTGTTTGTGTGCATGTATGTGTACGGCCTCCACGATTAGCAACGCCGTGAGAGACGCCGCCCCGGCCTGGGAAAGGGCGATAGGCGCAGTTTGGAAGCAGACTGATGCACACAGGTTCGGAAGAACTTGCAAGATCTCTTCGGGCTCGCTTTTGGCGCAATCGGAGCGAATGAGGCCTGATCCTAGAACAAATCTTCGTCAGACCGTCTTGTTTTTCTTCCTCTCCGAAATTGTGACTGTATCGAAATACCGGCTGTGAGTGTAAATATGTGAAGAGTGAAAAAATGATGGGCTTGAGTTAATGTCGATTTTCAAGCAAAGGGAATACATGTGCTCTCCGGTCAAACGCCTCGTAATCTGTCAAAGATTTTCGGTGAGACGCTGTCAGTCAAGATAACTTGCTGCGATTTGGGCACATTTCGCTTTGTTATCTCGCAGAAGTTATGGCGAGGCCATTCTTGACATGCCACGTGCACTGATGACTCTAAATTAACGCTTAGCTCTTTCTGGAGTTCGAGTTTGATTTTGTGAAAGGGAATATATTAAAAAAAATTAATTTTATTGTTTTCTACGATGACTTCTCAGATAATATGCGTTATGTGGAGGATCATTCCATTGCTTTTTACAAAAAATATAATGTGGCACTTTTTTTTGCCTTTTGCCAGTGACTTCGCTTGCACTGCTGCTGATCTACGGCTTGGCGCTGATTCCGGCGGTATACCTCCTCGGCAAGCTGCTTCCGTTTCGCATCCAAGTCACCGTTACCTTTCTGAGCATCGTCTTCAGTAAGAGGCTCAGTTGCGGGCATATTTGAACGTTCGCGCGCTGGGATAAGAGCGCTGGAAAACCTTCACCTGGAACGTACGGAAACGAAGGACGTTTTAGAGAAACACGGACACAATGCTGTCAGCTGGAACGTACGGAAACGAAGGACGTTCGAGAGAAACACGGACACAGTGCTTTCCGTACGTTCCAGCTGAAGGTTTTCCAGCGATCATGAACCAACTCGCCCAATCCCTAGCAATACTACAGGGATAAGAGTTCCGGAGGGATGGCGCCAAATCTATTCCAACATTGACAAGTAAATAAAACTCAGCGCATTGATAGTCGTCTTAGCGGACAATTTCAGTATGACCTTTTTCAAGATACCTTCATTAGATTGAAAGCTACAGACCGTTGGCGAGAAGCTGGATACGAATTTTCTTTCGCGTCGGCGCGATGCGGAGACGAAATGACATCGAGGCTTTGAAAACTTAGTAGGAACGGGACTTGAACCCAGGGGTACGCTGCGGAGTCGCAGTGGTCTACACCACCCGCAACACGGTTTTCGGGGCACACTTGAGTCTTTTTAATTAAGTGCTTTGAATGCGAACTCGTTGTGATTGCCCCTAGCTATGGAGGAAAGAAAAGTTTAGGAGAGGCCCTGACATCACTTCTACTGAAGCCGCAAACGTTATTTTCGGAGGTCGCCCTTTTTTGTATGTATTTTGCGTGCACGCTCCCCCTCCTCCACCTTCGGTCGCTCCACTGTCGTCTGCTTCGTCCCCGTCTGCCAACCATTGACTACCGGCTCGGCCACGCAGTGACGTAGGGACGGAGCCGCGCAGTGATGGAGGCCATGCCAGTGGCCTCTGATGAGTGTAGAAAAATCACGTGACATCCTCCGCACTTCTTCCGATTCGCCGGTGGCTACCGGGACCTTTCCTAACCTTTCTTTTCCACATGCCCATGGCGATACGTTTTTGCTACATGGCGTATACGTCATGTTTGTTCAACAGAGTTACCATATTAGATGCGTAGCTTCTCAGCACGGAGTCAGAAATGGTTTTCAGACTGGTGACATTCCCGCTCAAATGGATTGGCCAATGATGAAATCACTTCTTTCGAAGTGCACTTTATTTTGCTTATTTGCTTTGAGTGCTAAAGCATTAGGACTTCCTCTGGCGACATTTCACTGCAACATTGCGCGTGCGTCATGCGGTTTCATGATGCTACCTCACCACTTGTTCGCAGCTTTTCAGTACGCAGTTCCGAAGTTCGTAATGGTCTTTGTCACGCACCACTGAAGAGAATAGGCCAGTGACGATGACAACTGCCCCCAGAAGCTGACCACCAATTCAACAATTCTCAGTTGGCTGCGACTACAACATACTCCCACACAATCTCAACATACCGAGTCAGCAGGATTGGCCAGGGAAGATGGACAGCTTGACGAGTTTTTGAAAGCTCTCTGCGCCTTTGTACACTTCCAAACTATCCCTGAAAGCGTTACACTGATTGTTAGGATGCATCTACGATGGAGGAAGCAACATCAGAGTTCTGCTTCCTATAAGTAGGATGACGAAACTCCCTAGTCCCCGCTCCGTTGTTCTCCTCCGCGACACTTCTAGATTCTGGGCGGCGGAAAAGGCGCAGTCACCATCAGCAAGCTGTACGTCTGGGTGGGAAGGGATGCCGTAACGATGGATGTCGGCTGCACGCCTCAAGCCGCGCTTCCCCAGATAGCCACGCGCAAGCCCGTTCTGCGCATCGCCAGCGGGTACTGCATACGGCCTCACGCATGCTTTACAGGTGTGGGGCCAACGGTACTGGAACTCATCTGGGATGCGGAGGGTCCAACCGCGGCGCCCACGGGCCGCTCCATCACAGCGGCTTCGCGCGTGGTGCCTTCGGCCGCGCTTTGCTCGGGTATGGTCCGACTTCTGCGGCTGCAGGCCCTCGGGCAGCTGTGCGAGCTTCCCCCGGAGCAGAGGACCGGCCTGTGCCCCCAGCTGAGGCAGCGGTTGCTGTTCTCGCCGACCGCGCTCGAGTCACTAGCCGTCTGCTGCCCCGACGGCATCGGCAAGGTAAGCCTGCAAGAGGACGATGGGATCATGTGGGCGTGTTTGTGCACTGTAGTTCTTATATACGAGACGTGATACTAGGGGCTCAAGTGGGAGTACACAAATGCTATGAAACGCGACCACCGCTGGGGTATTCAGCCGTTATGTGTTTATCCGCAGTCCTTGTCTGCACTAAGCTTGTTCCATGCTGGCGAGGTTTAGGTTTTTGGCAACAATGCGAACAATTGTTGGATTACGACAATAATGACTCCTTGAATCATTAGGAACAAGAGCCCGTTGCAGGCGCTACACATGGTCCTGAACGAGCATTTACGGAACTGGATATTGAAGTGGTGGCCTGTCGCCACGTAGGAGCACATGTCCGCTTACAACATGTTCGTTCGGGCCACTCGCTGATTCCTCGATGTTGCTCCATAAGTGTGTTCTGTTCTTGCGACACTTGGACGTTATTTTTTCGTTCACGCATTGTAATTCATGTTCAACATGGACGGCAACGTAAGAGTAAACGCGCTTTCCCGAGATCGATCCCCGAGTTCATCTATGCTGTGGCTAACCTCTTAAAATCCTACTTCCATTCGTCTCCACGATCACACCACTTGTAAATTAATCCCGCTCTGCTATCCCATCGCTCGCCATGCCTATACCCTTCTCCAGACACACGACTCAGTAGCGTTCAAACCGTTCTTCTCCTCCGGGATCACCCCCATTGACTACCTTCCATCTCACCACACTTTACACAGCGTATACGTAAGCGCTAGGATTCCGCAACTTGCCTGTGTTGCGGCAGTGGTTCTCTCTAATCCTGATTCCTACTGGGGCTGCCAATCCCCGAGTATGTCCACCTTTCTCTCCAGGATCACTTGAGGAGAGACATGGCTGGCTCCTCCACCCAGATCAGATGTTCGGGCCAGCCAGGAGGCTCTATGCCTTCATGTCTAGAAGATTTACGAAGGCATTCTTGCCCACTATGAGGATACCGATGCCCCAACTTGCAATTTTTAGCTGACCTGGACCTAGGTCCATGACTTGGCAAAAACGGTCTCTCCCTCTCATGAACACACCGATGCCTCAGCTTACAAATTTTAGCTCTCCTGAACCTAGGTTCATAACTTGGCACAAACGGTCTCTCCCTCTCATGAAAACACCGATGCCTCAGATCGCAATTTTTAGCTTCTGGAACCTAGGTCCATGACTTGGCGAAAATGGTCTCTCCCTCTCATGAAGACACCGATGCCTCAGCTTGCAATTTTTAGCTCTCGGCCCATTCGACCTTGCGCACAAAGGTCTCTCCCCACTGCTCTCATGAAAACACCGAAGCCTGAGCTCGCAATTTTTAGCCCTCCTGAACCTACGTCCATGACTTGGCGAAAATGGTCTCTCCCTCTCATGACGACACCAATGCCTCAGCTCGCAATTTTTAGCTCTCCTGGACCTAGGCCCATGACTTGGCAGAAAACGGTCTCTCCCTCTCATGAAAGACCCACCGATGGCCCTCAGCCTTTGCAATTTTTAGCTCCCACTGGACATAGGTTCCATGACTTGGCGAAAACGGTCTCTCCCTCTCGTGAAGACACCGATGCCCTAGCTTGCAACTTTTAGCTCCCGCTGACCTAGATCCATGACTTTGGCGAAAATGGTCTCTCCCTCTCATGAAGACACCGATGCCTCTGCTCGCAATTTTTAAGCTCCTTTGAACCCTAGGTCCATGACTTGCGAAACGGTCTCTCCCTCTCATGAAGACACCGATGCCTCAGCTTGCAATTTTTAGCTCTCCTGAACCTAGGCCCATGACTTGGCAAAAACGGTCTCTCCCTCTCATGAAGAACACCGATGCCTCAGCTTGCAATTTTTAGCTCTCCTGGACCTAGGTACTATGACTTGGCGAAAATGGTTCTCTCCTCTCATGAAGACACCGATGCATCAGCTTGCAATTTTTTTAGCTCTCCTGAACCTAGGCCCATGACTTGGTGAAAATGGTCTCTCCCTCTCATGAAAACACCGATGCCTCAGCTCGCAATTTTTAGCTCTCCTGGACCTAGGTCCATGACTTGGCGAAAATGGTTTCTCCCTCTCATGAAGACACCGATGCCTCAGCTTGCAATTTTTAGCTCCCTGGACCTAGGTCCATGACTTGGCGAAAATGGTCTCTCCCTCTCATGAAGACACCGATGCCTCAGCTTGCAATATTTAGCTCTCCTGGACCTAGGCCCATGACTTGGCGAAAACGGTCTCTCCCTCTCATGAAGACACCGATGCCCGCAGCTTGCAATTTTAGCTCCCCTGGACCTAGGTCCATGACTTGGCGAAAACCGTCTCTCCCTCTCATGAAGACCACCGATGCCTCAGCTTGCAATTTTAGCTCCCCTGGACCTAGGTCCATGACTTGGCGCAGAAAACGGTCTCTTCCTCTCATGAAGACACCGATGCCTCAGCTTGCAATTTTAGCTCCCCTGGACCTAGGTCCATGACTTGGCGAAAACGGTCTCTTCCTCTCATGAAGACACCGATGCCTCAGCTTGCAATTTTAGCTCCCCTGGACCTAGGTCCATGACTTGGCGAAAAACGGTCTCTCCCTCTCATGAAGACACCGATGCCTCAGCTTAACCAATTTTAGCTCCCCTGGACCTAGGTCCATGACTTGGCGAAAACGTCTCTTCCCTTCTCATGAAGACCCGATGCCTCCGCTTGCAATTTTTAGCTCCCCTGGAACTAGGTCCATGACTTGGCCGAAAACGGTCTCTTCCCTCTCATGAAGACACCGATGCCTCAGCTTGCAATTTTAGCTCCCCTGGAACCTAGGTCCATGACTTGGCGAAACGGTCTTCCCTCTCATGAAGACACCGATGCCTCAGCTTGCAATTTTAGCTCCCCTGGACCTAGGTCCATGACTTGGCGAAAACGGTCTCTCCCTCTCATGAAGACACCGATGCCTCAGCTTGCAATTTTAGCTCCCTGGACCTAGGTCCATGACTTGGCGAAAACGGTCTCTCCCTCTCATGAAGACACCGATGCCTCAGCTTGCAATTTTAGCTCCCCTGGACCTAGGTCCATGACTTGGCGAAAACCGGTCTCTCCCTCTCATGAAGACACCGATGCCTCAGCTTGCAATTTTAGCTCCCCTGGACCTAGATCCATGACTTGGCGAAAACGGTCTCTTCCTCTCATGAAGACACCGATGCCTCAGCTTGCAATTTTTAGCTCCCCTGAACCTAGGTCCATGACTTGGCGAAAACGGTCTCTCCCTCTCATGAAGACACCGATGCCTCAGCTTGCAATTTTAGCTCCCCTGGACCTAGGTCCATGACTTGGCGAAAACGTTCTCTTTCTCTCATGAAGACACCGATGCCTCAGCTCGCAATTTTTAGCTCTCCTGAACCTAGGCCCATGACTTGGCGAAAACGGTCTCTCCCTCTCATGAAGACACCGATGCCTCAGCTTGCAATTTTAGCTCCCCTGGACCTAGGTTCATGACTTGGCGAAAACGGTCTTTTCCTCTCATGAAGACACCGATGCCTCAGCTTGCAATTTTGCTCCCCTGGGACCTAGGTCCTGACTGGCGAGGAAACGGTCTCTTCCTTCATGAAGACACCGATGCCTCAGCTTGCAATTTTAGCTCCCCTGGACCTAGGTCCATGACTTGGCGAAAACGGTCTCTCCCTCTCATGAAGACACTGATGCCCCAGCTTGCAATTTTAGCTCCCCTGGACCTAGGTCCATGACTTGGCGAAAACAGTCTCTCCCTCTCATGAAGACACCGATGCCTCAGCTTGCAATTTTAGCTCCCCTGGACCTAGGTCCATGACTTGGCGAAAACGGTCTCTCCCTCTCATGAAGACACCGATGCCTCAGCTTGCAATTTTAGCTCTCCTGACCTAGGTCCATGACTTGGCGAAAACGGTCTCTCCCTCTCATGAAGACACCGATGCCTCAGCTTGCAATTTTAGCTCCCCTGGACCTAGGTCCATGACTTGGCGAAAACGGTCTCTCCTCTCATGAAGACACCGATGCCTCAGCTTGCAATTTTAGCTCCCTGGACCTAGGTCCATGACTTGGCGAAAACGGTCTCTCCCTCTCATGAAGACACCGATGCCTCAGCTTGCAATTTTAGCTCCCCTGAACCTAGGTCCATGACTTGGCGAAAACGGTCTCTCCCTCTCATGAAGACACCGATGCCTCAGCTTGCAATTTTAGCTCCCCTGGACCTAGGTCCATGACTTGGCGAAAACGGTCTCTCCCTCTCATGAAGCTACCTAGGTCCATGACTTGGCGAAAACCGGTCTCTTCCGCTCATGAACACCGAGCCTCAGCTTGCAATTTTAGCTCCCCTGGACCTAGGTCCATGACTTGGCGAAAATGGTCTCTCCCTCTCATGAAGACACCGATGCCTCAGCTTGCAATTTTTAGCTCCCCTGGACGTAGGTCCATGACTTGGCAAAAACGGTCTCTCCCTCTCCCTCTCTTGTATGCAAAGCGTACGTCACGCGCCTCGGAAGCATCGCTGTGCCCGGCAGCCTTCACGCTCTCCCAAACTCGGCTAATTTGAGCAGCTTCTCACGGCGGAAACCAAGCTCCCGTAGTGCGTGGCGTGTCTGCGTTGAATTGAAGTAACTTCATTGGGAATTACTTTATACAAGGGCGTCTTTTTTTCTTGTCGAAGGGGAACTGCGAGTCTCGGCCTTTCCTCCTTGGCTGCTTCGCGAAAGCAGATAGACAAACAGTGAAATCGTTGTGGGCTCTGAAGAATACGGTGTTTTTCTATACATTTCTTGCAGAATTGTTGGGGAAACTGCAAGTCTCGGTGTTCCCTCCTTGGCTGCCTCGCGAAAGCAGATAGACAAACCATGAAATCGTGGCAGACTCTGAAGAATACGGCGTTTTTCTACACATTTTCTGGAGAAATTTATGAGTCGGTCCGTGTCAGTACCTCCAAACCATAAAAGAAAGTTATCAGCAATGAAAAGTCTATTGCTTTGGCAGGCTATAGTGCTGGCTGGCCCTGTAGAATTGGTCTATATTATATCCACCCTGCTATCTACCCACCCACCCATCCGTCCGTCCATCGGTCCGTGCGTGCGTGCGTGCGTGCGTGCGTGCGTGCATCCATCCATCCATCCATCCATCCATCCATCCATCCATCCATCCATCCATCCATCCATCCATCCATCCATCCATCCATCCATCCATCCGTCCGTCCGTCCGTCCGTCCTGTCCGTCCATCCTGTGACGCATCATGCTCGTGAACGAACTCCAGTCGGTGGCTTTTCTCAGAAACAGCCCACCGCGACATACTGGCGTCGCGCCACCGGCTCCAACAATGCCCATCCTGGGAACCGGCACGAAAAGAAGCTAGCGTTAGGAAGCCACCAACGGCTCCTCTTGCACAGGGGCACTTTAAGAAAACGGTTCATCACAATCTGTCCAACCATCCGTCCGTATTACTATTTTAAGTGCAGAGCACTTTATGGGCTCGTCTTGTTGTCGTAGCTCGCTAACGGTCGATGCGAGTGCCGGAATCAGGCGGTGCAGCGAGATAAGGGACTCAAGTAGAGCCTGATGTACCGTGTCAGGGGTCACGCTGAGGCTTCGGAAACAACGCGGTTTAAATAGTCATAACCGTTCGAGCCTCGTGAACCGCTGGCGCTTGTCACACATCTCCCCTTTATTTAGCGCAAAGAAAACTGCAGGTGCATTTCAGGCAAAATCTGTGTATATAACCGGTAGCCCCTGTGTTCATTTAGTCAGGAACGCTCGTTGGGTTGGTTTTTACGATACTAAGCGAAAAAAGCGGCCGCGCAAAAAAAAATGGGGCGTTTGAAATCACGCATAAAAGGCTCCAGCCGCGCAATAAAAAATGGTGCGTTCGAAATGCCGCAGAAAGGCTCCAGCCGCGCAAGAAAAAAAATGGCGTGTACAAAATGACGCAGAAAGGCTCCAGCCGGCCAAGAAAAAAAAAACGCTTTTGAAGTGACGCAACACAGCTCCAGCATACGAAATTAAAGCAAGACATAAAGAACAGAACTCCCGCTAGCGCACTTTTAGGCAGGGGGCGTCCGAGGTCTGTGAAAGCGGGAAATTTGAAATGCATTGGGTGGCAGCAGTGAGCGGATAACGGCTGTGCGGCCCAATATGGCGAATCACTGCTATGCACTTCCGACAGCTTTCACATTGATTGGAACGGCTTTAATTTGTTTTTATCTTCCTTTCACTTGCCTTGATACCTGAAGCTGCCGTTCCCCCCTCCCTGAAATTGCGGCAGTTAGCCTTGTACGTAAGCGCTATTGGAAGTTGAGAGATATCCTTATAGTATGGCCGATTTTCAAACACTCATTTCTCAAAAGCCAGCGCACATGGAAGTAGCTGGCAAGCTTTTCATGACATAGTCACGGCAGTATTCATCTTTTCATTTCAAGTTTACCAAGTCATCATCCACCGATCGGGGAGGATGAACACCAACGTGGGTCATGCTTCAACTTGGGACATAAAGAGTCGCGCAAACGTGACGTCGCCCTCCTTTCGTTCGCAGCCTGTGCCCGGCTTCGCCGACCTGCTGCTCGGTGACACGCAGTTCCTCATGGACGTGGTAGCGCTCCTGCTCGTGTCGATCGACACCCTTGTCCTGCTTGTTGTGGGCGACAGTGTGCTGGCTCCCATCTGGCACTTCATGACGCATCGCGTCTGCCACTTGTTCTGGAGGCCCAGCGCATTCAAGCCCAAGTCGGTCACGCCCGGCGAAGGCAGCGGCCTCATGTCTACGTTCTCACCCGTTCCAGTCAGGCGTCCGCCGCAATCCCCCGCCAATGCACCCCAGAAAGCCCGCCTCTTGCCGGTGGGCTCCCCGGGCAGGAAGGTATGCTCGACGGACAAATATTAATCGACCAGAGGCGGTATTCTCGTGTTTTGTCCGATTTGTGTCCGTTTCAAAAGCGTCCGTTTTGAGTAAGCCCTGATTGGCTAAAAGCGAATACCCGGATGTGACGCCATGCAAGCACGGCGGAGCTATGAGCCACGGCTTCTCGGAGCAGACGATTTGGAGCAGACGATTTTTCTTGGCCTTGTTGTTGGTTCGCCGGCGGAACAATAAAGACATAAAAATAGTTTAAAATAGGTTTGGTCGTTTAAAATTTGTTTACCAAAACAGTTCAGGCAAAAGTCAACTCGAAGCCTGCCTACAACTGGAAGTACGTCACAATAACACGGACGCAAAACGGCCGTTTTCAAAACGGACAGACACGAGAATACCGCCCCAGGACGAGGCTAGCAAACGTAGTTGATGACAATCACAAACCAAAAACGCCCATTGCGGCGGGCATGAGCGAGTTAGCAGATGCCACAGTGAATACGACCGTGGACTACGGAGCTTTGCAGACGCGAATGAGATGATTGCAGACACATTCACTCCGTGATTAGGCTACGTTTCAGCTGCGCAGCCAAATATCGGTCAGGATGTCCGCGCAGTTTCTTCTCACGGAAGAGATGCCGCTAGCTTAATCTGCAGCGCCAAGTGCTTGCGACGTTATCTATCCGCCATCCTGTCTTGTTTTTCACTCCGATATTACAACGTAAATTATCAGCAGTAGCTACTGGCCAAGAAAACCGGAAAAAAGGGGACTGGGAACGTCGGAAGAGCTCTTTTAGGGCTGCAAAAAATGTTGGTGTTCAACACGAGGGAGCAAAAAAATGGCGGAGTGTGTTGAAATTGATAAAAAGATGCAATGTTTGCTATAATCGTTCGTATGCAGCATGGCGAAGATTGTGAAAGCACTGAAGAGAGCGAGGAGGTTGAAGAGCATCTAAGGAGTTTACTGTTCGCATAGACAAAATTCGTGCATGCAGAGGCGAGAGAGGCAGCGAATGAGCGATGTATACATGGATGAGATAGTGAAATAGATTCTATACGGATATGCAAGCCAGTAATTTCAGGCCTAGGAGAAGTGGTCACAGGACTGCGTGTCTGGAAAGAGGAAGGGCGGCAAAGGTGCAGAAGTTGATAGAATAACTGCGCACGTGCTGAAGTATAAGATGACATCGTAAGAGGTTAGCTTGTAAACACCATTCTCAGAATATGCTGCAGCAGAATGGCGAGGTGGGCTAGTTGGTATATCTGCACGACGAAACCTTCAAAAAGCGCTACACTGGGGAACATAATGAAGACATACAATCATGCATTCTGGCAATGCCTAAAGCTTTCAAGGGTCGCCCTAGCTTCGCATACTGTTGTCCCTACTTTAGTCCGGAAGAAGCGAGATGTCAAACACTAAAAACTACGCGGGCAACTATCAGTCAGATGTACAGATTGTTTGTCAAAGTACCTGTAACAGCGCACCATAGTTTATAATATAAGCTGAAGAGGGCGCTTCTGAATGTCTAACGTTACTCTCAAGTTACTCACATTTACGCGTATCTATAACCCTTGCAACCAAGCTTTTCGAATTCTTTATGAGTCTTCTCACGAGTAACTGGACAATACGATGCCATCCGCAAACTTCAAGTGGTTCAAGTATTTCCCATTTATCTGGAACCCTGAATTATTCCAATCAAGAGTCCTAACACCCCCTGTAGACCGGCTGTAAATAGTTTCTGAGAGATCGTGTCGACTTATCTGACACCGTTTTTGAGAGGGAACTACTTCGAATGAAGGAGTACCGAACTCTCGCATCCCTCGTATATGTCCTCGAATGGAGTTGTCAAAGGCTTCTCCACTCCAGGTACTCTCAATGCTTCCATCCCTGCTGGAGTTTCTACTGAATCGAAGAATTTTAGGTGACCCGCAATTGTCTTTAAATAAAGTTTGCTATACTCTGTAGATTTCTCAATTTTCGTAGACTTGCGTCATAAAACCTGTTAATTTACTTGTTCGTACCTAAGGCGTTACTTGCGCGGTGAACTAACATCCTCCTAAACAACTAGTGTGCGATATTCTAAGCTGATATGTAGGTAATCCTTGCTCTTTTGGCAAGCACCTTTCTTGCGAACCAAAATTTTGATGACTTTTTTTTTTCAGACCTAAAGTCCGTTCATTCCGACAATTATATTTCTTGCTTTCCTGGCATATTTCCTCCATCCTTTAGTAGGCAAGTTATGAATCGCTAATCAGACCAACCTGTCAGGTTGTCAGTGCCGATGACGCATGCGCTGTCCTCCATGTTACTTAGAGCTGGAAGCGTACTTAGCTGCATATCAAAGCTCTGTTCTCTGTCTTGGCGTCCCGTATGGTTACCGGGATCCTAATTACCATCCTCACCCCGCTCCTTCCCATACGTAGGGTAAAAGGCCACTGTGCTTTAAGCTTCTGTCATGATAAATAAGGACATGAAGAGCCGCGTTCCCTCCCACCAAAGGACGCCACCGATTTCTCACCGAAATTTCGCATAAGGCTTCCACAGCTGTGGCCACCCTTCCAAGCGCGACGCAGTGGTGCATTGTTGCCTGCACTCGTTATGTTTCGGAGCAAAATGCCGTATGTCAATCCTCCTGGTCACATTTGACGTCTTTTGATAGCATCCTCGGCTTACTCACCCGCATTGCGACGTGTCTGTCTATCCCTGTCTAGACTTTTGCGCCCAGTCATTGTTCGTGACGCCTCGGCGAAAGTGGAATGGCGGACATAAGGATGAGGAGGCCTAACATACTGGGGAGGAATGAGGGGAAGGAGTTAGATAACGAAGGGGGGAGTCAAATGAACTCGTCAGCCAAAATCCGCCACACAGCGACCGGTAAAGCACTTCCAGCGCAGAACCTAGCACTTCAAAGCACAATGACCACCCCAAGATCACCGTGCTTCCAGATGCTAATAGCTGCCGTGTGCTAGCAGTTCTGCATCACCGCTGACGTGACCACTGCAGAGTTACACTGCTGCAGTGGTCAAGTAGGGACAAAGACCCCTACTGCAGTTTTACCACCGTGCACTAATTCAATGCTAATCGTATTTAGGCCGATAATGTACCCCCTCTCACCAAGGGTCACCCCAAAAATGACAGGGGGCTCTGCCTCGGTCTCCCCTCTCGCAGGAGAAGAAGGACTTGGTGCTGGAGGCGAAGGGTCTGTGCCGCACGTTCGGCTCCGTTGTAGCGGTTCGCGGCGTCTCGCTGCACGTGCGCCGAGGCGTGTGCGTCGGCCTTCTAGGCCAGAGTGGGGCTGGCAAGTCCACGACGCTCCGCATGCTCTCGGGAGAACTGAGGCCCACGGAAGGCTCGAGGGCCGTCAACGCCCCCGACTCAGAGTCCGCCACCCTCATCGGCTACCAGGTATAGGTGTACGGCCTTGCAGTGGACGCGTGTGGGAGCCCTGCTGCGGTTAACATCGGAGCTGCTGTAGGTCGAGCCTTTTTGTTCGTCTACTGTAGGTCGGGCATCACGCAGGGGAAGGAGAAGGTTCCCATAAAACCGGGCTTTACCTCTATCGGTAAGTCTGGGGACCGCTTCGCCGGTGGTTCCCAGACCCACCGATGGAGGACGCAGTGGTCCCGCAGGTCGGGTTTTTCTCCCTCCCGCAAAGGAAAGGAGAGGAAAGGGAGTCTCCCGCTCTGCTGTATCAGCAGCTTTCAGACTCGGTGAAACGGGGTTTATTTTTCCATTTATTGTTGCTTTTGTTACGGTGGAAAGCACAAAGGAGATGCCCCCCGTAGTGATGGTGTCTGCGGCAAAACGGAGTCGTAGTGCCTTGTTTATTTCTACGCACAACGTCATATCTACCGCTTTCTGTTCCGCATTTGTCTCCATCACGGCAACTTTCCTGACATTTTGCAACAGGGGTTTAATAAAAATAGCAGCCAGCCCTTCAGACGCAACGTCTCTTACTATGGTTGAGGCTTAGTACATGGCAGCCAAAAAAAAAATAAAGAAAACGGAGCTTTTTTTATGAGATACGAGTCAAAGGAAAGACAATGTGGCTGCGGTGAACAACAATAAAAGGAAAAGGGGCAATAAAAATGGGAAAATATTGTTTGGGAGGGAAAAATGTGGCCTAAAACGCCGGTAAAGATGTACCAGGCTAAGTGCCATATTAGAAATATATATAAGCCTCTGCGATAACTCGAAGCTGTAGAGCGTTGCTTTTTGACGCTCTTGAGAACGATCAGTTTTGTCAGCAGGTACACCCAAAATGATGAGGCATGTGTGGTCTGTAAAAATAAAATAAAAACGATTCGACAGATTTTTAGAATGTGAGAATATTCACCCAAATCCATCCGCCTTCCTGATGCTCAAGGGTTTACTACAAAAAAACAACAAGAACAAAACAAATGCAAAGGAAACTGCGAAGCCGTGGAGGCGACTAAAATTAGAAAGAAAAGCAGTGTAAACGTTATAACGTAGACGAGCTTGCACCTGCTACAAACAAAAATTGCCTAAGCTTGCCGCAAATAGCGGCAGCTACACCTTCAATTATAGCATTTCTTGGCGATGTATTGCAACGTATGGTTGAACTGAGAAACTACTTCAAAACCAGCAGCTTTCCTTGTAATACTTTTGCTGAAAAGTGGTAGCGTGGTTTCCTGTGCTTCTCCCAAATTGGCCAAGAGCAGAAAATAAAATGTCAGAAGCGATATTCGAAAATGAAATTCTGAACCTCAGTTTAACCCGGGTGTCACGAGCGGCAGACGATTTGGACACAGATTGGTCTGCACACCTATAAATTCTTGCTCTACGAAGTCAGATCGAGGAACTGTATGATGGCGCGAGGTTCAAACAAATTAAGCCACCTCAGTAACGTGATGAGTCCCGGAGGCCGGATTTTCAGGCAATAAAAAGCGCATTTTAGGCGTTTAAACTAGGCAGGAAAAGTAACGTTTTAGGCACCCAACGTCGCAAATGTAGGCACGATAAATTGTTACAAGAATGCAAATAATTCCATACGAAGACGTGCGCTGCCTGTATCCACGACAAGAAAACCAAAAATGTTATGGGTTATTTATGGCACAAAGGCGACAACAGTTGAACATAGCCATTCAATTGTCCCACAACACTTCTGAACTAATGAAATACATTATCTTTATTCGACAGGCGCACCGCTTACATTCATGCTCAATGGTCCCAGTTGCTTGCTCTAGCATCACGTAGAGAAACAAGCATCAAAAAGAAATGTACTTGAGAGCAGGGGCGGATCTAGGTTTTTTCCTGAGGGGGGGTCAGCTTCGATCAGTAATGATGATGATGATGATGATGGTGTGGTAGGGGGTGGAGGGATGATTGTGATGAGGTGGAGGATAGTAGCCCTTTTTATTCACCGAAATTTCGAAAAGCCAAATGTTCAAGAAATAGAAAAAAACATTATCAACCAGACTTTTTTATGACCTGAGGGGTCATCTTGTTCGAGGTATAAATTCAAAAGTTAAGAGGGGGGTCAGGAAAAAAGCGCTACTTTGTGTCCTCCGGACGCGATTGAATTACGGCACGACAAGAACGGACACGAATACACGATTATTTATTAGAATTTAACATGCTCTTACATGAAGACTGTTAACAAGACTTCCAGACACTGCCAAACAAACATTTGTAGAGCATTTTTCAAGAGGTGTTTATCATCCGAGGAGGTTTTTGATGGAAAATCGCATTTTAGAGCTCGTGGAAATGCAGCTGCGCAGTGATGTGTCGCTATTGGCTCTTCAATATAAAAGTGACATGCAAACAAAGACTGGTTAAATGCTCAACCATTGCGCTTAAAATATAACAAGGTATATATTTTGGCAAGTTGGTATATGATACTGGAACGTTCAATGCGCAAACTACACGAATACGAAGGAAGAAGACGAGGCAATGCGCGAACTTGCAACTAACTCAACTAACGTAATTAGGAAGAAACGCGTTTTTACACACACCGAATCATCACGTTACCTTACACTATCTTCCATATGACCCTACCGGGGAACGTGTTCAGACTGTTTAATCATGACAAAAGAATGAACGGCAACAGAAAGTACGGCAACAGGAAGTAAAGAGCAAAAAGAAATATGCCGTCGTTCAAGCACGTTGTTTCCCACCGTCTTAAAAAGTTTGAGGAAAACGCAGACGTCAACGTTATCTTTTCAGCGCAACAGAAACTTGCCACTTTATGCCAGAAGAGTTATCGTACCACGGTTAAACCTGCATGTGACCTTAAACACAAAGTTAAGTTCCTTGACTGCAGTGGGATAGTAGTCAATGTCATCCCATTGAATTTGGCAGGAAGCATATTGGACTAACTGAGCGCTGCCTTAACGAACGATTGCGTGAGCACGCCAACAACGTGCGTAACGGCACAACTGAACATTTGGCCGGCCACTGTCGTGACCATGGTTGTACGCCTTTGTTTGATAAGAGCAACATTATCGCCAAACACAGGAGTCAACGGACTCGAGAGATTATAGAGGCACATGAGATCACACGTTCCGGTGATAATCGCGTGACTATGCCCTCCCTCGCGCTCACTGAGAAAGAAGTGTACTTTTTAGGACAAGGTGGTGCTTTGTAATGACTGAGCAGTCTGAACACGTTTTCCAGTAGTGCCGTGTGGAAGATAGTGTGAGGTAACGTGATGATTCGGCGTATGTGAAAACGCGTTTCTTTCTAATAAAGTTAGTTGCAAGTTTGCGCATTGCCTCGTCTTCTTTCTTCGTCGTCGTGTAGTTTGCACATTGATTGATTGTGGAGTTTAACGCGCCGACGCAACGCAGACGATGAGGCGCGCCGTAGTGGAGGGCTCCGGATTAATTTTGACCACCTGGGGATCTTTATCGTGCGCCGAAATCTCGTACACACGGGCGTTTTTGCTTTTCGCCTCCATCAGAAAAGCGGCCGCCGCGGCCGGGAATCGAACCCGCGACCTCGTGCTCAGCAGCGCAATAGTTTTGCACATTGAACGTTCAAGTACGTTTAAAATAGAGTTGGATTGCAGTACGCTTCTAGATAGGAGGATGCGACTGCACACTTTTGAAAAGATGTGTTAACACGACAGTGTTTCATTCCGGGATATACAAAGATATCCATGACGTCACATCCATCACGGAAGTGGCGCCAGGGCAACAAAGCCAGGGGCCTGTAAAGGGCGCACCCCTGCACACAGGGTCTTCTGGTGGGCAAGCAACCTTTAGTACTAAAGAGTACGTTATACTTCGGGTTGTTCGTTTTCGGGTTTTATATTTTAACACGAAAGTGTTTTATTCTGGGATGCACCAAGATTTCAATGACGTCATATCCGTCACGGGAATGACTCCAGTACACCTTTTCTGAAGCGACCCGCCAGCAGGACGTCTCTCGCCAAGCACGCGCACAAGACAGCCGCCGACCCGCAAATCATGCTCATTTCGCTGCACATTTCGCTGCACATTTCACTTTCGTGTTTTACCGATTCCTATGACAGAAGAATCAACCACAGTTCTTTTCGGATATTACAGGCAAGCTAGTCGAAGAATCACAGTGAAAATTGTTGAAGCGATAGCAAACTGCACCATCTCCAGGCTTTTCATTTAAAACTGTGCCTCTCGTCACTGAGCGTCCTATTTCGCAGCTGCTAGATGTTGCTCTCAGGGAGCGGGCTGAACTAGAGTACTGGGTTGAACAAAAGGACAGTTAAGCCCTATAGAGTTGAGAACACCAATGTTGCCCAGAAGCATGAATAACGGTCTCAAACTGCATTCGAAAACAACAATTGGGGATAAATATGGTCTATATAGGCGGCGAGTCTGGAAAATAAATATTTATAGGAATTTATACCCATTTAGGCACAAATACTAAAATAGACATTTATAGGCACTACAAAAACACCTCAACAGTCATTCTTAACCTCCAATTCATGCTCATACATCGAAACGGTGTGACAGGAGCGCAAGGAACAAAATAGGCATTTGCCTAAAGTCCAGTCTGAAGCGACGACCTAATGCCACAGCCTGCAAAAGAGCGCCACTGCAGCGTATAGCAAGAAAGAATTTGTGGCACAGCAGGCCATACAGGGAACAAGTAAACGCGCCACGTGTGTTATCGCTTTTGACGTTGTCTGCAGCGAAGCAAGCAAGGACGCTACGATTTGTTTATTTCCTTTTTTCGGCAGCCCAGCACAGCGGGATGTTCTCCGGAACTGACAGCCCGCCAGCACTTGCGGTTGTTGGCCGCGCTGAGACTTTTGCCGGACGCGGAGAACCTGGTCTACCACCTGCTCAGGCTCATGGACCTTGAAAGGGAGGCCGACATGCCGACGGGACACTATTGGTACGTCGCTTTTCGCGCTGCATGCGCTTTTCTCTGCTGTAGCTGCGTTACACTTATACCTACTAAACACGGAAATTTTAGTCACGTCCTTCCATTCCGCTTCCACACAAGGAAAAAAAAATGGCCGCGTATCTGCTACTTTCGTTTCAAATGCGTCAAAAGGCGATAGTCTTTGTCGACATTTGCCAACTAAATTCCTCCCTTCGCTTTCCCGCTTACTTCTCATGTTGTTCCTCTCCGTCCCGCTCTTTCCAAGGTAAAATCGCTAAAGGTTTGCTCAAGTCAATTTAGATTTACTGCGTTCCACTGCTCCAGCCTGGTGCCTCGATTCCAGCGCGGCCGTACGGCGGAGACGCGCCTGATTTGAAGCGCCCTACTTCAACGTTTATAGAACCACGTTGCCCTAGTGGTGGTGGTGGTAAACACTTTATTTATCCAGACCTGTTAAAAAAGAGGCGCCGGCTGAGAGCACCGGCCCACTACAGTCCCCTAATCGACGGCCAGGAGCCCGTGGGCGCTAACGGCGAGCGGCGAGTTCGGCCAGCTGGATTACACACTCTTGCACTTGTGGGTCGTAACTGAACAGCGTAGCCTCCCATTGCTCTAGCGTGGTAAGGGGCAGGGACAGAGTAGGATGAAGAGGGGGGGGGGGGGGGTTTGGAGGGGCACGCGCCCACCATGTGGTGAAGGGAAGCGAAAGGCGCGCCGCACCATGTGCACGTGTGGCAGTATCGCGTGGGGAAGTGGACGTGTCACAATGCAGGATGCGGTAAAGTCTTCGTCTGGAGTCGACGCCACTGAACGGACTGCCTGCGCTTTAAGGTGGGAGCGGGGCCGGGGAAGTGCGGTAGTGCTGTGTTATGTCCCCATACCTAACCAGGCGATCCCTCCCTCCCTCCCGAGATGGAGAGGCAGCATCCGAAGCATCCCGGCGGCAGAAATATCGGGCTACCTCGTTAGCCAGCCCGTCATCCGGAAGGGACGAATGGGCCGGTGTCCATATCAGGCGTGGGCAATGTGCAGGCGGAGTCGGTGCTGTCTGCAGGATGCGTACGGTGATGGGGGATACACGACCCGTCGCAAAGTTCCGAAGAGCCGTCTGCGAGTCGGAGATTATTGCGGTGGCCGGGGCAGCTGTAAGGGCCAGGGCAATGGCGACTTCTTCACCAATTTCAGGGTCCACGTGCGTTCCAAGCAGAGCGTGTAACCTATCTAGTGGAATCTTTCGCAACTGTTTCGATTTCTTTAATGCTGCCAGAAGGTATAGAGGCGCGGGCGACAGCAGGCGACGGAGTGAGATTTTTTTTTCTGCAGCTTATGTACGTATTTCATTTCGCAAAAATCAAGCATCCATGAATTTTTTTTTATAAAGGAGCACTGTGAACATCACTTTTTTATTGATTTTCTCCATTATAATTGCGTAATGTCTTGTTTTTGTTAAACAATGTTGACAAGTGTGAACATTAAAACCGGAATTAGACGTATTAGATTTTGAAGTGAGTATATAAGACTATTCCGCAGATTTAGTTTCACTTTGGCCGGGAGGCTGAATCAAGTCACAGACAGACAGACAGACAGACAGACAGACAGACAGACAGACATGCAGAGAGACCAAACTACTGGTTTTAAGTAGCCCAAGAAAGACTATCATCTTTAGTAAAGTTTGAGGACACGTATATGCACTTCCTAAGGGTTCCGAATGTGACACTCCAGTATACAACTGAACGCCTGGAATGCTTTGCTTCCACCCTGCGTTCTCGAACGGTTTCATTCTCTCGCCGCTTATTTCCGCAAGTGAGGACGTGGCTTTACGCTTTCAAATGGCTTCAATCTGTCGCCTACGTGTTGCGCCGCTGCTCCTTCATAGCGCCGTGTATGAGGAGAGTGGGCGACGATGGTGGGTTTTGCCGCCTGTCTGTTCCCTTCCCCGGCAGGGTTCCTCCGCTCGCTAACTTGCGGTGTATGGGAGCGCGTGCTATAGAACTCCTCGAGCTATGGAATACTCTTAAAACACGTGGTCTAGGAGCCCTTTCACTTTTACAGACGCTGACCCGTGGGCATTTTGCTCAATGGGTTACTTAACGTACTGGCATTAAAAATGAGAGACAGGGGTCAGTGGAGCTCGTCGGGCTGAAACTGCGACTACAGCGCGCATCGACACGCTTGGAAGTCGCCGCTCCATTCGGTGTGTAATTATGGGAATGCACTTGTTGGAATCTATATTAAAGCAAACCTTTACTACTTTTGTCCGGTGATTTCGCGGAGGATGCGGAAAGACCTTTTGACCAGAGACACACCCCCGGCGAACCCTCCCCTCGAAGCGCATCGCGTGATTCGCCGGGCCCGCTCTTGGCGCCTGCGGGCGCCGACAGCGGGCGCCACTGCCGCTGCGGCCGAGGCAGCCAACCACCCCCGCAGCCTTCCATGCATGTGGCGCTGGGTCGTTTCGGGCAACGTGACTCGTCTAGAGCTGGGCGAAGAGAACGGTGCGTTCGCCATGAATGAACGCCGCGTTCGCCCGGCCTCCTTCTGTGAGCGTTGCACGGAACCGAACGGCTTCCAGACGTGGTCCGCAATATATATTCAGCTAAATCAAGCGAAGCCAAGTCTCAACCAGACTAAGTCAAGCTATTGCTTGGCATATCAAAGGTCAGCTGAGCTAAGCTTGCCGCAGCCATTTTTTATACAGCCATTGACAAATGCAATGCGAGCACGAAAATATAAAAGGTAACCCGCAAAATTGGAAAATACTGTTCGTTAAGGTTCAATAATGGGGTTCTATTGGTGCATTTGGGGAGCCGTATTTCCCGAATTTCTTACTGTAATTAAGCCACACGTCAATTTGACTTGCATAGATATAAATCGCGCTATTTGTGTGTTGCCGTTTATATTTTCGTGCACGCGTTTCATGTGCACATGAATGTACAGGTGCCGTCATAAGTAACTGGAACAAGGATTTGTGAATATCACAAAATATTAGTCATATGCCTTTATGGCAGCCATTACCGGTTTGCAGGAAGCTTTTTCTATTAGGGAAGACGCCTTTGAATGCACACCAATGCAGGCAGGCAGTTTCCAGAAGAGACTTCCTGTAAATTTACGATACCATGTTCCAATTTTGACGGCACCTGTACAATGTTTGTGCTTAGGTTTATCGATGCAAGCGCTTGTGTTGGTGCCCACACTTATGGAATGGCGAGGGCGAGTTTTCAAAGTATAATCTGTCCCATTGGAGCTTCGGTCTTATGGTAGACACAGACTTCTAAATATTCAACTCAAAATCCGAAGTTTCGGGTTCCAGACACGACAGGTGTTTTATTTATTTATTTATTTATTTATTTATTTATTTATTTATTTATTTATTTATTAGATGCGACGCATCTCTTGCTCTCGGGCTTGTCCCTCCTGCGTCGTCGTCGCGGCGTCCGTCCGCATCCCTCCTCCGTTCTTCTCTCCCACAGCTGTGTGCAACGCTCTCACTCCGGCTCATTAGCATACCACAGCTGGCACGATTGTTTGGCGCGCGCTTCGCTGCATTAAAGGGACACTGAAGTGAATTTGTCAAGCTCCCGTTTTTGCTTGCACTGTGTACACTGGCTCAAAATAGCACTCTTTTCATCGTTTATCCGGTTGAAAAATCGGTAAATATTTTACAAAGCGCGAAAGAAGAAAAACTACCATGCGCGGTTTGCGGCGGCCGCACAAACTAAGCTGTGACGTTGGCAGGAGGGGGCGCCGTGATTGGACGATGCCCAAGTTCAGCAATCAAACAGGTTTAGGTTTCGGTTTCGGTCTGTAAAACAACATGTTTGACATTCGATGGCGTCGTTGGATGGGCATTCTCAATATCCCAGTTATCGTAGTACCGCGCTTCTGCCATGTTGTCGGCTGTAAAATGCATAAGATAGCCTCCCAGGACGGCTTGGAATCGTAGCATTCACTTTCTGAGGCCTACGCAGTGCATGAACGCCCTCCGCGTCCCCGCAGACGCTCAAATGCATTCGCTTTTCCCCCATATTTGGAGCTTGCCTCGCTCATGCCTGTATCGTAAAAAGCGTGTTCGCACCAGGCCAAGGGTCTGTTGATTATGGCCTGTGCCCACTGCCCGCAAGAAGTCGGTGCTTATGGCAACAGCACGCCAACGAGAACTCGCTAGCGCGGCAGTGCCAGCCTGCGCGAGTTCTGTGGACTAGTTCGTGGAGCAATGAACGTTGCGGCCCAAAAAAAGGTGAACTCAGTATAGAAAACATCGGCGAAAAACAAAAAAAGTTAACTCATAAAAAAAAGCATGTCCCCGCGGCGATTCAAAAACATCGGCGAAAAACAAAAAAGTTAACTCATAAAAAAAAAACCATGTACCCGCGGCGATTCGAACTTGTGACTGGCAAAACACTTGCGATGACATACCTAGCACCCCAGACGACTAGGCCACAGGGGGCTTTTTTTTTTGTCTTTATTTCCTTTTTTTAACATTTTTATAAGTCAGCGATGTAATAAAAAGCGCCTGCCATGTTTTGGCTGGCGGAAACTATTGTAAACATCAAATAATGTCAATTTTTGAAGCACTGGCAAAATTCCCGCGTCAGGATTTTCCACTTCGTACAACTCGCACAGATAGTTCACTTTTTCCCTGAAATATGCGCTCACAGTTTACGTATTGACATCCGCATGGCGCACCGCCATTCGAGAGCGCCAGATACTATACTAATCCTAAAAGCATGATCATATCATGCGGTACATCGTCTTCATTGTTCACACTCAGGAACGTGATTCCATAGGGTGTCACCGGATACTCCTTCTTAAGGGTTCTCATGAGGACGTCCCAAAAGAAAATGGCATCCCAACAGTCTATAAACACATGTTCTGTAGTTTCAGGTTTTTGACAAAGAACGCACAAGTTGTTCCAAGCAATAAAAAGACCTCGCTCTTCCATCCATGTTTTCACAGGGAGTGTGTTGGTGTGCAATTTAAAAAAGAAGGTTTTCACAGAGGCTGGGATTACCATAGCTTTCACCCTGGACAAAACATCCTGTCCTCGGCCTGCAGGACTAGGCCACAGGGGGCCGCTGGCGGCGATGGAAAAGATAAGGTATATAATGTATAACCAGTTTACACTTTACTTTAGTTTTAGTATTTCAAGCAGCTTAGGTGACTATTTGTTGTATTGCGCTCGTGCAGTAAGCGTCCCCCGAGTTTCCACAATAGCTCACGTCTAGCAATTGCATTTCGTAGACGGGAAAGCGTTCGCACATGCGTAGTCGTGCTGCTGACCGCTCTGCTTGTTCGCCCAGCGCAAAAAAGTGCTTCCCGCACCCTATTTTTACGCTGTACGGTAAAAATATCACTTTATTTTATTTCCTTACTACCTATATTGACTTCGCTCACTCTTCTACCCCTTCAAGAGGCCTTATATTTTCCTACTGGCGTACCAGCGCTTGTGCAGCGCTTGTGTGAAGCAACCTTGACTTGGAGCTAGATACAGTGTACAAACTAACGAAGTAAATAAAGGCGCATTCTTCCATTCCCAAACGTGTTGTGGCTTAGTTTCAACTGATCGAGCGAATTGCGACGACCCGTTGGCGGCCGGCGGACTAAACGGTGGGCCGACTGACTCGGTCGCGGAAGGTCGGCGAGCCGTGCAGTAGCGCAGCCAATTGTCAGCTCCTCACCTGCTGACGTCACACGAAAACGCTACAGAAAATGGGCGAGCGTAAAGAGAGGAGGACAGCATTTTCGAATTGATTTTTCTACTAAATAAATTCGCGTAAAAGCGCACAGAGTGGTCGAAACAGGGCCCAGGGACTCCGGACTACAGTTTGCGCTTTCGTAATCCCGCATTGTTTACAAACCACTTCAGTGTCCCTTTAAAGGGGCCCTAAACTGGGTTCCAAAGGTTGCGATTTTGCGTGCGCAATCCTTGGAGTACTATCCAAAGAACGTCCTGCCGCAAAAATGGTTTAAAAGCGTTCGGTATTAGCCGAGTTATCGTTCATTAAAAAGGGCCCGCAACAAGGCCTGCCGCATTTGCTCTTTCACCGCGCCTCCAAAGCGCTGTGGAAGCGGACACGCCACCGACCAAACGCAAGACCTGGTCGGTGACACCAAGAGAAACAGGAGCGCGTCGAGAAGCGCGCAGCCATTGGCTCCGCTCGGCGGTACGTCACGCTTCTTCTTGTAGCAGACGACGGCCAAGCTCCGCCTACTACATTCGCTACCGCTCAGCGGGGTCGGTCACGCAACTAAGTGGAGATCAGTGGGGTCGGTCGGTGGCTGGCCCGCATCGAACGGCTCCTCGCGCCGGCCGTGCTCGCGTCGGCGGAAACGAGCGGAAACGAGCGTTTGAAGGCAAGATAGGGGGCTTCCAAACACAACATGCTCCCAAACACAATAATTGAAGATTGCCACCGACGACTATAGCGGCTCGCTAGCGTTTCGGCATGCGGCACTGTCGCGGTGAACTCGTCCCATCAAGGTCCAGGAAAAGGAAGCATCGCCGCAGTTATCCAGACACGGCTTTGCGAGGCCGCGACGACGACGATCCCCCGCGCAATATTTCACTGCACTATCACCCCCTTTCACGTATTTGCAAACTGATTTTCAGCAATAGTCCCGCTCTGGCGGGCAGTGACAAGTTTTAACTGCTGCGGTGTATGCCGTATCGTGCATACACCGCACAGTGGGCTGCTTCTCGACCGTGCAGGCAGATGCTTTCCGCGGTCGCGCGTGTAGCGGGCGTTTGTGCCCACAGAGATGCTCCGTGTTTTTCAGCGTTATTCATACCTTGTAAACGACGCGCTATGTCTTTAAACTCAGCCTAAGCCCGTGTAACGGATGGCGACGATCTTCATTCGTCCGTGCCACCGGTGCAGGACGAATACGCCGTGCCGCCGGTGAAGGAGCGCCGCGCGACTGCGTTTCCCCCAGAGCCGGGAACGCTGATTGGCTACAGCATTTAACGGGGCCCACCAATAGCTCAGCCGTACTCTTGAGAGCTTCGTGCGTCACAGGGTGCGTCAGAAGCGGTCTGTCGCACGTCAGAGCGCAGCAGTGTGGCGGCAAGGAAGCGGTAGGTGAGCAAGGAAGAAAGGAAGCATTTTTGTTGCGTTTTTGTGCGGCCCCTGCTTTACGCAAAGGTGTAATATTTGGTATACATTGTCGTGAAGGGGTACTCTAGCGATTGCGCGATTGAAATGGCGACCTTCAGAAGCCTATTTAGGGCCCCTTTAACAACTGCTCCGGTGCGCGCAAGTGCGCGCATGCGCGACTCTCCTCCGTTGTCTCCTCTCCTTCAATCGCTGTGAATATAAAGCGGGTATCGCTCCGCGGCGCTTCAGTCAAGCGCTCGCTCTCGCACTGACGTGAACTTGCTTTGACTACTTCGTTGAACCCCCCAATGCGTCGCATCACACCAGGGTTCCCTGGCGGGAAGATGGGCGTAATTTTCATTTATTTATTTATTTACAAACCACCAGCGCCGAAACTTTGTACAAGTAGTTTTTAAAGAAGTCCGCGTCCTGCTGTAGTTGGCGGCAAATGGCAAACCTGCTACGCAAACCTCCTCGACTCCGCGTCTGCTTTTTATTTAACGCGGCGTTTTATTTCGTACAAAACCAGTTTTTTTCACTAACTTTTTTGTTCGCCATGTAATTTGTAAACGGAGAACCGGACAACAAGAGTTTTTTTGTCAGAAAACACAATTTGCGCAGCCAGAAGCTTGTTTCGATCCTACGCAATCCGGTTCCACAACTACCCATCATTCCCATTGAAGCGTAAGCGCCGCTGCCATGTTCGCGTTGACACTAGCGCCAGTTTCCCCTCTAATTATTATTGTATGAAACTCTATGGTATGATGTAGCCTCCTGACAAGCATCTTGATGGAGGCGCAGATGGAATTCTGATAAGGCACCCGGCTTAGTGCGCGGAATGCCCCCTTGCTCGCTGTGAAAATAGTTGCATGAGGGTGGTGGGAAGACGAGTCAGAAAATTCAAGTTGACAGACAGCGAGTAATATTGCTTCAAGTTGGAGGTGGGTGGGCGTAAGCGCTGTTGGGTATTCTTGTTGACAGGTGGCACGAAATGTCGAATGAATGGCCGCTAATCCGGCTGTATTATGGTTGGGTCCTAAGTGGGATTGGTATAAACGGCCTGATGCGCAATCTGCTCGGTCATATGAGCCGTGCGTCTTTGCTCGTTAGTATGGCGAAGCTTAGGATTCTTGGCCGGATGTGGCTTCGGGTTAACGACGATGAAGTCCCATGCTGGAAGCGGCAAAGTAATTGGATGTTGTGGTGCACTGATAGGTGGCCGAAGCGCAAGTAGCGCACGGCTGGCGAGAGTGGATGCTCGTCGGAAGTCATGGCCTTCCTGACGGGTTAGAAAACTAAGTGGAGATCAGTGGGTCAGAATGATCTCCGTAAGAGGAGGGGGTCGGGCGTATTTGTATAGCTCCTCGAGCTTTGAATGTTCGGGATGGCCAGTGATAACTCGAAGGACCCTCGCGATGTAACACCTGCAGCTGCTGCAACTAGGTCTGAGTGAACTCAAAGCATACTGCCCCATACGTCGCTTTGGTCGTGAAGACAGCCTGGGTCAAAAGTTTGAGTGCCTCTGTTGTGGCCCCTCCTACTCGGTTACTTGTGCATTTTATTTTGTGAAGCTCTTGATGCCATGTTTTTCTTGATTTGCTCAGGCTACACACTGCATCCTCCATCCTCAGGGACAGGTATGCCAAGGATTTTAACCCACCTCTTCGGCGACGGCTTTGAGAATGTGCAAATTGAAAAGTGTAGTCGTTCTTCTGTTCGTGTGTGCCGGCAAACACCGCGTGTGTGCTTTCTTTCAGGCGAACTGCTGCATCCCAGTACGTTGGAGGGTGTCAAGGAGAGTATCGAGGTAGCTTGTATATGTACCTGAACTTGCTGTTGGGTTAGCTCCATCTTGCGAGGCTCAATCCAAATCGTAATATCATCCACATACATAGTGCTTTGAATGTGAGGTATTGGTCGGAGTTGCTTTGAAATTTTGGACATGACAAGACTGAAAAGAATTGGAGACAAAATAGTGCCCTGCGGTATACCTCTGTGGTTGTGGAAGATATTGGGGGCTGTATTTATTTATTTATACATGCATAAATACATGCATGCATGCATGCCTACATACATTCATACAAACAAACAAACATACATACATACATACATACATACATACATACATACATACATACATACATACATACATACATATGCAGCATAGCATAGCATACATCATACATACATACATACATACATACATACATACATACATACATGCATGCATGCATGCATGCATACATACATACATACATACATACATACATACACATACATACATACATACATACATACATACATGCATGCATAATGCATGCATACAAGCATACATACATGCATACATACATACATACATACATACATACATACATACATACATACATACATACATACATACATACATACATACATACATACATACACACAAACATACATACATACATACTGCAGGCCAGGATGTTGTCTACACACGGGGGAATACAATCGAGTAAAGTTATGGGAGGCCATGTACCCGTAAAGCCCGGGTAAGGCTTCTAACACACGCAGATACATTTATAAAGGCCGGGTCAGCTGCTTGTTTGAGGAGGCACAGCTATAGCTGTTTCACATTTTCCCTTTTCTTTCTCCAGGCGTATGCGCAGCGAGCAATAGTAAAGTTGTTGGCAGCTTTTATGAGTGATAATGTTGCCTGATAAACGAGGAAACGACTTCCGAGGAATCCTTCCTCGAGTTGCTCGGGTGATTCCGAGCAGATGGTCCTTTAATGGCGTAACCATACTTGCCGTGAACGATTGCAGAATCTTGCAGAAATTCGGCACGGCTGGGCCAATTACAGGTATCACTAGTGAGAGTAAACGCCTTGGTAAGAAGGTCAACAAAGTTTAAATATGTGAATTCCCGTGTAGGACAACTTTAGTCATCTGTGGACAATTTGGCAGGCTGTTTCCCAGCTAATCGGTAGATTTTCCTCCGCAGTTATATGAATGTGCACAAAAGCGCACAAATTTCAAGACAAAATTACTAATAGCATGCCGTGGTGGCATTAGCGAGTTTTAGCTGCCGTTTTTTATGGTCCGCTCCACTCCTATGGCAAGCGGGAGCGCCATTGCGCATGCGTGGCGAGCTTGGCTGTGCTGTGACTTGGGTGGTCTAATCCCACCGCTGCCACCAGTTGTGGGACTTGCGTTGTCAGATCCCACCGCGTTCACCAGTTGTTGGGACTCCGGTTTTTTTGGAATCCATCTTGGTGGCGTGACTGGTGACCGGAAACGTTGATCAAGAGACCGATGTTTGCTGATGACTTCGAAAAAACTTTATACACGTATTTACATGATGAGTACAAGTTTGGATGCTGTGCCAGAAACAGCAAGAGCAACAGAAGCAACTCTAACAGCAATCCGAGGGCAACAGCAGCAACTTAAACAGCAACAGAAGCAACCCCAAGAGCAACCGCAGCATCCCTCGGCGGCTCGCAATACCGCCTTTTTGTTCAAACAAAAGTCCCTACAGTCCTCCTAGAGAATTCAACTCCCAAATGTCTGGTCCAATCACAGACCCACAATGTCATGCACATTGGCACGGCCATCGCGTGAAGCCGTTCCGGGGCGCAGTTGACGCAGAGTTGATGAACAGCCGTATTTAATGCAGATTGACACGTGGCACGAGCCGATACCGACGGACGCGCGAATTAGCGCCGCAAGGTCCATGCTTGTATGCGCCGGGTCCGCAGACCGGTCATAACAGCCGCGTAGGGCATTGGCTCCGGCTGCGCTGAGCGCGCCGCCGATACCGGAGCCGACCGTCGAAAACGGTCAGCTAAAACCCTCTATTGCACTGATCAGCAATCGTTATTGCTCACTAGGGAGGAAAAGAAGCTTTCCACATTAACTTTTTGAGAGAGAGAGGGGGAATCGTCTTTAATGATACTGGTGAGGTTAGCCTTGCCAAGGCGCCTGACTGAATCGACCCACTCATCCCATCTTTTCATTCCTCTTCGCAACGGTGCGTGGTGTACCGCAGTCGGGCGTCCCTCCGCAAGCTGGGCCTGGCGATGGCACTGCTCGGGGCACCCCGGCTCGTTCTGCTGGACGCGCCGACGAGCGGCGTCGACCCCATCTCGGCGCGGAAGATGTGGCAGGCGCTGAACGCCTTCGTCGTGGCCAACAACCAGGCCGTCGTGTTCGCCACGACGCTGTAAGTCTCCACTCGGAACACGTTCCGCGCTAGCTGACCGCAGCTGGGCGCTAGAACTTGCACTTCGGGAACTGTAGAGCAGTTCTTCTGCACATGCAGTTTGCGGCTAAGCGACCGATTACTGGACTGCTCGGTACGGCAGTCATTGCGTTGGGCCCAGCACAAGTAGAAGCAGACCTAAATAAAGCAAGCGATAATACAACAACCACGAGGAGATTGCGAGTATAGTGGTGAAACCATCCAAATTGTTTTAAATAAATGTTTCAAATCTGCGCTCAGGGCACCACCAGTTGTCGTGCATATCCTTTGTACAAAAGGCATGCCAGTGACGAGTCCAAAAAGGTTAAAGCGAGAGGCCAGATGGCCTTTCTTTCGCCCATGCTTCTAAACTATATATAGCCAACAAGGTACCATATTGGGCTAGTTATTGTTTAGATACTGGAAGGGAGACAGTAGCCACTTTTGACGAAAGACGGAGCAGAGAAGTGCCCGACAAAAGTGCTTGTGCTATGTGCTTCTCTGCTTCGTCCTTCGCCAAATACGTCACTCTCCACCATTTAGTATCTAAACTAGTACTGTGCAACCTACCGGGCCACAATCCCTCCAACAACGCAAGGATAACGGGGCTACCCTGAACCTACTGAGTGAAAAATGAGGGTTAGAACGGAGGAACCGACCAGCCAAACATGTCCTGGTTCGGACATATCCTGGTTAGGACATGTCCTGGAACGGGCAATAGCCAGCGCTCTACTATATTCCCATCAACGAGCTTCTCTCGAAGCCAATAAGCGCCGCCTCAGCGGCCCGTGTGCATCAGCACGTACACGCGTGGATGCTCCCCCCCCCCCCCCCCCTCCCCCTTCCCTCGCGCAGAATCCCCGAGTGCCTGGCGCTGTGCTCGGACACGCTGGTGCTGAGCCAGGGCGAGCCTACGTGGGCGGGAAGCGTGCCGGAGCTGCGCAACACCTTCTTCATGGGCATGGTGATCACCGTCACCCTGGCGGGCGAAGAGGAGCCCGCCGTGATGGCCCAGTTCCAGAGGAACGTGCGCGAGATCTTCGAGGGAGAGGCGCACATGGTCACCAAACACAAGGTACATACCAGAGGCCTCACTCGGCTTTTCTAGTGGCCAAGTCAGATGAACGCACTATGATCTGCCACGCTCCCAACTCGCGGCGGTCGTCCCACACAAGCGAAAATCACCGCTCCCCTTGTTGTACCTGAAAGAGATGTAACGGTGAAAGGCCGATGAGCCCCCCCCCCCCTATCTTTGATACGGATTTGCTGGGGAATATCCTTACTGCGGTAAGCTGAAAATATTATAGGTGGTATTTATTGGAGAATTTAGCTGATCAGTTGGCAACACTGGAAACGGCCACGGGCATGGCCGATGCGCCACGGTAATGGCGCGGCTTGTGCGACTGCGTCCGCACGCCGAAAAAAAAAAAAGAAAAACATCAGCGTGCGCAGTCTACCCCGTTTCAACCGATTCTCAATGGTGGTGTCAACAAATAGGTTATTAGTCGCACTCGCATTGGACTCGAGGCATTACTTTACGTTCGGTGGGGTAGAGTTCGGAAGGTCCGACACAAATCATGTGCTTAGCACGGACATGTACCCCACCCCGCGGAACCCGACGTAACCAGAAACGGCGCACTCGCATGGTTTCTTGCATGCCTGCCTCGCCAGTGAATACAAGCTATAGTTTTAGAGTACCGTGTGTGACATGCGTACCGGGACCCGACTGGGACTGTGCGCATTCGTTCCTGTAGGGATGCTTATAGTTCTGCTGACGGGCGGCCCCCACCTGGCCGTGCCGGCGCATTTGTTCCAGTGAGGGGTGGCCCTCTCCTCTGCCCGCGCGTTCATGCGCAGTCTGGTTCCGGTACGCATGCTACGCACGGCCCACACGGTACGCATGGTAAGCTAAAACTCTCTATTAGAAAGTTATAGCAGAGCAAAGAACCGGTGCCGGTACGGTACCCGATAGGTGACCGGCGCTATTGCGCGTGCGTGGAAGCGGGAAAACTGCTTGTGCGCACGCGCAGGTGTACCGGGCACCGTACCAGGACCTATTCTCCGCTCTCCTATAACTCTCTATTAATTAACAGTAAAGGAATACTTTTGTGCGAATACTTTGGTTATGTTTTGAGAGAAACCGGTGCATATTCTCAACGACCATAGCTGCAACGCAGAACCACGGGCATAGCCAGTGGAATGGGCCGCCTGCCGTTCTTCTGTGCTGTTCTAGAAATAGTCATGCATCGTTCTGTGAGCACTTCCCATCAGAGCGCCGTGTTTCGCAGTCGCGCTTACCGCGGTTGTGGTACAAAAACGTGAAGAGTGCATGAGTACGCACCGACGAAGCCTAACAGGACCTTTCCTCCCCTCCACAATCTTAAAAAAGGTCGTGCCACCTACTGACAGAACACTAACCAGTTACTTGTCACAGTATCCTCTAGGTATTTAGTGTTTTTACCAATTGGTCATGCATAACCTAGTAAAAAGCTACGAGTGACAATGCGGATCGGCTGAGCGCGCAGCACGACATAGACACATTCAGCACGCACATGTCTCACTCAGACGAGAAATAAATTGAGCAGGAAAGCCAACGAGATGCACAAGGAGCGAGAGTATAACTTATGTAACCTTAGAAATGCATCTGCTCTTCTTGCTTGTATAGCCAGCAGCGGAAAGTCAGTGAGCTTGTAGCAAAAATCGTCTTCTAGCGAAGATTTTACAATTACGCATTTTAATGTGAGCGTATAAAAGTGAGCATGTGGAGTGGCAAAAACGTTTTAATCGTGATTTGGAGTGACAAAAGTGCCGTAGTTATTGTGCTCAATAATTCATAGAAATTTTGTTACTATCAGTGAATGTTAGTATCAGAAAAGCAGCAGTTACTGAGTGCACGGTTTAGACTACTAATGATAGCTCATAGAATTTTTTTTACTATCAGTGAATGTTAGTATCAGAAAAGCAGCAGTGACTAACTGCACGGTCTAGACTAGTAATGATAGCATCTAGATTTTACACTTTGTGGCAGAACCTCCTTTCAATGGCGACAAATTCAGGAATAAGGGTCTCGAAAGCCCCGTTTCGATCCTTAAAACGGCTTTCGCCGTTAAGAGGATGATTTCTCAAGGCCCACCACAATACCCATGAAAGCCTTGAAGCCACGAAAGCCTCCCCCGGAGGAGACTTCACGCATCGGGTAAAAAAATGGCTGCGGCTTAGCTCCGCTAACCTTGGATATGCAAAGCAAAATCTTGGCTCAGTCTGGTTGAGTCTTGGTTTCGCTTGGTTAACCTTTGATTTAGCTGTATTGTCGAACACGTCTCAAAGCCGTTCGGTTCCGTGCAACACTCACAGAAGAAGATCGGGCGAACGCGGTGTTCCCGGGGAAGAATGCGGCGTTCATTCATAGCGAGCGCACCGTTCCTCTTTGGCTGCCGCGGGAGTTGTCACGTTGCCCGAAACGACCCAGCGCCATATGCATGGAAGGCTGTGGGGGTGGTTGGCTGCCTCGGCCGCAGCGGCGGTGGCGACCGCTGTCGGCGCCCGCAGGCGCCAACAGCGGGCCCGGCGAATCACGCGATGCGCTTCGGGGGGTGTGTCGCCGGGGGTGTGTCTCCGGTGAAAAGGTTATTCGCGCATCCTCCACAAAATCGCTGGGCGAAAGCAGTCAAGCTTTGCTTTGAAATTGTCCGCGTATCTGCTCGCTTCACTGCAAATGTCTTCGAAAAACGGTAGTCTTCAGCCGCTCTGCCACATAAATGCCTCTTCTCTCTTCGCCTACCTCTCTTCTGCCGTCTCGCTCCTCCCACGATAAACGTTGGAGGTTTGCTCATGTCAATTCAATTTTCGCGCGTTGCACTGCTCGCGCGCCATCTACTGGCACCTTTAGTTACTGTTGGACTCCTTTAAATGCCCCTCGAAGTCTAGGCTCGGGCGCGAGAGCTTTCTGTATTTTGGGGTCAAAGTATCGTTTTCAACAGGTTTTATTTTGCTCTCGCAAATATCAAGCGCAAGTCTTTTTTTTTTCAATTGAAACAGCACTGCATAATCCTTTTTGTGTATTGATGTTTCGCCTCAAATAGCCTACCGTTTTCTTTCGTACAAGTAAGAAGTTTGTTACCAGTCATCGTAGTTTGGAGAGGTTTTGCCCATATAAATATCTCGATTCAGAACTCAATTTTTTTTCCTTTGGCCAGGTGGCTGAATCGAGGAACAGACAGACAGACAGACAGACGACAGACAGACAGACAGACAGACAGACAGACAGACAGACAGACAGACAGACAGACAGACGAGACATGAACGCACGGACAGACACAGACGGGCCGATGGGCAGACCGACAGACGGACGAACAGACAGACGGAAAGACAGGCAGCGACAGACATAGACAGACATACGGACGGACAGACACAGAGAGACAGACAGACGGAAAGACAGAAGGACAGACGGATGGACAGACAGCCAGACAGACAGAGGGGCAGACAGGCGGGCAGACAGACGGACAGACAGACAGATGGACAGACAGACGGATGGACAGACGGACAGATTGATAAACACACGGGGGGACAGACATACGGATAGAGAGACAGACAGACAGACAGACAGACAGACAACAGACAGACAGACAGACAGACAGACAGACAGACAGACAGACAGACAGACAGACAGACAGACAGACAGACGGCCAAAATTTTAGCATTTAGGTATACCCAAGAGAGACTTAGAACGGAAAGAAGCAGAAACTGCAGGTGTGCCGTGTGGCTGGAAATCCTAAACGATGTGTCTGCCCTTATAGCTCTAAGCGTTTTGGATTTCACGGCGCTCGTACGATGAAACGCGCGTGCTGCGGCGTGTGCCCCGCAGAACGTGGTGCGCTTCAAGATCGGCGACCCGCTGTATCCGCTGGCCTCGCTCAAGGCCAAGATGAACGAGGTCGCCCAGCTGAACATCGTGCGGGAGGTCGACTTCGGCCCCGTGGCACTGCACAAGCTCTTCGGCATCAAGGAGCCCGAGTAGCCAAGCAAAAGCTGGCCACACAAAGGCTTTCGTCGCTACCCGCTGCAATCAGGTGTATAGAACGGGCCCGAAGGGCTCAATTTTAGAATGTGTTTCGACAATTCGGTAGTGCAGCGAGATTCAATAAAATGTAACTTTGCTTCAAGGGAGCCCCCTTTTAAACACTAAAGTGTTTTTTTCCCGGATACACAAAGATTTCGCTGACCTCATATCCATCACGGAAGTGACGTCAGTACAACGGAGCAAGTGGCCTGTAAAGGGTGCACCCGTGCACACTTGGTCTGCTTGCGGGGAAGCGACCTTTACAGTCAAACCCGATGATAATGAACCCGGATAGAGCGAATTACGCTATATATCGAAAAAACGCAAATCTGTTACGAAAATGCATGCGAAGCATATTCCTTATAACGAAGTTCACATCGGATATATCGAACTCGGTGCGCCTACAATTGCCACCGATATGCGTTGTCTCGGAGTGGCGATTGAGGTGTTGATTGCCATGATTGCGATGTTGAGCCTCGCAAAGGCCGACGTGACGCCCGACACCTTTCGTAACTGTTTCCGACGTACGTGATCCACGACGGAGTCCATCCAGCTACCGAGTCCGGGCCAAGACGACATCATCGGCGAACTGAGCGAAGAGCTCGCCAACGTTCCAGATGCTGTGCCGAAAGGAGTGCCCTCAGAGGATTTTCTGAGTGTTGACGACAATGTTGCCGCCACTGCGAGCCCCACGAGCGCACACACCGCCGCTGATGTCATCGCAGCTGATGCTGCTGAAAGCACTGAAGAGACTGAGGATGTCACAACGTAAAGCAGTCAGACGATTTACGCAGCGCTTATGTCAGCCGATATTCTCGGCCAATTTTGCTTCAGTATTAAAGGACCCGGACTTAAACTGGTGCAAACGATGTCTCGCGTAGAGAATGCGGTGCTAGTTGGTGCCGCCAAAACGAAAGATAAAACAAAAATCACCCCCTTTCTTTCGAAGTAGGCAGTTAAGGTGGAAAGTAGCTTTATTGCATGCAATAAATGGATTGTTTTGTTTAAGGTAATGGCATACTTTATGTGTTCGTTTAGCTATGTGGGAATGGAAGGAAGGGGGGAGTTGTCCTGCGTATTGCGAACTCGTAACAAACAAATTCGTTATATACGGGTTCGTCTATATCGAATTATTGGATATATCGAACTAATCGCGCCGCATATTACAGTTCGCTATAATCGGGTTTGGCTGTAGTACTAAAGAGTACGTTATAATTTTGGTTGCGGTTTTCGGATATTATAGTTTAGCACGAAAGTGTTTTATGCCGGTATACACTAAGACTTCACTAACGTCATATCCGTCACGGAAATGACGCCTGTACACCTTTGCAGAAGAGACCCGGCAGCAGGACGTCGCTCGCCAAGCACACCCACAAGACAGCCGCCTACCCGCAAATCATGCTCAGCTGAAGATTTCGCTGCACATTTTACTTTCGTGTTTTACCGATTCCTATGACAGAGAAATCAACCACAGTTTTTTTTATCTATAGGGGTAAGTTTCGAAGCAGGGGAGGGGGAATGGGGACATTACGAGGTGCGGGAACATATGAAAGCAGGGCATGAAGCAAAGGAAAAAAAACGGTGTGCAAAAAAGCCTTCAGATATTCTTTTGGTACACATGTTGTAATGCCGGAAGCGTTAGCCTAGGTGAACGGTGCAGTTCGGGGAGAGTCCACATGCGACGTTCCGCGATCAGGTACAAACCCGTCAGCTTATATGTATTTCCTAGTCAGCAAAGCTAGCCGTCATCTGATGTTGCTGGTGGGTCATATCACAGCCGAAATGTAACTAACGCTCACAAAACCACGCGAACGGAAATAACAGCTAAAATGAACCTAAAGACAATGATATTTATGCATTAGTAAAAAATAACGTCCACGGCAACTAGCTCAGCCAGCCCTATGCTGATATGTGGAGAAGCGAAAGCAACCTAAAATGGACAAACTCACAATTTTTTTTGTGGAAGAAGTGTGAACCGACCCAACAGGAAACAACTGCGCTGTTTAAAAATGTTCAACATAAATAGCCAAAACTGACGTAAAAGAGGGGAAATCACAAAAACGTACAAAAAGCAGTGGCTGAAACTGAGTTAAATGTAATGAAGCTACTCGAAATTTCATTCATACGGCATAAAGTTGTCCTTAACAAATTACATGCATGATAAAAATAGCGCGGGTGTAGAGCAGTAGTAGTATCCACTTTATTTTGCATTGGGTTCAGGGTAGGGGGCCTACCAAAGGGCCCCTGCGACGTCCAGGGCTCTGTACGTGACGGCTTCTTGCGTTGCGAGGCCAGAGCTCCCCAGAGCCTGCTTCCAATGAGAGGTGGAGGGGAAAGGGGGGAAGGGGTCGTGCGGACACTCACAGAGAGAGTGGAATAGTGTGTCCAGCGCCACATCAGGGGCAGTGAGGTTAGGCGAATTGATGTGTGTGGGTGTGCACAAGGAGAGTGCGGTGTGGGAAAGTGTGGGTTTGCAAGAGCCGCCACACGTGCGCTGCCGGCGGAGTAAGTGAAGGGTGCGGGAGAGGTAGGTTCCTGCGGAGGAGACGGTAATGATTGAGTTATGTGCCTGTACGTAAGTAGGTACGCGTGGGACATTTCAGGGATGCCGTGTGTAGGTGTAAAAGAAACGAGAGCCCGGGATATCAAACCTCGGGCGTGTCGGTGTGCCGTCTCATTACAACTTACGCCGGTGTGGGCCGGAGTCCACAGCAGCATCAGGGGTGGGCAGGGGGATTCTTAAGAAGAATTTTGAGGGCAGCTACTGAGATGACACCCTTTGTGTAATTTCGTATGGCAGTTTGAGAGTCAGATAAAATGATCTGGGGGTAGGTGATTGAGTAAGGGCAAGTGCAATGGCCGCCTATTCCGCAGTTACCGAAGGGTGGTTGCGACTGTAGCTGAGACCTGAGGGATTGTTGTTGAAGCGGCTACTATACAGCGAGTGCGAAATCAGGACGGGTGGGGTAGGCCGCTGCAGTCTACGTAGAGAGTGTGCTCAGAGGGAGGGTAGCGGGAGAGATGTGCTTGGGCTCGGGCTAGACGGCGTCCGCGGTGGTAGGCCTGGATGCATATTTCGCGAGATCGGCTTAATTTGTAAACGTGCGCGGAGAAGGCGGGGAATGTGAGCTGGAGGATCTAGTAGAAGCGGGGGGTTGGCACGAGTTCTATCGAGGATTCGCCGACCAGTCGGGGTCTAGGAAAGGCGCGTGGGCTGAGCCAGGCAATGGGCTTCGATTAGTTCATTTATGGTATTATGTATACCAAGCGCGAGGAGTCATTGGGTGGGTGCATGTAGGGGCAGTAGCAGCACGGAGCGATACGCTCTTCGAAGTAAGGCATCGATGGAAGTGTGATGAGAGGGGGTTAGCTGTGCGTACGGGAGGTGATAGCAAAAACGGCTCACCAGGAAGCACTGCACAAGACGCAGCCGTTCTAATTCCGTTAGTCCATGTCTCCTAGACGCGATACGTTTAATGAGACCAATAGTTTGGATGGTGTGAGTGCGCAAGAGATTTATTGTGGCTGTGCTGCTCTTGTTGGCTTGGAGATGCATGCCGAGAAGGCGAAGCTGGGAGACCCGGGGGATTCGTTGTCCGTCCAGCATTACCTGAATGGAGGTCGAGGAAGTGGGTCTAACCCTAGGTGGAGGAAGGAGCAGGAGTGCTGATTTAGTGGCCGAGCAAGTCAAGCCTGCTTGTGCAGCAAGACGGGAGAATGTGGCAACCCTTGCTGAGAAAGTGACCTCTACGTGGACGTCGCTGCCTTGCGTGACCCAAAGTGTAATGTCATCCCCGTATATTGCGGAGTGGAGGGACGGTATATTTTCTAGAGCGTTCGCGAGAGGAAGCATGGTGAGATTAAATGGTAGAGGCGAAAGAACGGCCCCTTGGGGGGTGCCTCTGTTAGGCATGTCGAAACTGTTTGATTTGACGGTGCCCAATCGAAGAGTGGCAGTACGATCGGAGAGGAAATTACGTATGTTGGTGTATGTGCGATCGCCTAGGTGTAGTGTGTTAATTTAGCTAAGAATGGCGGAGTGCCCTGCCTGATCAAATGCTTTATGGAGATGTAAGGCGAGGATTGCCGCATAGTCTTTGCGGGAGCGCGTTGTAGAATGTCATGGTGAATATGCAGAAGGGCGTCCTGTGTGGAAAGTCCGTGGCGGAAGCCTATGAGGTTGGGGGGAAAGATGGAATGTTGTTCAAGGTGTGCGGATAGTGGATTGTGGATGAGGTGTTCGAAAAGTTTTCCAAGACAGAAAGTGAGCGAGATTGGTCGGAGATTGGCAGTGCGAGAGGTTTGGCTGGCTTGGGAATTAAAGTGATATCGGAATGTTTCCAACTCCGAGGTAGTGTACCAGTGTTCCAGTGTGTATTGAAGAGTTGGATGAGGTGGTCTATAAATGTGTCATCGAGATGGCGAAGAACTTTATTCGAGATTTTGTCCGGGTCAGGAGCTGTTTGCCGGCGAAGGGCGCGTAATGCTGCCTCTACCTGCTCTCTCATAATTTCAGCATCTAGCTCCGAATTGGGGGTGCCGGTGTAGAAAAGAGGGCTGGAGTCAGAAGGAAATGGCTTCGGAATGTATGTAGTGTGGAGTTGGCGAAGGATTTCCTCATGGGAAAGGTTTAAACCATGGAGAAGCTGGGTTATATGCATATGTTGGTGCGTTCGAGATTTTGTGGGATCGAGAAGATGGCGGAGTAATGCCCATGTGCGACGCATGGAAAGATTGCCCCTAATATCATGGCACAGTTGGATCCAGCTGGTTCTGGTCAAATAGGTTGCATGTTTGGTAAATTTAACTTGCGGTGGAGGCGATGGCGGTATTTGTGACGCTTCCACCGTCGCTCGAGACTACCATGTGCTTCCCAAATGCGAATCATTTTGGAGTCAACATACTCCGCAGGAATGTCCGGGTCGATTGGGCGTTCGTGCTCCCGTTTTGTACGCAGAATGTTTGAGACCCACTCCTCTAAGTCCTGCCTCTGTGCTCCCCTGTGGGGGTGGTATGTGTTGGCTGTCTAATCGGAAGGCGTCCCAATCTGTGATCGTAGTGTGAGTGGAATGTTCATGGGGGCATAGCTGCAGTAAGGTGTTGGGTTCGGTAATATAATGGGCACTTCCCCGTGTATGTGGAGTAGGTTCCCAAGTGGCTGGACCAAGGGAGTGGGAGAGTGTAAGGTCAGGTGCCGTGTCGCATTGGACACTGGTACCGATTCAGGTGGCTAGATCGGGCTGATTGTGTTGTAATGTGGAGGGCTTGAATAGTGTCCCAGAGGAGGCGACCTTTCTTGGTGGTGCGGTGATAGCTCCAGGCGATGTGAGGGGCGTTAAGGTCACGTAGAATGACGAGTGAATGATGGTTGGCGATTGTGAGAGCAGAGTAGAAGAGGTCGCGAAAGGGGTGTTTTGTTTGCTTCGGAGAGCTGTATACATTAAGAATGTGGAGTCTGGTCTGTCCAATTTTCTTCGGCAGTATAACGGTAAAAATGGGGGGGGGGATGTTCGAAGAGAGAGCGTGATGTTCTACGCTATAGTTGCGTTGAATTAGCGTGGCCACTTGAGGAAAGTTAGGGTTTAAGTTAGGGTGTGTAATTAAGCAGTTTTACGTTCGGTCCAGTCTCTTGTAAAGCTATAATATCAGGGGTTTCTGGCAATGCGGTGAGGAGCGCCTCCAGGGTGTACCGCTTGTTTCGGACCTATCCACGGCAGTTCCATTGCCAGAAAACAGTGCATTTAGAGTTCTTTATCTGGGTAAGCGTCAATAGGAAGGGGGGCGTCCATGGGCGCTAGTAAGGGAGGAGCTATGGTCAGGGGCTGTTGGGTGATGGTGCGCATCCATTCAAGTACCTCGGTGTGAAGGTCATGCATTGATTGTTAGAGCGCAGTTATTTGCTCAATTGTTTTGTTTTGAAAAGATACGAAAAGGTATTGATATTCGGCACGAAGTTCCTGCGTTGTGGGGACAGAGGCCGCAGTTTGGGGAGGTTGATCGGATGAGAGGGGGAGGGTGGGAGTCCGATGAAAGGTTAGTTTGTCCTTCTGGCTGCGTTGGTGCAGCAAGGGGGGGGGGGGGGTAAGGGGGGGCGATTTGAGGCGTTGGCGGAGAGCATGATTTTCCTGCGCAAGGCGCGCGTTCTCTTGGCGAAGTTGGAGAATTGTTTCTCTCGCGGTGTTTGCATTTCGCGAAGCAAATGTTTAGTGTCTAGTGTACTGCGCGCTAGGGGTTGGGAACTGGGTAGAGAGGGAGGGGATAGTTTGGGAGGGCTCTGGGGCTCACCTGTGATGTGGGGCCTCCGGGAGGGCGAGAACGGATTCCTTGTGTGACTTGGCTGTAGGTACGGTGGGCGGTGGTATCGGTGATGGTTTGGGTGGGTTCTGAAGTGGCAGGCGGGCGGCGTGCTGCTTGTCCTCAGTGGGAGCGAGGTGTTGCCCAGTCATGGCTTGAGAATTGGTCTTGCGCGGTGGTTTGAAGCGGTTGGGGTATCCAGTCGACCCAGTGAGGTTGGCCATGCCACACAGGATACACGAAGGCGTGCAGGGGTGGTTTGGCTGGGGTGCCAGCGTGCTGCAGGTGGTGCAGCGGTTCTCGGTGGGTGGGTGAGGGCATACGTCTTTGCGGTGGCTGGGGCGCCAGCAGGCAAAACATGCCTCTTGTTTCCTTTTGAAGTGGTAGCAGCGCATAGTGGCTGCCCTGTAGCGGATCCAGTAGGGTACTACTGTGCCCTGGAATAGGACTTGCACAATTGTAGAGCCGTTAAGCCGCTTTGCGTCCACGATTCGAAACGACTGGTTGTAATCCAACAGGCTGTGAAGGATAGCGTTTGCGTCATCTCCTGGCGGTACCGTGAAGATGGCGCCTACTACAGTGGCGCTGGGAGGAGGAATGTGGTTGGCCAGGGCGTAAGTGGCTTCCTTCCAGAGGAGGGAGCGGAGTTGAAGGTAGCATTGCGCCCGAGCTTCCGAAGGGGGGCTCACGACAATGAAGTTTGATCGGTAGTGCAGGCGTACTTGGTCTGCCGCGTGTCGAGGTAGCTTGGCTTGGTCTTGCAGGACATCAGTGAGAGTCGTTGCGTTGACGCTGGTAAGGTTCAAGGCCTCCTTGTGCACGAAGGATCACCTTAATGTCATTGTCCGGTAGGGGGTCTTCAGGTGGTGTGGCTTGCGTTTGTGGCGTTTTTGGCGGCGCTTGCGTGACCGTTCGCCAGCGGTGGGGGTTTGGGTGGTCCGCGTTGCTGCTGTGGCTTCCATGCGGCGATCTTGCGGCGAATATTGAGCCATCCGGGTTCTGTGAGCACCTGGGGGTCAATGTCCTCACCCTCGACCACGTACTCCATTCGGTGGGAAGGCGAAGCCGACGAGTCGCTTGCATCGGCGGGAGCGAACGAATTTGAAACGTCTGCTATGAAGGCCGACGGGGAGGAGCTGTGCGCCGGAGCCGGAGGTGCGCGTGCTAGTAGCACGCGCCCGCGCACAGCCAAGCGCACGTGACCAAGCCGATGCGGCGAGGAGCTGGTGGAACCGAGCTGGCGCTGAAGTTCAGGCTTAGCTCCGCGGCGGCGTGGTAGCTAGAGAAAAATGTTCCTCTCGGGCGTAAAAAATCACGGGAGAGTCAGGGAACTCACTGTTCAGGGTCCCGGAAGGTTAAAATTCCTTGAGGCGGTTCAGTTGTCCGGTGTAGAGGCTCACTAATTTAAGAAACATGGTTTTCTTCGGAGCTGATGCGAAGGGCGTCCGAACAGCTCGGCCACCTGGTGGCGAGTCCCCGCGAGTGTGAACGTTTGCTACACAAGCAGAACTACAACATACACACGACGAGACCAAACGGCTCTGTGTGATTAAACTGAGTGCAACAAGCACGTGGATATAGCATCAAGCATGGAGGAAAGAATACTTTCCCCCATGGCATCACACATTCCCCTAGATGGTGCCATGCCTACTTGTGTAGTTAGGGCTCCGTCCTGCACCTCACAAACGTGGCTCTAGAAAGAGTGAAACCAGAGATTCTGCCAGCCGTTACCTGGGATTCGCGGTGGCGCCGTCCCGAACGCAGTAGCAGCGTCGGCCACGGCGGGGCTCGAGCGGCGGATGCAGCCGCTTAGTGATTCCCATTTATACAGATTTAAACAAAATAGTTTTGCAAGTTTGAGAATTGCGAGAAAGCTGACGGAACGTTTATAATCGTTAATTATCAGAACCAGTTGCCCCATTCGTTTTTTGTAATACCCGTTAAAACAACCGAATTGGTTTTCAGCAATTTAGAAAACGCAGTCCCATTCGTGACAAGCAGTGCGCAAAAGGTGGCGTTTCTCTAGCGGCCAGATGTCTGTAAGTGGTCTCTACATTTTGTTTTTCCGCCTTGCAAACCAATCCTTAACGTACCTTTGCCATACGACCACTTAATCCCGTCGGGTCCGGGTTACCCAGGAGGTGCTGTCGAACACGTTAATCAAGCCGTGCGAAGGAAGCGCGCAATGGACGCGAAGCTGCGCCAGAACAGACCCAACACCGTCGCTAAAGCAGACGACAAAGCCTACGGGAGGGTCCCGCCGAGGCCCCCCGGGGTGAGCACGGGGAACGCTAGGGAATAGCGCCCTATCGCCGCGCCATCTACACTGTGCTTCGTGTATGAAAAGCGCCCCCTGACTCTCCAGCCGCGTTGGGAGTTTCTTATCCCGCACGCCACGAAAGGTTGGCTGGTAGAGGTAGAAAGCTTCGCTTTAAAAATTTCCCCCTGTTCTCCTACTTAAATTTCTCTTACTTGCCTTTTGCCTTCATGATATTTTTACATTTTCGTCATGTCTGAATATTCTGCTTTTTTTTCTTTTCGTGAGTCCTCTGTTTCTCATTTTTTGGATTGGAGACCTCCTATAAGGGTGGCGTGGCTTTTCCGAAGTTGTTTTTTCTGAGGTGGCTAGACATGACATTCTTATAAACTGTGTTGCAAACTTGTAAATAATGGTACGCACCAAATATGGTGCTGATTCCCCATTTGATTTCTGGTTTAAATAAACCGCAGCGTTTAATGAGAACAGATCTAACTTCCGCTTTGCAACGCCTGGTCACTTTTTTTGGAATTCGCGCTAATCAAGGGGTAGAATAGGAGCAGATGTGGCGGACTTCTTTTGGAGCTACATATAAAATATCTCGGGGGTTTCAACGAGCCCAAGCTACTATGACTATTAGGCGCGCTGTAATAAAGGGATTTCTACCATCTGGGGCTCTTTCACGTGGAAGAAATATGGGCACACGAGAATTCTTGTTTTTCGCGTTCATCATAAAAACGGCTGCTGTGGCCGGGATCGACCCAGTATCCTTGGGCTCAGTAGCACTGGGCCACTGCGTGGCTGGTAGCCGCATATATTTTCTACCGTGTTTCATGTGTGTTCAACTGATTGGTATTTAATTTGAGTTTAATGCGATTTATTTCTCTATGTGACTTAGTCTCTATTATCGTATGTATTTGTGTTCCGTCTATATGTTCGAGTATCCCACGATGTATTCTTTAAGCCAAACCTTTTGTTCTGTTGTGAAGTTGACGAGCCCCGACTGGGACAATGAAATAAATGTCTGTCTTGTTCTTTTCAAGTCTCGGTACTGCACTGCTCAGGGCGGTTCACTTCACACTCTCAGTTATGGCGGAGCTTTGGGTGACGTAAAATACTCCGCTTTATGCTTAAAGGAGCCATGAAGACAAAATACAAGTTCATGGTATTCGAAAGATTTCGTTGTTTTATAGTGCCCCCAGCGCTTGTCCGAATGCAAACGACGCTTTATTCACTGAGAAATAAATTAATTTACAGTAAAATTTTGATTTTCCCGCAAAATTGGGCGTTTTCGTGTTCTGCAATGACATCACCGGCACCGACCGCTCTGCAGCTGATTGGGAAACCTTGTTTACCGTTATTGAACCTAGATGGCTCCACCATACCGTGGCGAGCAGTTTTCTGCTTTTGGTTTGTTTTGACCGTATTTAAACCTGGCTTGTTTTTGTTCAGGGAGAAAATAATCGTTTCGAGAAACATAGCGCTCGCTCGACAAATATGGTCACGTGAGAAACCGTTGCTTGCGTCAATCGGCCAGTGCCGTCTGGGACAACCCCAAAGCCCCGCAGTGCTGTGCAGCTAACCCAGCATAGTGCGCGCAGTACCAACAGCAGTACGCATCGGTACTTCTATGTTTACGTGTGCTTTCGTAACTTCCACTGTTTGTCCCACCATTCAAACAGCTTTAAAAAGAATGTGCCCTAAATTTAAGCAGAAATAGCTCGTTCGACAAGCTTATAAGCACTGCCTAATTTGCGTTTGCTTTTGCCTCCCTCCGCCAATCGCAGAGCTGGCTGGTAGGACATCACAGGTTCTGATGCGGGAAAAGAGATAGTGGGTCGCATGGCCATTCCCTTTTTTCCTAATTATGTAGCTTATTTGAGCGAAGTTTACGATTAAAAGTGGTGTCAGTGTGATTCTAATGAGGCAACCTTTGAATGAACCGAACTTGTGTTTTCTCTTCATGGCTCCTTTAAACATGCCCTCCTCCAGGGTGTTCTGAATGGCATGAAATACTCCGCTAAATGCCATAAAACGCTCCTCTTCTTAGCGGTGTAATGGGCAGCCCGAAATACTCCGCGAAATGTCCCAAAAAGCTCCCCTCCCCAGCGGAGTAATTCCGAGCAAGAAATACTCCGCTAAATACCTGAAAAATCTCTCTCTCTTAGGGGAGTTTTGAGTGGAGTAAATAAAAATTCGTATACGGAGTGCGCTAGAGGCAAGCCATTTACTCCCTATCCGGAGTATTTCCGTTGAGAGTGCACAGTGACGCGAAAATGAACAGAGGGCCGGTGAAAATTTTCCCGCGAGCCCCATCTATTCCTCGCGCAAAAAAAGCAAATTTATGTAAAATTATCAAGAAGCCAACTCCACTCAAAACACGTTCGTATCGCTCTGCGTTGCTGATAACCGTGCCGGGAGAGGGAGGGAGAAAAGAGAACTTCATTGCAAATTGTGGTTAGGAGAGGGCGGAGATCCATAGCTTTTAACTTTCCTGTGACTAGAGTTAACTATTCTAGTTCACTGTACGTGTGACCATGGCAACCCGTTCCGTCAGACTCTTCTGCATCAGCGGGTCTGAGCTACCTGCAGTACCGCCTCCCATGGCGCGGTCGTACGGATTAATGGAAAGGGATCTTTGTTTCATGCCCACATGGTGCGAATGAGGGTGTCCTTCCAGCCACGTGCAGGTCAGTTGAGGAACTGATACAGGGTGAGGTGAATTAGGTGTGGTCTGGCGCGACATTGTAAAGTGTTTAAATGAGGCGCCATAAGCGTTCGTCATAGTGAGAGAAGGTAGGATGAGCCTGCGGTAATGCGCACTTATTTGATGATCAGTGCGCATATCGGGACCGTGTAAGAGGAAAGGCGCTTATGCTTGCACCACCGTGGCCTGCACAGACAGTGAGTTGTCGGACTGCTTTGTTTCCCCCCAGCCCGGTATAGGCAGCATTCCAGACCGACTGCACGGGGTCGGTAAGGGGATTTTAAACAAGAATTTCGAGCGCCTGGGGAAAGATTTGAAAGGCTTGACAAAGTTTTGAATGGCCGCTTTCAAACAAGAGGTGAATGTGGGAGTTGGCCGCTGCGTTAGTGCTAGGGCGATTGCCGATTCCTGCGCCGTTTCCGATGACGGGTGCGTACATTCTGAGGAAGCTTAGCGGTAGGGGAGTTTTATAGAGCTGAATATGACTGCCACCGCAGCGCACGCGTCGTGATGTCTGTGATCGGCCGCAGTCTGCGTAAAGCGTGCAGGGCTAGGCTTATAGGATATATTTTTCGGTCAAGGCCCGTGCTCGTTGTTCCCTTCGGGTTGGGCTGTGCACTGGTGCATATTGAGTGGGAAAGGGCGGAAGAAGAGGTGTGCATGAATGCTTGGGGGAACGGGGACTTTGAGATCAGTTATTAGCGGAAATTGCAGTTCAAATTTATGCATAATCTCTCTACCGGTGGTTGTTGTCGGTAGGCGTTTAAGTTGATTGAGTCCATGGGCCTCGAATAATTCTCCTGTAGTGTTGTATAGATACCAAGCTGTTTCAATCTGGGAAGCGACAGCTATAGCTAGTGATGAAGACTTTTGCTTAAAAATACATTATTTTATGCAACTTCAGTTATAAACGATTTTTTGCTTTAGGAATCCCGAAGGGACGAAAAGGCCCGCGAATTTTCGATCAGCTGTGAAAATTCCGTTCTCTCTCTAAGAAAAAAATAGCAGTGGCTTAGCTCGGTTATGCCAGGATATACGTAGCGTGAGCTAAGGTTCAGCTGGTTATTCTTAGCATTTCTGGGTGTCTAGGATTAGCTTGATTATCATGCTTACGGCTGATTCAATGACACACACATGGTATACGCGTTATGTGAAACATGCGGAGCGTCACCAATCGCCCCAGAGCTAAGCTAGTTCCACAGGCGCACGCCGCTGTTGCTGCGACGCACGAGCCATCGGTTCCACACCCGGCCACCCCTCGCATGATCATCAAGTGGACCGGGCCGCCACGTGCGGAACGGAGGTCGGTAGAGACGCTGGGCGCGGGGGGGTGTGAGAGACGGCGGGCAGCGAGCAACGTTCTGTGCGCCGTGTGACGTCACTGCTCCCAGCGCATGCGCAGCACGGGTCTCCAGGAGCCACGCGAAACTGCTCAACCTCGGCCAGGGTAGCTCACGCTACAAAAAAAAAATGGCCGCGTGTTTGCTGGCTTCGTTGCAAATGCCTTGTCGAAAGACGATAGCCTTCTTCCGCCCCTGCCACGTAATGGTCTCTCCGCTCTTCCGCTCCCCCTCTAGCTCCTCTAAATGAAAACGTGAGAGAGGCCGGGAACCGTCTGCATTTTAGAAGCAATGCTCTATTATTACAGGTGTCCGAAGCAAAAGCAGCATTGCAAAGGCAGGACTTCGCCATTACGTCACTGCGTGGCAACTGCGCACCCGGTTAACTTTACATTTGAACTTCACACCATGTTCATTTTTTTTTTTTGCCCAATCGGAAGCGCGCTTAGTCCGCAGAAGCACTTTATGCTAGCGGACGCGGAATACAGACTATTGCACCCGACTGTACAAACCAGGAAAACGGCTCGTTTCTCATAGCGTCAGTCTGACCTTCAAGCTCAACCAACGCCTCGTGCGCTTGCGCAGTGAGAGCGTCTAATCGCTCCTTCTGCCCAAAGGGAGGGGTACGGAAAAAAGGTAAGGAGAACGAAAAGGGGGCATGCCAATCACAAAATAATGGAAGGGGGCGCTGGCCGCATGGAAGTTCGATGAGAATCTAAAACGAGGCGCGCAGGGGGGGGGGGGTAAGGAGATAGGGGAAGGCAAATTTATTAGGTTAGCTAAGAGCAGGGCAAGTAAATGGAATAAAACAGGCAAGTCGGTTTGCTGGACAACCGACGTCCCGATTCAAAGGGAGAAAGCCACTAATCATCGTCATCATCATCATCATCATCATTCAGTGCCCGTTCGCGCCTACAGCGGCGAGCAGTACCTGTGCAATTGTGTGCGCAGTGCGCGCTCTCTCGGTGCGAAAGCCGAGATATATAACTCGATAAACTGGTTACACCGCGTACAACCACAAAATTTTGCTGCAATGTCTGACCGAATACTGAACGCGTGCTCTCAGTGCCAGGAGCAGTTCTTCTTGCTCTTCGTCTTGAAGGCGAATGGTAATAACATTATACACCCATGATGATTGTAATGGAGGTTAGTTCAATTCAACTTAATTTCTCCGCGGACCGCGTTCGACTGCTCGCGAGCCATCTGTTGGGACAGCGTGCGACTTTTCCTTCCTCTTTGTTTTTTCGTTCTCCTTGGAACAGCACAAGCCGGAAGCTTTCTTTAGTGTTTGATTTTATTTCACTCTCTTCGACACCATTTTTCAGCGTGTAGCTTTTTTTCATTTGTTGTTGTAAGACCAAATTCAACATGTATTCTAAGTCAAAAGAACGCTGAGGATTTTGGTTATGTACACTCACGAGCATAAGTTTACGGACCATGAAAGCAGCAATTATGAGTTATTTTTCGGCCACACTGTAGCCCGGAGTACTATTTGCGGTAGTTGTCATTAGTTCAGTACTTATACAACATTTCGCATGCATTCGACAGTTTTTCGGGCTGGTATAGCAAGAGAAATAACCTAAAATTGCCATTTTCCTGGTCCGTAAACTTTTGATCGTTGATGTACTTAAATTTGCTTTAAACGTGTCCGAAGGTTCTTTTGCGCTGAATAATGTGGATAGGATGAACATGCCATCAGATTTAGCAATATGAAACGATCCTGCCTGTATGTGATTCGTGTTCAAGCTTTGTCCGTACGGCTGAATACAGTGACAGACAGACAGATAGAGCGCATGTGCGCGTTTGGGTTCCGAAAGAGAGACTATCGTCTTTAAAACACTTTAAGGTACAACGTATGTCACCTGAAACATGCGCATGAACGCTGCAAGCGACCACCAAAAATCGGAAATCTTGGAACAGGGTCGGCAGGAATGTCGCTTCCACTTCATTGCTGTACCCGCCATCGGCTGGTATCGTTTCAGCGTCGTTTGCTGCGGAGATATTGTAAATGCTTCCGCGTTGATTTGGGGGTACCTACTAGGCGTTTAGTGTAAATTGGCAGTTGACGTCTAGAGCGGGCGAGGAACGCGAACCTCGAAAAAATAACTTTATTGAGGCGCCATTTGATGATACAAGGTCATTTCTACGAAATGTGTTTGATGAAGCCGGTTCGATGGATTCGGCATGCCTTCGATGACGCGGTGTTCGACGAAACGGTTTTCGATGACTCGCCCTGTACCCGCTTGCACAGACTTACCAATGACAGCAACCGAAAGAAAAAACCATTTGTGTAGGGAATTTAAACTGATACCCCGTAGCTGAAAGCTTTGTGAACCTCTTTGGGCCACGCCTCCTTGCACTGCTTGAACTCCTTCAAAAGTACATCAAATTTCCTCGCCACCAGTGCTCGTTGCACGTGCTGGCTGGATATTATACTTTAAGTCATGTTTCTTGCAAATCACCTCGCCACTCCCCTCGTCACGCTGTGCCTGTGCATGAACTTGTGCTAGAAACTATTTCGGGACAGTGAAACAATGCAGCATGCCTCAAATGCGACATCATTTCTCGGGGTACGTTTTGTGAAAGAAATATGTACTGCACGTCTATTACCCATTGAGTTGCCAAACAGGAAAAGAAAAAAAAATGTCTGTCTCCCTGCACAGGTGAAGTTGCGCAATGTGACCATTTGTATATGTAATTTAGTCAAGGGACACACAGTCTGATTACCTATTTCTGATTTTGAGAAGGGATGGAAGATCTTTGCGACAACTAGTCCTGACGGCTCTCGGGTAGATCGAGGTACACAAATCCGGAATAGCGTCCTAGCCGCAGAATTCTCCGGCCATGGTTGAGCGTGAGGAGCTGCATTAGGTACAGGGCCGTCCACTTAAGGTGCGAACACGGCGCAGCATGGCCGCGCTCCGCGGAGCGCCAGCGCACAAGCCGCGGCCGCGCATCGATGCTAAGCGGCGCGGGCGCACAGGAGCTTGGAGTCGGGGCTTCGTGTCGTCTGCTACCGCAGGAGCTCGCCGTGCTTGCTTTGTTGTGAAGCACGCCTAACTTTCTGCATGCTTGTAGCGTCTTATCGCGCCGCGACCGCATTGCGGTAAAGCGCACTTCCCTCACTGCACCGCGTTGTGTAGCATATGCGTATGACAACTGAGCACTTCCTCTTTTCAGGTGTGCGTCCCAGTTTCATGCATGTATTATTGAAGGCACATCAGGACTGGTTTGGCTGGGGTTATAAGGTTTAACACCGCAAAACGACTCATGCTACGAAGACGCTGTAGAGGAGGGCTCCGGATAACGACATAACGTTTTAAAACCTTGCGACTGCAGAGTCCTGATATTGACTCTTGTCGTACCCCTAGGGTCGTGTGAAAAGACCACACAGAAAGCTGCACCCGGATACCGACACCACGTATGAGATTGTCGCGGATGTGCTTGTACCATCACGCTTTTGCAGCCTCACTCCGACGCTTTTTTTTATGTCGTACGCGTGATATCCTACTTCCCTGGCTACAGTGTGTAGAAAAAGAATAGCTGTACTACCGTGGAGAGTGGAACGATGGGCGGGTTCATGATCCCGTACCCCACAAGAGACGGCAAGACACGCGTCAACAGTAGAGTTGAATCACATGACGCTGTCCTTCTCGAGGAGTTGGGTTATGATCTCTCTGTTTATGGGTTATGATCCCTCTGGATCACACGTACCTTCATCTGAATGGTACGTGTGATCCAGAGCGGAATGAAGTGGCATCGTGGCGCCTTTGAAGGAACAATGTCTTGTCATTTTCTCTCCCCGCCGGTGAGCAGCGGATTGACGAGACATGTGTGGGTTGGCATATGATTACACCTCTCGCGTGTCATGGTGTCTCGTCACATGCTGTTCTCGCACCAGTTTCCTCAAAAATATTGCCCCGAACTTTTCTAAGTTAGGCTTTGCCACATTAGGCATCACGTGAAGGCAAAGTACGCTTTACAGTAAGCCCGGAGCTCATTTGTGTTCGCCATGAAAAAAACGTCCGCGTATCTGCTTGCTTGGCTGCAAATGTCGTCGAAAGAGTATAACCGTCTGCGCCCTTTCCACGCCTTTATCTCCTCCCACGATGAATGCAAGGAATTTTTATTCAATACAGTTAAGTTTTCCCGCGTTCACGCGGATCGCGCGCAGCACACGTGTTTCTTTAGATCTTTTTTTTTTCTGCTTAGAAACGCAAGAGCCGAAGTTTTTTTTTTTAAGTGTGTGCTTTTATTTTGAGTCTCTCTAATACCATTTTAACGCGTTTGTATTTTAATTCGCTAATATAAAAACCAACCAAACGTGTACTCGTAATAAGAGAACGCTGGTGCACTCAATAAGAGAACGCTGGTGCACTCAGCTATGTACTTTAATTTTGCCGAAAATCTGCCTGAGGTTTCCCTTGCCCTGAATGTAGACATATAAGAGCTAGGGCAGCAGTTTGAGTAGTTTAAAACGGTTTGCTTTGTGTTCAATAATATTGCTTTGTGATCAAACTTTATGATGAAGAATTATCCCCGCTCCCTTTTTTTGGCCGTGTGGTTAAAGTGAATGCCGGACAGACAGATCAAAATTTTAGCGTTTACATAGCCAAATAAAAACATCGTTTTTAAGAATTAGCCAGAACATTGTGCAAGTTAAACTTCGCCACATTAAGGGTTATATGAAGGCAATGCACGCTTTACAGTAAGCCAACAGATTTGCTTACCTCAGGGTAAAAAAAAAAAAATTGGCGCAGCTTGCAAGGCTGGAGAAACAGCGGATGGGGAGGGGGATAGCTGAGTTTCGGCACTTAAGAATTCGCGCTGGAACTGGCCGTTCGCGCAACCCATGGATTTGCGGGCTTTGACATTGTGAGTTCTCCCTTAGTAGGAGTACGGGGGCGACCTATCCGGCGATTCCGCTTGTACTCCACATCCCGAGCGCGGATCTTGGGATCTTCCGCTCTGTGCTTCCGTTCAGGCGCGGTGGCTTCGGCGCGATACTCGGGGTTGTACCATAGCCGTCTCATATGTTCTCAAGCAGCGATACGAAGGCGTCCGCGCTGCGCTTCTTCTCCTCGGAAGTTACATACTTCTTCGGCCGCTGCATGTTTTGCGGGAGTGCAAACGATGTGCTCGGCGGGGAATCACGAGGCGCTGTGTGTCGCCGACGCGCCGCGTCGGTGCAGTGACGTCATAGCTAGGGGAGACGTGGCTCCACCTAAGCAGCTCCGCGAAGTTATGGGAGGCTCGGCGCGGAGTTTGTGCCAGGGGGCTCGCGCCAGATGAGTTTCTTTTCTTTGGTAATTTTTAAAGACGATAATCTTTCTTGGGCTACTTACACGCAGAAATTTTAGTCTGTCTTTGTGGCTGTCTGTCTGTCACTCGATTCAGCCACCCGGCCAAAGTAACAAAAAAAAAAAACGCTGCGCAGTAGTCTTATAAACCCACAGCCAAATGTAAATGTCTATGTCCAGGTGTTAATGTTCATACTTGTCAACATTGTTGAACAAGAACAAGACATTACGCTAACATAAGGCAGAAAATCGATACATGAGCAATATTTGCAGGGTTCCTTTATTAAAAAATTCACCGGATGCTTGGTTTCTGCGATAGCAAATAAAATACATCAACTGCAGAAAAACGTCGCCTAGTGTTGCCCACTCGACCTGGCGGCATTTAAAAAAAACTTAAACGGCAAGCAGCAACGAAAGGTTCCACTAGATAGATTTCACGTTCCGCTTGGAACGCTCGTGGTGTAGGAGCAACGTGGTTCTATAAACGTTGCAGTAGGGTGCCTCAATTCGCGCGCGTCTACGCCGTACGGCAGCGCTGGCATCGAGGCACACGTCTTGAAGCAGGGAGAACGCGATAACTTTAAACTGACTTGAGCAAACCTCCAGCCTGTTATTTTGGGAGGAACGAGACGGGAGCGGAACAGCGTAAGAGGTGAGCGGGAAAGAAAAGGGAGGCATTTACTTTCCAGAGGCGCCAATCGACTATCGTCTTTCGTCGACATTTGCAACGAAAGGAGCAGATACAAGGCCAATTTTTTATAAAGCCACCAGACCAAGCACAAGCTTAAACAGCTCCGCTGTTAAGAACTGTTTGACTGTTTTGTGGAAGGCGTTAGCGGTATCGTACTCGGCGATGAGGAAGACTCTGTAATGCACCAGACACAGATGCACGGCAGCGCATCCATCAGACGCGTATCAATAGCGAGTGAGCTCGGGTGCAACTTAGGAACGACAACGTCATTTACCCTGCCCTTCATCAGCGCGCCCGGCTGCTACTCCAATAGTGCGTTAGTACTGCTGATTTAAACTTGACACGAGTCGCCTCCGTGATAGTTCGGGCTTAATAAGCTTATAAACTACTGCTGCGATGGCAGACAAACTACGTGAGAAAATGCAGAGGATGTCACGCTGTAAGCGCAATGTCCTTTCAAAACGCGCGCGCCCGTTGACATCCCGGTCGGTCGCTTCGGCGCTGGGATACACTACATGAGCAGTTCTTAACTTGCACCCGAGTATAGCGTTGACGTCGTGGTACCTTCTATACTCGGTTACAACTCAAGAACGGCACCACCTCATGTAGTGTATCACTCCGCCAAAGCGCCGGACCCGTGACGTCAGTGCGCGCGCGTTTTGAAAGGGGTTTGCTATGAATGCGTGATATCGTCCTGCCTTGTCTCACGCAGTTTGTTTGTCGTCACTGGAGTCGTTTATAGGCATATTAAGTGCAAAAAATCACGGGAACGGCTCACGCCATGTTCAGAATATTCCCAGTAACGCCCTACTTGCGCCGCGCGAAGAAACATCCGGCTACGGTGATAAGGCACAGCGGCAACTTCCGGTGCCGTTCTTAAGTTGTCACCGAGTATAGGGGCTACCTTATTTTTAACTGCGGACACTAAAAATTATGATTTGCTAAGTTAAAACACACATAGTTCAATCTACATGTACAGTCATGGACATGTTCAAATACGAACCGCGTAGCGCACGGCCGAAGATACCGGTGCCCTCACCTGGCAGCGGCCATGAATGACGCAAGGACATGTGCAGTTGAGATGTTGGGAGCGTGGCGGCGTGTCCCACCGCAATATGTTGCCTTCTGCTCTCTCGCATGCTTGCCTTGTCGCCAATGCCGCATGAGCGCTGAAAACAATTGTTAGCGATGAGGTACGAGATAGTATCTGCGGCCACTGTGTGCTCGGCTCACACGAGCACCTGCTCCCCGTGTGTGCCGGCGTCACATTGCCGACATAGCTTTGCATGCGGGGTGCAGTAACTTGAGCAAATAACGATGGACACCTGTATCACGCCCAAACCATGCTCAGTGCTGCCGATCCGCAGGTTTCTACAAGCACTGATGTGCCTACCTAAAAAAAACAAAAACGAGAAAGTGGACCGCCAAAATTGTTGTTGAAGGGCAACTGGCCTTTAGAATGGTTGGACCTGCCTATCTTCTTAATTTTTGTTAAAATTAAAATTCTACCAGTAATTTTCCCAGCCCACACAATGCTTGCAGTTAATGTATATCAGTTGAGACGAATTCTGGTGGTATATCTATTGTTTGCTACTAGCACCGAATTCGCGAAATGACTCAGCCATGATTGTTAAATTCCCGAGCCACTTCACCACAAATGCAAAACAATGCAGCGCCATCAGAAGTTAGGAGGCGTGCATTTATTTTGGCTCCATTTCTGTGCGCTGGTTTTCTTAAAGGGGCACTGACACAAAAATTTAGCATCTTGTTTTTTCGTTGCGATAAGTAGCTAGTGATCTACTTATAACCTGTAGAAACCTCATTTGCTTCAGCGTGCGACGGTTGTTTAATTAGAGGGATTTTAAATGCGGCCAGTCGCAGTTTCGATTGCAGCGAGTGCCGCGAAACGATGGATATTGTGGATTTTGTGTGAACAAAGCTGACCACGTGACCGTCGGAGGGATATCACAGAGCAGAGCCGCCGTAGCACTGTCGAATCCGCATCGACGGCAGTTTCTGCGAATGCCCCCAAGTACTGATCTCGTGAGGCGCTTAATTAAAAAGCGACCGTGGATGTGACGCAGGCGCTGTGAGTGCAAATGCTACCGCGGCTAAAGAACGACGCGCGACGCTCGAGACGGTGGGTGGCAAGACGCGCGCTGGGAGCAGCCGGCCGGTCTGCCTACAGGTCCGCCTACAGATGTGTTCGGCTTAGCACTGCGGCGGATATTCGAGTGCCGCTCTCGTAAGCGGTGCAGATGACAATTTTTAATGCAACCCGCCATCGCATCATTAACTCCTTTCTCATGTAAGCCACTATGGTCGGGACTTGGTGACAATTTCGTGCAGCGGTAACAAGCTATCACTCGAGCTACCTGCGCCGGCCTGGGCCACTTCGCGGCCGTGGCCGCCGCCTGCACAGCGACCGTGCGGCTAGCTCAGTGGGCTTTTCGTGCCTCCGGCGCGTTTTCGCATCCAATGGTAATAAAACAGTAATGGAAACAGAGTGCCTGGAATCGCTGTAGAACTTTGGTCGCGGCCAGCTGCCCGATTAGCTGACGAAACCACGGCGCCTCCGCCGCCAACGATCGGGTCGTTCGTTCTCGAGAGCAGAAGCTCCGCCCTCCGGCCCTCCGATTGGAGCGGCGAGCCGGGCGAGCCCGCGTAAAACGCCGGTAGTGCGGAATCGGCAAACACAAACTCGTGACGTGTTTGGATGTTGTTTATTTACAATTGCGCGTGGTCCTCTGCTGGCTGCTCGGTTGCGTTTCGCACACTTCAAAATTGATTTTAAATATGTTCTAGGCTGTATTCGCCGCTGATATTTTGCAGATGATGTATATGTGTTCCCACCAATCTATCTCCGACGTTATCTCGCCTTCGAAATTTTGTGTCAGTGCCCCTTTAAAGAAAGCATGATTAGCTATACAGTATTCCTTCTGAAAGCGTGCACGCGTTTCCCACGCAAGCACTGGCCGCAGCTGCAAGCAATTACGCACCGCATTGCTCTCAACGCGACCCACACCTTCAGCTGCAGCGGCGGTAGTACTTTCAGTGCTTGCAGCGCTCTTGCGGCATGGCGACAAGGCAAGCATGCGAGCGAGGAGAGGGCGACATATCACCGTGGGGCACGCACCCTCGCACCCGGCATCTCAACTGCGCATGTCCGTGCGTTTTCACGGCCGCTGCCAGGTGGCGGCACCGGTATTTTCGGTTTGTATTTGAATTGTCCATAACTGTACATGTTAACACGTAGCATAACTTCTTTCAACTGATCTGCGTAAATAAATTTAACTCACTTGGTTTGTCAATATACATCGTGTAAGCCTTCACTGGTCGCATGAATGTGCAGGTCTCGTGGTATGTTCGCGGTTAGGAGGCATGTATATAAATGTGATCTAAGTATGTTTCTTTCGCAAAATTTTTAAAATTTTTATTTATGTAGACGTAGACTGCTCTTTTGCATTGATATATAAAAAAGGTATAGAATCGTGGGTGTTACCGTTGCCTCGTGTAGAGGGCACAATCGTCGTGAAGACACTAAATGGCCCTTTTTTACGGAGAGATGAGAGACGAGAGAGAAGGCTCTTTTTAAAGAAGGAAATGCAGAAAGGTTTGCCAACATGCGTGCGTCGACATGCTACTCTGCAGGAAGGGGAACGGGGAAAAGTTAGATGATTAGTGAAAATATCACTGAGCATCTGTGATGCTCAGTGAATAATTGACTGGGTTTGATTTGGTCTTAAGCTGGTGAGTAAATTGGGATTATTTATGCATGTTAGTCATTGTAGCAGCACTGTACAGACCCTGCAGAAGTATTCAAAGAAAATAAATTGCGGTGCATTTAAAAAACCGCATATCAATATCATTAATGATGATTATGATGATGGTTATGGTTATGGTAGCATAATTTTGGCTCCCCCAGGGAAAAAATAGTTTCGATGCCACTGTCCCTTTTGTATCGGAGTGATGACGTGCGTCATCTCATGGAAGAAGATAACGTGTCATCTAAGTGGGCTTTGCCACACTAAGTATCATATTGTGGTAAAGCATGCTTTAAAGGAAGACAAAGGCAGTGTTTTTTTTTTTTAAGTATGTATTTGGAGACTCAGCCTTCCGAATAGATTCATTCGCCACGCATGATACGTTTCTTGTTGCGTGAGCTACACTGGGCCGATGTTTGAGCAGTTTCGCGTGGCTCCTAGAGAGCTATATGCGCAGCAAGGGGAGCAGTGACGTCACACGGCGCACAGAACGTCGCTCGCTGCCCGGTGTCCCTCACACACCCCACGCGCCCAGCGTCTTCGCCAACCTCCGTTCCGCACGTGGCGACCGGGTCCACTTGATGATCATGCGAGGGGTCGCCGGCTGTGGAACCGATGGCTCGTGCGTCGCAGCAACACAGGCGTGCGCCTGTGGAACCAGCTTAGCTCTACGGCGATTGGTGACGCTGCGCCAAAGCCCCTTGATAAATATACATGTGTCACATAATGCGCATACTATGTGTGTGTGTGTCATTGAAGGCAGCAGTAAGCATGATAATCAAGCTAACTCCTAGATAACCAGGAAAACTAAGAATAACCATCTGAACCGTAGCTCACGCTACGTATATCCTGGCATAGCCGAGCTAAGCCACTGCTAATTTTTTTACACTTGGTTATTTAACGCAGAATGCGTTCTAACAAACAATTCAAATTATTTTGTTTTGCCTATGTGTGCCTGGTCTCCACGAAAGGCAGCCAGAAAATATCTCAATAGTGTCCTGGTTGCTCCTAAAGTCAGTACGTGAGTCAACATGATCTAGACGTTTAATGCACAAAAATTAATTTCGTCGATGATCTCCGGCTGGAAATACGCGTTATGTTTAGCCACACCACGCCAATCCCAATTCTCCAATCCCACTCGAAATTGGCATGTTCTTAGTCAAAACCAGACACTTACGCAATATAAAAACGGCGACCGAAGGCCTTAAACCGAAATGCATCGTTGCGCGATCAGGCAGTGCGTATTCCTGTCAAGACCATGTACTGTTTCGTGCGATTTTTTTTTTTTTTTTTTGCTATCGGGAAGGAGTGTCCGTTCACTGGGTGGTTATCAGTGCGCCTGTATTTTCCACAACTGGTGGAATAAGTAAAAATTCTATGTCAAGGCAAGATTATGCTTTGCAGTGGCTCGTGGACGCTCCATGGTAAACATGGTGTAGCAACCAAGTGCATCGTCATTTCACGCCAGTTTTAGTTTGGCAATAGTCATGTTTATTACAAGACAACGAGAGCGCATTTTTTTCGTCTTGAACAAGGTGCACGCCCCTCCCCTCGGTCTCGTTAACAAATGCGTACCGGTTGGCGGCGCAACGATTGCATTTCAGGCGTCATTCGCACGCCCAGTGAACGCTTGGTGCCAGCACCGCACTTGCGTTTAAGTGTGTTGTCGCTTTTAACGTTTCTTTTTAGTAATAAGAAGAAAATTTTAAGTAAGAAATTTGCCGAACCCTTTCGTTCATTTCTTGGAGTTCTTGTTGACGATTTGGTGCTGATCGAGAATGTAGCTGTGGAATATTTATCCTACTGTTCGCTTACTGAACCGCTTCTTTAATTTTTGGGGGGTTTATGGACAGCTATAGGCTTTCTTAGTTGGCCGTATCTAAACGATATACCGTACTTTTTTGTACTCAGCGACGGTTACATAACCATATAACAGAATTTAGAAACAGGCAGCGAAAATCAGCGATAAATTAGTACGTAAAATTTTTGTGAACTTTTTTGGTAGCATTGAAAATTGTCATTGTAGGTTACAATCTATGGTCAGTGAGCCCAGTTATGTATTGCCAACAAACATAGACTACCTTATAGTTTTTTTCACTATGTACGTAGCTACACAATGAATTTAACGACTGATACAAGACTTAGTATTGTTAGCCGAAAATTGTAAAATATTTTATAGACGGCATGTTCTTAAAATAAAAAGTACGCTCAACGTTATTCGCTGAATTCATTAAATCAAAGCAGTGCAATCACTTTTACAATCCTGTCATGTTTTATACTTTTACTTTCGCACTTTTATTCCGCCACATTTCAAATATTGTATTGGCTCAGAGAAACTGCATGGGCTGTTTTTAAACTTTTTTGACGAGGCTTCATGTAATGCCCGACACAAAATTGCCAAAGTGCGCAAGACATAAATAGACAGGAGCACAGAATACTCGAAACGAACACTCCTTCCTTCGCTCTTCGTCATCATTAGCCACGCAAGAGCGTGTTCTTTTTTTCCCTTCCTCAACTTCCTTTCGGGCTCTGTGCGACGGAGAGGAAATTACCCCGCTCCACGCTCGGCTCATGAAAGCAGGTCTGATTCGCTGCCTGCGAACACGATTTCTTCCCTCAGAAAACGCTTCATTTCTCCGTGAAAAGGACAAAATGAGGAGGTATTTCATTCGCCCCGTGCTGCTGCGTATCACTCTTACTTAAACCGCTTTGGTTGTTTCATAGATCAAGGCTCAAACTCGGTCGGGGTGGCCGTCGTCTTGACTTCCGAAGAAAACGCCCCCGCAGTGAGCCGAGCAAAGTGGCGGCCCAAAGTTAGCTTGCCCCTTTCACTCAGTCCGCCAAGTTTAGCGGAGGAAAGAAATTGGAGTCTAATGAGACGGCAGGACCTCCCGGGGCGCCCTAATTGAACCAATCACGGGCCACCTTGGCCGCCGTCTGCGTCTGACGTCTTCTTCTGCTTCTCCTTGCAGACGTCTCCCCTCCAACCTCCGAGTTTCCCAATTCAATGTACCTAGACCCTAATTATAGCGGTATTCAGCTGATTTTTATGGTTGTTATGCTCACGAAATTACTCGCGGCTTGCCTTTGGTGCTGCGCGCCCAAGAAGAAGTCTCGTTAGCGAGTTTGGTCCCCCGTAATTGAAAGGTTGCCCGTGCTCTCGACAGGTGGCGACTCCGGCGTGCAGCTGTCGTCTGTTCGCGACGCGCCGCCGCCGCCGCCGCCGCCTGCCGGCCCCTTCCTCATCCTTTCTCCATCCGCCGTGCTCTGAGCGAGTCGGCGGCTCCAATTAAGCCCTCTTGTTGGGCGCACTTCTGCTTGTTAGCCCTCGCCGACCTATGACTTGCTGCGCGTATTCAGACTCGCTCGCGAGATCAACCTAGTCAATGCCTCGCCCCGGGGTCGTCCTTTTTTTGCGCCAGCTGCGGGAAACTTGCGAGGCCCTTTCATCCTGAAATGTTTTTCGGAACGGGCTTCTTGAGGTGAAAGGCATGGCTCCATATAGGCTGCTTGTGGGCCCTCGTACTCATGCACTGCCAAGGCGCGTGACGTTTTCTGTAGAGCACGTACAGGAATCATTCGCACAAAAAAAAAAGCTTTCATTTGCTTATTTCGGCCTTCGCACGGGTCGAATATAAGGATGAAAACTTGAGCAAAGACAAGAAACGTACGAGAAAAGTGGGAACAAATTGAACTGTGTGAAAACAACCCACATCTCTCGAAGGTAAACCATCTTGAGGGGAACGAGGGCAAAGTAGAGCATGCGTACGTGTTCGCGCAACGTCGCGTTATGGGTATGGAGTTGGTGTCGCCGACACGAGTGTGCGTTCGTTAAAGACAATGAATGTAGCGGATGAAAGAGCACCATTTAGGATTTAGAGGCGGTATTTCAAGTTCAATCGTGCACAAACACGTAGAAAAATTACACTCAAGTCGATTCGTCGAGATTTGATGTGCGGTAGCTGAGCTGGCGCAACCGTATATTTAACTGTGCAGTGGAGCTCTGAGGCCTTCGAATAGTGATAGGAAACGGAGTGATGAGAACAATTTTACCTCAGGCAGTGCAAAGGTCAACTAACGCCGGGGGAAACTATGTGCGCTAAGAACACAAAGGCACAAATAACCTTTGCCTTCTGCGCTTTTTAATTTGCAGACAAGCTGTGGTATAACGTCCCACAAACGTCCTCAGTGAAATTTAAGGCGCGACAGCAGTAACAGCGCGACAGGCTGACGCACAATTATCCTTAATATAAAGCGATTGAAGATTACTCTGATGCTGAACGGTTTTACGCTGAAGAGCTTCACGCAGGTCTGCTATCTCATACCGATGATGATGATGATGATGATGATGATGATGCTATTGGTTTCCCCTTTGAAGCGGGTGATGACATGTCATCTTACCAAAATGGACGATAATATAACCATGTTTTTACACCCTTGGTTTAATACTAGCGCTGCTTAGGGCAGGCACTAAAGCTTATTAGGCCCGAAATACTTTTTTTTCCCCCCTGTTACAGGTGGTAACTGTCCTAGGCAATATTCCCCTCTCTGCTTTTCGTGCACCAGCATTCTAATCTTCTTTTCGTCCCCTCGACAGCCTTGAAGTTAACTTGCCCTCTGATACCCTTAAATCCTAGGGCTTCTGGAAGCCCAATATTCCCTTCATGTAGATTTGGATGGATACCCTCACATTCTAACACTATGTGCCGCATAGTTTCTGTTTCTTTTCCGCAGACCACGCATACCCCATCATTTTGTGAATGCTACCCTCGCCCCCCCCCCCCCCCCCCCCAAATTCTTTTCACAGCTCCCTCCCGCCTCTCCTGTACTACACTGGAGAATAATGCATTCATACTCTTCACCAAACCCCAACTCTAATCTTGGTTTTCAACTTTGAAATATAAAGTGGGATTGAGGTGCTGTTGCCGTTCCGGGAGACTCCTCCTCCTTGAGAATTAATCCTCGACGAGGAAATTACCATGGGGCGCTTCCTCGGGATGATTTTGCTGCGGCTGCTGCTAATAACGAAGATGCTGATGTCGAAAATAATAAAGGTGATTACAACAATCATTTTTAACTTTGTATCTTTCTGTATTATTCTAGGTGTAAATAAAACCCGAATTGCTGATATGAGCTAGCAATAGCTCCATTCCCACTCATAGAAGGTTTCATTGCGTTAAAACCGGTGTGATTGGTACTGGCGCGTGGCAGTGTTTAGAATAAACCAAGCTTGTATTTTATCTGCAGCGTCCCATTAAGCAAGTATCAGTGATTAGGCAACAGAAAAACGACGGCTGTTGTCTACACTGGAAGATATGTAGGTCCCCTTCTTTTAAGTCGCTGTTGTTGTCGCCAAGTGCGTGCTTCCTATCTCGTGCGTCTTCTATTTATTACCTGTGCTGCCGTGCCGTGAACAAGTCGGACAAGAATGCGAACCCAATGCGCATACATATTGGGGCCGAACGCAAGCTACGTAACCCGGTTTCCAACGAAGCCATTGAGAAACCTGCGGTCTTTTGCGTTTCCCCCTGAACGGGACGATGTAAGCGAGGAGGCAGTACAGGAGCAGACGTACCTCGCCTTGTGCTCAGGAACTGGCCTCCCATAGTTCCTCCCCAGATTCTTCAAGAGGTCTCTTTTAGCCTTCCTAAACTAATCTTACACTGCTGGTTGCGGTCCCTCTTGCCAAAAGACGCGAGTGGAATTGTAAATTGTTTAGAAACGGGATATGCGAATTTTTACATAATAGTGTTTGGAATGTCTAAAATGATATGGGTCACTGCACAGTATATATATGCACAATTTCGGCGTTTGAAAATCGTGGAGCATTGTAATCACAGGGTGTCGAAAATCCGAACAAGCATCGGATAACATACGACCGATTCTTCCGTGGGCGAAGAAGTAAATAAACAAATAAAAGGTAATCCGAAACGAGGAAATAGCCACACCAAATATTAAGTCCAGAAGACAGGGTACTGGTTCTCAGATATGTTAGCGTTGCTGCGAATGTGAAGGGAGGAAGAGGGAGGGGGGGGGGGGGAGGTGTGCAACTCGTTACCTTGCCTTCGGAGCACAACTGGTTATATCCTTCGTGCAGTCGTAAAAGCGCGGAATGCTTCTTGTCTGGTCAGTTATCGGTAAATTAGTGAAAATAAAGCAGCGCTGCTTTTACATTTCTGGAAGCACATGTTCTAGTAGCTATCCACAATTTTGCACTGCGTACCGTCCTCCGGGTATCCATTCTGAACTATTCTGGACTATTCTGGCCCTTCGGAAATTTTAAAATGCAGCAGCTCGGACGACTTCGACTTCCTGTGGGATGCGCCAGAAGCCAGTTGGAGACAACATTTCTTCAAGCTTTTGGATTCCCAATTCTCCATCAACCTCGAGGAGAACGTAACCATGTTCCCTTTTTTTTTTGTGACACCATGCCACTTGACATTTCTTCCTGAACCTATCCTTTCCGCGCTTGTGCTTCTCGCTATGAGCCCTCTGAAAACGGTCTCGCTCCTTGTTTACACGACGCTGTAAGATTAGAAACACCCAGCAGAGTCAGGCGGCACCGCAGCACAGCACACCCACTGTCACCGTTACGGCATGTATCCAGGGGAAACTACGGCGCTCAGCTTTGCAGTAACATGTCCAAACTTAGGTGCCAACGTTGCTTAAGAATACATTGTGCAAAGCTCTTTGTCTACAATTTCCCCTACCCTACTCCCCTCGCCTCGAGTTCGTGCAGATTCCAAAAGACCCCGGAATGGCCAACACCTCTAGTCAAACTTTCCAGGCGAAGCTATCGTGAGGCCATCGTCACTTCTAATAAGCGTTTTAAAATTCCACTTCTAACCAGCTTACTTGGGGACTGGCTCAGCAATAAGGACCGGGACTAGAGCTCACCGCGCTAAACGTGCAGCGCACAGCACTTGTTTCGCACCGCAAGCGGGGCGGGCCCCCGCTCCGTGGCCCGTGGCAGCGCCGCACCCTCGTGGTGGTTCCCGCACGGCGAAGAACAACCCCGGGGCAACGTATCTCAATCCGGACGGCTCCCCTCCCGGCTTTGCGCAGCGCAGCGAACACCTAACCTGCGCATTTGTGTATCTAACCGGTCAATCGCCTAATAAAAATGGCCGCGTAGCGTCTGGAGTGGAGCTCCGCCGGAGAGGGAGGTGTGCGGGTCCCCGGCAGAGTAGTATAGCCAAAAGGGCTGCAGATATTGAAATTGGCCTTCTCAAACTGGCTTTAGCTCCCCCGTCCACTTTCCAGCTCCCCTGCTTCCGCGAGCGAGCACGCCGCCGCCAAGTTCCCCCGGAGCATTGTGATCCCGCCGAGGCTCCCCCATTCCTCCTTCGGGCGGAGAGGAAGCAGCCGGGAGCGGCGTCGCGGCAGCGGCGAATGCACTGTGTAAACATAATTTCGGAGGGTTTTTCGACGGCTTTGGGCCTTCCGCCACTATTGCTCAACTCAGCCGGTCGGCGTAGTGGTGGGGTGGAGGGGGGTACGACGCACGCCGACGCGAGCGGCAGCGGAGACAACACAAGCCGAAGTGGCGGCGGAGCCTCCTGCCGAAGTGGGGAGGGGGGGCTCTGCCGACGCACGCTGAAAGCCGAGCCCGCTGTTTGAGCCGCGCTGCGCTGCTCCGAGGGCAGTGGTCTCGCCGCTCCTGGCTGCGCTGCGGCCGCATTTTTATTAGGCTCGATTGGCAAGCGCGCGGTCACGTGTCCCTGACTTTGAGAGGACGGAGGCCGGGGAGTGGGTGACATGCCAGAGTGTTTACCTCGCCTGTTTGCAGGCCGATTTTCGCGCAAGGATTAGGCATGATTAGGTCTCGGACGCGCTGGTCTTGCGCGGCTGGTTGCGCCCCGAGCATTGCTGTGTGCGCGGTAGTGCAGGCTGGAAAAGAGAGGAACTCGTTTATAGGTGGGCACGATGGCCTGTGATGTCACTTCCTTTAAGGATGGATATGCAAAAAAATCGGGGAATCATGGTTTCGCTATCGATGTGCTAAAATTTGCATTCATGGTAGCAAAGTTTGAATTGTATTAGGCGAGGTGGCCAAAGCTGAAGGAAATTGTTTAATAGTGGTCGCAAGTCGGTTTCACTCGGGATCCTCAGCTTGCCCCTTCATCAAATTCAAACTTCTTAAGCTTCTGAAGCCCCCCCCCCTCTCTCTCTCTTCTCTCTCTCTCTCTCTCTCTCTCTCTCAGCTCTCTCTCTCTCTCTCTCCTCTCCGCTCTCTCGTCTCTCTCGTCTCTGCTCTCTCTCTCTCCCTCTCTCGCGTCTCTCCTCTCTCTCATCTCTCTCTCGAGTAGCTACGCGATCGACTACGACAGCTATCATCTAGCACTATCTATCGTATGCTAGCTAGCTATCTAGCTATCGATCTATGATCAGCACACGATAAATCAAGCTATCTATCTATCATCTATCTATCTATCTACTGATCTATCTATCTATCTATCTATCATCTATATCTATCTACTCGATCTATCTATTCTTTCTCTCTCTCTCTCTCTCCTCTCTGAAGTACTATAAAACAGTTCATTCGTCTACTCAGTGTCAGAGTGCTGGCAAGCTTGCCTTGGGCAGATCCGACCATATGCATAGTTTGGGCCTCCAATAAAACCACGGTGAGATTGAAATGTACGAAAAAATCAGAGTCCTTCCACCCTGTGAAGCGAAACGTCCAGCGTAGCCGGCGCTCTGGTTGCATTTGCTGTATTCGGGTTGAGTGATATTGGGGATTTTCAATATCAAATTATAAGTACAGTGGCCCGATCCCTTCGTCACAGAGGGACACACACCATTGGTGAGTTGAGACAATGCCATTTTGTTGCAATAAGACAATGCCAAGCAAAGGGGAGAATGCGGTAGGTCATTGAAACAGATGAAGAATTTGCTTTACGAGGCATTCTTTGCTTTACGAGGCATTCTTGACTACCAACCTTTATTTCTCTCTTATTTCAACGAGCCCCTCATTTCCAATTCTGATTCGCTACATCCATAGCGAGAGATAGAGAGAGAGAGAGAAAACTTTAATGAATACTGAAGAGATTAGCCCCACAAACCGCGGGGCTGGCTACTTCAGATGGGGTGAACATAGTGAGGTGAAAAAAAGAAGAGGGGAAGAAGTGCGCACCATCAATGAATAAGAGGGAGAAGAAAATAAAATCAGTTCGGAACGTAAAAAAATTATAGCACTAGGAGAAAAAATCTGAGGATCCCAAGTTTAAAGAACATCGGTTAGTCCCGTGTCAGACAGAAAAGTTAAGAGAGCCTTTGTCCCTCGCGCCGCGTCAGCGTGATTTTGCCACGGACCAAGAAAGTGACGCAGCTCTAAAGAGTGTCCTCGTAGCAGTCGCACTAGAGTTCTTTTAGCTGTTTCGCGTTGAGTTGTATGCTGCGGGCAGTAACACAAGACATGCTGTATGTCGTCTCTCACAGAGCACACAGAGCACAATGGCGAGTCCGCCCAGCCTATCTTAAAAAGAAAACTACCAGTGAAGGCAACGTTCAGGCGTAGTCGGTGAAGGACACCCTCAGTTTTCTTTTGCAGACCTCGCGGAAACTGGAAATTGCACTGAGGGTCAATCGCGTGCAGAGGAGAGAGAGAGAGAGAACAACATCTTTATTGGCCAGCTAGAAGTTAATCAGGGGTACCAGCCTCCTGAAGGGGAGGCAGCGCCCTCGATTGCTGGCGTTGGAGGGCCTCCAGAGCAAACTGGACGGCCCTTCGTTGGGAGTCAAAGTCTTCCTTGCACACCGCACGAGCAAGGTGAGGAGGAAGCACATCCGTGGGTTCCGGGGTCACTGAGCATGTCCATAGCATGTGCGCCATAGTAGCGCGATTAACACCACATAGCACACACACCTCACTGGGTTGTAGTTCGGGATGCACGTGTTTGGCCCACACCGGGGTCCACGTCGCGCCGCACTTGTAGTTGTCTGAGGATCACTGCCTCTTGCCTAGAGAGGTTGGAGTGGGGACCTGCGTACTGTCTTCTGGTTTCTCTAAACCATCTCAGCACCTCTCCATATGTGTTAACTGGGGTGAAGTCTTCACCGTCACTGTCGTAGCTTTCCTCAGGAGGGGGAGCTGGACAGGCGTTGCGTCTAGTGAGCGCACTCGCCATCCGGTCCGCGTCCTCATTGCGGTTCGCTTCGGGTCCTACCATACCCCTTTGGGCTGGGAACCATTTGATGCACACGCCCGTCGATGATGGTCTTAGGGCCCCGCACACCTCATTACACTCGGATGTACTTTGTTCTCGGTGAAGCGCAGGACTGCAGTCCGCGAGTTACTGAGGATGGTAGTGCAGTTGGGGTTGGAGAGGGCCAGCGCTATGGCTAACTCCTCTGCTTGCTCGGTGGTAGATGCCACGATGCTGCCGGCCGTGTAGAGCTCGCCAGTGGTGGCGGCGATGACGGCGGTCGCGTAGGTGTTCTTGCGGTCCGGGTACCTAGCCACGTCGACGTAGAAGGCCCCGGTGTCGGTGGAATGAGTGGCCGTAAGCGCTCGGGTTCTGGCGAGCCTTCGTTCGTGATTCTCTTCTGGGTTCATGTGGCGGGGGAGGGGGGCGACCTGCAACTGTCGGAGTAGCTCCCGCGGAAGTGGCAGCCAGTCTCTACCCTCCTGCAGCCTCGATTGATACCCTAGCCTCTTCAGTATTGCCCGGCCTGTTCTAGTTTGTGCGAGACGCGTGAGCTGTGCTGTCTGTTGAGCTTCGACGATCTCACCTAGTGTGTTGTGCACGCCTAACCCTAGTAGCCGCTCGGTGTTGGTGTGATTATAGAGACCAAGTGCAGCTTTGTGCGCTTTGCGAATGAGTGCCTCTAATTTTCTGCGTTCTAGGTCGGTCCAATCATGGAAAGCTGCGACATAGGCCAGGTGGCTGATGGCAAAGGATTGGAACAAGCTTGAGCAGGTTGTTCTCTCTCATCCCGGCATACTTGGTTGAAATCTTCTTGATGAGACTGATGGCTCTTGAGAGTTTGGAGTCCAATAGCTTTACTGTGTGACCGTTGTAACGAAGTTCCTCTATGTGGAGACCCAGAACACGTAGCCTGTGGACGCGTGGTATGGTGGTGCCGTCCTTTGTGCGGAGCTGTATGTCAGGCATGTGAGCGGCTCTGAACTTGCGACGCGGCAGTATAGCAGAAGTAGCTCTGACTTGCCCGGAGAGCATTGGAGACCCGTGTCTTGTAGGTGCTCTTCAACCACGTCGATGGCTTGTTGCAGGGACGCCTCAATCTCGCCGTCACTACCACCGGCCATCCAGAGAGTGATATCGTCTGCGTATATGGTGTGTTTGACCTTCGGGAGGGCACGTAGGCGTTCGGCCATTCCAATCATGACCAGGTCGAAAAGTGTCGGCGAGATCACGGCCGCCCTGCGGTGTGCCCGTACTCCCCAGTTTCTTGGTTGGTAGTTCCAGATCCCCTGCCACGATAGTGGTGGTGCGGTCGGTTAGGAAGTCTTTGATATTAAGTGCGAATGCACTTCTTAAGCGACCCTGAATCACGCGTCCACCGCCGTCCGTCCGTCCGCACCACATACCCACTTAGGGCGATTGGCCAAGAAGAGTTCCTAATTTCTTTAGCACATACCCACTTAGGGCGATTGAACAAGTAATCTGAATCACGCGTCCACCGCCGTCCGTCCGTCCGCACCACATACCCACTTAGGGCGATTGGCCAAGAAGAGTTCCTAATTTCTTTTTAGCACATACCCACTTAGGGCGATTGGCCAAGAATCGGGCGTGAGAAGGGCTAATGCACCCGCTTAAAGGAGTACTGACACGAAATTTCAAAGCTGAGATCCGCTCTAGCAATCAAGTACAACGACAACACAAATAGGGGTCTGTGCATGGCACATACCCACGTGGGGGATTGGCCAGGAATCGGGCGTGAGAAGGGCTAATGCACCCGCTTAAAGGAGTACTGACACGAAATTTCAAAGCTGAGATCCGCTCTAGCAATCAAGTACAACGACAACACAAATAGGTGTCTGTGAATAAATGCATCTTTCTTTCTTTGTAGTTGTGTGTGTGTGTGTGATCTCTCTTTCGCGAACATTACCGAACCGCGCAAATTCAACTCCTGCATTCGCACTTTCACATTCTTCCCCTCGGGGAAATGCGGGGAAATTTTTTGATTTGATTTGATCCCCGCCACGTAACAATATAATGGAACTTGCATTCTCCCATGTTGAGGCGCGATACTTGTTGTAAGATTTCCGAGTGGTGGATGTTGTCAAACGCACTCTTCAGGTCGAGGCCAAGTATCGCACGGTTATCCATTGGGGTTGTGGTCGTGGATGGTCTGTCAATGACTTCATGTTTGATGAGGAGCATGGCGTCGTGAGTGCTCAGTCCCGCCCGGAAGCCTAGCATGGTGTCCGGGTAGAGGCCATTCTCTTCGAGATAATCGTGTCATCGGTTGAGCAGCACGTGTTCGAGGACTTTCCCGACACAGGATGTTAGGGATATCGGACGAAGGTTCTCGATACTCGGTGGTTTGCCTGGCTTTGGGATGAGGACCGTTCGTGCCTCCTTCCACTTGGGGGGCAGCGTGCCACTGCGCCAGCGTTCGTTGAAGAACTTGGTCAGTGCCGTGATTGCCCCGTCGCTGAGGTTGCGGAGCGCCTTGTTTGAGACTTCGTCGGGTCCTGCCGCATACTTGCCCAGTCGCCCAGATAGCCGAATTGGTAAAGCATTCGAGATCTAACCGAAAGGCGTGGGTTCAGTCCCCACTCTGGGCGCGTGTTTTTCTTTCTTTCTTTCTCACGTAAGTAATAAAAAAATAATAATGTAACGTCAATAACGGTAAAAAATAGTCTAACCATTCCCCTATGCCTTCTTTGGCGTTGTAGACTGCCGGCATTTCTTTCTGTATATATATATATATAATATATATATATATATATATATATATATATATATATATATATATATATATATATATATATATATATATATATATATAAGAAAACTTTGAACAAGGTAAAAGCACGATTGTTGCCAACGTTTCAGCAAAGAGACCGAAAGCAAGTCTCTTTGCTGAAACGTTGGCAACAATCGTGCTTTTACCTTGTTCAAAGTTTTCTTTTCTTGTGTTCTCTACCATCTTCAAAAGTTCAACTGCTCCCTATATATATACAGCCTGTATATACACACACATATCGTAGACCAACTCACCAACTCAGCGGTATCCCAGGGTTCGAAAACCAGAGGCATACACTGGCCATGCTCAGCTGCGATGCATGGTGCCCTTGAAATGGCATCACTTGCTCCGTGCCCGGTGACGGCTGCGTCGATAAGATGCGTGCTGGTTTTCCGAGGAAGGTATCCAATGCCATTGAGATGGCAGTTGCCGTGAAAATGTTCACTTGATACAAAACAGCACGTGACCTGCGCGAAAAGCAAAAAAATTCCCCGAATTTCCCCGAGGGGAAGAATGTGAAAGTGCGAATGCACGAGTTGAATTTGCGCGGTTCGGTAATGTTCGCGAAAGAGAGATCACACACACACACACAACTACAAAGAAAGAAAGATGCATTTATTCACAGACACCTATTTGTGTTGTCGTTGTACTTGATTGCTAGAGCGGATCTCAGCTTTGAAATTTCGTGTCAGTACTCCTTTAAGCGGGTGCATTAGCCCTTCTCACGCCCGATTCCTGGCCAATCCCCCACGTGGGTATGTGCCATGTCAGCGGCCAGGCAGCGCGCGCCCATTTCCCCCCGTTGCCAAGGAAGACGAGGAGATTCCTGGCCAATCCCCCACGTGGGTATGTGATGCGGACATCGCCGGTGGACGCAGGTCAGGGTCGCTTAAGAAGTGCATTGCACTTAATATGCGTGAGCGGCACGTCCATGGTTGTCCCTGTTCCACGCCCCAGAGGTGCGGTTACTTGGGGCCCTAGGACCTTTTTTTTCAGTTTTTTGAAAGTTTCCTTACGCTGACCCCACGCCGCTGAGTAAATTGTTGCCGCCAGCGCGAGATCCTGGGATCATAGCCATATGCAGCTTTGCTGTAAAAATTAGGCCATGAAGTGGTGACGCTCAAATCATTCATGTTGACTGCGGGACGACACTACGTGCCTACTCTTCTTTCCCCCTCTCCATTTATCTACATTCTTTATGTTTTGGCTTCCACGTCTGACGTCACGCAAGTTCGTTAACAAGCCTAGCGGTGGCGTAAATAAAAAAATAATGAACGAACCCTTTCCCTCCGGAAACATAGGTGCACGCGAAGCTTGACCTCAGTGAACACGAAAACGACCAAAATCGAAACGCAATGACCGCAAAACGAAAACAAAAACACTACTGGCGGAATCAAACAGCAATGACTGATATGAAAGCACAAAACCATCCATCGCCAAAAACGAAGTTCTTTAATTTCCCTGAGCTTTACCAGAACGCAAATGTTTGGCATACGTTATTACAGCAAAGCTGCATACCTCTACCCCCCAACGGTTTCATTGCCGTATGCAAAGACGATCTCCGTGGGCAAAAACGCCAAGGCGCCAAGGCCTAAGACGCCGAGCGCAGCGTCAGGCTAATCAGGCATACAGCATAGAGCTCGGAATTCGCTAAGTAAACCACAAAACAATTATCGAAACCGAAACCGCTTTATGGACGACAAGGCGCCTGTGAACACTGGCTAGGCAGTCAGGCTAGGCCCAGCATTTGCAGCATCTTTGGACACACTTCTGCTGCTGAAATACTGTTACACGCGTTATCTTTCATTCGCGTTCGGAACGACATCAGCCGCGCGCAGCCGCAGAGGATGGAGAACAAGCTAAGCCTGCCAGGGTTGACCGACTAAAACGCATAAACAACAAAATGGCGGCGCCCATGAACCGTCGCAGTGTAAGCAAATGTCACGTAATGCGAACTGACCAGTGATCATGGCGGCGGCACGGAACAGTAGGACAAAAGAGTGTCGACACTCTGTGCCTTTATCTAGTGACACTAGCCGAGCGCAAGCGACAAGTCCGCTGAGACGACGAGAAACATTTCATACCCTCCTCCATCACAATTTGTTGCGTTTTACAACAGCTTCGCTGGACAACCACTTTCGCAGGGCGTGATGTCGACCAATTTTTTGTAGATCGGTTTTCTGCTGCTATCAGGAACGGTTGCGATCTTCAATTGCTGCCCGTTCTTCTGCGGAGCGGACCACGCGCGCCCTACCCATGCCACGCTAGGAGGTGCACTGCCCCAGGAGAGCGGGCGAGCGCACCAACGATGTGGAGTGACGCGAGCGACGACGCTGATTGGCTCCCAATGTGGCGTGATATAGCGCGACACTTGCGCACGCGCGCGCCTGCGCCAGCTGCGAACGGCGAGCTCCAACAATCTATCTACAAGCTCCAACAGGACAGAACGAACGCTCCAACCCTGGCCAATACCACCGAGTGGGTAACAGTGCCAGACGCTTCGAGGGCATCACCGTCATCGTCGTTGTCGTCGTCATTAGAGCACGTGGATAACGTTGGCTTTGCCTCAGGACGTTCCGCGTACGCCACCACCGACGGCACAAGTCAGCCAAAACAAGGTTCGCTTGAAAAGGTTTGTTTGGTTGCCAACAGTAGATTGAGAGCTATTGACGGTGTTGTTTAGGTCTGGTTCAAGCACTTTTAGGGGCCAAGCCCCTTAGGGGTTCGGGCTGTCGGCGTCTCATGTTTTAGTCGTCATAACCGTCGTCTCATGTAGTCACGGTACTAAAACACCGGGACACTCGCTTACGCCTCGCGCTAGAACGTAACGCGTACCAAAAAACACCGGGACACTCGTTTATGCCTTGTGCTGGAACGCTTCGTAACACGTGCTAAGAAAGTACCGAGACACTCGTTTACGGCTCGCAATAGAACGCTTCGTGCTTCAAAGACATGATAGTTTTACAGCAAATCTATATACCTCTACCCCCAAACGGTTTCATCTCTGTTGGCAAAAACGGCAAGGCGCCAAGAATACACTTATATACTGCATGCTTCGTCCCTCCTCAGGTTTCACGTTAGTGGAGATGGCCCGGGATTTTTTCTAATAACTTTCAAGGGAATTATAGACATGAGGGGAACACTGCGTCTAACTCAAAGCGGGGAAAGGAATATCGACAAACTGCGAAGATTTTGGCAAAAAAATGGCCGCCATCCCGCCCTGCGAAAGTGGATGCCCAACGAAGCTTTTGTAGACCACTACACACTCCGATGCGGGAGGGTATTAAATGTTCCTCATCGTGTTTTGGCGGGCTTTTCACTTGCGCTCGGCTTCTCTGGCGGCAGAGCCTCACGCATGCGCTCGCCCTCGAATGACGTCAGCCCCACTTTTCGCGAGCAGCTGCAAACCTAGCATTTACCAGAAACACATAGAGCGGTCCCATTGTTCACACGTGCCTTATCGTCTATCGTGCGCTTTAGATGCTTGTTTTGTGGTTTTTTAACGAATACTGAGCTCTATGCTGTATTGCCGATAGCAAAGAAAGATTGCGCTGGGCTTCTCTGGCAGCCAATGCCTGGTCCAGCCTAGCGTGACGCATGCGATCGGCGTCTTGGGCGAGAACTGCTGGACGTGCCTGGGTTATTTGTTAACGACGCGAAATTTTTCGACCACCGAGATGCTAACAGCTTCGCTGTAAAAGCTAATGCTTAATGCCTTCTACTGTATCTAATCCCTTCGTTAACTCTTTACGTGACACCAAGTTGAATGCTTCCGCATATGACCTGATTCTCGACATCGATGGCTAACATCCCTACCCATACCGACATGTTAACTTTGCGCGGGCTTTTTTATAGCCTACGTTTTCTTGATGACTAGATTTGTAAGAAAAGCATGCTGTGCGTTTACAAACGTAGGTCTCATACAGAACAGTGTAGTATATCCTGAACCCCACAATCTCATTCTAACTCGTAATATTAAAACACAATGTCACCCTGACCCTTTATTCTTCAACGAATACCTTCTATTATTCAAGTTATGTGTGCAAACTCGCTCAGATTGTGTTAAAAAATTTTTCTACAGGGATCGTTGGGATTATTTTAAAATGGAACATACTGGGCGTGTGTTTTTCGCCATACATCGCTTTGTGTGTGCTGCTGGCATCATGAAGAATACAGGGCCGGAGTTCAGGTCAGGAGAACAATGGTTTTATAGGTTCGGAAGTTCCGGAAAAAAACCAGTACAATCTGCTTCTGATAGGGGAATCGTCACCACTGGACCCTTATTCATAGCATAGTTATCTCTACGCTTACTTCGCCACTTTTCTAGTGTGTCGATCTGGTACGACAAGTTAGCCAGAGCTGTGCCATGGCCTCCGCGACCGGCTGCCGGCGGCGCGCTGTTTTTCAGGCGGTCCCATTCGGCGCGTCCCCCAGCAGAAACATGTAATTTGGCTAACTCCGCAACGCGCCGCGAGGTGGTGGTGTTATCCGATGTGTTAGCCGATGGATGTTAGCCGAAGTGGACATCAGACAGGAAAATTTCTACGATAATTACAAAGGTAGTGCTTTGCTTTTTGAGGCTAGAGCAGGTTGCTTCCGAACGAAGAGCTTTGTGGGGAAGTATACACAAAATGATGGGGCATGCGTGGCCTGCAGAAAAAAAAATGGAATCTAGAAACTATGCGAGTGCATCCATTCAAATTTACATGAGGTAAATATTCGGCTTCCAGAAGCCCTAAGATTTAATGGTAGCACAGAGGGAGGTAAATTCAGGGCTGCCAAAGCCACAAAAAAAAAAGATTAGAATGCTGGCGGACGAAAAGCAGAGAGGGGAATATTGCATAGGACAGCCACCACCTGTAACAAAAAAAAATTATGCCTGCCCTAAATAGCCGCGCTAGTATTAAACGAAGAGTATAAAACATAGGTACCACGTTTTTTTGGTAAGATGACGCGTCATCACCCGCTACAAAGTGCATACCAATAGAAATCATCATAACTGTGATCATCATCACCACCACCACCACCACCACCACCGTCGTCGTCGTCGTCGTCGTCGGCAGCTTTCACCGACTCCCCTGGACTGCTTTGCGGAGCCTGAGTTGCTGCGTGCCTTCGCTTCCGGACTTCCGCTTAACTGTGTTGCAGCTTTGTTTTCGTTCAGCTGACCAACTGAACGACCAGGTCATGATGTCAGCTTGTCTCATGAGTCATAAGCTTCGGTCGCCACACTAAAACTAAGGTGCAGCAAAAAGTTGATAGCGTTGGGATTGTCCCACTGTGATCGGTGCAAGACATTTCGGTGCGAAAACTTTTCGGCGACTGAATTATCGGGTGCTTGACTTGTTAGAACCGACGTTATATTTTTATTTCCGCATAACGTGGGTTATGGATGACAATCTAGCGCAGTGATTTCATTTTTAGATTAGTGCCGTACTTGATTTTTGTCAGTTATTTTTAAACAAAAATATAAAAATTGAACATTTCTATATTTTTTGTTTAATACCTTGTTCAGGGAACACCTGTTATGCAGCCAACTGATTTAATTCATTTGCACACGGTTTTTTAAATTTACGGCAAGATTATAGTTTAATTAGCTTTTTTTTGCGGCATGCAGCTCCGTTAAAACAATTAGCCGGTGTTTACGATGGTATAATTCATTATTTATGTAGTTTTCTCCAAATAAAAGGCACACTCTCACTATCCATGGAAGGCAGCTCTTTACAAGAATTCGGTTGGCCCCAAACTGCAGAAAATCTTATGGGGAGTTTTATTTATGCTGTGCTGTCACTCTAAACTTATTTTTCAAACACTGTTGTCACCAGCTTTTTATTGCAGAAAATTCCATAATGTTGTCGTGGAGGAAGAACAGGCCATTCTGAAAACAGCTGAAGCTTCTATTTGTCCTCATTGCTGATAAAGCGCGTACCAGTTTTGCGTGCAAATACCACTCATTCCCGTGTTCAGGCAAACCAACCTTCGCATTATGTTTACACGCTTGCTTTCACCTCATTTTAATTCTTTGTCCCAACAGCACCCCCCCCCCCCCGCCACACACACACACAAACACTCTCCTCTTGAAATTTTAATCTCCCACAATATTACTTTTTAGCCATATTATTTTCGGTTTCCCCTGAAAATCTTACCAGCAAAACGGAGTTCACGATCTCCGAAGCGTCACCCTTTCATGCAAGTGAAGAAGATATAACAGCAATTTTTATACTAAAATTGACAGTATTTTCCCTACTTATACTAAGCGTAGTGCTAGAGAAAGCTATGTTGCTGTCTGCATGGTTCGTTTCCTTTCAAGCTTGCAGCGCGTCCTATCTTGCTATCTGTCTACTTGGCGTAAGTCAAAACCAGAGACCACTGATCCCACTGCACAGAATGCGCTGTCAGCTGCCCCTGCGGTGAAAGTTTCCTGTGACCATATCGAATCATCTTCAAGCCAGCACTTGTCAACTATTTCAAGTGCCTGATGGATTACCAAAGTCAACCTTATCTCGTAAAGGAACTAACAAGAGCGTATGTATTTTACTGGTCACTACGAACGGGCTCAATAGCAACAAGAGCTGGCGATTACAGATGTATAAATAATACGTATGAACGATCCATCCTTACTTCCAAATAGTAACGTTTGCGGTCGACACCAATGTATGTTTTTATATATTGCCCTAGCCCATTTGGAATCTATATTCAATCAAATATTGCATCTTGCATCCCACTGGTTACACGCAAAAACAAAATACAAACTACGCGGGAACCTGTGCTGCCTCTTATCATGAGAATGCATCCCTTGACGCGAGAATCAGTGTCTATTATAACTGAGTTCTGTAGCTGCGTTTTGTGCTGCTAAGTTTGGGGTTGGCTAAGTTCTGTGTTGCTAAATGCACGACGTCGCGAAACACCGAAGAACTTGTTTTCCTTATGAGTAGCTTCACTGCAATGTAAAAATTCAAAGAATCAACTTTTCAAAAACCAAGCTACACACCAAATTTTTTAAAAGTCGGCTTCACTGTAGAGGAGCACTGATGTGAAGGCAGCTTTTTTAGGGGCAATATAAGCAGTCGTATCAAAATATGAAGTCCCAGGGCACTTTTGTTAAACAGCCCGAGGCGGCAAAGTTTTGCCGATAGCTTCCGACCACGCCGTTTGGTCACGTGGATCTAGGGACGCCGTGTGTTTCGCCAAATGAGGCAAATGACACATGAGTGATGCTCACGCAACAGTAAGTCAATAAACACAAGTTAAGGAAATTATGCCGCTTTATAAACACTTGGAATATCGTGTGCTTTTTTTTTTTTTTGTCGTGGAACACATGCAGAGCTATGTAAATTAGCAGCTGAACTTAAAAAAATGGGGGCTGCCTATATAAAACTCGTCATGACATCAGATAAGTTAAAAAAAAACTATCCCACAAGACTCCTTATTTTCACTAGGTTCTCTTGCTGCGTATAATTAGGGGGTGATGGGAGGGGGGGTAATGACTACGCATAACTATAAGAAACTACTGTTTGTGCAAAAGAGGGCGTTCACAATGATCTGAAGCTCTACCAACTCGGCTACAAGAGTGACTGAACCCCCTCCCCCTTTTAGTCTTGAGTACTTATGTGTACGTAAGTGTTCCCTGCGTTCAGGGATAGTCGATTAGTCGATGCTGAGATCAATTGGTAGAAAAAAGCGCGTTATCCGAAGGTTGTAGGTTCGCATTCCACCAAGAGCACAGATTTTTTTTAATTTTCTTTGCTAACATTCCGAAATTCTTATTTTCTCACACAAAAAAAGACGGGCTACTTCCTCTACGCCCTCATTTGCATTCTTGACTGTCGCTGTTCCTTACTACGTTTATTTAACAAGTCTCTCACTCCCGGTTTCAATAAACTATATTTAATGTGAGTGCATAGTCGCAGGGTGTGTTCGCAGGGTGGGGGGCCTGTTTCGCCTTAGAGCCCCTTGAAACACACAAGAGGTCCCCATCGCTCTTATTTCGAACGACAGCCGTTAACGAGAAGTAAAAAGCCACCCTTCCGCCCAGTTACTTTTAACACCTCGTTACCCCCGAGTTTTTCTCCGAAAACAGCTTCCCCGAACACCCCTTTTTCGTTCCTGATTTCGTTCTCTGCGTCGCTCTCTGATTTCCGTCTCCATTTAAGGATAAAAAGGAACGGGAGACGCACGAACGCACGCAACAATGGAAGCGAGAGAAAAGAGCGACGATTTCTCGCAACCGCGACGAAAGGCTATCGAAACGAGGGGGTGCAGGAACGATTGAAAGCGACGCAACCAACAGTGAAACAATCGCCATGCCGGCAACATGGCCCCCCGCAGGAAACAGAGGTAAAAAAAGGTAGGTAGTGGTGGTGGAATATCTGCGTGCGTGTTTGTGTTTGCGTGTGCGTGCGTATACATGTCCCGAAAAATTTGCCCTTGCCTTTCGTCGCTGCTGCCCGATCTCGTTAACCAAATCCCCTCTCCCCGCCGTTGCGTTCCGTTGCAGCGTTCCGGCGGCTGCTGAAAGCCACCCATCCGAACTCGTGGCCACGCCCTCCGAGACGAGGCTCGGACCAATGGCCGCCCGGAACCCCAACCCTCCTCCTCCTCCGCCGCCGTCGCTCCGGAGGGGGAGACGGCATGCCTCCCTTTCCTGCTCCCGCGGCGGGAACGTCTGCGGCGGCCATATTTCTTTCTCCTCGGGACAGGCGCTGTCGTCTTACCTGTGCGGCGGCGCGCAGTGAAAGAGCGATGAAAGAACCGTGCGGGCTCATCGCATCAGCGCGCAGTGGAGCGGAGGTGACGCCAATTTCACTTCGGCCTCTACTCAGTAGCAGCCGGAAAGCCCACGGAAGCTTGTGGGATTCTTGGAAGCAGGGATATTTCTTGCCTGTAATATTTTTTTTCCCAGCTCGTCAATGCATGTAAAAATTACACCGAACCCCGCAGCTCTGTTGAAGCCTGCCCGCGTGCATCCCCTCTTTTAGTAAAGCGAGCATGCCTGCATCTGAGCAATCCTATTCTACAGTGCCCATGCATAATTGCGCCTTATCAGAGCATCCAGTGCAGGATTAAGAAATTTCGGGGCCCGAAGCTCATTGCGTCCTTGGAGCCTTAATGATGACAATGACGCCGCCGCCGCCGACGACGATGATGATGATGACTTGTTTAAGACGCTGAATTTTTCGAAGCCCGCGTGTTACGCTCGCTGATCAGTGACAAAAGAAACATGTTTTTTCTGTGTTCGGAAGACCTAACTTCTTTACGTCATTTGTAATGTTACTTACCGGTTATTACCTGATTTACACGTTCGTATGTTTTAATAGTCAACCAATAACAATGAGCAATTAATACAAGTTCCTCGTCGACACGCAGTTCAGGCCAAAGAACAGAAGAGAGCACTTTCTTCAAAAGAAGAAACGTTTTATTGGGCCTTCAAGTTAAAAATGCACAGAATTCAACAAAACTTATGGACAGTGGTAACCTTTGAACATTGCAAGGACTCTACGATCAATTTTTAGTTTCCAATACAATAAAAAAGCAAGCACATCGTACTCCATCACTCCATCACTCGCAACAAAATGGGAACAAAGAACGACTTGTTTCACGTTCTCACCATCATCATCATCATTATCATCATCACCATCCTGCTCAGGTCCACTGCAGGACGGAGGTCTCTCCCATTTACCTCCAACCGCTCCTGTCCTGCGTTCTACATTGGTCAAAACGAGCAATGAGGTATTAGCAATAAGGTAAAACTTAACCAAATATATATATAGCATTTAAACTGTACCTTTCGGACTTTCAAACTCGCGAATTCACGCATTCATGCGCCAAAAGAAGTATCCCTTAGCAAGGCCCTTTCGATCGAAATGATGACTAAAGAATTCAGCATCTTCTCGCCGAGAGAGGAGCGCAAGCAGTTTTTAATTAAGGTCAGTTTTGAAGAGGAGTGTTCCGTCTCGCAGTTGTAACAGCAAGGTTAGTTATAAAAGCCAATGGAAACATTGCGAATAACTCGTAACATACCTTTTTGCGCTAACATTTTGAGCAGACCTTCGATGTGGGTCAAATGGCATAGATGCATGGCTTGGCAAGAAAACGTGGTTGGTCTGGCAACATCCAGTTGATTACAATCCAACGATAAAATTTCATAGGGACACAATGCAACAGCAGTGGAATAGCAGCGAATTTTTGCACGGTTTTCACGCTTCGCGTTCGCGCTAAGCGCTCGTGTGTCCGTGCGTCGTGCCCGGAAAGTTGTTTTTTACGGAATAGGAAAAGCATGTGATGTGCGAGCCCAGCTTGTCTTGCATCATCGAGCTTCCGTTGAAAACAAGAAAAGAGACGTCGTTTCAAAGACAGAAGACGGCGGCACAGATTCCTTCGAGAATCTATGTAGAAATAAAAACTCCTCCTGTTCGCTGCACTGTTCTGTCCGTGTCCTCTTAATTGTCCCACAAGCACATCGCTCTCGGAGACGGGTACACGTACACACATCCCGATACGCGAGCTAAGCTGTCCGAAAAGCATATCTGACGATGTGAAATCTGCCGGTCGGGTATGCGATGTCTAGCAGACGAAGCTGCTATCTGGTCGTTGCGTTCTATCCCGCATGCGAGCCATGCAGCGTCGGCGATAGTACCGGTTGTTCTCTCTGCACGCCGCCTGCATGCTACAGGCTTCACCGCAGTTGCCAGAGCCGCGAGTTGTTGGGCAATGAAGCATGCTTTCAGGTAAATGAGCGAAGTAATATCCCATAAAGGTGCTGCTGTGCCTACCTCAAGAAAGAGACTCTCCATGCCAGGCCTTCCTCCTGAGTTTAGGTGGGTTAAAAATTTGCGAAAGGAAGGCAGGATAACCCTTAGAGCTGTGGTAACGAGCGTTCTAAAATTTGGCCGTATGCTCTCTTTGTACCGAAACGTCCGCGTACCAGTTACAGTAGAACCCCGCTGATACGTTTTTCACGGGACCGCGAAAAAAAAAAAACGTAACAACCAGGAAACGCAAGAACCGAGAAATGGGAAAATGAAAGAAATAAGCGTGTGCAGAATTTCATTTCATTACCTGCGCTCGAAAAAATCATGCGGCGTTGCTTGGCGCATTTTGTCACGTCCGAGCAGCACAAGGCGCTTCTCAAGCACCTGCAGCGCCATGTGGGTCTCGGCATCGTCACTCCGCGCGTACCTTCTTAATAAATCCAGTGCCGCTACGGCCGATGACGAGGTTGGCTCCGGCTCTGGCGGCTGCTCCTCCTCCACTTCGTCGTCACTGGAGCACGCACCGGCACACTCTGCCACGAGGTCGTCGATGGACAACACTGCGGCGGTAACAACTGCGTCATCCACACTAGCGTAATCACTGTACGCGATTCCGTTAGCGCCAACAGTCTCCATGGCGGAGTTCAGTTCGTCGCAGTCCGTGAAGGCACACACTTCACCAGCTTCTGCTGCATCACCACCGCGCACTCCGAAACACTTCGTGAAACAGTTTTTAACAGTGACGGCGGTAACAGCGCTCCATGCCGATGCTAAATAATGCATAGCATCCAAAATTGTGACACCAGTCGGCTGCTGCCCACGCTCCACGCTCGCCAAAGATCGCTTCACAATACACTTCCGGTAGAAGTGTTTAACGTTCTTAATTATTCCGGCGTCCAAGGGCTGAAGATGACTTGTGGTATTCGCCGGAAGAAACACAACCTTGACGTTGCGCAGCGACGTTGTCTCCTTGGGATGCGCCGAGCAGTTATCGAGGAAGAGAATGACTTTCCTGTTTCGACAGCCCATCTTTGAGTCCATGTAGCTCAAGAACTCTTGAAAAAGCGAGCATGTCATCCATGCCTTGCTATTATTTCTATAATGGCAGGGCAGGTGGCGGATGTTCTTCAAACAGCGCGGGTTTTTGAACTTTCCAATGACCCACGGTTTCATCATCTCGGAACCATCCGAGTTGCAGCACAGCAAAACTGTCAGTCTTTCTTTACTGCACTTTCCGCCGTGGCAAGCCTCGCCCTTAAGGCTCAGTGTTTTGGCCGGCTGTACCCTGAAAAAAAGCCCCGCTTCGTCGGCGTTGAACACGTCCCTTGGTTCATAACCTTCAATCAGAGACGCCACGTGATTTTTCCAGGTGTCGACGGTTGCTATGTCGACGCTTGCAGCCTCGCCGTTCACAGTACGGTAAGTTATGCCGTGCCTGTTTTTGAAACGGTCGATCCAGCCGTTAGATGCAGTAAAGCCATCGATGCCGAGCTTGTCGGCGATCTCCAAAGCCTTTTCCCGCAGGATGGTGCCGTCGAAGTTTACTCCTCCTGCCCTGGCTTGCTTAAACCAAGTGAATACGGCCTCATCAAGATGAGTGTACTCTGAACTCCGGGCTTGCTTGCACTTTACGTCGAAGACGCGGGCGTTCTCTTCATTTTCGCCTCTCTTTGCTACAATGGAATTCAATGTGGAGGGTGTCAGTCCTAGCTCCTTCGCTATGTCTACCCTTTTCCGCGTAGGGTTTTCTTTCACGACGCGGATAATGTCCAACTTCTCTTGAAGCGAAAGCGCTTTCCGCTTTCTTGATGCCATCCTGTGTTAAATGAGTAAAAGGAAGCACTAGGCAGACGCACGCTTCCACGGCCGGCGCGACAGGTACACAAAGAAAAACACATGCGAGAAGTTCGCAAAAAGCACACGAGTTACACTGGTTGGCGATGGCGATGGCGATTGACGATGACGATGACAACAATGACGATGACAATGAGTCTAAGCCAAGAAAACAGGCAGGCGACAACCGAAAACAAGTCCCCGGCGACATTTGCGGCTAAGCCTATAGCCAAGCCAGGCCAAGCAGCGGAAAAAGCCAACATGGCCGCTCTCCATGGCCAGCTCCGACCGCCAATTCGCAACGTAACACGCGGGAACGGTCCTACACTTGCGGCGTAACGGCGGGGTTCTCAATACATTGGATTCAATGGGAGGTATGCCGGGACCGGCCAAAAACAACGTAACAGCCAGGAAAACGCAGCACCCGGGAACGTAACAGCGGGGTTCTACTGTATAATGTTCGTGTACTAAAAATACGTTACAGAAACGCTCTGCGCCGAAAATACCGGAGCTGAGCTCGGAGCTTTTGCGGGAATGAACGCGGAGGCTGTCACCCATGAGGTGCGGGGCTGGCCGCTCGTCCCTACTTGTCACGGGTCCTTCAGCTTCCGCATAGAGTTGAGGTTGAGGCACCGCGGCCGTCGGTTTTCGACGCCAATGTGGACAGCAAGCACGCTCAGCGACATTTTCTTTTTTTGAAATGCAACTTGAAGGTTAGGGGCGAGGGGAAGTAGCCGCCATAGCACCCACCTTAGTCCGGCACTGATCGCGCTGACATATTTAAATATGAAGTAAAGCAACTCCGCAAGGGTATGGCCTGTGCAAGTTGGCTATTCATGGTGACATAAAACAGTGCATAGGGCAGGAGGAGAAATGATATTTGATATTTCATATTTGATAGGGGCTATAAAGACTCAAGAGTACTTCCTCTTTCGTTGTCGTTTTCCAGGCTTACGCGCATAACATGTGATGTGAAAAATCCACAATTGCTCGAAAAATAGGTTGTAGTTGTAAGTCAGCGCCTGTGTTGTCTACTCCTTTCTTGTCCTCGTCCACAGCTGTGTTTTATGTCACCATAAAATAACTCTAAGCAACAAATAAAAATGTGTAAAAAGATTGCAATGTTTTGTATGCTTTTATTTATTAATACTTAAACTGGCCATGCAGACAAAACACAAGTTAGGTTTTTTTTAAAAGATTGCCTCGTTAGAATCATACTGACACCACTTTTAACGGACACTTCGGTGAAATAAGGTATATAATTAGGAAAAAAAGGAATGGCCATGCGACCCACTAGCTCATTTCCGCAACAGAACCTATGATGTCATAGGTGCCCAGATGTGCGATAGGCTGAGGCCGGCAAATGCAAACGCAAATTAGACATAGGCTTGCCGAACGGCCTATTTACGCTTAAATATAATCAAAATTCATTTTACAGCAGTCAGAATGGTGCGGTAAGCAACGAAAGTTACGAAAATACACCTAAGCATAGAAGTACCGGTGCGCACTGCTGTTGGCACTTGGCGCACTATGCTTGTTTTAGCTGCACACTAGTCCGCCTTTGAGTTGTCCTACACGACTGGGGCCTTTTGCCGTAAGCAACGTTGTCTTACGTGACCCTGTTTGTCGAGCATACCCCATGTGTCTCGAAACGATTACTTTCGACAGTAATAAAAACAAGCCAGGTGCAAGCACGGTCAAAAACAAAGTAACGGCGGATGACGGTCTTTGGATTGGTGTGGTAGCGCCATCTGGGAGGGTTTGCGGCAAGCAAGGCGGTAGAGCCGAATGACGTAGTGGAAGTTCGTTTGAATACGCGCACTTATGACTTCATTGCTGACGTCCCGAAAACAAACGATTCGGAGGGAGAATAAAAATTGTGGCTGAATAATTTCTCGGTGAATACGGCATCATTTGCTGCCAGACAAGCGCTGGGGGCACTATAAAACACTAAATTTTTCGAATAAAACAAACTCGTATTTTGTCTGCGTCGCCCCTTTAAGGAAACAAAGATTTTTCCTATTTTTTGACTAGTCATTGGGGAGGCATGTGGAAATTCCTACCCGGAGCTTTTCCGATTTTAGAACCTAGAAAATGCGATCGAGTGTGCTTCCTAATCGGTAATTCGGAAAGGCTGCGAAATAGCCACATGAATGTGACATGGTATAGTAAGCATAACGATTGGCCAATTTGTATACTTCATTTAATTACCTGCTCTCAAGCCATCCACACGGGCAGCTTTCACTCTAAGGGTACAAGTAAAACACTAAAGTAAAAGTACTTAGTTGTTATCTTGCATTGAAACTTGTATCTTTAATTTTTTACACCAGCCTGTGCGAAGGCATCTCTTTTTTTGGAGTTTCAAAAGGTTGTTCATTATTTTAGTGCTAAAGCATTTTATTCCAGGAGATTGGTTTTTGCTTCTGCATGGATGAAACTCCTTCTCAGCTAGTGAAAAAAAAAAAAAAAGAAAGTGCAGAAATTTAGAGTTGTCCACCAATCCGAAGCATTATTACGGCACTTAATTCATTGTGAGTTTTCTTATAGCCAGACGTGGCTTTGAGAAGCCAATACACTGTTTGATTTCATTGTTTTAAAGTTTTGCTTTGTTTCTTTTCAACAATGATGTAAATTACACTATTAAAGCGATTAAGGGCCTTAAATTGGCCAATTGTGTATTTTTGCGCAGGTGCGAAGCGCAGAGCACAGTTGGTGCGTATTACCAATTTTTTATTCACGTTTTCGTCGTTACTTTCTGGATTTCTTTCTTTTTGTCCTCGTTCGGTGTGGAAGACAGATAAGGTGCATAATTTGGATTTTGTCAACTCATTTTTTTAAACTTCATTTTTGGTTTGAGTTTAAATTGCGGTTGACCAATTATGTCAATTTATGCCATTATCACGATAAAATGTGCTAACTGCCCCAAATGTGCAACTTAGTACAAATGCTGGGAGTTACACGGTCGATCCGTTTTCACCATATTTTATTCGTACTTCTTTGGCTTTGTTCCGGGCTTTCATAGTTTTGTCTTCGTTTTGTGTGGTAGACGTAAAAGGCGCATATTTTTGATCTCGTTAGTTCTCTTTGAATTCTTTATATTTTTTATTCCGGTACACTTTGTTTTGCTTTCTTAAATTGAGTTCAACCAATTATCTCCATTGACGCTAGTAGAACGATTAAATGTGTTAACTCTGCCAATTAAGCATCTTGTGCGAATGTATGCATCGTTAGACGGTTGGCCCGTTTATACGCATTTTTATTCGTTTTTCAGTCGTTTTTTTTTTCTGGCTTCATTATTTTTTTTTCGTTATGTGGGAGAGCTATATACCATACATATTTTCTTATTTCATGGGTTCACTTTGAATTCTTTGCATTTTTATGTCGACCTCGACCTGGGCTTCCGTGCTTGAGCCTGACGTGACGTCAGTAGCGGTCCAAGAGATTGTTTTTTTTTTTTTGGGGGGGGGGGGGGGGAGGGGGGCGTTTTTTTTTTGGGGGGGGGGGGGGCGAATAAAGCACCGCTCCTCTCCTTATGCCAGTTCTGCGGAGGAGGTGATAACCATGCAAGCGTGTGCGTGTATGCGGTGTAACCCGCTTGCGCACAAATCACTTAGCGACACAGTGGTTTCTGGCGCCCCTTACGCGGGGCAACGGCTGGCTAGAGCCTGCATTTCTGACGATCACAACACGTTTGCAGTCTCGCTCAAGCGGAAGGAAGGAAGGAATAGTACAGGAAAGGCAGGGAGGTTAACCAGAATACTGTCCGGTTGGCTACCCTACTCAGGGGAAGGGGATACGGGAAATGAAAGGGAAAGAAAGGACAGCGGTACATATTAAAGGAGAAAATGACAGAAAGAAAAGTAGAAAAAACACAAGGCGTGACCAGGTAACTAGAAAGGCGGTACAAACAACGCACACAACCATAAAATGCACAAAACTAATACGGTCCACTGATAAAATTGGCGAACTAAGGGCACTCCAAATGTCCCTACAATCGTTCAGACAGGCTGTGTCCTTCAAAAAGAGCAGTAAGGCTTTTGTAGCCTTTTCCGCCTGTGACGGACAACGCCGATGACGCAAAATTGTCTGCGCTGTAAAGGGGTGGTCGTCGAGTCGGCGAAGTGTGGTGGAGAGCTGTTGCCTCGGCGTTATGAAGCGGTCACAATGGCACAGAAGGTGTTCAGGATTTAACTTCGCGCAAGTGGAATGCTTAAAAATAAGCACAAGATAAGGAGCTGAGAACTTGTTTGGGGGGAAGGGGGGGGGATCACCTTCTTCGCCCCCACCCCCCTTGGGACCGCCACTGCATGACGTGAGCTATTTTTTTGCATATTTTCGTCAAAACATTGTATTTAAAATCAAGCCACGTCTATTTTTATCAATTATGCATGTACGTTCGGTCTCAAATATGCTTTATACTTTCTTTTTGCTGGACAATGTTGACAAGTACGAAGTTCCCTTCCAGATCTAATAGTTCTTGTTTTGTTTTTGTTAAACACGAAGACACTTCTTGTTCATGAATTCGTTAACTTGTGGCCAGGCGGAGGAATCGAGGGACAGACAGACAGACAGACAGACAGACAGACAGACAGACAGACAATTTCGGGTTTAAAGGCCCACCGCACTCAAATTTCACCTCAACACGAAGTTTTATTTTTAATGCGTAGTAGGTACACCCAAATCCAGCTGTACACGAGTGGTAGCCCCGTGAACTGCCTCGTTATACAGTCAGAAGCGTTTAAAAAAGCACCGCCGCAGACCACGCTGCACCCGCCGGCGGATCGCGTAAACGTTCCAGCCGACGGGGGCTTCTTCCTCTGGCCAGCCACGCAGCCGGAGAACCGGTCGAGCTCTGCTGCGCACGCTTCACACATTCGCTGCCCCGTGAGCGCGTAGAGCTTGCGCGCAAACTTTCTCCCGAGCTGGTGACTGTCCGACCGCTCACTGGACGGCTGCAACGTCACTGCAATGGCCGCGCTCTCCTCGGTTGCGGTTTCACAATCGTCGATTTTTGCTGACCGCTTGCGGCGTCTACGCGCGTATTTCATCTGTTGTGTTTTGCATGTTGCTTCCTCTTTGAGCAGACTACACGAAAATAGGGTTTTCAAGAGGTCGAAATTCTGAGTGCAGTTGGCCTTTAAGTAGCCCACGAAAGGCTTATAGTCTTTAAAAACGTTGCCGAGCCAAAGCCGAACCTGCAGCGATTTGGCCACTGGGGGAAAGGGAGATGCGGCGTCGTTGTTAAAATAGATCAATCAACCAATCAATCAATCAATCAATCAATCAATCAATCAATCAATCAATCAATCAATCAATCAATCAATCAATCAATCAATCAATCAATCAATCAACGTTTGTCAGTCTGTGAATAACTGAATCAACTGTAAGAAATAAACAAATTACAAACGGCTGATCGTCTTACAAAAAAGGGTTCTTCGTATATTTGCCAATTTTCGCGGACACTATGCCGATAGGACGGGTCCACTATTTCTTGAGTACAGTATGATTAAGGCTGACCAAATTTATTATATGAAGCTCTCACAAGTTACATACAAAGAAAATCTTCAGAGTAAATATAACGACACTAACAGTATGTACTCTTTCAGATATTTCAAACCACAGCCGACATTACCAACAAACTACGGCAGGCAGTCTTTTCTGTTTCAGGCTCAGCACAACGACATAATAAACAAAGTTGGAGACCAGATTGATTTCAGATACAGTAGGCGAGATTGATTTGAAATACAATAGAAACAAATTTAAAACACAGGTGAAAGAATGCCTCTTGAGTAAGAATTTATACTTGAATTGGTACAATGAGCTGGTTTTGTTGTTTTCTGTCTTTAAAACGCAACCATAGTTCTTCTCTGACTGTCCACTTGAACTTTATTTTACTTTATTGTCATGTACTCTAATCTTTAAAACGCAATCATAGTTCTTCTCTGATTGTCCACTTGAACTTTATTTTACTTTATTCTCATGTACTATAACGTACTTTATTGTACCTTTCCCTTATTGTTCTTTGTTGTCTGGTGCTTTACATGTTGCTTGTATTTTTTTATTACTCAATCATTATTTTTTCGAGCTTGTCAATTTTGCTTACTCGTTGTGCTGTACCAAAGGAGGCTGGGGCCTCTGTCAGGCTTTTGTAGCCTTTAGTCCCAGCCTACATCGTCGCACTTCTGGGAAAGTAAAATCTTTTAATCTTTCAATTGATATCGTTCGTGTTTGATCGATCGAGCAGGAAAACCCGTCCTTACCAAGGGTTCGGTAAAAGACAGCGAGCGTTGCGAACCTTAGTATCTCTTTCTGTCACCATGCCGAAATGTGGCAAAAAATGATAAAGGGTCTGGCTACACTAACCACGGAATATCGGGCGAAAACTCATTTTCTCGGACCAAATCAGCCAATTTCGGGCCCACAGTGAGACACGCATAAGCCGCAGTTTGACCGGTTGCTGATTAAATGTAGCAATGTCATTGGAGTGTGGGAAAGTGTCATATCTGCACATGTGAGTATGGGTTTAGAGCGCAGATGTCTTCACAAAAATAGGTCAGTCCCCGCTTCAAATAAGGGAAGAGACCAACGGCTGCGACGTCGTGAAGGCTCTGAGGAGGAAGAAAACAAAACGAACGGAAAGGCCGAGAGGTTATCCAGGCTTAGAGCCCGTATTACTACTCGGCACTGGGGAAGGGGTTTTCAGGGGATGAAAGAGAGGGTACTGAACAATAGAGGTCCTACACGCGAACTGACGTAGCACCCTAGCGGCATCGAGTCCTTGAAAGCGGAAGCAAGATGGTCCTTAAATCACTTTCGTGGCTCGTCCGGGCAGCTGCATCAGCCAAAACATTGCAGGTTATTCCACAGTGACTTGGAAGCCCCTGAAATCAGTAGCGGTCCCAGAGATTGTTTTTTTTTTTTTTTTTTTGGGGGGGGGGGGGGGGCGAATAAAGAACCGCTCCCCTTTCTTGCGCCAATTCTGCGAAGGAGGTGATAACCATGCAGGCGTGTGCGCGTATGCCGTGTGAACGCACAAATCACTTAGCGACAGAGTGGTTTTTGGCGCCCCTTATGGCGGTGCAACGGCTGGCTAGAGCCCGCATTTCTGACGGTCGCAACACGTTTGCGGCCTCGCACAAGTGGGATTTAGCCTCGCGCAAGTGGAATGCTTAAAAAAACTAGAAATAAAAAGCCGAGGACCTCTTTGGGGGGGGGGGGGGGGGGGGGGGGATCGCACCTTTTCGGCCCCCGCCCCCTTGGGACCGCCACTGCCTGAAATAAAATATAGGTTCCTTTATGACGGCCTGGTGGAATAATTCTCGAATTTCTGTCACCAGTTGGTAATAAGGACCGCAGCGCAGGGCTGCTCGAAACTTTGGAGAGCGCCATATAACCGTGGTTCTGTTTACGAGATTGCGTGATAAGAAAGGTGAAACAGCTCGATGGAAAGCCGGTGAGTTGACTACGAGCACTGTTGATAGTGATATTATCGGTGCCATAAAGTTTCCACGCCTTCCCGGGCAACTAAAAAGCCCTGGTCAACCCCGTTCCGCTTGGTACACAAAGTTCGCTCCTGTCCGATCAGCTGAGGCAGTCAGAAGGCGAAAATGCCACATGGGCCGTCTTTTGAGGAGACGCCGAGAGTGTCGGTGCAGTCGACGTAGTCGCGTACAAATTCGTAGTCCGTCTTTGACGCTCCTGAACTCGGTTATGTATTTATTAAATTTATATACATTGGCCTGAAAACAACTTCTTGGAGGCTTCTGCGCCTTCCTCAAACTGTGTGCTCTGGCAGATGAGAATTACCAGGCCTTCGTCTTCAAAGTGCGTAAGCAGACTTTAAAGCGCCAAGAATTTTTTTATAGAATAATGTTTGGTAGGTCAGTCGGCCACTGAGACAATTAGGGTATCACGGCAGGTGCACTAAGTTTAGAGGGTGTGCGGCTTACCTTATCACTCCCTTTGCCAACATGAAGCTCAGATATGCAGTAGATCTGTTGCGCTGAAGAGTGGCAGGGGATGTTCACGTACACCACCGCGAATTCTCAAGGGTCGAGTATGCGCCCCAAAACTTGTCTCACCGTGGGGATATTACGTATGCGAGGTTAGCGGCAGCTCCTACTTTGCAACGCATAAACCTGCGAAAGTTCATGTTGAACTGCGGAAGTCCCCGTTGCACTGATAAAAATGACGCTCTGGGAATGATCCAAAACCGGCGTTCTTGCAATCGTACAGGGTTCTGAAACCCAGTTCTATTTAAAGTTGAGCGGCAGCAAAGCACTTGGGTTACCTCGGGAACAGGGGTGAACACCTGTGTGTGGAACTCACTTGTGTTTCCCATAGAACCCAAGGTGAGTTCGACTCATAGTGGTCCGTAGGTCGAGTGACCAGCTTGCAGAGTCTATGAGTGGTCTTTTCTTGTCTTTTAAAAGCAAAGCTGCTCTTGGTCGAGACTATTATGGGACGAGGCGTGGTAACGCTGGTGAAGCGATATGGAGAGGGCATAGCCTAGAGATGGGGAGAGCAAGCCCCGGAGCAGCGGGGTGGGGAGAGGGGAGCGGGCGCCAATCGCAAATGGGTGGAGAGAAGGAAAGGAGTCGGCCAACACTATAGAGCATGCTTCCAGTAGATGGTTTGGAGGAGGGCGTATATATAGACGAGAGCGCTTGGCGGTCTTTCTTCTAATGTTCGGAAAATGGGTAGAGTCGCGCGATCTCCGGAAGAAAAACTGGCCGCTGTTTCGAATCGGCCAGCGCCGCCGCACTTTCCCGCATCACTCCTCGGCTGTGCGGCGAAGCCACTGCGTGCGCCTTCGAAAACAGGCGCCACCATGTCGGTGACAAGTTTCGACAAGCCCGGCTCAGACGCTTCGCTTTCAGCGCATTTCGAAACTTCGGCGGCTGCCGGCGAGGCTCGTCTCCACGCTCTTCAAGGACACAGAGGCCCCGCGAACTCAGCGGAGTCCTCCTCTCTCCCCTCTCTCGGACTCAACGTGCGCCGAGGTTACAAACTCTGGAAAGAGCGTTGTGTGTGTCTGTGACGTTCGTGGCGTGTTCCCGCTTGTTGGCGTTTGACCGTTACCGCTTTTGGGTATAAATAGACCCCCGCAAGCGCTGTAAACCATTCCTGTTAGAGCAGCGAATCGATGCTGTCGCTCTGCTCGAGTCCTGTATTGTAACCTCGCCCGTCGGGGCATTGTTCTTTGGCTTCGGCTCACCTCTCGCTATGAAGTAAACAGTTACGTTGGCCTATCAGCTCTGGACGTCTTCCCTGCTGCAGTCGGCCTTCCCGGTTGCGACAACTGGTAGCAGCGGTGGGATGACACGGTTGCGACAACTGGTTGGCAGCGGTCGGATGGCAACTTCGTAACACCTGAAGCCAGCGGTGCGAGACCCAACACCACGGACGTCAAGGCGGCTTCGGACTTCGCAGAATTCACGGCGGTCAAGGGTGAGTGCGGGACTTTTCTTCACTGAGTTTTACCAGGCTTCTGAGGATAGCTGGTAGGGCGTGTGTTTTTGTCGCATGGGTTATTCGCGCAAAACATTTTTGGAGCAGTGGGAAAGCAGTACTCTAGACCGGCCATGAATTTGAAAGCGTTGAAAAAACCGCAGTTGTTGGAGCTTGCAAAAGAGTTGCGCTTGGATGTTACGGACGCGCTGAGAAAGCCAGAGCTGATACAGGCTATACTCGCTGTTGGTGCTGACGATGAGGAGCTGTCTGAGTGCATTGAGCTGATAAATGGCAGGGAGACCGCTAAACGTCAGGCTGCAGAGGCTGAGCGCCAGCGTGAGGAACGCGAGGTGAAAAAGCAGGAGCTCGAGAGGCAGAAACAGGAACGCGAGGAAAGAAAACGACAGCACGAAGAAAAGATGCGATGGTACGACCTCGATATCGAGCGAATCCGAAGCGAAAGAAAGAAGCTCGAAAGAGAGAGCCTCTAACGGGAGAACAAGCACCTAGAGCATGAAATTCAACTCGAGCAGGAAGAAGTGAAGCCCGAGTTAGAATTATTGCTCGAGAAAGACCTCGTTGTCGAGGAAAGCACCGTGCCAGCGCTGCCAGTAGCAGACGCTCGGGAGCGCGAGTCGGAGGCGACGGTTGCGGCCCAGCAGCGCGACAAGGTTGCTGAGAGAGATAACGAAGGCAATGAAGGCGCATTAGCTCAGACTGTCTGCAGAGGCGGCAGAGGGCAGTGCGTGTCCACTGAGTGCGATAATGCGTCGGCGCTTGTTTTGGAGATCTCGGCAGGAGCAGGACGGTTCAAATTCCCGGGAGGCCTTGGGAACGGCTGCCGACGTGAACGTGAATACTTCGCGAGATAGCGACGTTTCGCAGGAATGCGTAAACGATGAGGTTACCGAGAGGCCGCACGAGTCCGCTGAAACAGAGGTTGTCTTCGGACGGTAGTGCAGAAACGAGCGACGTGGTGGGAAAGCCTGCAGCCGAGGCAGCGAACGGTTTGCACGGTTCAGTTGGGAGTCGTGACGATCTCGCCACTGAGCAAGCCGATTCCGTCCTGCCACCAGCTCAGGTAACTGACCTCGAGCAACGGCCAGCCGAGCTCGTAGAGATTCAGGTGGCTGGGGCGGCTGAGCCGTCTTTGAGACAGAGCAGCCTGGTTGTAGTGTAGTTCTGGCAGTGAGAAAGGAGAACGGCAACACACTTCGGCTTCGCGTGCCGAGGCTGTTGCTGAAAACGCGAGGGATGACGAGATAGGGTCTGTTGGAAGTTACGAGGTGTCTAAAGAGCTCCTCGTGGCCTTGTCACTCCCAGCTGATGCTCCCGATGATAGGCCAACATCGGCTGAGCTAGTTGAGGTTGCGGTGTCGACTGCGGCTGAGCCGAAGTCGGGAACCGACCAGCCTAGAGAAGAGAACGTGAACGCGTTCCGATGTTCGCTTGCCGAACGCGTTCGCGAAAAGGCGAGCAACGAGGAGAGAGGAAAAACTTCCGCGCGTACTTGTGGCACGTGTTTCAGTGCGGGCACGCGAAGGGGCAAAGCCGTGAGCTCGCATCGCGTCAAGGGAACGCCGCCTCCGAGAAGGAGTGCGCGCCTCTCGTTTGAACGTTGGAAAATATCGCTCGCTCGCTCCTACGCGCGCTCCACCTGTGTCGAACAAGACGACCGGTGTCATTTCACGCGGTCGCAGCAGCGTTCAGAGAACGGCTGCACCTAAAGGGCGGTACAGAAGGGGAAAAGCTCAGGGCATTGACGAGAGCTCAAATTGCAGCTCTCTGCGCGAGAAGTGGCCTGTAGACGCCTGACTTTCTCAAATTCATTGTTTTTCCTGGAGCAGGTTTCGCCCTTTACGATTACGTTTCTTTTTGTGGGACATTTCCAATCACGCGAAATGTCAACTTTCAAGTTTGTTCACTTGTTTAAAGTACTGCTGGGCTAAACTATAACTAGTGTAGTTAGTTATTAGCGTAGTTTATCGCAACTAAAAGCCTGCAGATCTTCAGTGTGGATTTGTCTTCGCACTTGCCGGCGATGCGGTTGTGTCTTCCTGTGTTGTTCTGTTACTTGCCTGACCAAGCCAGAGACGTTCTTGGGGAGCCACTACTCCTCCCGTGACCGGCCCGGTGAAGCGCCAGCACAGTTGCGTACAGCCCAGGACTGGAGTCCAGCGTCTGCCGAGCACTTCACTTCGAAAGCATGCGTCCGGACAACGGTTGAAGACCCTTATCCATCGGGATCTCGCACCCCCGGCGGAGAAGCTGTTATGAATCGGCCAGCGCCGCCGTACTTTCCCGCATCACTCCTCGGCTGTGCGGCGAAGCCACTGCGTGCGCCTCCGAAAACAGGCGCCACCATGTCGGTGACAAGTTTCGACAAGCCCGGCTCCATGGAGGAAAGAATACTCAGGAGAGGCCCCTAGCATCCCAATGCATTGCGAAAAGTGTGGAGGAAGTTACGTCATTTTTCTTGAGCCCATGGACAATGTTGCTTACTTGTTTACAACTGCAGCGGCCAAATTTGGGCAAATAGAACGGAAAATTTTTTAAGGCGCTTGATATGTCACTGCCTCGCTACGCTTGCAAACCAGCGCAGTCGCTACGACAAACGTTTTTAGATTAGGCCAGTTTGAAAACTCCGCCGTCGGAGGCGGCCTTAACTCGTACCCCGGCCGCAGCGGCGCTTACGTCGCGTCGAGATCGGCGGAGTGAGCCGCTGCCGCCGCCGGTGACCTGCCGGGAAAATCCCCTTCGCTCAGCGTTGGCGAGAGCCACAGTTCGTTCTTTGCTCACTTTGTGTTTCTTCTTTGTGAAGTGAAGTGAAATTTATCGCTGCTGAGACGTAGCGCGCAAAGACCGCAGGGCTGTACGACCCCAAACAATGCTCCCGGCGTCTGCATTCGCCATCCCGCGAGCCTGTTTCTATGACGACGACAAACGCTACTTTGCCAGGCTTAAGAGCTGAAAAAGCGTCCTTCTATCTCAAAAACGAAGGCCGTTTTCGATTGAAACTTTGGGTGAGGGTTAGAATGGGCAAATTGAAGGCGAAATCAACAGCTTAGAACATGATATCGCCCCGAGGAATTAGCGACGAAGCTGTTTTCGCTTCGAAGCGGAAGGGCAGGGCGACGCCATGTTAGTCAAATCAAACCGGAGACAGCAAAGGATGATGGGATAGAGTGCTGGGCTCCGTGGGCTCAAGTCATGGCGGGACTCGGCTTCACAAATGTGACGTCAGGGCCTCTCATAACCTTTTCTTTCCTCCATGCCCGGCTCAGACGCTCCGCTTTCGGCGCATTTCGAAACTTCGGCGGCTGCCGGTGAGGCTCGTCTCCACGCTCTTCAAGGACACAGAGGCCCCGCGAACTCAGCGGAGTCCTCCTCTCTCCCCTCTATCGGACTCAACGTGCGCCGAGGTTACAAACGCTGGAAAGAGCGTTGTGTGTGTCTCTGACGTTCGTGGCGTGTTCCCGCTTGTTGGCGTTGAACCGTTACCAGCTTTTGGGTATAAATAGACCCCCGCAAGCGCTGTAAACCATTCCTGTTAGAGCAGCGAATCGATGCTGTCGCTTTGCTCGAGTCCTGTATTGTAACCTCGCCCGTCGGGGCATTGTTCTTTGGCTTCGGCTCACCTCTCGCTATGAAGTAAACAGTTACGTTAGGCTACGGCTTCTGGACTTCACGGCTGCAACAGCGGCTGGCCGCTCGCATCATACACGCTACCACTCGTATGTCGGAGGCCTACGGAGATCGGATCGGGTGCCCCCACTCGGTCGCAACACCGCGTATTGGCTCCTTTCGTTGCAAATGTCGACAAAACACGGTAGTTTTTATCGAGCCTTTTGCCAAGTAAATGCCTCCGTTCACTTTCCCGCTCACCTCTCATGTTGCTCCTCTTGCGTCGCGCTCCTCCCAAGGTAAAGACGCCAAAGGTTTGCTTAAATCATTTTATATTTACCGCGTTCCACTGCTCCAGGCCGGGTGTCTCAATGCCAACGCTGCCGTAAGGAGGAGACACGCGTGAATCGAGGCGCCTTATTTCAACGTTGATAGAACCTAGTTGTCCTACTCCACGTGCGTTCCAAGCCGAACGTGGAACCTGTCTAGTGGAACCTTTCGTAACTGTTGCCGGTTGAGTTCTTGAAATGGCGCCAGAAGCTATTGTGGCGCGGGCGACAGCAGGCGACGGCGGAGTGAATTTTTTTTCTACAGTTGATGAAGTATTTAATTTTGCAAAAATCAAGCATGCATGATTTGTTATAAAGGAACACTGCAAATATCACTTCTGTATTTATTTGTTCTCTTTATTTGCGTAACGTCCTGTTCTTTTAAACAATGTTGACAAGTATGAACATTACACCGGACTTAGACGGGTAGATTTAGCAGTGACTAAAGACTATTGCGCAGGCCTTGTTTTACTTTGGCGGGGTGGCTGAATCGAGTCACAGACAGACAGACAGACCAAAATTTCTGGGTTTAAGTAGCCCAAGAAAGACTATCGTCTTTAAAAACCGCCCGTCGGGAGCGCTAGGGAGGTGGCGCACGAACGGGCGCGAACGGGAATCGATTGTGCTCTTCTCACCCTGCGGCGCAATAGTCACCAGTGTAAAAGTGCGGCTTCCATGATAAATATCAAAGACGATAGCCTATCTTAAGATACTTAAGCACGAAAATTTTGGTCTGTCTGCCTGTCCCTCGATTCAGCCGTCCGGCCAAAAGTTAAAATATTTCTTGAACGTGAAGTTTATACAGCCATAACCTTTCCGAAACACTAATCTGAAGACATACTTCATGCCTGTCAACATTTTTGTGCAAAAAGAAAACATTAGGTGCATTAGAGGTAAAACATCAGTGCAAAACTGGTACTAGCGGAGTGAAAATAAAGGCGTGCTTAGTACTTGCGGTAACAGATAACTAATACACGTTAAAAACTACTACGACAAAAAAATTGGCCCAGCTTGGTGGTGGTGGTGGTGTAGTTTGCGGGAAAGGAAAAGGAAGGGAAGTGCACTGGGGATATTTTGAGCTCGGCAGGGGGCTCACCTACATACAACCCAGTGTGGGGGAAGGGATGCAGAGGGGGAGTGAAGAAGAGAGAGAGAGAGAGGAGAGAGAGAGAGAGAGAGAGAGAGAGAGAGAGAGAGAGAGAGAGAGAGAGAGAGAGAGAGAGAGAGAGAGATAGGTATGTCAGCCCGGGCACATCAGTCAGTCACTGCAGTCCGGGCTACAGCCGCTGCGTGAGGCTGGTCGTCTTCAAGAAAAGCGTGTATCTGTCTTGAGTTATATGTCTTTGTAGTATGTATTATTTCTGTTAATTACGCTAAAAGGGTGTGTGCATATTTGCATTTATTCATGCATCGCTGGCGCTGTCAAGTGCTAGGGGCCTAGTCAGGCGACTGTTACAGTGGCCTTTTGCTTCAGCACCTTGGCAATTTCTTATTGTCAAAAGTTCAATAAACAAACAAGGCTTCCCGATGGGTTGCCGCAGGCCCCTTCTGGAACAGGAGGTCCTCCATGTCGGCGTCGGGAAGGCCTCGACGCTGCAGCCCTCGGCTGAGCTCTGCTTTTGGCACCGCGTGGTGGGGAAAGTAGCAGAGCAGGTGCTCCAGAGTCTCCGGTTCCGAACAGTCCGCACATTTAGGGGAGTCCTTTCGCCCGTGTTAGAGCAGGCGCTCCGCCAAATTGCAACAGTCAAGCCGCATGCCGCTGCAGGCAGCGGGCGTCCCTGTTGATGCGTGCAGGCAGCGGCCGCGGCCTGGCCACCCACAACCCGAGGGTAAAGGCCCAACCGCACGCACGCGTAAAACCGACGTACTCGCGCAACGACGTAAACCGCGTAAGCGCGTAAGGAACCGGCGTACTTCGGCGTACGCGGAATGCATTGGTACGTGCTTGTTACGCCCAAGTCAGAGCGCCCCAGACATCGACGCAAACTTTCGGGCGTACGGTTGGTACGGTGTTGACGTGCACCTCTGGCGGTGGTGTTATCGGCGGTCAGGTCGCATAACAGGACAGTGAATTGATAAATAAGCCAACTTCTTTATTCATTATGCCATAAAACGAAGTATATTGTAAAATACGGTGACCAAACAACCGGACAAAACACGCGAAGCAACGAGCAACTATGGGAGCAAGGCAGTTTTACGCCAAATGTAGCGGAAGGGTTTTGTGCCTGCCAAGTATGCATACTAATCCTTAACGTTTTTTAATGTCCCAAGAACTGTTTTAGTGTTTCTGTATTAAACTATACGTATTTTTGTGAGAATAGGCATTATTTGCTTTATTTGAGTTAAATATGTAGTTGAACTGGGTCGCCACAAAGCTGAGTCCGAAGTAGTCGAGCCACACTGCGCGGCGCATTGGTTTACGCGCGCGTTGCGGCGATATGTGGTTACTCGCCCTCTCCGACGTCGTCGGCCGGCGTAAAGGCAGCGGCGTATGCCGCCGCAGGCGTACGTCGTTGCGCGAGTACGTCGGTTTTACGCGTGCATGTGGTTGGGCCTTAAGGGCATGCATCGTCTGCACCATGCGGGCCAGGAAGGTGCGGGCCTCGTTGAAGACGTTGACGTCCCGGAAAACTGGGGTGCCCTCCTAGTGTTAACAGCGAAGCACTTCGGCGTTTACTAAACGCAAAACTAAGTTTTATAGAACTTCTTAAAGCCAGCAGATAGATTTCCGTTCGGGCCCGTTCACGCGCCACCTCTCGCTGGCTTTCCTGGCGGGCGGCTCCTTCCCGAGAGTGCGGGACTTCACACCCATTTCAGGGGCGAAGCCCCTCAGGGGCTCGGGCTGTCGGCGTCTCACATCGTGTTCTCATGTGGTAACGGTACTAAAACATCCGGACACTCGTTTTCCAACACCTCGCGCTACAACGCAACGCGTACTAAAAGTGTATAGTAGATAAAACCAGTTCAAAATACACTAACATGATTTAAACATTTGTATAACGCTCCCTGTCCGCTTCAGCGTTTGTAGACGGGCTATAATTTGTATTACACTCAAATGCCCACTGGTTCTTGCTTCGACGGACCTGATAGGGGGTGGTCGGCCGAAGCAAGAAAAGGCATACTTACCTGGTATCTGGGACTCGTTGATCACCCAGGACGAACCTCCAGGGTTATAATAAGTTCTATTTACCCCCCCCCCCCCCCCCCGAACCTGCAGAGCGGGCATGAGCACTGCGCTCGTGTTGACCTTTGCCACTACCCCATGCTGGGGCAGATGGGGCATGGAAATTGCTTAAATCTGGTTCAATGCAAGAGAGGCCGCCACCGCCTCGGCAAGCAGCCGATTTCTCCTCTCACTGGCGCTTCTCCGGCGCCCAATCAGCGCGCGACGTGCGGCAGGAGAGATAGAATCTTTTAATACACTGATACACTGCATTCCCACCTCCCCAGTATTCACGTTAGTGGAGACGGCCCGGGATTTTTTCCGAACATTTGAAAATGACTGCCCACCGCACTCGTCTATAGATGCACGCTCCTCCGCCTTACCATCCACCCTCTGCGCTTGGCGCCCGCTTCCCCTCTCCCCCCTGCGCTGCACCTATGCTTGGCGCTTGCTCTCCCTCCCCCCACTACGCGTTGCGTGCGTTTGGCGCTTGTTCTCCCACTCCTAGTCTATGCCCTCTCCACGTCGCTGCGCCCGCGTTACCACACCTCGTCCCATGAAAGCCTCGACCAAGGACGGCTTCGCTGTTGAAAATACAAAATGAGCTCGCGCGGGCCTGGACCACGTGACAGGGTTCCAAGTTCAAGAGTAACAAAAGGTTAAAGTCGATGGCGTGAGCAGTGGAAAGCGGAAAAATTTAATTGACTTAAGCAAACCTTCTCCGTGTTTGTCGTGGGAGGATCGAAATGGAGGGGAATAGCATGAGAGGTGGGCGGGGGAGAGAAGGGAAGCATTTACGTGGCAGAGGCGGCAGAAGGCTATCCTCTTTCGACGACATTTGCGGCGAAGTGCGCAGATACGCTGCCATTTTTTTTTTTTTTACAGGGAACTTGTGAGCCATTCGTTGGCCAGCGTTTTTCATGCCGTTCGTGAGCGAAAAAGAGGTTGAACTGAAAAGGGTGAACGCGACACAGTCGATCATGTCCCTCCGAAGGAGTAGAACACACAAAAAAAAATGCCACGTATCTTCTCGCCTCATTGCAAATGTCGCCGAAAGACGATAGCCTTCTGTTACCCCTGCAACCTGATTGCATCTCCTCTCTCAACCGCCTACCTCACTTGCTGTTCACCTTCCGACTCTGTTCTCCCGTGATAAACGCAGTAAAGGTTTGCTGGACTCGATTCAATGTTGTCGTGTTCGCACCGCTGGCGTGCTATATGTTGGGAATTTTGGTTACGGTTTGGCTTGCCGCTCGGGCCACGAGCTCCAGGTCTGAGCGGGAGCCGTTTTCGTATTTTATAGTTAAAATATTGCTTCAGCGCGTTTTAAAAGCGACGATTCCTCTTAGATCGCAACACCGATACGTACTGCAGGAAAGTCGACTTTACACAATGGGTTTCCGCAAAGGGCACATGGTGATGATAATAAAGCGCAATACACCTAAAAAACTGGCCACGTATCTGCTCCTTTCGTTGCAAATGTCGTCAAAGGACGATAGTCTTTGTAGGCATTTGCCCAGGAAATGCCCCCCTTTGCTTTCCCGCTCACCTCTCATGCTGTTCCTGTTCCGTCGCGCTCATCCCAAAGTAAACACACTAAAGGTTTGCTCAAGGCGATTTGAATTTACCGCGTTCCACTGCTACAGGCGGGGTTCCTCGATGCCAGCGCTGCAGTACGGCGGAGATGCGCGTGAATGGAGGCAGCCGACTACAAGGTTTATAGAACAGTGTGGCCGTGCTCCAAGTGCGTTCCAAGCAGAACGTGGAACCTAGCTAGTGGAACCTTTCGTTGCTGTTGCCGCGTGATTTTTCATGCGCCACCAGGCGGCGGTGGTTTTCTGCAGTAGATGTAGAATATCATTTGCTATCAAAAAACCAAGCATCCAAAAAATTTTTAATAAAGGAACACTGTAAATATCCCTTGTGTACTAATTTCCTGTTTTATATTTGCGTAATACCTTGTTCTTGTCCAACAAAGTTGACACGTATGAACATATAAACCGGGCTTAGACGTTTACATTTGGCTGTGAGTATATAAGACTATTGCGCAGTAAGCATTTTACTTTGGCCGGGTGGCTGAATCGAGTTACAGACAGACAGACGGACAGACAGACAGACATACAGACAGACCAAAATTTCTGGGTTTAAGTAGCCCAAGAAAGACTATCGTCTTTAAAAACGCATCCTGTGGTCGCAATCGAACCTGGGTTCCTCGCGTTACGAAGCCGACATCTAACGATTGAGCCATCCTTACAAGGTCGAAGGTGTTTGGAGATGGGACTTTGACTTTGACCTTGACTCAGATTGCATGGAAGAAATCTTGGCGTTGTATTCTAAAGTGTTTTATTCATTTATATTTATTTATTTACATTTATTTATTTATTTATGGTTATGTTTATTCCCACGGCCGTGCTTTCTGATTGTAGTTCCTCAAGCATTGTTTGCAGGTGTTCTGCAGTCTCACTTAGCAAGACTATATGTCGTCCGCAAACCACAAATGGCTCAAGTATTCCCGTTTTCCTTAATCCTATAGGTTTTCCCACTCAAGCTTTGTAAATACCCTCTTCAGACATGCTGTGAATAGTTTTGGCGAGATGGTATCTCCCTGTCATGCATCGAGATTTTATCGCTTTGCTTGTATAGGGTTATCCTGGCCGTGCATTCTTTATATATATCTTCTATAAGTTTTATGTAAGTCTCTTAAATTCCCTGGTCTTTTAGGGCTTTTAGCACAGCTGCGGTGCGTACGGAATCAAACGGTGTTTCATAGAAATTTCATCATGGATCCAACATCGTGGACCCAACAGTTCCGCACTTTAGAGCACAGGGTTGCCTGACTTTTTCGCAAACCTGCCAAAAGGTCAGCGTTGTTGCGGAGCGCATGATAAACACTTTTTCGCCATAGGATAGTGTTAAAAGGGCGTGGAAGGATGCTAATACCCCTTCAACGGCCTCTTTGGCCGGCTGAGCTTCAAGTCAGCCATTTTTCGTTGCTATACACTTGAGAATAACAGTGGCTTACTTTTCCAACGGTCAGACTTCAGTGAACCTGTCATCACTAAGCCAGCGTCTCAGCTGATGCCTTCAGAAAGGAAAGTATAAAAGGCAAAGCCGACTGGCTCAATATCACTGCTGGCGTGCACGACAACGGCGTCCGCGGAAAACTACTCTCTCTCTCTCTCTCCTCTCTTTTCGCCTGGCTCTCCAAGTCAACCTTGGCATGCAGGTATGGAGTGCTGCTCCGGAAGTAAACATCATCCCGGAAACATAAAAGGCTATACACTAGGAAGGTTCAACCATGCGAGGAAGGCTCTTAGGGACACAAACAGCACTCCCTCACCGGAGAAGGATCTGGCCATCCTGGCGTAGTAGTTGGCCGTCACCTACTATGACTAAACAGCTCAACTCTAGCGGGGCTGTATTCTGAGTCCCTCCTCCACTCCATTTGCTCCCTCCACTCGGCTGGAGGGAGGATTCCGCAATGCGTATGCATGGGGAAATCGATTTGAAGTATCTTTTCCACTGGAGGCTCGAGTGGAGGAAGGATTAGGAATGCCAGGGTCGGTGGATGAAGTTCGGGTCCGCAACGAAATGTTTTGCGGTAATGTCTGTCATATGCACCGGTTGATTTCCGATTTGACGCTGACGCTCCACCAGCCCCCGGTAGCAATAGGCTGCGCAAAGCCCGCGCGGAAAACCCGGAATGAACGAAAGGAAAGGTAACTTGAAGGTGGCCAGGCCAGCGAAAGTAGAAACTAAACTTTGTATGAAATCTGAGAGGAAACGCGCAAGTAAATTAGCGCGGATTCTTTTCTAACCAGAACCTTCGAAATGAAATCTAAAGAAGCACTCGCTGCTCCCGAAAAAAAAAATCTTTTTCATAGCATGGGCACTCTGCCTTAATGTTTGTAATAACATCTGTGCTCTTTTTTGTCAACGAGCCTGCACAAATAACAAACCCGTTTGTTAGCGTGGGCTCTATTTCAAGTCATGGCCTTACCGGCATCTTTTACCTGCGCTAAGAATAAATCTCAGCCAGAGGTAAGATTTTCTCGCACCGAACAAACACGCCACTTGCTCCTCCATCCCTGTCCGTCCCCACAAGAGCACAAACTGACGAAATTGGCCGTGTCGTTCTGCCCTCCCCCTCTTAACCTGTCCCTTCCCCGCGAGCCCGATGCGGAGATCGTATCACTTCCTCGCCAGAGAGGCAAATATGAGCTCTCCTCCGCGGCGATTTGGTCTGGCCGTATATTAAAAGGGTGAAAGAGAGAATAAAGGGGTGAACGAGGGAAAAACCCGAGCCGTAACCTCCAAGCTACCTCGCTCGCGTCGTCCTCGGAAAGGGCGTGCGCGCGTACGCGCCCACTCGGAGGGAAAAGCGAGCGGTACGCATGCACGCAAGTCCGGGCTGGCGGCGGGAGGGAGTTGGGAGGGACGCCAACGCAGCAGGCGAGGGAGCAGACGGCAAAGAGGCAGGCAGAGAGGTTCGCGCGCGAGCCTCCCCTCTCTTCTCCGGAGTCCCGTCGAAACGGTGTGCACGGGCGGCGCTAGTTGCCAGCCTTGTTCTGCGGCTAGCATCCTCCTCCTCCCCCTTCTCCATGCTCTCTTCTCGTTCGGCTTGTTTTTCTTCAGCGCGTGCGGGAATCCCCCGCCTCCCTAAAGATGGGGGAGCGGCGGAACGCCGCTGGAAACGCGACGTGATCGTCGGAGCCGTGCGCGTGTGCTGCTGTCGCCCGCTACGGAGAGGATGCAGTCTCAGCAGCCGCCCGCCGCCGCCGCCGCTGTGGAGGGGCGCACGCGGCCCGTCATCGATGTCGTCCTCGCCGACGTCGACGGTGCACAAGCCCCGCTTCTCGCTGTACGCATCGAGAGGCTGCTGGCCGGTGCTGCGGCCGCGGCTGCCAGCCCGGCCACGATGGTCGCCACGCAAACCCGTGCAGTCGGTGCTGGACTTCAGCTTCGCCCACCACCCGTCGGCCAGGATTGTAGGTGCGTGCCCGTACAACCCGTACACGTTTCTTCTCTCCCGTTGACGGTCACCTGATGAGGCGTTAGATGCTTCACGTTCCTCCGAGTTTGTGTTGTAAATTAGTCAGTTGACCTTCGTACATTTTCTTGTTGGAGTCATGGTAAGCCCTGAACCAATGTCTCCCATTTTCTCCTGAAGGATATTCAGAGCATGACACTTAGTGAGGAAACTATAAGCGTAAATTAGTTTCTGTTAGCCAATTGTCACGCAAATAACGGGCGCCGGAAAAAATCGAGCCGATTTTCCAAGATTCATTATAGTGAAATAAAAGGTGACGTTACGCGCATACTGATGCGTTAGATTACTGAGTGATGCTCTTGGATATGGTTAGCCCCCTTCTTATTACAAATTTAAATTGATTGTACTTGTCTTAGTGTGGCCGTCACTACCCTGCTCATTCATTCATTCATTCATTCATTCTTCATTCATTCATTCATTCATTCATTCAGTGGCATACATTTCTGCTTGCTGTGTGTTTCATTGATGAGCGTAGTTTGGGTTTTTGTTTGGGAAGGAAGCGTGGCGCTCTAGTCGGTCAAGATACAGTAAAACCTCGTTGATTTCGGACCCGGTTTAATCGGAATTCGTGTAATTCGGTGTTCCTACATGACTGATTGATTGCGGGGTTTAACGCGCCGACGCTACATAGGCGACGAGGCGCGCTGAAGTAGAGGGCTCCAGATTAATTTTGACCACCTCGGGATCTTTAACGTGCGCCGAAATCTCGAACACACGGGCGTTTTTGCTTTTCGCCTCCATCAGAAAGCGCCCGCCGCGGACGGGAACCGAACCCGCGTCCTCGTGCTCAGCAGCACAACGCCTTAGCCACTGAGCCATCGCGGCGGGTCGGCGCTCCTACTCCCTCTTTCCAAAAATGTAAATTGGCCTATGGCCGCGGACCTTCGTTGTTCCGGCGCAAATTTACGAGCGCACCACTTAATTCGAACCAACGCCTTGCAGAAACGTAAGCCCCAACGCGCCTTGGTTCGCTCACCCCGCTTCCTTCCTCTTGCGCGTTTGTTCGACCCAAACATAGCGGATTTGTTCGGCCGGAAACATGGGAAAGCATGGAGTCTACAGCGACAGAAGAGGAGGACCACGATGGAGGACGACACTCCGAAGTTCATCTTGCTGACAACCTCGCCGATCGAGATGGCGCCTTTGTCTGTCTCCGGGCAGTTAAGAGAATTTGAGATCAAGCGATGCCCTAGTTGTGGCGGGTGAGGCGTCCGATGAAGAGGACCCGTGCGATGTTGTACTCCCGGCAGATCGTACTGCAAAAGAAGCTGCGGACGCTCTCGCTGTTGTGCAAGAATTCTGCCATGATGCTCCATGCAATACTCTCGCTCTGCATGTATTGTCGCACGTCCGAAAACATGTTCTGCCCGCACAGCTATCCTGCGAAAGGACAAACTTGCATCACCGACTTCTTCGCAAAGTAAAGGTACGCTATGAATGATTATAAATGTGCTGTTTTTGTCGCTCATTTGATAATTTGGCGTTCGGATAATTCCTACATTCGTTTTACTTTCTTGAGATCCGAATTAGCGAGCTCTTACTGCAGTAATCCTGCACAAATCATGCTCGCCGTCAGCATCCATCCTGTTTGATGGTGCAGAGTAATCCGGCACTAACCACCCGCTCTAACCACCCGGAAACCTGACTTAAACAATTGATAGAGTACACTTGTGATTAACCTTTCCATATCAAATAATTTTAAAACAATTTAGCTCAACTGAGTCAGGTGTGTCGTTAAATATCCTCCCTGCGTTTGTATCAAAACAATTTCAGCCCAAAAACTGCATATCTCCATATCTTCCATGTAGCCATGTCATTCGCGAGCTTGTTGTAGTAGCTAAGCTAAGAAGTTGCCGAGTTTTACTTCACAGACAATTTGTTGCGTTCAGGAAATTGGTAACAAGTTGGATCTAAAGATTCATTGTCCCACTTTATTCGATGAAACTGACCCCGGCAGAGGCAGCCAAATATTGGCGATACTCTTGAAGGCGTGGTGAGTGTCAGGATAGTACCAGCGATGGAACTATAGCGGTTGTCGTCCCTGCGTGACATTTGGGGTGTGTTTAACACAGAAACATGGTGCTGCAGTAAAAGGGTGAACAATTGGTGTAATTATGAAAACTTACTGTCTCGATTACTTGACAGTGAAGGCAGACGTCCACGCAGGAAAATGCGTAGTCTTTTAGGGTGTATGTCGGGTAAATAAACAAAATCGATTGCTTGATCAAATAAAGGCTGAAAAATATGCTCGGGTCACATTTCTGTCTGGGACGCCAGTGATAATCTGGATCTTTCTGTTAGTTCTTGCTGTTGTACGATAGTAGCTTGGTTAAAAAAGCCATTTTAGGGATATGTTTTACCCCGAAAGATATTTTTGAACAGGCACGGGCGAAACACTTCTTTAACGCTTTTTTTTTCCAGCCCCTGAATGCTTCTAGAATGGGGTCACTATAGAGCTCTCGCCATGAAGTAGATTGATTGATGATTGAATTGTAGGGTTAAACGCACCGACGCAACGCAGCGATGAGGCGCGCCGTTGTGGAGGGCTCCGGATTAAATTTTGACCCCCTGGGGAATCTTTAACGTGCGCCGAAATCGTCCGTACACACCGGACGTTTTTTGCTTTTCGCCTCCATCAGAAAAGAGGCCGCCGCAGCCGGGAATCGAACCCGCGTGCACAGTGCTCAGCAGCACGACGCCTTAGCCACTGAGCCACCACTGAACCACTGAGGGTATAAAGTAGATTGGGTAGATATGAAATGACCGAGCCAATACTTGCTTGCCTCTACACAAGTCAGACAGCTTAGAAACTCCCACAAAAGAATTTCTCTCTCTTATATGTCTTCTTCGGAGCCTGGGAATTGTTTGCGCGCTTGAGCGGCGTCCACTCAAGCAATATCCCCGCTATTGGACGTCTCCTTTTCAGTTGCAGCAATAAATGCATTCGGCAGCCTCTTTAAAAGAAATCGCAATAACAGGGAAAGGCAGAAACTAGAAGGGTAGGTACGAGTGGCGACGAGCGATTTACTCCGCGTGCTGGCGATGACAGGCGATTCGCAGTGCTTCCAGACACGGAGGGAGAGAAAAAAAAGCGTTTCCGTTATGCGGGGTTCTTTAAAAAGAAAGTCGCCTTTTCGGCACAGGTTAAAGGGACTCTGCAACACTATTCCGATAAACGCTTTCACTCTTTCTCGCTGTCTGAAAAGCACTGCGAAAGCTATAGTTATATCACCAGCACAGAGCAGCACTGCGTGATTTGTTCGTCGCAGCTGATACCCCGTCCGTTTCGGCTTTGCTTTTGTGGCTTTCTTTTTAAAGCGGCTATTAAATGCGTTTATTGCTGCAACTGATGGAAAGCCGGCCAATAGCCGCTACACCGCTGTAATGGCGTAATTCCAGCGGTCGAAGAAGGCCAAGGCCGGCAAAGAGCGAAGTCTTTTGGGCAAATTTCTAAGTTATCTGGTGGGCATAGAGAAGTAATTTTTGACTGAGGTACTTTGCGACCCCCTAATCTAAATACTGGGTTGTTGGTTGACTACGTTCTGCAAGCATTTAGGATTTTGAAGAAAGTTGAAAGAAGTGTTGCAGGGTCCCTTAAATGCGCTAGCTACAACCAAACGCAAAGTTTTGAGAGAGGAACATTTATAATCAAGATTTAAGCTCGGCATTTTAGATTTCGATCCAATGACGCGAAAGTGAGGACATGTGTAGCCGGATATATTAAAGAGACACTGAAGTGATTTGCAAATATTGCGGGAAGACTAGCGCAAATTGTAGTCTGGAGTCTCTAGGGCTTGTATCGAACGCTCTCGCTGCATTTACGCGAACTTTATTCAGAGGAAAAAAATCAATTCGAAAATGCTTTCCTCCTCTCTGCGTCCACCTTGCCGTTTTCCTATGATATTTCGTATGTCAAAACGAGGTGCCTTTAGTTTGTTAGTTTGTAGACTGTATCAAGCTCTAAGCCCAAGTCGCGTTCCACACAAGCGCGCTTCGCTGTCTGGTACGCTATAGTAGAGAAATGTAAGGGCAATTGAGGCGGGATAAGTGTCAGCGAAGTCAATATAGGTACTAAGGATAAAATCAAGCGAAACTTCCGTCGTACAGCTTAAAACAGGCTGCGGGAAGCACTTTTCGCGCTGGGTTAACTAGCACAGCTTGTCAGCAGCACGACCACACATCTGCGAACGCTTTTCCCGCCTGAGGAACGCAGTCGCTTGACATGAGATATTGTGGGAATTTGGGGGACGCTTACTGCATGAGCGCTATACAAGAAATTTTCATCTAAGCTGCTCGAAGTCCTAAAACTAAATAAAAGTGTAAACTGGTTATACATTATATACCTTATATTTCCGCCCCTGGCAATCGCCGGCTTATGGCCGAGTGGTCTGAAGCACCATGTTTATCGTTTCCGGATGTCGCAAGTGCGAATCCCCGATAGTGCATGTTGTGTTGAAGTTCATTGTTTTGTTTGGGCAATGTTTTGTATACTTAATTCACCATTTTTTGGGCCGATAAAGTTCACTCCTCAACGATAGAGTTCGCAGAACGCGCGCAGAGTGACACTGACGCGCTAGGGAGTTCTCGTTGGCGTACTGTTGCCATAAGCACCGACTGCTTGCGGGCAGTGGGCACAGGCCAGAATCAGCAGACCCCTTGGCCTGGTGCGAGCACACGCTTTTTACGATACAAGCACTGAGAGAGGCAAGCTCCAAATATGGGGGAAAAGCGCATGGAATTTGAACGTCTCCGGTTACGCGGAGGACGTTCATCCACTGCGTACGCCTCCGCTAGTGATTGTTACGATTCCAAGCCGTGCTGGAAGGCTTGTATGACGCATTTCACAGCCGACAACATGGCAGAAGCGCGGTATGATTATTACTGCGATATCGAGAATGCCCATCCAACGATAACGTCGGATGCCAAGCACGTTGTTTCACAGAACCGAAACCGAAACTGGTTTGAATTCTAATCTTGGACATCGTCCAATCACGTAGCATTTACGTCACTGCTGTTAGTTGATGCGGCCACCGCAAACCACGCATGGTAGTTTTTCTTCTTTTAGGCTTTATAAATTAAATACCACGCTATGACCCGGATAAACGATGTAAAGTGTGTTTATTTGTGCCAGTCTACGCAGTGCAAGCAAAACCGGGAGCTTGACAAATTCACTTCCGTGTCCCTTTAACTTCCAGCAAAAAAAAAAAAAAGAGAACGTCTGTGTACTCGGGTGCTCAGATTGAAACTGCTGCTGTAATTATCAATGTAACGCGAGCCGGTCGTGCAGTCATAGAACATATTAAACGCGCGTTGGAAAATATGTGGCCACTAATCTGCTAAAAAAGAAACCTAAAAGAAAGCTAAGTGTCTAGCTACCACCAAAAGCTGATTTTCATTATGGAAACTAGCATGTTAATTAGTTCGTACGAAAACGAGCTAAGAACTTAACTGAAGGGAACAAGAGAGCCCCCGGCTGTCTTTCTGTTAGAAAAGTTGTAGTCCGCGACACAGCTGCGAGGAATAGCGAGATAGGAGAGGGAAGGGATATAATGCTACTTAATTAAAAACAGAGAGAGGCACCCCTGCTATCGGCAGAGCTTGTATTACTCAGGTAAGGCGACTGAATAGGGAAATGACGAGCGAAAAAAAAATAGAAGAAAGAAAGAAGAAAGAAAGAAAGAAAAGAAAGAAAGAAAGAATCGGATGATTAGTAAGAAAATAAGAATAATATTATGATTACGAAATAAATCATAGGCGTGGAAACACCCCTTGAGCGACAAGCTGCTCAAGCAGTTAGAATAATAGTCACCAAGAAAGTTAATTACGCATTCGGGGCAAAAAAAAAACCCAAAAGGAATTGATGCTGTGTTCTATCAAATTTTTTTATCGGGTTGTTCAGAGAAATAAAAGCTGCCATGCGTGAGCCTTTTTCGAATAACTATTGAAGCAATTGAACTATTGAAGAATCAGGCATGACGAAAAAAACAAAACAAAAACGAACAGAACAGAGTGACTACAGTCGGAATCTCGTTATACCGTAGTAGTATCGGGACAGTAAATTAGTTCGTTATAACCGGCATTCGTTATAGCAGTAGAGGTCAAAAATCGCTATAACAAATCGACAGTCTGGCTCACCGAAAATACTTGTAAACAGAATGCAGTTTTTGAGGCTTTCGAACCCACAATACACATAGGTAACCCTTATCTTTCTCCTTGTTGCATTTCGAGCTTAATGAACCGGAACATGAGTACGTGAAATTACAACAGAACAGAGTTCACTTGACAAACAGGACTGCGTCCTTATTTGTTTAATGAAGGATGGAATCTTCATCTTGTGGGTACACATAGCACTGAGCAGGTGAAGTTTTCCACAGCGTCCAAGAACAAAGGGGCCTTTATTCTTCTGCAGTTTAGGAGTACGCTTTTTTTTTAATATAGCTTCTGATGCTCCTGGTCAAATATTTCTTCGTTATATCCGATACCGCGCTGCTCTCTGGATTCAGTTTCGTTATAAAGGTAAGTGTCATTGAAATAAGCGTGACCAACCAAAAGTCTTTATTTAGTTCGGTATAACCGATAATTCGCTACATCAGTGTTCGTTATAACGAGGTTCAACTGTATACCCAAACGTCTATTTAGGAAGCGTATACAAGAAGCATAAAACTGCTTTAAGGAGAGGTTTCCGTATACATAGGGAAAAATTGGTGTGCATCCCTCTGAATATTCTTGTCATTGGTCGGGTGTCGTCAGGCTGCACGTGCAACCAAAGCTGTCTTGGTGTTTCTTCGGAGCACACAGAACTGGATACAGTTCCGTGAAAAACTTTTTGAATGGGACTGAGGATTTGTGAGTATCATCCGACATCTTGTAATTTTAGCAGCAGAGCTGTTTGAGCTCGACCTTGACATGTTGGCCTTCCCGAAAGAAAACACCGAGAAAAAAACTCCCCCGGTGCGAAGCGCCCGGCAGGACCTTCGCGCAGTGGCTCAGGAAAAAAAATACCCAGTGCACATGAGAGTACGCCTCGTGATGAGCGCCAGGCGTGTTCCAGGCCACATGAGAACTCCGCCTTCGTCGCGTCGTCGTGTAAGCGACCAGCGCGCACGGGTCCGCCGCGCCGAAGACGACGACGTCGAGTCCTATCAAGCCATCTCTTCACAGTCAACCCGGCCACCGGACCAGCCGACGCAGATGTGGAGGTTTACCTAGGCGAAGACGCGCGGCAAGAAGATTTGCTCTACGCGGCTTTGCCGTCGGAAGACGACGTCGACGAAAGAGATGACGACGATTGCTACTGACTAAAAGACTGTGGAGAGAGAGAGAGAACGATCTTTAACGAAACTGGCGATGTCAGCCGAGCTAAGCTGCCTGGCATGCTAAGCCACATGAATTGGTGACGATGATGGTTATAATTATGAAGAGGAACACATATGATTTTAACCATTTACAAAGTCTGATCAAGACTTGCGTCTTCTAGGTACGCCAATATGGCTTTTGTAGCAAAGAGAAGCACGTTTGGAAAAATTCCAAGGACTTAATACGTCCCTCCGTTCCAGTCCTACGGAGAGCTGCCGGCCCAGTGACACTGCGAGAGATCTTTGTGTACTACACCGTGCACAATCCCAGACGAGGTGCTGCAGATCTTCACGCACATCGCACTGTAGTCACAGTGACGAAGTGTATTGGTTGATTTTATAACAGAAGTATCGCGTGTAGGCGACATTCAACCGCATACGGGGGAGTACTGCTTCATCATGCTTGGATAGCCCAGGCGGCAACTTAAAATTACAATGTGGTCGGTAGAGTAGAGGGGAGCGTAAAGATGGGATGCGTCTGCCCAAATTGATTGCTCTATGCTCCATGCCACACTGGATGTAATGCTGAAGTGCTGAAGCATCCTTCTGAAAAAATGTTACCAGCATTTTTAGTCCACGTTGCTCATGCGCTATGGATGCTGCAACATCCGCCTTCACACTTCCAGTTATTTCACAATGGCAGGGAGCCAGCCACTGGAGTGCTATTTGAAGGTGCTCTTGCAGAGCTCTGAAGATGCAAAGCATCTACATCAAGCACAAGCTGATCTTTCAGTAAAGATGCCAAGCTTTGCAGTGCAGCCCGAGAGTCGCTGAAGATGGCACACATTTAATGGTCTTTGCTTTACACTGCCGTCCAAAGGGCTTTGAACTGCCTGGGACCCGGCTGCTCCCTGTATCCTGGGATCCGATATCAGTGTGAGGAGAAGCTAGGTCGATTGCCAGCTCTGCTGTTTCTCCAGCCATGCACCACTAGTGCAAGCTACGCCAATTTTTATAATTATTATTTCTGTTATTTTCTTTTATCTGGTGTAGCAAGCTAGTGCGATGGCTCGGCTGGCATTGCCGTTTTTGATTAAATTTATTCTCTCTCTCTCTCTCTCCTCTCTTATGAGATGAGAATGAAAACCTTGCAGTTTATTTAAGTTCGGCGACGGAGACTCCTCAGCGCTGACTGTGGCGCCACCCCTAAATACGATGCTACTACGATCGTACGATCACGCTGTCATACGGTCATACGATCGTACGAGCCTATCATACGATCATACCTGATGATATAACACGATCTTATCAGGTTTAAACTGCGCGCCTTACCCCAGCTCGCACCATCCAGTGAATCGTCTTCGAGGCAAGGCCCATCACGTGTACAGCGGTGCGCGCCTCGAAGTTTATTTTCAGCATTTCATGGCTCGACCACAGAGGCTCACTTTTCTAAAATTGGGCGGACAAATGTGCATAGAGCCACATCGTTAATGTCAATCACACCAATGCGGCACCTTTATAACAGAAGCATCGATTCACCGTGGGGCTACCATGCTAACGGGGAAGAAAAAATGGAGGAAGCTCACACTTACGCGTAAGACTTGAAGGTAACGAAGTTCTACGCAACCTTCACGACCATCAAGAAGGTTTAAGTCCACGATTGCAGCCGATTCGCGTGTTCTTCTCTGCCGCAACGACATTTGCTGCATCATTGTTGCTATCAGTGTGAGCTTCCTTCATTTTTTTAGAAGTGCTTATCATTGGACATCACCTTCCGGGTGCGTACGCTATGACAAGCCTTTCTCGTTCCCAGCAAGTATGGCCACGATTACGTGCTGAACGCTGGAGTATTTTTTTTCGGGGCGGGGGGGGGGGAGGAGAAATTTTGGCCAATATCCCTAAGTGGGCATGCTTGGCTTAACTTGACAAACGTGCGTCTGGAATGCTGGGCGGTCACCGCGAGGCACGCACACACGAGCGCTCGGCATTTTCCTGTTTTTTTTTTTAACTAGCGGGAGGTCACCGCAATCTTGCCTAATCTTCCTAAGGGGGCGTTGCTGGCTTGACAGACGTGCGCAGGGGACGCTGGGCAATCGTCGCGAGGCCCGTGCACGCGTACGCGCACTCGGCAATTTATTGGTATTTTTAACTGCGGACACGAAAAATTACCCCGCATCTGCTCGCCTCGCTGCAAATTTCGTCGAAAGACGATAATCTTCTGCAGCTCCCCTCCGTGCCTCCCCTCTCTCCGTCGCCCACCTCTCACGCTATTTCCCTCCACGCTTGGTGATCCCATGACAAACTCAATAGAGGTTTCCTGAATTAAAATCAATCTTACCTCATTTGCGCTGCTTGCGCGACGTCTGCTTGAATCCTTTGTTTGACTTGGCGCTCGAGACACGAGTTCGAAGCTTGAGCGTGAGCCCTTTTCGTACTTTGCAGTTAAAATATTGTTTTTTTTTTCCAATTCCAATTCCAATATCCCGTTTATTGTGTTTTCTATCGCGAAAACGATGCCCACGTACGTGTATTTTGAATTACAGGAACAGTGCTATTTATGCTCTGACTCAAATATGTCTAATGTTTTCTTTTTGCTGAACAATGTTAACAAGTGGGAAGTATTCGGCCAGATTTAGTAGTCTTGAAAGGTTTTACGTATGCGAACGTTTTGTTCAAGAATTATGCTAACTTTTGTCCGCGCGTACGAATTGAGGGACAGACAGACAGACAGACAGACAGACAGACAGACAGACAGACAGACAGACAGACAGACAGACAGACAGACAGACAGACAGACAGACAGACAGACAGACAGACAGACAGACCAAAATTTCTGTTTAAGTATCCTGAGGAAGAGTGTCGTTTCAAAAATTTGAAGAATTGCGAAAACTTTCGAGTGGGAATCGTCGGATAAATGCGTAATCCACACCGAGACCCTTTAAACTCGGCTTCTTTACTATACCCAACTGCACTGCTGTGATGAGAGTTTTCCAGTTGCAACGTGAGGATTGTGGTATCAAAGTGTGAAGGCTGTGGCCCCTTTTATAGAGACCCCAAGTATCTCTGTGTAACGCTATACACCGAGCCCCTTAAAGTCGACTTCTTTTGCATGCACAAGTGCCTTGCCGTGGAGGCATCTATTGTGGGAAACGCGAAGAGTCTGAAAACAACGTATCAAGACCTAGCGCCTTTTATGAAATACTCCCACAATACCCCATGCATCTCTACAAAAGAAAATACATATAGTCCCCCTAAAGTCATATAGTCATATAGACATATAGTCCCCCACCACTGCAGCGTGGGCGACGCCGAACCAGGCTCTAGTCGCTGGCGCTGAAGACCGAGAAAGCACGCCTCGGCGGAAGAGGGTAGAGCAGCTCCAAATGGCACCCGTCATAACCGCTGTCAGAAGCAAGCGGCTATGGATGAAGCTATGGCAAAGGCCTATGAGAGAAACATGAAAATTCCCCAGCAGATCAACAGAAGGTCCAGCTGGGTATTCGCCTTCACATTGTTAGAAAGTTCTAAGCATCTCCGTAACTTTTTCAAAGGCGCGTTCAGCGTGAGAAAAAACTGCAAAGGAAAAAAAAAAAAAAAGAAAGAAACCCTAGTTTAACTTTTCCCCAGAAAGTAACTGAGTGCGTGAAATACAAATATGAACTTTCCGAACGAGTAGGAGAGGAGGCGGCCAACCTTAAACGTCGGCCGATCTTCAACGTCGGCATTCGGAACACGTCACACGCGGATTTTATCATTTCCTGGTCAATTCTCGGCGCGTGTGAGCACGCTACACAAAGCACTTCTTCCAATAAACACTAGCTAGCAGCGTTTTCAGGTGGGAGTATGCACACATGTTAGTGAATGATCACGAAGCTTTATGGTATCCTAAACTTAACGGTGGCGCCCGAGAGAGCTTGCCTTCCAACGGCCTCACCGTTTGCCAGTCTAGTCTGTCAGCATGCCTGCGTCTCTGGGGCTTCTATATAACGGCTTTCTGAGATTCGAAACGGTCAATGTTAGCTCGAAAGAACTCGCCATAGAACAGCGTGCACAGGGCAGGGAAACGGGGCCTGAAGGCTCCTTCACCCGAGATAGGACGCTTGTGTAGTAACCGACAGGTTCAATTGACCCACGCAACGGTGAACGCAACGGGTTACCCACACCAAACAATGCAATGACCAACGTCAAAAGCATCTACAGGGTTCGAATAGATTGCCAAGAGCGCAAACCAAACAGCTATCGCCGTAACCCGACAAGGTGCTGGAATTTTGTTCGCCCCCTCTTTTTTAGCGCGAGTGTACAATTTTTTTAATCTCGGGGCCCACAGCCTTCAGAAATGAGTAGATGCCACCCACTTTTTTTTTTCTTCCATGCCTATTCTAGTCATAGTGTTTTAGATGCGAAGCAGCTTGTGGTCGAGCCTGTTCCCTCCGCCGTTGTGTGGGCGCCGTTGTGCGGCGTCCACACCCCCACTGCGCATGCCTGGCCAGGAACCGCTGATGATGATTGTGGCAGAATGCCCCGAGGGATTGGCCAACCAAAGAACCCATCACGAGATAGATTCGCGTTCAACCACCGTTGTCATCTTCCCGAAGGGGAACCTGAGTACCACACCCCCACTGCGCATGCCTGGCCAGGCACTGCTGATGATGATTGTGGCAGGATGTCCCTAGGAATTGGCCAACCAAAGAATTCATCACGAGATAGCTTCGCATTCAACCACCGTCGTCATCTTCCCGTAGGGGAACCCTGAGTAGTTCGCGAGGCATTCCTCCTCTCCTCTACGACGCTCCTCTCCTCTCCGGCATTCCTCCTCTCCTCTCCGAAGCTCCTCTCCGGGATTGCGCAACGAATGGCAACACCTGCGGCTCCGCGCGCGATAATGCGAAGCACGTAGGGTTAGAGACGAGACGGTAGCCGCTGCATACTCCGCTGGGGGCGCCACTGTAGCTCTGCGGTATAAATGACGCGCGCGCACGCTCCGCTCCCCTAATCACCCTCCCGCAACGCCGCGATCGAACTGAAAACTAATGGGAACTTGAGTCGACCCCATGGCTGCTTCGCATACTACTCAGGGTTCCCCTACGGGAAGATGGCGAATTTTTTCTTACTCCTCTTCCTCTCGTTTGATTAGTTTTGACAAAATGTTATCATTTATCAGTCAGAAAATTAGTCTAGCTCGGAATGAATTTCGCCCTCAAGTCTCATTTTACACGCATATTTTATACCTTCCCCAGCTTTCCCATGCGAAACTTTCTACGGGCCCCAAATCCTACGCCGCAATCATTGCATCTCGAAAGGTTCGCCCAGAATTAAACATTTAAGCCACCAAACCACCACCTCTGTAAAAAAAAAAAAAAAAAAACCGAATAATTCTTTTCCCCACAGTTTTAACGCTAAGAGCGACGACTTGTTAGCGAACGACTGCACGTATATTCCCCGCAGACTCGTCCTGTGCGGGTCTGGTGAACGGCCGCTCCAGGATCGGCCACCACGGCGCCTCGTCATCGGAGAAGGCGGCCTCGCAGCAGCAGCAGCAGCAGCTTTCCGGCGGCGGCGACAAAGCGGCCTCCTCCTCCGGGGTGTCGCTGCAGCAGCAGCAGCAGGCTGACGACTCCCTGGGCGGCAGCGGAGGGAACAACAAGCCTCGCAAGATCCGGCGCAGCCGCACCACCTTCACCACCTTCCAGCTGCACCAGCTGGAGCGGGCCTTCGAAAAGACGCAGTACCCGGACGTGTTCACGCGAGAGGAGCTCGCGCTCAGGCTCGACCTCAGCGAGGCCAGGGTGCAGGTGAGTGGGCGTTCACTCAGTGGCCAAGATGTTGTGCTGCTGATCCCAAGGACGAGGGTTCAATTCCTACCGCGGTGGCTGGTTGTATGATTCGGGCAAAGAGCGAAAGTGGCTGCGTATCGAGGGTATCGAGCTTCGGCGCACGGTAAAGATCCCCAGGTCGTCAAAACTGTGTGAAAAGAGAATTTATTACAAACCACGCATACCCGGAGCCCTCCACTACGGCGCGCCTCGTAGCCCAGCTGCTGTAGTTTTGGCAAGTTAAACCTCATAATCGGAAACTGAGTGTGCGTGTGAATGGGGATATTGTCTCAAAGGGAAAATGTTTCACACGAGACGATGATTAAGACTTTAGGTACCGTATTTACTCGATTGTGACACGAGTTTTCTTCTTCTAATTTTTGCAACCTGAAGTAGACCCGTGTGTTACAATCGAATACTGAAAGTCAAGTTGCCTAAAAAGTGCAATGATGCCCCCAATTGTTATCGACGGCTGCAGTTTTGGCCATTTCGCGAGTTATGTTGACAACGTGTGCCAGAGAGCCATTTGGATCCACTACAAGCCAAGACCGGCGCTCTTAGTGTCCTTGACTCTTTTTTTTTTTTTCTGCAGTGGTTGACGGCGTGCGCAGCGCTTTGCTTTTGTTTTGGGTCGTATTGTGCGGAGGGCATAGGTGGCTTTCGCTACCCTCGAGTGTTTCGGCTCCCCTTGCAATGGCAACGTGTTGCGCTCAGTACGACGCCCGTTTCGAGAGGCGCCCTATTTTAAAGGCTGAAGAAATCGGCAGTTCAGCTGCTGCCCGAAGACTCGACGTATCGACCACCCGCGGATGGCGGATCCAGCGGGAGGGCCTTTCACCTGCGAATTTGGCCGAAAAGGTTTCCGTGGGCCTCGCTACGGCCGCCACGTCGAACTAGAAAACCGTGTTGTTGATTTCGTCATGAAACAGCGCAACCACCCCATGGCAGTCAGCGTTGAACTGATACAGCTCAAACCAAGCGATGTCACTGACAAAGGGGCATCCCGAGAACGAAGTTCAAAGCGTCACAGGTGGGCGTCTAGCCACTGCGTTTGAAAAATAAATGTGCTTTTCCATGCTACCACCGGCTTCGGGTTGGTACTTAGCGTTTCTTTTTCTTTTTTCTTTTTTTTACGCGACAAAAAGTTGCCCCTCGCGTTCCTTTCGCGGTTTTATTTTTTCTGTCTGGATGCATTAATGCCACCCCTCGCGTTAAAACCGTGGTTGCGTTACAATCGAGTAAATACGGTATATGAAATACAGAGGCTGGTCTGATGAAAATGAGTCACTGACAAAAGCTGAAGATTTTTAATTACGTAAATGAAGGTGACTGTCGGAGAGCAGAGGGGATAGTTCTAATTACTTGTTTGTTTCCAATTGTGGACGTTAGGAATATTGGCTGTAGGCTTTCACTGCGGTTTGTAGCCTTGTGTGGTTTTGGGAATTGGATGTACCACTGTACGTTTGAGACATGCAGCTTGGTAGGCTTCTTCGGGGAGGCCTCAATGTCCGACCAAAGGCAGACCATCCGGCATACCTCATATTCTGGTTGAAGTTCACCTAAAAAAAGCATTTGATACAGTCACACATGCCACCATTCTTAAAGAAAGAGACACCCGCTATCCAGGGTGCCGGATGTAGAGTTGAGTTACCCAACACGTTTTCGTGAAAATCGCACTTCGGAGATCAAATCTGGCAACCCTTGCCTTACCCAATTTGTTAACAATACAGGCGTACCACAAGGCGCCATCATTTCGCCACTATTGTTTAACGTTGTCATGAGAAAGCTCGCCATAGCAATTCATGAAGGGAGTGGCGTCGGCATGCCGGTGTGCGCTGACATCATCTTGTGGACTGAAAAAGACTATGCCACCATTGAATTTTTATGCCCCAACTCCAGGCAGTTTTTTTTATCCTTGAAGACCTCCTGACAACAACTGGCATGAAAATATCAACCACCAAGTTACGGTATTCAAAAAAGAAGGCAGTGCTTCTGAATGCGACAAAGTTCACCTTTTCATCGGCGCTCACGAATTTTGTAAACCGCAAGAAGGCTGGATCAATCTTATCGAAGTTCCAATCAATGGCGAAGGGAACGCCACCAAATAGATTCAACAACTTCGGAAAAACTGGTGCGCCACAATACATCATCTAAAACGAATAGTCAGCGAATTCGGAGGCGCAGCTCGCAATTCATTCGTCTCGCAGCTCGTGCTGTTCCTACATCCCGGATCACATACGGCAGCACCTGTTTCTGGATTGACTCGTACTCAGCTGAAGCAACTCAGAATCTTGCACCACAAGCTGATCAGATGCATTACCGGCTTTCCAATAAATACCCCGACTGATCACATCTACGCTGAGCTGGCAGCAATCGAATCTCTAATAGAATACGCCAACTGCCCCATGAAGGCCGTAGGACACTGACAGTATGATGAGACCTGAAACGCCTACACAAAACCGATCCGTACCCATCCGACCACACCAACACCTTCACCTGGTCTTGGGACCCAACTGATCACGCATAAACCTCTGTTCTTCAACGAACAATGCAGATACAGACACCGAAGAGCCACGCTGTGCAAGCTACACCACCGCACAGAGTCAAACGAATGCCATTTACACCAATGCGTCTACAAGAGAAACAGTCATCTATCACGAGTCTGACCCATTATTCTCGGAAGTAGTCATTATCTCCACTGCAGTTGAATTGAACTCCACCGCAGAAAAACTACAGGCTATCCTGTTGGTTCTCACTTTACTATGCAGCGACAATGTTCAAGCTAAACACAAACAGGAACAAAGTAAGATATATACGGATTACGCGTCCGCTATACAGGAGCCTAACCCAGCGAGCCACCTGACCAGCACCATTTACAACACAGGGCAGCGACTGATCAATCTTCAGGGCATTTCCATCTTCGTGGAATAGACCGCTGGACATCAGAACAACCCAGGCACCTAGGCCGCTCCTGACATGGCATCAGAAGCCAGTCCCTTCCTCCAGAGCGTAGAGCTTCACACTAAAAATTGGCCGCGTATCTGCTCCTTTCGTTGCAAATGCCGTCAAAAGACGATGATCTTTATCGAGCATTCGCTCTCTCTCTCCCTTCGCTTTCCCGCTCGCCTCTCATGCTGTTCCTCTTGCGTCGTGCTCCTCCCAAGGTAAAGACGCCGAAGGTTTGCTTAAATCGTTTTAAATTTCCCGCGTTCCCACTGCTCCAGGCCGGGTGTCTCGATGCCAACGCTGCCGTACGGGGAAGACGCGCGTGAATCGAGGCGCCCTACTCAACGTTTATAGAACCGCGTTTCCCTACTCCACGTGCGTTGCAAGCAGAACGTGGAACATATCTAGGGGAACCTTGCCACTTGATTTCTTCAATTGCCGCCAGAAGCTATATGGCGCGGGCGACAGCAGGCGACGGCGGTGTGATATTTTTTTCTTCAGTTAATGAAGTATTTAATCTCGCCAAAATCAAACATGTACGATTTTTTATAAAGGAACGCTGCAAATATCACTTCTGTATTAATTTGTTGTCTTATATATGCGTAATAGCTTGTTGTTCTTCAACAATATTGACAAGTATGAACATTACACCGGACTTAGACGGGCACATTTAGCTGTGACTATATAAGACTATTGCGCAGGCATTGTTTTACTTTGGCCGGGTGGCTGAATCGAGTCACAGACAGACAGACAGACATACAGACAAACCAAAATTTCTGGGTTTAAGTAGCCCAAGAAAGACTATCGTCTTTAATATACACTAGAGGGAAATCTGGCGCCACCGTCTAGGGAAGCCGCGCTTCACGAGCGTTCCGTCAGGTACCGGGTAGTATAAAGTTTCATACTAATATATACTAGAGGGAAATCTCGCTGCAGTCGCGGGCCGCCGTGTGCGGCGCCATTGCCGCTAGCGGCGTTCCTCGCCTACTTGGCTTAGCTAGCCATACGGCTTCCTTTTTGTCTCGAAGCAAAAACAAACAAATATTGCTAACGCTTTTTTCTTATTAATTGTACATGAGATTCTAAATAATTACTGACGAATTAATCTTTTTGGAGGTTCAATTTTATAATAACAGAACAAATTTCATAAACCTTTTAAAGTAAAATTGTTGCTTTTTTGCAGCCAGATCCACCTCTTCAGCCTGTTCATCAGCCATGCCAGGGACGAGTGGAACGTGCCTGCCCGGTACAAGACGGAACTGCTCGCTGTAGCGCGGCTCGCCTAGACAGTGGCGCCAGATTTTCCTCTAGTATATATTAGTATGAAACTCTATGCCGGGCAGGCATGTTCCACTTGTCCTTGTTATGGCCCATGAACAGGCCACAACGTTGCCTCTGGCTGCAAAAAAGCAACAGTATTACTGTGAAAGAATATTCAAATTTGTTTCGTTCATATAAAAATGAAGCCCTGCACCAAAATTTATGGGCCCGATGATTATTTAGATGCTTAAAAAGACAAAAAATATTAACCATTTTTGTTAAGTTTGGCTTCTAGACAAGAAAAGTCATGTGGCTAACCAAGCCAAGTAGGCGAGGAACGTCGCTAGCAGCAATGGCGGCGCCCACGACGACCCGCGACTGCAGCGCCAGATTTCCCTCCAGTATATATTAGTATGAAACTCCATGATAAAGAGTACATGTCCACATGAGGAACCAAACCACACTACGTTCGCACATACGATGATTGGGTTAAACCACTACAAAACCGAAAGGAAACGTTACATATCCCTCTGGTCTTTCGCAAAAAGTACTATGCTTCTACAATGGAATTGAGATCGTCCACGTGCGGGAGGATATAAGACACTATCAAGAAGCAAGAAACCCGCCAGTCCTCTTGGAATTTTCCCAGATAATGTGAACTAAGTGGTCCCTGTGTGGGGTGGATGTGTGGTGGTGGTTGGGGTGGTGGTGCCAGGTAGATGGCTCTTACCTCAATCAGAGGGATTGGCCAAGGAAAGAGCGGTTAGCCGAGAGAAACTGTACTCGGTTTTGGGGGGAAATGAAAATATATATTTAGGCACAGAAGGGCATTAAAAGTATGCTCCGAGAGCATAAAAAGCCAGGAGAGTATAGAAAGAGGTAAAAAAACGTAAAAAAATCGAAAGAAAAGCCAGAAGAAACGACAACGGAAAGAGAGAGAGAAAGCTCGTTATTAGAGGAAAGCAGAGAGGTCTGCCGGCATGTTAACGCCTACATGCTACTCTGCGGGGTGGGGAGGAGGGAATAAAGTTGCAATAGGAAGGGAGGAGGGAGAGAGAGAAGAAAGAAGGAAATAAAAAAAGTAAAAAAAAAGGCAGGCAGAAGCAGTCGCGGAGCAGCGAGCAAAAGAGCGCATACAGGCTTGAAAGGGGAATCCGGCAGGGCCACGGAGCAGCTAGCACGGCAGACGACCTGAATCCAGAATGAATGAGCGAACGGCATGACAAAGATCCCCGTGGCACACGGTGGCAAAATCGCAGTACCTCCACCCCGAACTATAAAATTAGTGGAGTAGACAGAGGGTGGTAGCGCCGATTGCATGTGCCTTCTAATTACCTCCGTAATATGGAGGAGAACCGTTGGCATAAGAGAGAAAGACATGTTCGGTCATTCCTGGTTCGTTGCAGAATGCACATAGAGGCGAAGGGGCCAGATTACAGCGGTGCAAGTAATAATTTGAACTTGGCACGCGGCCGCGAAAAGTGGTGAGGCTGACTTTGAAAGCTCGTGACTGGATTATGCTGCAATTACATGAGTGCCGGAGGTGCTCGAGCTCCGAGTCCGCGTAAGCGGAATCAGGCTTGCTTTGAAGTGGGCACGATCTACGAAAGCGAGCCGAAGTGATGAGGTTAGTGGGTGGCAGAACCTCCACCTCTGGACAACCTAATGCCTTTCCCGTCAGAGCATTTGCCGATTCATTTAGCCTGCATGTTCAGGCCCCCAAACCAAACGAAGTTCTCGTAAGGAGGAAGGCGATAAAAAATCAAGAGTTTGACGGGGGGGGGGGGCTGGGTTGTGGAAGCCAGAGCAAAGTAAACGGAAAACGAATACGTAACAACTATTGCCGGTTGTTTAGAACCTACAAGCTTACGAAGGACTAAGACAATTGCAAGCAATTCTGCGTGAAAAGAAGTAATAAAGTTAGGCAACCGGAGAGAATAGGCCCAATCTAGAGAAAGAGAGAGAAAATACTCACGTTTGTCCTTTCCTTCCGGACAGAGGAATCGGTTGCAAATAATGGCGTGGAACGGGAAACCGTTAACATGATCCTGTAGACGCCTGGCAACGTGATTCAGTGGAGTAATTTAGCATTCGTGGTGAAACTTTGATTAAAAGCAATATCTGAGAACGAGACTGGGGTAGGTACAGAAGCCGACAAGCGGGTCCCATTTAAGGCGGCCACGAAGACCGCGTGTGGCTGTTTGAACCGCGGCCATGGCCTACCAAAGAACAACGAAATCCATGTAGCGAAAGCAGTTTGCGGCCTGGATATGGGCGATTCCATAACTCTCACGAATGCATCTGCAACGAATGCATGCACGGAAAATGGCCTTAGGTCTCCTGCGAACATTTTTAAGTGCAGAGCACTTTAAGGGCTCGCCTTGGCGTCGTAGCTCGCTCGCTGGACCCAAGTAGAGCTATACGGCGCGGCTGTCGTCGCAGCGTAACCCAGAGGCTTCGAAAGCCAAGCGGAGCGTCGAAACTCGTGAACCGCTGGCGCTTGTCATACATCTCCCCGTTGTTTATCGCAAAGAAAACTGCAGGTACACTTGGGGCAAAATGTACATAATTAACCGGCAGCCCCCGTGTTCATTTAGTTGTGAACGCTCGTTGGGTTCGTTTTTACGATAGTGAGAGAAACAAAGTAGCGCTGCAACACCCGCACGTGCGAGAGGAAAAGCAAGCACAAAAAGAACAGAACTCCAGCTGCGGCAGTTTCAGGCTCGCGAAGCACTGCGAAGGCGGGAAATTTGAATTGCATTGGGTGGTAGCAGTGAGCGGATAACGGCGCTACAGCCCATTATGGCGAGTCACTGCTCTGCACTTACCGACAGTTTTCACATTGAGTGGAACGGCTTATTTTTTTCCTTGTTTCCCTTTTACTTTTCTCCCCTTCATCTTTCCCAACATAAGGCGATCGACCACTCCAATATTCACTCATTCATTCATGTAATGTAATAACGAATGACAAGGGGGGGGGGAGGCGCGTGTGAAACTGATTGCAGATACTGTATCTTAGATGACCATGAATGAAGGCAAAACGTGTGAGCCCAGAAAGGTTCGAACATAAAATTATGGATTACGGGAATCGATGCCGTGGAAGCGTAAAATGATTTCTTAAAAATGGGCGCGGATGTGCTCGCTTCGCTGCAAATGTCGTCGAAATACAACACTCATCTGCTGCCCTGCCAAGTAAATTGCCTTTCTTTTCTTTTCGCTCCCCTTCCCGTTTTGGTCCTCCCATAATAAACACAGTGGAGGCTTTCTCAAGTCAATTCAATTTTTGCCGCCTTCCACTGCTCGCGCCACCTACTGGAACCTTTTGTCACCTTCGAACTTGGAACATTGCCACGTGGAGACGCTGCGGGCGCTTTTTGTATTTTGAGGTGAAGACATTTTTTTATGGCGTATTTGTTATTTCCTATCACCAAAATCTAGCAGCCATGTGTTTTAATTTAAATAACAGTGCAAATATCACTTGTGCATTGATGTCGTTCCTCAAATATGCCTAATCTTTTCTTTTTGCTCAACAATGTTGACAAGTATGAACATTGCCACAACATTTAGTACTTTAAAAATGATTTGCCTATATAAACGTCTCGTGCAAGAATTATTTGGCTTTCAACCGGGTGGATGAATCGAGGGGCACAAACAGACAGACGAACCAAAAGTTTCGCTTTTAAGAAGCCCAAGAAAGACTGTCCTCTTTAATAACAATCACTTGCTGATCAGAGCTTGCTGGTTGCTGTTCATCAACGACAAAACTACTTAGGGCGATTACAAAGGACAATCTTTATAGAAGATGAGAAGGGAGCTAGGAAAGCAGGTAGTGTTTCAAGGAATACAAATGATAAAAGGCGGTTTTGTTAAAGCTAACTGTTTGGCGTTTTTATTAACATTTATTAAGTTGGAGATTAAGTGATCAAGGGGAAGGTGGTAAGTGTCCTGTAATAAGAAAAGCCGGTGTTGTTGTCCTGTACAAAAAACCCCCACCTACCCTCGCGGGAACCCCTGTGTAGATGCGACGCATAGGCGGAGCGGCGAAGGGACAGCGTTTTATAGCGCGCATAACGTTGAGGGGACGGCGTAAGCCGGTCCCAGTCGATGACGACGTTGGCGTACTTGTAAAGCGGCGTGGACTCTAGGTGTTTGACCCAAGCGTGGATGTTGTTTCGCCGGAGAACGGCACACCGGTTATATGCGCAGCGCGCCCGAAGGAGAGGAAACCGCCGAAGAGAGAGTACTGCACATGCGCCGGCCCTAGCGCGTCTGCGGCGGCTATGACGCAACGTGCCGCGGCTATGACGCAACACAATCCAACACAATCCACTTTAATCCAATGTAATCCAAATCCAATCCAATCCAAGCCAAGCCAAGCCAAGCCAAGTCAATCCAATCCAATCCAATCCAATGCCCCTCGCGAGAGAGTGTTCGCTATCGGAGAGGAGAGGGGTGAGCGGCGGAGAGCGCAGCTGACGCGGCGAGGAAAATTCGGGAGGGGCGGACAACGCCGCCGACGACGACGACGCCGGAGGGACAAGGCGAGTGAATCATATGCTCTGCATCTAAAAAGGCCACCGCTGTGAAGAGTAAAAAACACATTTGAGTTCCTATGAAAATCGAACGCAGGCCTCCAGAGTCTGGTTGTAAGGTTTAACGCGCCGACGCAACGCAGGCGATGAGGCGCGCCGTAGTGGAGGGCTCCGGATTAATTTGGACCACCTGGGGATTTTTAACGTGCGCCGAAATCTCGTACGCACCGGCGTTCTTGCTTTTCGCCTCCGTCAGAAGAGCGGCCACCGCGGCCGGGAATCGAACCCGCGTCCTCGTGCTCAGCAGCGCAACGCCTTAGCCAGGGTCTCCAGAGTCGGAGTTACCACCAGCGCGTTTTCCACCACGCTTCATGCGCACGTTTTCAGCGGCGAAACAAGAGTTAGTCTGGTGAGTACGGTGCTCATCACGTGACAGGTGACCGTGACAGCTCGTGAGCACAACACGCGCACCCCAGCGATGGAGAACTCATATTGTGGGGAAGCACGGCGTGAAGTGCCACAAGGCTGCCTTCGAAGTAATTCACTTCAGAAAACGAAGAAACGAAAGCGAAAAAAAGAGACGCAAACACGATGTAGCAGTAAATAACCCTTTCATAAGTATCACCAGGTTAAGCCGTAATGCTTTCGCCTTCATAGTACGTAAGCGGACCTAAGGGGTAATGCAGACAAAATGCAAGATTGTTTTATTCGAAATATGTCGTGTTTGATAATGCCCCCAGCGCTTTTCCAGCAGCTCTGAACAATAATTTTTTAAGTTAACATTTTGATTTTTCCTCCAAATCGTGTGCTTTGTGACGTCTGCCATGTCGCCCATGTACGGGTCCTCAAGCGAACTTTAAGCGCACTGTTCAGTCTGCAGCGTACTGCGGAGCCTTGTTTACCGTCAGTCCTCCTAGATGGCGCCGCCATACTGCCCTTATACAGTACAGTTCCTGCGCCCAGCAGGTCAACATCCATCGGGGACTAAAACAAGGATGCCATTTGAGCCCAATAATGTTCATGCTTTACATGGCAGGGTTAGAAAAGATACTGGAAGAAAGTCAAGTAGGGTTTAGCCTAACCCATATGCTGCAAGGCGAAGTGGTACAACAGCATATTCCGGGAATGTTATACGCAGACGACATTGTTCTTTTAGCTGATAACCAAATAGATATGCAGCGGCTAATAAATATTAGCGGCCAGGAAGCCACTGACCTCGGGTTAAATTGCAGCGCAGAAAAATCAGGAATAATGGTTTTCAATGACGCTACCACCGACGTAGTGTCTATCCAGCAAGGCGAATCACCTAGAGTGAAGGAATATAAATATTTGGGAGTGTGGATAAACGAAGGGGATAACTACTTAAGAACTCACGAGGAGCAACTTAAGGTTAAGGGAAAGCGAAACGCAGCTATAATGAAGCACAGAGCTCTGTGGGGGTATAACAAATATGAAGTAGTAAGAGGAATGTGGAAAGGAGTAATGGTTCCGGGTCTCACGTTTGCGAATGCTGTACTCTGCTTAAAATCAGACGTTCTATCAGGCCTTGAAGTAAACCAGAGAACGGTAGGACGTTTGGCCTTAGGCGCGCATGGAAAAACAACTAACGAAGCAGTTCAGGGAGATATGGGCTGGGCGTCGTTTGAAGTTAGAGAAGCTCAGAGTAAAATATGCTATGAGATGAGGTTGAGGGCAATGGATCAACGAAGGTGGGCAGCTAAGGGTTTTAGGTACCTATACTTGAAAAGCGTGGACACGCAGTGGTTAAGAAAGACTAGAAGGATAACGATGAAATACGGAAAGAACAGTGGAGAATCCAAAACAGCCAAGGTAACCAAAAATTAGGCAAGGGAGATTGAAACGAATAAATGGAGGGAAAAAATGGAAGCTTAAAACGTCGTTAGAGATGTACAGGGCTGAGAAAATGAACATCCGAAAGAAAAATTTCTACGATAATTCCCAGGGCAGTGCTTTGCTTTTTGAGGCTGGAGCAGGTTGCCTGCGAACTAAGAGTTTTGTGGGGAAGTATTCACAAAATGATGGGGTATGTGTGGTCTGCGGAAAAGAAACAGAAACTATGCGGCACATAGAGTTAGAATGTGAGGGTATTCATCCAAAAACTACATGATGGGAATATTGGGCTTCCAGAAGCCCTAGGATTTAAGGGTATCAGAGAGGAAGTTAACTTCAAGGCTGTCGAGGGGACGAAAAGAAGATTAGAATGCTGGTGGACGAAAGGAGAGAGGGGAATATTGCCTAGGACAGTTACCACCTGTAACAGGGAAAGAAAAGAAAGTATTTCGGGCCTAATAAACTTTAGTGCCTGCTCTAAGCAGTGCTAGTATTAAACCAAGAGTGTAAAACATGGTTATATTAGTCCTTTTTGGTAAGATGACATGTCATCACCCCGCTTCAAAGGGGAAACCAATAGCACCGTTATCCACCCTTGCTTAGTTTTTGACCGTATTTGCACCTGGCTTGTTTTTTTTTTTTGTTACGGTAGGTGGTAATCGTTTCGTGAAACATGGGGTATGTTCGACCAACGGGGTCACGTAAGACAATGTCGCTTACGCCAATCGGCCAGTGTCTTCTGAGACGCCCCAAAGCCGCGCACTGCTGTGCAGCTATAACAAGCATCGTGCGCGCAGTACCAACAGCAGTACGCACTGGTTATTCTATGTTTACGTGTACTTTCGTAACTGCCATTGTTACACCCTACCATTCTTAACTGCTGTAAAATGAATATGCATTGTCCTTAAGCGAAAATAGCTCGTTCTGCAAGCTTATAAGCCCTGCCTAACTTGCGTTTGATTTTCACGGCCTTAGCCAATTGAACGGCTGTGCATATGACGTCTTACGTTCTAGTGCGGGAAATCAGCTAGTGAGTTGTATGGCCCTTCTCTTTTTTCCTAATTATGTAACTTTTTGAGCGAAGTTTGCGTTATAACTGGTGTCAGTATGATTCTAACGAAGCAATCTTTCGAATGAACAAAACGTGTGTTTCGTCTGCATGGACCCTTTAAAGATCTTTAGTTGGTCAAAATTAATCGGGAGCTCCCACTACGGCGCGCCTCACAGCCGAAGTGTCGCTTCGGCGTGCCAAACCCCCAAAACTTGATTTTTTAATGCGCCCCAGGAATTTTTAACGTTGGAACCAGCAGACAAGATAGTTGTATCGCCTGCGCATGAAACATTGCGGTGTAAATGTCTGGGGCAAGTCGTTAACCAATGCCATAAATAAGAATGACTCTAAGATAAACCCCTGACGCACACCATTATAGCTATTAACAGAGTTTAATGTGCGAATACGTGACGCCTGTTTTACTCCCAGTAACATCTAATGACATTCAGTAACACTATAGAGTTATACATAAAAAATACTGTTATGATTAATCGTGTCAGAAGCTTCGGACAAATCAATGGAAATGAAAACGGCGCCCACGAATAACAATAACGCTGAGAAAACATTACATGAAAGAGCATACATAACTGATTAAAGTCGTCCAGGTGATGTCGGTGATTCGTTTGTAATTTAAGCTTAGCGCGATTGAGGGCGTGAAAGCAACCAGGTACTAGTCAGTGAGTAATCACCGTCGTCTATGGTCGCGACAGCGAGGAGGAGGAGGAGGAGAAGGAGGAGAAAAGCGAAAGGGAAGGCCGAGAGGTTATCCAGGCTTAGAGCCCGGATTGCTACTCGGCGCTGGGGAAGGGGTGTTCAGGTGATAAAAGAGATGGCAGGCGAAAAAGGGGAGATAGGAGCGGGGTCGCGCACACACTTTAGCCCCTTCGTGGGCACTAGAGTCTATCAGAGGAATACTTAAGCGCTTGTATGCATACTTGCATCTACAAGTATCTACAATGTAGATACTTGTCTACATTGGGTCTACAGCTACCTACAGATGGGTCTACAGATGGATCTACAGATATCTGCAATGGGTCTACAGCTACCATCATCCTCCATAGGGAGAGCAGTAAAATACCTACAAGGAAGGGTGTCAGACAAGGAGACACAATCTCTCCAATGTTATTCACAGCATGCTTACAAGAAGTATTCAGAACGTTGGAGTGGGAACAGGTGGGAGTAAGGGTTAATGGAGAATACCTCAGTAACCTCAGATTTGCTGATGACGTTGCCTTGCTAAGTAACTCGGGGGACGAATTGCAAAGCATGCTTTCCGCACTGGGCAAAGAGAGTAGAACCGTGGGCCTGAAAAATAATATGCAGAAAACTAAGGTAATGATCAATAACCTCGGGACAGCACAGCAGTTTGAGATAGGTGGCGAGGCAGTGGAAGTGGTAAGCGAATACATCTACTTAGGCCAAGTTGTGACCCCAGATCCCAACCATGAGGCAGAGATAATTAGAAGGATCAGAATGGGGTGGGGTGCATACGGCAGACATTCTCAGATAATGAATAGCATCCTACCATTGTCGCTGAAGAAGAAAGTGTATGACAGCTGCATCTTACCGGTACTCACCTACGGGGCAGAAACTTGGAGGCTGACGAAGAGGGTTCAACTTAAATTGAGAACGACTCAGCGGGCAATGGAGCGGAAAATGATAGGTGTAACATTAAGGGACAAGAAGAGAGCGGAGTGGGTCAGGGAGCAAACTGGTGTTAAAGACATATTAGTAGAAATTAAGAAGAAGAAATGGACGTGGGCAGGTCACGTAATGCGAAGGCAAGATAACCGTTGGTCATTAAGGGTAACAGAGTGGATCCCTAGAGAAGGCAAGCGTTGCAGGGGGCGGCAGAAAGTTAGATGGGCAGATGAGATCAATAAGTTTGCAGGGATAAATTGGTCACAGTTGACACAGGACCGAGATAATTGGAGAATAATGGGAGAGGCCTTTGCCCTGCAGTGGGCGTAGATAGGCTGGATGATGATGATGATGATGATGGTGGTGGTGGTGATGATGATGATGATGCATACTTGCATTTGTGCGAGAAGTATTGAGTCTATCACGGGTTTTTGTTCATCCTTTGTTGTGCGGATAGATGCTGGAGCGAAGACAGCTAAGAGCATGACTTTGTAAATGGGTAATTTGTACTACAAGACTCCTTTAAAGCTTTTTTTCCTCAGCTGCGTTTTTCACCTGGTTGTCAACGCATTTGTCAATCAATCAATCAATCAATCAATCAATCAATCAATCAATCAATCAATCAATCAATCAATCAATCAATCAATCAATCAATCAATCAATCAATCAATCAATCAATCAATCAAGATGAGTACCATCGCTCGGCGCGGCGTACGTCTACTTCCGTATGTGCACGTGCTGAAGAGGGTTAGCAAAGAAAAAAAAATGTGGTCGGTCCCTCTTTCATAGAAATCAGTAATACACGAGAGTTAATGTGCCTTCGCAAGTGTGGGCGCCTGCGGGGGTGTGCAAAAGGGGCACTTGTTGCCACCCCCCCCCCCCCCCCTCAAGCCACACCAGAACAATGAATACAATGGCTTTGCCCCCATTAAGACAAAATCCTGCCGACGCCCATGTTCACAGGAGCATTTGAATGCTTATTGTGCATCGGTATGAACTTGCACATCGCTATTTATATTATGTCGTTCTGGCACTGTTAGACGCATCAGCGTTGGACACTGGATTTCACGCGCCGGAGCATTGCGTAAATTCGTCTGAAACCACAGACGCTTGAAAACAGTGCGAACGAAACCGAACGGGTTGTCAGCGAATCGTTTGGTGAGCACACGGTCCGCTGAAGCGAAAGGAGCATGACGTGCGGGTCGGCAGCTGTCTTATGGGTGCGCTTGGCAAGCGACGTCGAGCTGGTGGTTCGCTTCGGCAAGAATGCAGCCACTTCGGTCCTGCTCGTGGCATGTACGGCAGACGGTTGCGTTGCGACGAGCTCAGCTTGTGGAACGCGATAGGCTGATTTCGCACCATGGGCCGTGAATGCGGGAACTCGTTCCGCTTACAGCTGGCGAGTCTCTCGTCGCACCAAAACAGTCACGAGCGCGACATTGGCCTGTCAGCATCGTTGCCTTTCTGCGGCTCTTAATGCAATAGTTTTCTCACACGGGGCCATTACACCTCAAGTAGTAGGCGTCGGAGGGTGCCTCAATTCACGCGCGTCCGATGTACAGGAAGGCGCTGGCATCGAGGCGCCAACTCGCTCATTAGCGTCATGATGCACTACTTCGCTTCGTTTCTCCTAGACGGCAGCACCATCTGAATGAAGAAGGTCATAGGAAAATATACAAGGCGCGTTCGTAGACCTGCTTGCGCTTAAGTTCAATAAAGAAAGGAGTTAATAGCGCAGTTGGCAGGGCGCTTTGTACCTCCCGTTGCGGCGAGAGAGTTCGAGGGCTCGAATCGAGGCGCAGCCGCGTCAGTGCAAATTTTTATGGCGATGTCATTTCCGTGACAGATATGACGTCGGTGAGATCTTGGGGTATCCCGGCGTAAAACACTTTCGTGTTAAAAGAACGATTGCAGTTTCTCAAAACAGGGCTTATTCCGCATTTATTCACATTCCCAAAAGCATTTATTTTGGGTATTACAAGAAATATTATATGTTGTACATGCGAGTTTGTTGGAGCAGTGTAAAAAAGCATGTTCCCTACGTTCAGGCGACTGTGCTATATGCGCCTAATACAGGGCGCAATTAGGTCGAGCTATGGAGCTTGACTTCACTAACTTAACACGTGGCGTCAAGGTCTTCACGTATGAAATCTCGATGCTATTATGAATGGGTTTTCACGCCGCCATTATAACTTCTTTTGGCAATTCGAAGCTTCTTTAGCCGAAATTGCATTTAGGCATGATGTTGCAGAAGTGCATGCCTTCAAGAGAGAGAAATAAACGTTTATTTGCTGAAAAGACTAGCTAGGACTTGGTCCTTGCCTGTCCGAGGTCGTAGGTTTCCTCAGTCCAGGAAACCTCTGGCGGTGGCTGCCGTCTTCAGCCCGGTTCACCAGATTCTTCTTGTTCTCTGGATCCTCGTAGAGGAGCAGTGCCTTCCACTTTTCAGCGATGTCGTGGTCACCGGTGGTATGGGCGCTCGCATTGTCTTGTGGTGCGGAAGTCAGTATTGCTGAGGATGCTTGGCTATCCACAGGTGGGTCTGGACGGCGGTGTTCGCTAGGGAACTCCAGGATCATGTGTGCCAAGGTGTCGGGTATGTCGCAGTAAGGGCAGAGATATGAAAATTGCGTGGGGTAGATGCGGTTCATGATTATTCCGCGCGTGTACGTGTTTGTTTGGAGCCGACGAAAGATTACGCTCTCTTCCTTGGTGAGGTTGGGGTGTGGTGGGGGATATCTCCTCCGCTCAGGTCGGTAGTGCTGAAGTGTGGCCCTGTAGGTGATGGGTACGTCTTCTGCGCCCGTCGCAGCACGGATGTTGGGTGGCAGGAAGGTCCGGATGGGGTGCTCTCGGGCTGCAGCGTGCGCTGCTTCGTTTCCCGCCATCCCTTCATGTCCCGGGATCCAGGTGACGTAGGTGTCAGGAAGTTGGGAGCGCGTCATTAAGATTCAAAAAAAAGAAAGAAACGCAAGAAGCTTTCTGCTCGTTATTATTGTAATAATTTCCCATGCCCGTGACATGGCAGAGCAAAGTTTTGACCGATGATGGAGTAGCCGACCGAATGATAAAGAAACGTCGCGTTACAACTTGCTTACCGCCTGTTTACGCTCTCTAACGTGACGTCTATTGTACTTAGCGCCATGTCGCCGCGCTGCAGAAATCAAATATGAGGAGGTTAACGCCCCAGACGCCACACTGTAGCAAATAGTGCTCGCCCGCATGACGGGGAAGTGACATCGGGCGGGCAAAGTGCGGGGGTGGTGGGGGCACAGTTGGCCGCATACTTCGCTCATTCTTTCAGGCTTCCGAAGCTTTCAGGGCCGGGAAGATGGTGAGGGGGAGAGAGGGACGCTTTCACGGCCTATCTGATTGGCTAATGAAATCAGGTCCACTGCTGCAGACCGAAGCTTTCTCGCTCTGCACCGTACGACGACGGGCCCTAAACGCGTTTTCCCGCCAGCGCGGCAGCGGTGGTGGCAAAGCAAACAGGCGCGCTGGCTGCTCGGCCCGTGCTCGGCTCGTAGGGACATTCGCAATAAGGCCCTTTTCCGGCACCCGTCATCATCGACCGACTCAAGCGCCTCCTCGTATTTGCCCTGGCCGGAAATGACGTCACGCCGGAAGCGTGGCGCTAATGCTCCGCGCAGAAAAGCGCTGCCTCCGCTTTAACTCGCGCAATGGGACTATCTCTTTTTCGTTCTTATCCCCCCCCCCCCCCTCTCTCTCTCCCCGGCACACCAATCCAAACTGCTTTTAACACCCCTTTCCTACGTTCGCCCTGTCAACCTCTCCGCCGGCACACCACCGCTACGCAACTCACCACTTCGTTTTTCCCTCCCCATTTCTTTTTTTACCTCTCACCTTTCAAAAACTCATTTTGAGCGGACTTACTTAGGGGCCAAACTAAATTAGGGCGCCAACAGCTTCCCCAATAAGCCGTTGCGTACACAAGCGCCCTTTCAGCCGCTTAATGGAGACCCGGCGCGAAATCTTAGCGTCTATAATGTACGCAACAAGTACCGCACTGCTCTGCTCCAACACGCGATTGTGGTTTTTTACTCATGCACGGTGCTCTGCTGCGCCTACCTTGTTATACGATACGCGACCAGACACCGTCCGCTGCAGGGACGTGCGAAACGCGCGCCCATATTGCTCAGCGTTCACATTAAGCGGGGTGAAGTGAAGAGAGACGCCGGGGGATGGATATATTCGATATATTGCGGGTCCCTTTTATCTTTGTTCAACTCTGCCGGCGCCCCTTTCCTTCCTGTCCCTAAACTGTCCTCATAGGTCCCCCGAGGGCTGCGCAAACACGCCGGCCGGGCGGCCAAAAGGAAGATATCCATGCGCAAATCACGGCTTGGCGCTTATGAAAACTTAATTTGCGTCCCTCGTAGAAGAAAAGCGGGCCGGCCTCTTATTAAGAGAGACACCCGGGGCAAGTGGCGATTAGTTAAGTTCTTTCGCGGAGGCGTGAGAGGGCGCTGAAAGCGGTAAGTGGCTATTCGGCGCAATAACTGTGTCTCGTCTGCGTTACCGGTCGGTTCGGCGGCCGCCGCTCGCCCTTGTACGAGGGGGGAGACTCCTGACCCGCCCCCTCGCGCCGAGTGTGTCATCTACTCTTTTGTTTCTTGCTTTACGCGGCTCTTCGGCGGCGGGCGGCTCGACCCTTCGTTTGCGCTTGTTGTATCCCCGCCACTTTCGGACTGTGTCTCGTTCAGTTTTGCTTTTCTTTTGCTCGTTTTTTTTTTCTTCAGATATCGGTATTGTTTTTCCTTTAGCTTCCGTGTGCCGAGGAGTTGCCTTTAATCGGTGAAGGCGTTGCTACAGTGTGTACGATTCTTTTCTTCGAATCAGATGGCTTGCTTTTGGTTGTTAGTGATTAGCTGGCGCGGACGAATTGTCCTGCGCGTGGCTTGTTCTTTGAAACAATGTTTAATACTTTGTGCGCGCGAAACAAAAAGGAAGACGTGTTAATAGCACGATTGTTTTATTAATAAGATGAACTCCCCGCGTTTTCGAAAGAAGGGAGTTCGTTTTATTAAACATGGCGACGATAAAGGGGGGAAGATTTTTCGAGTGCTCGCGTCTGCTGTGGGGAAAACGTAATTTGCCTTTAATAACGGGCCCGAAAGTTTTTTTTTTCTTTTGCGCCGCGAAGATTAGGCGGAAATCTGGCATAATCGATTCATTTCACGCGCAAACCTTGTTTCGGGACGTTAGACCCGAGAGCGCTCTGACCTTTTATTCACGCAAGCGCGCATTCTATGCAGCGAATGCCGCGAGGCGTGCTTCGCGGCAGAAGCGGAATTTACAAGAAGCTTTTGGAGAGCACTTCACCTTTTTTTTTTTTTTGTTATTCTTGGGCTTCCAAAGGGTGGATAAAAGGCTTGATTGGTTTGTTAACAGGGATAATGGCTGGCTTTCAGAGTCGTGTTGAATTGCTTTCATACCCCTTTCTTACAACTAAAAGACATGTGTACATCGCGTTTTTGCGTGTTTCTTTTGCTCGGCCTATTCGGTCAAGTGAAATCGCGCCATAGATGTGTGCTGAAACAGCATGCTTCGGGTACAGATGTCAATATGTAGCTCATCGCAACGCCGGCACTTATATTGCTCGCCATTCGGCACAGATGCACGCATAGGCACGTAGGCACGTCCGCACTCATACACACATACACATGAACGAAAATGCACGCAAACCCACACAAGCACAAACAGACAGACAGACAGACAGACAGACATACAGACAGAAAAAGCAAGCACTGAAGCACATCAAGGAGGCCAATGAGCGCCTCATTTCCAGTTATGACGTATATGTACACCCCCCCAATTTTTTACCAATATCACGGGAGCGTCGACCGTTCGTTCGATCAGCGCCGTATGATGGAGAGTACGACAAACCCGGCGAGAGTAGCCGCATGCGCATTAAGTAAAGGCCGCTGCTGTCGTCGTCCGCTAAGCTGCTCCAAGAGCAGACGACCGCCCCCATTTTTTTATTCGCTTGTCACACTGCCCTAAAACCAGCCTTCAACAGTACGAAGAGGGCAAGTGAAAGCGATTGGTAACAGCAGTGCGGGGTGGCTGTGTGCTCTTGGAACAGCCTAGCAGACGACGGCAGCAGCGGCCTTCGCTTAAAGCGCATGCGTCTACTCTCGCCGAGTTTGTCGTAACGGCCCATCATACGGCGCTGATCGACGGAACGGTCGACGCTCCCTTGATATTGGTAAAAAATTGGGCGGCTGTACATGTATTGGCTTCAGATTGTTGTGCCTGCAGCATGCAGCAAGAGTTAAAATTGCGGAGCACATCAGCAAAAATAAGACAAATTGAGTAACGTATGGAGTAATGACCAGTACTACCATGGTCTAACATTACTTTGTTTACGAAATCTAATAAGCCATGTTTTACATTATTGACTCGAAAGAATTAAACGGTCCATTGAAACGAGAAAGCCGCTGCCTGGTGTCCGGAGTTTGTAGCACCAAAATGGCTCCTAAACTGCATTGAATGGGTCGCAAGCACATAGCCGCAGAATTGGCCAACGCTTCCTGTAAAATAATGACTTTCTTTCCTTTTTTCTGTTGTTGTTTTTCTGTTTTTTATTGTACATTCTTTGAATGGTGCAAGGGACGCCATATTTCTGCGCGATTTATTATTGTTCATGTACTGCGGAACACTGTTGTACGCTGGTGCCGAAACGGGGGCCCGCAGCTCCATCAGGCTCTATCCTTGAGATAGCTTTTTCTGCCGCCCTCCGGCCATTGGTATTCTGCAGATATGATGCCAATAACGTTCATTGTTTATTGTAAAGCCCATTGTAACGTTACGCTTGCAAGCATAAGTCTGTTAAAAGATACCCGCAGCTTTACGTAAGTGAGCTTCACATTGCTCCACACGTACGTTATATAGGCTTGAGCTGAGGGCTACCTGTTCTTAAGACAAAGCAGTCCGATAGACGTATTTGAAACAAATGTATTAGGGACATGTGTATCGGGGCACAAACTGCATAGGAGAATGTGTGCACGGGCTTCTCCGAAGCATGTAACGAATAGTGAGGTAATAACGAATAGCTTGAAAAAATGAATAGTAACGAATAGTAACGAATAGCTTGAAAAAATGCGCGCGCTTCAAATCCCAATTGACGCGCCATCCCCGCCGGGCGGTCCGCAGGTTTGGTTCCAGAACCGGCGGGCCAAGTGGCGCAAGCGCGAGAAGGCCATGGGACGAGAGAGCCCGCCTGTGTTGCCCACCAGCGCCGGCAGCGGGGCCATGGGCTCTCCCTCGTCCGACCGGGCCCTGGGGCCCTTCCTGCAGGCCGCGTGCGGCACCCGCGGAGCCGAGCTGTTCGCGGCCGGCCCCTTCGGAGAGCCCTTCTGGGGAAGCCCTTCGGCGGCGGCCTTCGTGGCGCCCCCCTGGCCCAAGTTGTACGGGGTGAGGAGCCAGAGAGTTTGACGTTTCACATCCTGCGTGCAGCACAGCGGATGTTGAATTGTTCTCAACAATCCACCCGCATCAGCGCGTCTTATAAGTCACCGTGGCATTCCACGATGGCTAGCTGAAGAAAGGCGGCACAGTGGACAAGGCCACAGACTCTTGTTCATTATGCCGCATTTCTTAAGCTAGCTATCGTGGAATGCCACAGTGAGTTAGATGCGGTGATTTTCTCTCACCACGACGATCAGGACTTCTTGCTATACCCAGGAATTTAAACAAAAAGAAACAAAACCACCAGAAGGTTATGAAAAGTTCGCCCAGGGCATCCAGAAGTGCTTGATCTTTAATTTAAACTTATTTTTTCTGAGTTCTTGCTTTTCCTGTTTCCTTCATGTTCTCTCCTTTTTCTTAAGGGGGGGGGAGGGGAGAGGGGTAGTGTCCCCATAGAAGTGAAATCTATATACATACACCACTGCCCTTTCTGACCTCTTAACCGTGTGCCGTGCAGTACATGTTGCCTGCTCTACTGCCTCCACCACCCCCGTGCTCTTCAGCCGCTGTCCTCGACCTCGGCCCGAGTACCAAGAAGGTAGCGGCGCCCAGAACACTGCAGGCGTCACCGCCACCCTCGATGGCATCGTCATCCACGCCTTCGAGCCTTGACATTCTCCGAATCAAGGCTCGTGAACACGCCTCCAGGAAAGCTACCACGGCCTCACCAAATTCGTCGTCCCCATCGACAGAGCTGGCCGAGCCGTCTTGACTGAGGAACCGCCTGGATAGCGAATCGAATCGCTTCCGCTGCTTGTCGCGTTGGCCCGTCGTCCTCAGGGAGATTGCCGCCACGTACCGGGGACCGCAGATTTATCGCCTTTAGTGCATTCAACGTGCAATTTTAGTTCCTGGAAGCAACCTCATAGAGGCGCCTTCGTGTGGCACTTGGGAAAGAAAAGTTTATAAACCGCTTCTTTAGGGCTCAAAATGGCGGCAGTGAAATTTGTCTCTGGTTCCGTGTCAGTCTTTTGTGGCGCACTTGTTATTTCCTCAAGTTTTTGAAACAGCCCCATTCAAGATAGAGGAACCGATATGCTGGCTGGCTCTCTCGTATATCCCTCGCCAAACAATGTACACTGGTAGCTGTTAAACGATCCTAACGAAGAAACGCGAAACAGTCCAATCTCCTTTCTATTGATAGTGGCTATCTGGCATTGAGCTCGGCGTCTTAAATGAAATGTAGATGAGGGACTGAAGTAGAGACAGGACAGAGACAGTTGAGTTCCCTGCATGTGTGAAAGGCGGCTACGAGACAAGCCAGGAAAATAAAAGCCCTCAAAAGTGACGTCATTGGTGGTACCCTGTTTTTGCAAATTTTTGCACTTGGCTCTTGTGAAGGTCTTTCGTTTCATCTCATTTCAGCTGTTCGGACTGGGTACGAAAAACGATGTAGCCCTCTTCCTCGTAAAATGATTTCCTACATCTATTACCGCGTGGCGATGGCGTACATTTTGTATAATGTAATGAGGCGTTCCCCAAATCGCCCGATCCTTCGTACTTTTCAATCAATCAATCAATCAATCAATCAATACAAGGTGTTGAAGGTTGTTAAAATTTGTTCACTCTAGAGCGTTCAGGTAAAATGAAGATCAATGATTTACATATTCGTTAAAGATCCCCAGGTGGTCAAAATTAATCCGGAGCCCTCCACTACGGCGTGCCTCATCGCCTGCGTTGCGTCGGCGTATTTAACCCTACAATCAATCAATCAATCAATCAATCAATCAATCAATCAATCAATCAATCAATCAATCAATCAATCAATCAATCAATCAATCAATCAATCAAGGAATGATTTACATATTTGTATCTAGCAGAGTTAGCATAAAATAATTCGTTAACAGGTTCCAGGTCAAAGCGTTGGGAATAATGTTCAGGTATATACGTACGTTGTATGACTAAAACACCAAGAAGACGGCGGCGAATTTCACGGGCCACCTCTAACTTCGTAAAAAAAAAAAAAACAAATCCAGCAACCTATTACACAATCTATAAAACAGCTAACTAAATAAATACATTCACCGCTTTTTCCCAAACCGAGACGCGCTGCAATTCTAGGTACGGCGGTTATATTATTGATGTTCGAACCATGATGCTACGCAGTGACGCCACCGAGAACGTGTGGGCATAGCGCTGATCTTGCTTACAAATGGCACACATGTGCGCAGGCTGTACTGGATGTCTGAATAAACTGCTGGAACACAGCTGGCCCCACAACTGCAGCGCCCAAGGCGCATGGCAATCTTTCACTGAAAACTTTTACCCTCTGTTATTTGTGGCTGTGGTAGTGCGGATCGAAAGCATTGGTAAATTTGCTGTGTTTTATTTATGTGCGTGTGTAGATCGAGGAGCTGAATTTTCCTTGCCGAAGATTAGAAAATAAAACAGAAGGAAAGTTGACGTTAAGTGCACTTTCTTTTTGTGGGTGCTTGCGTTTCTAGGCGGCCACAGAGAAAAATAAGGCAGTTGACCTATCCCACAGCAAGTCGCCGAATGCCTGAAATGTGAAAATGAACGTTCTCAGTGGCAATCGTCGAAGCGAACATTTTCACGTTCACGTAATCAACTTTCCTCATCATTAACTCATACCCGTTATCTATGCCTTGTGGCAGAATAAACGCTCCAAAAAAAAAAAAAAATCGGCAAGGAAGGTGGCATTTACAGCAAGTGCACGACATTCTTTTTTTTTTTCTCTGGGCGCGGGGGGGGGGGGGGGGGGTCACTCTCGAATCCAGCGTAGGCTTGTTCCGTATCTTCACACACGTGAGGAATGGGCCTGGTGCGGATGACCGCTCAGACTTCTTCCCCACAACGCGGGCTGCTTTCGCCGTAACATACGCAATTGCACAATATCCCTTCCAGACGTCACTTGAACTGACCTAAAGTAGCGCAACATATTTTGGGTTCGAGCCTCTCTCCTCAAAGGTATGTTTCCCTTATGTTTCCACCACTCTGAACCCTAGTTTTTTCAGTATAGAATCGAGACCTGCATGCGGATACTGAAAACGGCATACGGAATAGCGGTTTTTCATCCAAGGTACCGCGTAATAGCACGCATGCCTGGATTCAGCTAGCGGCTAGCGTTCGGTCCGTGTGCGCGCCTCGAAATCTAACCATTTTGAAACTCCATCCCGCTCCTTCTAACCGCTTCGGTTGCCTTGGGCTAAAGGTTAAAAAAAAAAAAAAGTATATGGCCGCGCATTTGCTCACTTCGGTGCAAATGCCGTTGAGAGACGATGGTCTCTTTCCGGCCATGCCACGTAAATGACTTTATGCTCTTCTCCCCCGCCCTCCTCTCCCACTCCCCCATTTCTCTCCTTCCAGACAAACTCGTAGTGGGTTTGCTAATGTCGATTCAGTTCTCACGCGTCATCTAATCGAACCTTCCTTTACTGTAGAACTTGGAAGGTCGTCACGAAGGTTCCATACCCGTCGCATGCTTTCTATGCTTGGGTCAAAATATTGTTTTCAACGGCTATTGTTTCATTTAAACGAACACTGCAGATATCATTTATGTATCGATGTTCTGCCTCAAATGTGCCTAAGGCTTCATTTTTGCTCACCAATGTTGACAGGTACGAAGTGTGTTTCCAGATTTACTAACCCGGAAATGTTTTGGCTTTTTAAACTTCTCCTTCGACATTTCATTTTTACTATTGGCAGGGCGGCTGAATCCAGGGACGGACGGACGGACGGACGGACAGACACACAGACAGACAGACAGACAGACAGACAGACAGACAGACAGACAGACAGACAGACAGACAGACAGACAGACAGACCAAAGTTTTCCCGTTTAACTAACCCAAGAAATACTGTCGTCTTCAAAAAAATTAGAAGTTGTTACGCTAGCGCGTGGACGTGCCCTGGGTAGAAGCTCACGCCCCAGCAGAGTGCCCAGCGCCTGTGTGCTAACTAACGTTGACAACTTGACACTTAAGTGCGTGTTAGGTGTACTGCATCGGCGGAGCACTGATACAGGCGGTCCTACCATCGATGGCGCGCAGGTACAGCCAAGGAAAGGGCAGAGGGACTTATGTGGTACCAGCGGCAGAAAACTATCCGCTTTCGACGTATTTTTCGCGAACCCAGCAGATGCGTGGCCAATTTTAACAGCGAAGCTGTATAAGCTTGATCTTAATCCGGTGGCGTTAATAAAAAAAAACTACAAAGAAAAAAAACCCTGCGCGGCCTGCAAAAGATGTACCACCGCAGACACGGTGTCATAACTGTGAAGCCGACTTTCGCCCCTTTCTCGAGTGTGACCCCACAAGGCATATGCGTTTGCGCGCGCCTTACTATACCATTCTAACGGTGATAGTCTTTCTTGGGCTACTAAAACGCAAAAAAAAAATTGACGCTGCTTGCACTAGTGGTGTAACGCTGGAGAAACAGAGCAGGGGCGGTATTCTCGTAACTGCCCCTTTTGAAAACGTCCCTTTTGAGTCCCTTTCATCGTGACGTACTTCCGGTTAAGCAATGGGCGTTGGCAGTAGGTTTGTTGCGCTCGCGTTACGTCACTTCCGGTTGTTTGCTTTTAGCCAATCAGGGCTCGCCAAAAGGGACATTTTTGAAAGGGACGCAAAAGGGACAAAACTCGAGAATACCGCCCCAGGAGGTAGACCAAGCTTCTTCTGCCCTGATATCCGTTGTCAGAGGGGGAGAGACCGACCTAAACGGTCTTGTAAGCTCCGGCTAAACCTGGCCTCACCCTCACCACTGAGCCTAGCCTAGCAAGAACATCGAAAAACTTAACAAAACCTAGCAAACGCTAGAGAAACTGAAAAAAGCCAGGTCGGCCCCAGCCTGGCTCTACTATTTTTTTTTTTTGTCATGGAATGTCGCGGCTCGCTCGGCTCCAAGCAAAGGTCTGTTTCTTCGTATACGTGCGCACGCCACGGCACCCCTACGATCCTCACTGTCAGCATAAACGGCGCCCTGCTTCCATAAAAAAGCATAACTATGGGTGTGTTTTAATTCGCAAATAGTGATGCTACAGAGCTTACGAAGTAGTCTAATCCGACGGTTAATAACGGTGACAAAACAACGAGAATCGGAATGCCGCAAAGGCCACCGCCGCGGACGAAAACACCATGGCAAACACGTCAACAAGTGCCCGAGCCGCAGTTGTGCGAAAGACAAATGCATTGTTATTATAAACACGAGGCAGTTGCAGTCTCACCAAAAGCGGTCGTACGACTAGTAAATTTCACGAAACGTCTAAATTAAAGAAACAGTTTTTTTTTTAATATTCGCATGCAATATTGGTTGCGCTGATGGCATTTTTAAGCTTGAACAGCAGAGAATGTTGCTCCGTTGGGGACTTCGCGGCATACAGTTTCTTACTAAATACGCTGGAGAGGAATCTGGCGCTAGCGTCTATGCGGTTCACATCAAGGCTTTCTGTGCCGTCATGGAACGCAATTACATCATGCGCTCGCCTGAGTTTCATCATTGGCTTGGATTGAAACGTTTTAGTGTCCGCAAATTGAAACAAAGCGCCACAAAACGCGAAGAATAGTGTGCAATTATGTAAGTGGAAAATAAAGCACTGCAGGCTGTTTTCAAACTAAGAAAACAGGAAGTAAAGCGAATTTTTGCCGGAACGGTTATGCCTGCTACTCCTGCAGGCCAAGGTGGTAGTTACCGAACAATGTTAATATTTAGGGGGGGGGGGACTCATTAGAGACTCTTATTTTAATAATTTTACCATTATTTCAAATAATAAGTTGTTTGAGAGTTTGGAAGTTTTTTAAAATGTGAAAACTTCGCCTTCGTGGTGAACCGGTGCACCGACCGTCAGCTTCAGTTTAGCAAAACTTGCTGCTGAGCGAGTTGGTTCCTACTTGAAGAAAAAAGAAAACGTGGCATTAAACAGTGGTGGACGATGACAAGATTGGACTGATACAAGCGCCCGTATATGTCGTACCTGGTCTTCGTCGAAGTAAGTTTTTTTCGTCAGCTACAAATTCGCGGCGGCATATTACCCGCTCAATCATACGTCCTTCGACTGCGGCATGACCAACGTCAGGTACGATCACGCCCTGCCTGCTGTTTCACCGAACACGGCTACGACAAAACGAGGAGGATTTCGGCTTCCTCGTAGCTCGTAGACGTGTTAACTCATAGTGAAGAAAGCAAATCCTAAAAACCGCTTTAGAATCCAATTGTCATGCCAAGCCCAAGCCAAAAGCGGGGGTTTTCCCATAAACCCCCACGACGACATGGATCACCAGGCGCAGTTTTCTCTCTAGTATAATTGCTAAGAAACTATGTGCTTCGCGGGGCCATAGAGTTTATTAATAAGTATACTAGAGAGAAAACTGCGCCTGGTGATCCATGTCGTCGTGGGGGTTTATGGGAAAGACCCGCTTTTGGCTTGGGCTTGGCATGACAATTGGATTCTAAAGCGGTGTTTGAATGAACGATGGGAAGACCGACGAGTAAAAGAAAGCACCGGAGGAGAGTGTCGCGAAATTGGGAGGAGTGGGCGGTTCGCCATGGCGGCGCGCGCGCTCTCCGAAAGTGTGCGGTGGGTGAGGGGAGGGGGCAGTATGCTGTGCCTGCACGAGGTGCTCGACGGAAGTTCCGGCCAAACTCTCAGGGTATAAAGCGTATCACTCGACCGCAGCTGACAGACGCCCCACAGAAGCAGCGGGTAACAACATTGCTGTACAGAGAACGTTCCCGCCAAACAAGTGTATGTCAACAGCCCTGGCCCTGAATAAGTATTTTTAGAAATTCTTTCCTACATCTGCTTCGCCACATCCAGAGATTGTGCATTTTAAATGTGTACAGCGCACCCAAGCAGTCGCGCAACCTCACGCAGCTACTACACCATGCCCTCCACACGTCCCATGGACACCCGGTAGCCATTTTGGGTGACTGGAATGCTCCACACCCCGCATGGGGCTACACAAGGCCAACTAAAAATAGGGCAGAAAGTCTGGGAGACCATACAACAACTCAATTTGACACTTCTGACGGATCTGGCACATCCCACGAGGCGAGGCAACAGTGTCCAACGAGACACCAACCTCGTATCTAACACTCGTATCTAATGCTGCAAGCGCTACGTGAACAAACACCTTTAAAGACTTGGGCAGAGACCATTACATATCGGAGACTACGCTTACAGCAGGACCGTCTAAACCCACAGGCCGGGAGCACAAGATAGTAAACTGGGACACGTTCCGTAAACTAAGGCGGGTGCAGGACACAGAAGAAGAGGACCCTACCATCGAGGACTTGGACACATGGGTGCAAAGTTTACAAAATGACGTTGACCTGCCCACGCACGTAGTACCGGAAGAGGCTAGTCTTGAAAAAATAGACTCACGACTTCTGCACATGTGGGAGGCCAAAGACAGTATACAGAAGAAGCTCTGCACGCAGCGGCATAACCGATCCTTGCGCAGAAGGCTGGCTAAACTCAACAGAAAAATCGAAAAACACGCCGCGTACCTCACCAACCAACAATAGAACACACTGTGTGATCGGATGGAGGTGCAAATGAATACCCCCAAAACATGGCACACCATCCGCTGCCTATTAAACCCAGACGGAAGACGCGTTACTCAGCGTAACAACCTACTGAGTATTCTACACGAGCATCAAGGAGATGAAACCGCATTACTGCAAAAGCTGCAGGACCTGTACCATCAGACTGCTCCCTTAAAACGAGCTAGGCCATATGCCGGTAAACCCTACCTCGAGCTGGACAGACCCATCACTAAAGCAGAAGTGTATGAGGCCATCTCTCACCTCAACACGCGATCTGCACCAGGCCCTGACGGTATTACCAATCGTGTCATCACCAACCTTGATGACTCGTCCTTACAGGCTCTTACCGCCTACATGAACAAGGTGTGGGACACGGGAAACCTTCCCCCCACGTGGAAAAGCACCCTGATTAAGCTCATTCCCAAACCTGGAAAGGCTCTAAAGTTAGAGAACTTGAGGCCTATTTTACTGACCTCTTGCCTCGGGAAGCTGATGGAGCACGTGGTTTTGACGCGTCTCAACCGCCACATGGACACACATCAGCTTTTCCCGCACACCATGGTGGGTTGCCGGTCTTCCCTATCAACGCAAGACGTGATGTTACAACTTCAACATCAAATAATCGACAACCCGTGCGTGTCCCCACTTGATTCTCGAGTAATGATGGGGCTTGACTTGACTAAAGCCTTTGACTGTGTGGCCCACAGCACCATCCTTCATAATCTCAGTGAATTAAATGTGGGAAACAAAGCGTACAACTACATCGCCGACTTTCTGACCCAAAGGACCGCCCGAATAACGGTACATGACCTGAAATCTGACCTTATAAGTCTGGGTAGCCGTGGCACCCCACAGGGGTCAGTCTTATCACCATTTCTATTTAATGTGGCCATGATTAAGTTACCTCCCCTACTAGAGAGAATTCCTGACGTGCATCACAGCCTCTACGCTGATGATATAACAATCTGGACCGCGGGAGGCAGGGACGGAGACATTCAAGAAAGACTACAAGAGGCTGCCACGATTGTTGAAAACTACGTCTCCTCACGCGGACTCGCGTGTTCGCCTCAGAAGTCAGAGATCCTCTTCTTCAGACCCACCACAGCCGGTCGATGGCCGAGAAATGACCCGGATATACAGGTTCAGTTACAGGGAAGATGCATTCCTCGAACAGAGTGTATGCGTATTCTCGGTCTGCGCATACAGGAAACGGGAACAAATACGGTCACAATACGGGCCCTGCAAAACACGGCTACTCAAATTAGTAGGCTAATTGCAAGAATAGCCAACAGACACCATGGGCTCAAAGAGGGCAACATCCTACGTCTCGTGCATGCTTTCATTATAGGCAGAATCACCTACATCACTCCGTACCTCAAGCTCAGTCGAACAGAGAAAGAAAAAGTTGAGCGTATTATACGCAAAGCCATCAAGTTGGCAGTGGGCATCCCAATCTCGGCCTCTAACGAACGACTAATGGAGATGGGCATACACAACACCCTATATAGACGAACTCGTCGAAGCCCAGCGCACAGCCCAGTACAACAGACTAGCGGGAAGCGCCACTGAAGAGCCATCTTAGACCTTCTCCGCATCTCCTACGCAGACCAATAAGGAACAAAAATATTGCTTGGGGATGAGTTACGCGCGCACCTCAGTGTGGCCCCTTTACCAAAAAATATACATCCGGAGCATCATCAAGAGAGACGGCTCGCCCGAGCCACGGCACTTCCCAAGCAGTGCCACTCCAACTCAGAGGTCTGCTACGTTTACGCGGCGGATTACCCCAGACGACGAGCGGCAGTGGCTGCTGTAGTAAACCAGCAGGGCAATAAGGTCGCATCATGCTCCGTCACAAAGGCTAATCCCGAAATTGGGGAAGAGGTAGCCGTCGCTCTGGCCGTTGCGGGCACGTCGGCCACGACCATTATCTCCGACTCCAAGACCGCACTACGAAATTATGCACGAGGAAGAATATCCAAAGCTGCACCCAAGATAATTCAAAGCAAACCAATCCTCCCCTCATGACATATCCGTTTGATATGGACACCAGCACACTCGTCTCTCCCGGGAAACGAGATGGCACACGAAGCGGCCCGAGGATTCAGCTACCAGGCCGACTTCGAAGACAACGTGCCGTCATCGTCGGGGGGAGGGACAGGCTGGCTACATATCAAGAAATTACCCAGCATTATAGATTGGGCCGACGCACACTTCCTGCCGCTCATCGCACACTTAGCAGAAGGCAACCGGTTGCATGGCGCAGGATACAATCGAACACCTTCCTACACCCCTCCCTGTGCCACCGCAACTTTCCAGAAACATACACAGATCAGGACAAGTGGTGCACGGATTGCAACCGCCGTGCTCCAACACATGGTTTGGGCGTGTCCCAGTAAACCGGAGACACCCACACGAGGTGCACGCATTACGAGGCACGAGCAATAGGAGGCCGCGCTGCTTAGCTCCTCACCGACGTCCAAACAGCAGTCGTCCAGCTGGCGGAAGACGCCGCCAAGGCCCATGGGTTCCTGACCGCCGTCTGAAGGGACAGGGACACTGCCACTCCCAAGCAATGACTCTGTCTTGACAGAGACGACTATAATAAAGTTTTTTCATCGTCATCATCACGGCGTGATGCTTGGCGAAAACGTGAGGGGGGCGGACGCGTGTCTATGATGTGCGTTCGCTTAAGCCGTAGTTCGCGGCTACTTCCTGAGACGCCCTTCGCACCGCCGATGCAGAGGCTCATCATCGCTGCCATCGAGAGAACCCACGAGGGAGTGCTGCCTCAGCGCACTGCTGCTGCGCCCAAATATCACATTAGGGAGTATCGTTATCGCCAGCCAATTTTTAAAGTAAAATTTTCTCTGTATCTTTTTTCCCCGGGTGTCTACATTGCCGGCTGGGCTAAAATTGGGACGGGAATCGAAATGGCTGCTTCCCGCGTAGCCGTACTCTGTCGTCTACTGGGGTAATTCGTACGCAGTGGTGCCAGCGTCCAGTTCCTCGGGACAGACAACGCCGGGTAAAGCCAAGCCGTTCCTATTTAACGGCAGGAGACAATCGAGTGAGGAGTAGTATCACAATCCTCTTCGTCGGGGCGTTGGACAAGCAGACAGCAGTAGGCATACTACCCTCCCTCTCGGAGAATGGTGCTTGACAATTTCTACGTGACCTCAAAGAGGGGTTGGGCCTCCTCATTCATAACTCTTGATGTGTCACACATTCGCCGCTTTCAAAATTGTTATTAATAAATCGAAAAACTGCGCATAAAACAAGGAAACAAGAGAAGACGACTAGACACACGGGGCGCAGACTAGCAACTGATTTTTATTTGAGTAAAGAAACACATTACGAACGAAAATGCCTCGTGGTTGTGTCCTCGAAAATGCTTGAAATGCTTGCTTGTGTCCTCGTTTTAGGCGTAGATTTTTCTATTTCGTAATGTACCAACTAGCCGAAGTTTGTATTCTACCTAAGCTATTAATAAGAGGCCGTCAGGGCTGTAGCGAGACTTTTTCTTCTTTTTTTTGTGTGTGTGTGTGTGCGTGGGGGGCGGGGTGGTACGTTTACCTGAAGGCAGTTGTTTTGCCGATAGGAACACTAAGCCTTCCTTACGCGCTGTCTGAAAAAAAAAATTAGAGAACGTTCGAACCCCCACCCTCTTACCCCTTTTGGCTATTTCCCTGGCTGTGAGGGGTTCAAATTTTTGTTAAAAAACATTTTATTTGGCCCCTAAGCAATGTCTTCTTAGTAATGCATTCCTGTATACTGTGAAGCCTACTTATAGCGACACACGAGGTGGGAATAAGGAAGGAAGGAAGCGTGTAGATGGAAGGCAGGAAAGTTAACCTGGCGAGAGCCTAGTTTGCTATCCTGCACGTGGGAGAGGGAAAATAGGCAAAAAAAGAGAAAAGAAAGAATGAAGAAAAGTTGCAGCAGCATGTATGCCCAGTGCTGAAGCACTGACACTGATTGACACTGGAGGCTTTCAGTCTATTGTCTGGTGTTTAAGTTCGTCGCCCGTAGAAAGCGTGGAAGTTTCTTAGTCGCCTTCTGAGCGGATGACAGAGAAGGCCAGTGGCACAGAATCTTTTCCTCCGAAAATGGCCGCTGAGAGTCCAGGTTCCTCAGTGCTGACGACAGCTTCTTACTTTCAGGCGAGTACCGTGGGCACTCGCATAAAACGTGGCGTATCATCTTCGGCGCACCGCACGTTCCACATTCCTCAGTTGCTCTCATTCCTATTATGTATGAATAAGCATTTGTGAAAGCCACCCCCAGCCAGAGACGGCAAAGAAGAGTTGCGTCAGACCGCGCGAGGCTTTGTGGAAAGGGACGTTGTAGGTGCGGGTCAAGGGCACTAATGCGTGCACATGTGAATAATTCCGTAGACCATTGGGAGATTGCTGTTTCCCGGGCAAGTATGCGGAGGGCCCTAGCTGCGTCCGTCCTAGACAATGGAATGAGAACAGTCGTCGCTGTTTGATGCGCCAACCGGGCGGCAGCGTCCGCACTTTCGTTGCCGACAATGCCGCAGCCACTGCAGGGTGACATCATGACCCGCCTGGGCAGCACGGTCGTACACCATTCCTATTTCTGTCAGGAGCTGTTCGTGAGGTCCCCGGCAGGGCTCACTGGAGTGACTGAAGTGCAGGCTTCGAATCACAGAAGATAGCCCATCTGCGGCACGAACTTTGCGCGATGGTGGGAAGAGCGCTATATACGGATGGCCGTAAGTTCTGTAGTCGAGGAGGTTGTAGGATTGGTTATCTTGAATTTGATGGACAGTGACATTCGTGGTATAATAACAGCCCCGGCAGAACCCGATGATGTTACCGAGCCATCAGTGTATACATGGGTTCGGCACTGTATGTCTCGTGCAGGTACGTCAAAGTTAGCTGTTGCAGGGTCGTTATCCGAAGATCACGTTTTTTCTTTACTCCTGGAATATCTAGGCACACTCGGGGCTGCGTCACACACCACAGCGGAAGGAGCGATCGCATCGCCGGCGTATAGTTCGATGGAATGCTGGTGTTGTGGGCAGCTACTACCCTTGCGAACGACTACCGCGGACGGGCAGCTGGTATTCCCGCAAGGTGATGATCAGGTAGGCGGGCGAGGTGCCTGATATGTGTCCTGAGTATTTCAACTTCCACAAAGGTTGCTAAAGGGTGATTCCGAGCCAGGGCAATGGTCGCTGCTGTGGACGTACATCGTGGTAGACAGGTTCCCAGGACCTGAGCTTGTATACCCTGAAGTGACCGAGTAGTGCGGCACGCTCCAGAAAGGACATGGGCACTGTACCGTAGACAGCCCAACAACAGTGTGTTGTAGAGCTGTAACATCGACTTCATTGGTGTTCCCCACGTCTTGCCGCCGATGAATTTGAGTAAATGCACCACTGCAGAGACCCTCTTCGTTATAACGTTTACGTGAGTGCTCCAAGAAAGGCCTCTGTAGACAACTATGCCGAGAAACTTGTGATTTCTCACATAAGACACCCTTTCGCCTGCTGGATATTTCTAACCCTTGTCGGTGCAGATAGGAGGTCGTCAAGTCTGCGGCATTTTGCAGTCGGGCGCGCACATGCCGACGAGTCACACCATCTGCCCAAACACATATATCGTCGGCGTATATCGACACGTGAACCCTACTTGGAAGGCAAGAAGTCAGGCCAATTAGTGTAAGGTTGAACAGTATAAGGCTCAGGACGCCTCCTTGGGGAACACCACGGTGAGTATAGTGAGGTGATGTCGGCCCATCTGCAGTCATAACAAAGAATGACCTCCCCGTTAAGTGGAAAGAATGCATAAATAGAAGGGCCCAGGGTCATCATTCTATGTTATCACACTGCTTACATTGCCTTATTGAAGTGTATACCCAGCAATGCCTTCGTGCATAGTAGTAAAATGAACTTCTTAATATATGATACAGATGAAGTGCTGGTGTTTCGTACACCACGCTCTCTGTTTAGTGCAGTACGCTTTGATAGGGGGGGATCGCTTAGGGCTCTCAAACATGCGTTTGGTTTAAACAAAACACTTGAAAATTATCGACAACACTCTGAAGGGTATACCTATTCGTATCAAATATAGAACGAAAAAACAAAAAAAAAAAGACCAACAATGCGGGCTTCGCCAACTTAACGAAAACAAATTCTATTGAGAAATAAGTGCTGCAATCGCCCCTCTCCCTTTCTTTCTCGCTTTCTCTCTAAAATATAAAGAAAAGAAGCACTAGTGCGGCGCTCTGCACAAACGAAAGGTGGCGCTTTCGCGACGCCGAGGAAGGCGAACTAACCAACAAAAAATAAATCTAAGAAAAGAAACATCTTCCAAATTTAATTCTCCTTCATTTCCGCCTATTCTAGCGCTCCCGCTGTGTGCGCGCGGGCCTCGGCGCATTTTGAATTTGCCTCTCCAACTCAGCCGGTTCGTGCCAAATCGGTTTTCTTCATTTTCGACTCCGGCTACAGCTTTGAATGACATCTACTTACTCGTGCATGCCTGCTCAAAAACGAAACAAAAATTGCCCGAGCAGGTTCCATGGGAGCGACGGGAGAGGACTCTTAAGCGGCGTGCGGGGGGGGCGTTCACAATTGAAGGCTATAAAGGAATTACGAACGAATAAGCACTTTTCCGCCGTTTTAACTCGCATTAATGCTTCGACTTGCGTTCGTTTGCTATTTCCGAAGCTACGCTCGACGGAGGCCATATCTGCCGATTGCTCTGCCTCCTTTTCGAGATTTGCGACGCTCTGAGATTGGCGCGAGAGGTGATATACTGTTCTTTGCTTCTCCAGCCCGAAAATGGAATAAATTGTCCTTCCCATTCGTGATCGCGACTTTTTCTATCCCCCCACTTTTCTCCGAGTAGGCAGGATTCGACGAATTCAAAGGGTTCCTGCTGCTGACGCCAAATTTTTTGCACAAACTGCGGAATAACAAGTTCGGGGGGAGCTGCGTGCCAAGGGCATTTTTGAAGCTTCGTAAGCTCCCTTCACGATTAGGGTGCAATATTTTTACCGTTTTTCTTTGTGCGTTCAAAGCTCTCGTTAACCTCTTTATTTGAGCAGATGTTGAAATGTCGCTTGCAGATTTAACTAAAGGAATAGTTTGATTGCTCGACTATTTGTTTTAATTTGCTTTGCATGATTCATCTTCTGTAATAAGTTTCCTCTCTAGAGTGAGAAGTGAAATCGTTCTAATATATCTTCAAAAGGGTTTAGTTTACCTTCACCGTATTTACCCCTGCAACAAACATAACTCTCGAAACTTCGCTCAATATTCTCGCGTAACAAAAAAAAATTCCTCTGGGCACTTAAGTCTGCTTATATGCTTTGAAAGTGCAAAGCTGGCGAAACTTATTAACAAATGCTTTCCTGCTACATCGTATTAGGGTGTCTTCGCTTTCGTTTCTTTGTCTTTTGATGCAAATTACTTCGACCGGCTTTTCTTGTGCTACATTGTGTTTGCGCCTTCTTGTTCGCTTTTGTATGTTCGTCTTACGCCGAATTACGTCAGGAAGCAAGTTGGCACAACGAACAGTTTCCTAGAATTCGGGTTGGCTATCACAGTCGGGCGTCTTGCCGCACGCACTATTGTACAACTTGTACATTTCCAATTCACAGTTTTGTGAGTTTTGCGAAACGTTTGACAATATCTATATATATATATATATATATAGATATATATAATATATATATATATCTATGAGTATATTTATCTAGCTATTATATATATATATATATATATATATATATATATATATATAGAGAGAGAGAGAGAGAGAGAGAGAGAGAGAGAAAGAGTCTATTTCGACCTCCTTTTAAGGGAAGGGGGTGGTGAAGGCCCAGAGGGCATCCGCGACCGCCAGGCCTGGTCCAACGACTGCTCTTAGAGGTGGGGGGTAGGGGAGTGGGAGAGGGTTACTTGGGATTTTCACACAGCGCGTGATACTGCATATTGAGCGCCTGACAGGCAGGGCAAGTATGGGAGCGGGCGCATTACTCTCAAAGCTCCCGATCCCTGACCAATTTTCAGTTGCAAGTACATGTGTCACAAAGAAAGGAACAACTTTTTTGGAGGCTTTGCAACATGCGGAGATGGCACAGTGAAAAGCAAAACGGTTAACCTGGTCTGTAAATAGTTCTTCATATCATTCTATACATTTGAATTAGACACCATAGAAAATGCTCTGTTAAATGTCGACTTTGTGATGCTCCATAAACAATTGAGGAGTGTTTCATTGACCACGAAGACGCTATATTGTTCTGGGATGTGTTTTAACGAACACTACAAAAGTACTTTGTGTTAACACCCTACAGTGTGCGTTACGTCGTCGCTCCCTGCAATGATGTGCCTTATCACCTGTTTTTTTCTGATGCTTCTACACAGTTTATAAAAAAAAATGCGCATGTTACACTTAAGCGTTGAGCCCATGGTATGTTCCAAGCTGCACTTTAGGCAAATGATAATTAAGCTTAATGGCTGCTGTGACCCCATAATTCAGGGAAGCTTGCAATCACGCGCAAGACTTGAATGCCGAAGCTTTTGTTTGTTGGTGAGCATTGCCGGACGCATAGTTAAGTTTCAGTATCATAGTTTATTTGCATAGTTGCGGCGCTAGTAATCGTCGACACATTCATCGATTATGTCGTCGCCTTCATCGCGGCGAGTGGTGGAGGCAAAGTCCTCCTCAGCCTTGTATACACTTCCACTAGCTCTTCGTCATCGACTCGAGGCACCGGCGACGATGCGGCGTCGGTCGGAGCGTTTCGGCGGCAGGCGGGGCGAAATGGGGCGTGCTGCATTTCGCGCCGGCTACTCCAGCCTCGTCACCCAAAACGCGCTGCGTCCGCAACTCGAAACCGCATAGAGTTTCATAAAAAATTAGCACGAAACTCTATGCGACACCGTGCGTGCTTCAGGTTGTGAGTGCTTTTTCTGTTTTTGTGTGTCGTGCAGAAAACCGAATTTGCGCATGCGCCAAGGCAGAGCGGCGAGTCGCGTTACGTCGAACGGGTTGAAGTGTAAGAAGCCGGTTTGTTTTAATGCCAACGCTTAATGCTCACGCTTTCGCTTTCCCCGCTTAATGGTGAAGCCTGAGCACCCTCAATCTTTTTTTTGTTTGTTTGTTTCAGTCATCAGCCGGTATTTATGGCTCGTTTTCACTCTATTGTCCGCAGAACAAGCAATTCAAGCAAATTCTCAAGCAATATTCGAGACATTTTTGCTCCACCTTTACCTCAGCTCTTTTCAATCTTTTTTTAAACCTTCAGTGGAGATTGACAATTACTTTCGCTCAAAGTCACGATGTACGTGCATGCGGGAATAATGAGCTTAGATTTGCGGCCACAACCCTCACGCCACAGGCCTTAACAGAAAGAACCACATTTCATCTCCGTCAATTGCACCCTTTGAAAGGGTATTGTCGAGTTGAAAAAAAAAACGACGAAAAAAAAAAACGTTAAAATCTGGAAGTAACGGTTAAAGGACAGCACTTGAACAACCCCACCGTTATAAAACGATATAAAGAAAATAGACACCCAAAACTCGATGGCGCATTATCGCTCATCCAGACTCTCCGCGGCGAGCGGTCCATTTGTTCATCCTGTTTTCTTTTCCCTATTTTATCATGCTCTTCCGTCTGCGCTATGTGATTACGCCGCCGATGGCCGGCGGCAATCTGAGTCGCCCAGTACGCCTTCCATCTCGACACCTCAACCGTGCGAGCGCTGGGCAGCCAAACTCGGCTTCTATCGCATTATGGTCGGCTGACGACCAGTTTTATTGCCGTCTAACGACGCTTGAGCAGCGAACACGCTCAGCTGAACCGGCGCTAACAAAAAGCGAATTAGCGCAAAACTCGAGTTATACAGAAGGGGCTAAAAAAAGGGGGTGGGGATGGAAGAACTGGTGACACATGCGCAGTTGGAGGCGCTGTATACTTCAATCCTCTCTCTCCCCCAACCTTTGCCGGTTTCATTCGCCCTGGTGAACCCTTTCTTACACTTTCCCCTTCCGATCCGTGAGCGAGAAGTACTTCCGGTTCAGTGTTGTCGGATTGCCCGACCGTATTTGCGCTCCCAACAGCCGAAAAGAGCCTTCACTTCGTTCATTTTTATCTTTCGAGATTCGAGAGGACCCTCGAGTATGTTCGAGAGAGGCGTGGATGAACAAAAAAAAAAAGACAACAAAAGAACCTGGGAAAGCGAAGAGCAGGAAATCAAACGCGCTGTGTTGAGAAGCGCTTAGCTGCGATGGAACTGCTAAGGGGTGTGTGGGACAGGAAAAGCTGCTAGCTGCTGAAACTGGTCTTATACTCTCGCTACAGGGGTCCTTTCCCTTGAGCGCCTTTGTGTATACGAGCAATGATTTTCGTCTTAACACATTTTCCAGCCGCACAGAGCACGGCTGTCGCTGGTATTGGAACGGTGATATGGCGGAAATGAACTTTATTAGGTGCGACTGGGAGGCTGCGAGCCATGAAGTTGCGAAGCAAAGACGCTGAACAAACGACGGTTCTGGCGGATCCGCGCGTCTATAAGAGGATTGCCGAAGAGCGAAATCAACATAAATAACAAACCCAGCGGACAGTAACAAATCTCTAGGCTCCTTCCGCTTAGTTTTGTGTCATTCTTGCTTTACGGCGGTTCTTACCAGCAATCTAATCTCCTTGAAAAGAAAATGAAATATTTTCTCGGAGGGACATCTGTGGGGTTTCAGTTTGGAATGGGAATGAAAGAACAGAAGCGTGAGGTCTGCCAGCACGTAATTTTCGGCAATCGCCTTCCAATAATTCGAAACCGTCGTATATCAATACGCGTAATTTCCGACCAAAAGAGCCTCACTTGATTCCTCGTTGAAATACGATGTCTGGACGCAGGACGAGACTGCACTATGTTCCGGCTGCGTTCAAGCAACTTCGTGGCGACGTTTCTAGCATAAAATCAAGATACAAACTGAAGAATTTTCTGAGGAATACCTATTAAATATATTAAAAAGCTAGAATGTACTGCCAGCTTGCCCCACTGTGTGTATTGGCCATGCATCTTAAATACACTTCGATTACCCGTACTTGTCGTTCTCCTATTGCTTTTACTTTGCTATGCACCGTTTTAGTGTCTGGTTCCTATGAATGCCAGGATCTGCTACTCAAGCCCTACATGGCTTAAAAAGGCCAGGTTTCCTGTCCTGTTGCAATACCGAAAAAGCGATCTCATCATCACCCCCATCATCGCCATCAAGGTTATCATCATCCTTATAATCATCATCAACAACTTTTATTGATGCAAAGGCATTAAATTGTCTTCTGAGTGTCTTCCTCTAAGGAAAGCAGCCTAGTTGACACTCATAAAGCGAACAGTTGTACAGACCGCAACAGCACACTCGATCGGCGTGCCGCGCGCTGCCCCGGCGACGCCTATCGGTGGCACCGATGCGACATCGGGTTCGAGATAGCGTGCATGTGCGCGTGCGCGCCCACCCTGACATGATCAGCTTGTCTTTGTCGGCGATTTTGGCCGCCGCTGTTACAGAGGATGCTTTGGCCGCAGGGAGCGCTGTTGGAGGCTCCGATCTAGAGTTCCTGTATATAGCTCCCCTAGGGGAGCAGAGTTGCGCGTCCATCCGCCATCTTGAGTTCCAGGTCGTGCGGGAAAGCCACCCTTATCGAGTGAAAAAACTACCGCCGGGCCGCCGCGTCAGTGGCAGCGGCGAGGAGGAGTGGCGAGGAGCGGCCGGGCAAAAACTGGCGCACGATATTGGACCGCTTATTAGATAAGCGGCCGCCGCTGCCGCCGCTTCCACAACCGCCGATGCCCAGTTGAGTAGAACCAGAGTCCTCAATGCTACGCGATATACAGGAACTCTACTCCGCTCCGCTAGGCGCGCGTCGCTGCAGCGTCATCGTTCCTGTCGTGCGTCTGCGCTCGGAAGAAACTGCCGCGTCATGGGTCCGTCAAACAGCTATGTGTAATGGCGCGCTGCGGGCTCCGAGTTTATGCGCCGGGTTTGGTAGTTGGTCGACAGCGGCGACGGTTGGATTTCCTAGAGTGGCTTTTATCGTTCACGTGGTCACGCTTTCAGGTCAATGAGCGCAAAGAACGAAAAGGGAGCGGAGGGTCGTGCGGGATGATGTTGCGTATCTCGCATAGAGGGAAAAGAGCTGCTGGAGCATAACATTGTTATATTGATAATTGTATTATATGATGAAATGTATCAACGTGATCAATGTAACTGAGATAACGAAAAAAAGTTTATTTGTCTAATCATTCCGTCGACCTTCACAGCCCTTGAGCGAAAACCGGGACTCATTAGGCGTCGTATAAAAAAAGCCCCTGGACGCCTCCAGGGAATTAAAGGCAGTTGGATCAAACCAGAGGAAGATTTAGAATTAGGTGATGACACTGCGACTTAATAGGACGCAAAAACCGAATTAGGATTGATGCTAGCGAATTAAGAGACATCAAAGTAAAACAACCGGAAAACAAGAATCAGTGCGAGTTAAAAAGGGCATTAAATTAGGTGGGTTTCTGATTAAATCAAGGTAACTTCAAGTTAATAAAAATGAATCAAACTTAACTGAAAGATGTCAAGGTGTGCTAAGATGAAACCAAGCATATTAAAAATGAATACGAAGCGAATTTATTTGTGGGGATTCAACGCCAATAACAGTGAATTGAGTAGCGAATTAAGGTAGATAAAATTAATTAACATGAACCCAACTAAATTCGGATGGACCGAAGTGAATTACAAAGACAAAGCTGATGGAGAGGAATCAATGCGAATCAAGCGGAATCAGTCAAATAACCTGATTGAGAGTAAATTAAGGTGGGTCACTGAATGAATTAACGTGTATCAAAGAGAATTAAGCTGAATTAACTTGAACCAACAGTAAACATAGTGAATCGAGACGGGCCGAAGTCAATCCTTAAGAAAGACAAAGCAAATTAAGGAGTTAACAGATAACAATGCCAATCAAAAACGCCCCACTTAATTAGAAAGTAGACATCGCAAATTAAGAGGAATCAATGTGATTTGTGAGGAAACAAAATGACTTAAAATAATGAATGAGGGAATTAAGATGAAAAAAAAGTAAATTAACGCAAACCCTGATGGTTTAAATACAACTAAAGTCAAGTATGACACAAGACAGTAAATAGACAATGAATGCGAATTAAAACCAAATAAATCAATTGATTCGTCTTATTCCTACGTGTTCTTTCAAATGTGAAGGTCGACGGAATGATTAGACAAATAAACTTTTTTCGTTATCTCAGTTACATTGATCACGTTTATACATTTTATGAAATAATAGAGTTATCAATATAACAATGTGGTGCTCCAGCAGCTCTTTTCCCTCTATGCGAGATACGCAACATCATCCCGCATGACCCTCCGCTACCTTTCCGTTCATTGCGCTCAAGCCTCATTGACCTGAAAGCGTGACCTCGTGAACGATAAAAGCCGCTCTAGGAAATCCAACCGTCGCCGCCGTCGACCAACTACCAACCCGGCGTATAAACTCGGAGCCCGCAACGCGCCATTACACATAGCAGTTTGACAGAACCATCACACGGCAGTTACACGACAGGAACAATGACGCAGCAGCGGCGCCCGCTCTGCGCGCGCCTCACGAGCGGTGCTGCCAACAGCGCTCCCTCCGGCCAAAGCATCCTCTGTAACAGCTGCGGCCAAAACCGCCGACAAAGACAAGCTGATCATGTCAGGGTGGACGCGCACGCGCACATGCACGCTATCTCGAACCCGATGTCGCATCGGTGCCACCCATAGGCGTCGCCGGTGCAGCCCGCGGAACGCCGACCGAGTGTTATGACAGGGTCCACAGTGAAGTCATAGGCGTTACAATATTCCCGCTGTCATAAATAGCTGTTTATGCGGTTGTAGAAAACGCCGGTCTCTCTTGTTTCATTGAAACCACCTCGAAAAAATTATACGAAAATTAGCCGGAAAGACACTCTGACATTCATTATAGTTTCATCTACTTTTTATGATTACGGCGAAGTTGAAGTTTCGTGATACACAGTGAAGTTATAAATATTGTAGAATTCCAGCCTGCTGTCATACACATACTTGTACGAGAGGGAAACGAATCCCCATGTTTGCCCACTAGAAAAAAACTCTATCTTCCCAAGTTTCATTTAGCTGATCAACTAGTCAGTATGCTCAATTGCTAATTACACACAAACGCGTTTTGTTTAGTCCAAACCTATGTACTAGACATCCTTGTTCACAGAATGCAAGGGCACTGAACTTTTTCAACAGCGGAGCTGTTTAAACTAGAGCTTGGTCCGGTGGCGTCAGCAAAAAAAAAAAAAAAAATACCAAGAAAAAAGAAGCGCGCTAGGGCCTCCTGGCGAGGTAGGAGAGCGCGAAAGCAGCGCGCGTCAGCAAAGACAGAAGCGCATGCGATAGCCTTGATTGATTGATTGTGGGGTTTAACGCGCCGATGCGACGCAGGCGACGAGGCGCGCCGTAGTGGTGGGTTCAGGATTAATGTTGACCACATGGGGATCTTTAACGTGCGCCGAAATCTCGAACACACTGGCGTTTTTGCTTTTCGCCTCCACCAGAAAAGCGGCCGCCGCGGCCGGGCATCGAGCCCCGTCCTCGTGCTCAGCATCACAAGGTCATAGCTACTGAGCCACCGCGGTGGGTACGCGATAGCCTCCGGCCTAGACTGCCAGCAGGGCTCCGCTCTAGTCGGGCCCAGTTTCCAGAAGCATACAGAGTTAGCGTCGCCGCCGGGCTCAACTCTACTCGTTGAACGCGCCGCATAAAAGAAGGTCGACTGGCGCAAGAAGAGAAATAGCGGGGCTCAGCCGGCGTATAGTGCCTATTCTAGGGCGGACAAAAAGGGTCCCTCTGTACACGAGCAGAGAGAGAACACGAGCAGAGGCGGCCTTCGCTTAGACAGGCAGTCGTGGCTGCTGGCGCTGCTGCTGGCGCTGCTGCTGCTGCCGTGCCTGCCAGCCAGACCGCCCGCCTAATGAAACTTAGCGAGGCCTAGCACAAGCTAGAAATGCTTATCAAAACCGGAAGAAGCTAGGTAGACTCTCAGCTCCACTGTTTCTTTAGCCTTGCACCACTAGAATAAGCTGCTCGAATTTTTTTGCACAGGATGTCCATTTTAATACACAAAGGACGGCGCAGTGCTAGGCAGCGCGTGAATGGCCACGTGAAACGACGCCTATTTATCTGATCGCAAAGTGGACGCACCGAACTGTGATAGCTCCCCGTATACAAATGTTGACGTAGAAAAGAAATCCGTCCGGAGGGCGTAAATTTTCTTAGAGGAAGGGGTCATGTCGACATTGAAGAACGCCACAAAATCTACCTGTCTACCCTTAGCATCGCTCAGAAAGGCGAGGGGAGACCAGTACCAGAAGGCACCATAAACTCCATCGGTCTCGAAAGAAACCATCAAACGTCTCTAGTTTAGGGGGCGAGGAGAGCCACATGCCAAAGGGCACCATCAAATCAGTCGGTCTAAAAAGACGATCAAATCCGCCTGTCTTTCCCTTAATTATGTAAAATCAAGGGTGCACTATGTGTAGAAAAACGCCACTCTTTTTGCACACTATTTAAAAACAGATCCTCTGTGTTGATAGATTCTAAAATATAAATATACAGAGGATACCGGAACAGGTACAACTGGGCACGGAGCGTTACAAGCCCTGGGGCTTTCACAATACCAACACTTAGAACACGAGGATGTCTTGATCTACCGCTGTCGTCGTGAAGGTGGGTCTTTCGTACATCGAGGGTATTTAATTTAGGTGTGATAGATCAAACAAAGATATAGCGCATGCTACTATCCCGATTTAAAGGGGGCGCACATAATATTAACAATAATCGTCGTCATCTTTATACGTGCCAGCTTAGAATCGCCTGCTATGCGGAAATCGAAAGTTTGTACCAGCGCAGTCATTTTGCACCCTGAAACCCGACGGAGCTTTGGCTTTGAGATTAAAAAAAGCAAAAAAGCAGTGCACCGGGATTCAGGCATTGCAATGCGCTTGCATGTAGAAGAGGTTTTGTTTTATCATCGTCGTCGTAATCATCATCATCATCATCATCAACATAAAAAAGAACGTGCCGAAGTCTGGTGTTCCATCCCTGATTAGAAAAATTACACCATCTTCCCGTAGGGGAACCCTGAGTAGTATGCGAAGCAGCCATGGGGTCGACTGAAGTTCCCATTAGTTTTCAGTTCGTCGTTTCCGTTGACGGTCAGCTTCGCGTGCCTTCGTTGTATCAGTAGCTTCTTGACGTAGTTTGAATGAGTGAAGGACATAAGGCGCGTTCGTAGCACATGCTCCCGTCCCGGTTTGTAGCGCAGTGGGAAGAGCGCCACGTAAAGTCTTTGTCATAATTTTGTGGGCCACGGCGACCGTGGCCGGAGCAAGCGCGCGGCCAAGTAGGGGCGCTGCGCTTGCCGCTGTCGGCTGGTTGCGCGGCTAAAGAGAGCGAGGGGAACTTTATGCGACATTGCTTCATCTGTACCTGGTCCGCGTGTCCGCACGTGGCTGGCGCAAAGCTGCCTGCCGCTGAAGTGACCCGTGCGCCAGGACTCTGTCACGCACGGAGAACCGTGCCTCCGTCTGCACTTGCCGCACTCACGTCAAAGGAAGGTGAGAAAGTTACCCTTCACCGCGATTCGCCGCAGTGCCCCGTCAATCGGACTGCGGTACTCCGGCAACTCGGCCGTGGCCACAAATTTCAAAACTGACCTTCCGTTGCGGCCAGAGAGTCGTGGATCGAAACCGGGCGCCGCTAACTATTTCTTTTATAGTGGACTGCGCTGCGTCAGCCCAAATGCTGACGGGCTGAAGAGACGCCATGCCCAAGGAGTGAGAGACCCGACAACGACAACGACAACGAGCGGAGGGAGGGCACAGCCCCGAGCATGAGATGCTTCGCATCTAAAACGTTACCTGGCTCCTCCAGTTCAGCGCACTGGCCTCACTCTTTCGACGCCTGTCCTGCTTTCGTTCGGGGCCACACGCCCAGGACTCTGTCACGCAGGTGCGTGACGATAATTCACGCCTGCTCTTCTCCTGTGCCTGCTCTTCTCCTGTACACTTTACACGTTCAAAAATTGGTTTAGTCCCTGCTCTTCTAACCATGCAATGACTTCAATGCATATTTCTTCCCATGCATACCCATCCCCATGAGTAGGGTAACCAACCGGACATGAGTAGGGCAGCCCTGGTTAACCTCCCCGCCTTTCCTGTACTTTTCTTTCCCTTCCTTCCCCCTCCTCCAATTCTGTTATGTAACTGTTTGGTTGTTTATTCACTTCAATTCTACAGACCCATGCGACAGTGTTACAAAGCGGGCGTTTTAGACTCAAAAATCTACCCCGTTTCTTGGCCAATCCCCAAAGTCGGTATGTGCCACGACCGTTGTTCAACAATCGCGGTCAGCGCGAATACCCGCTCCCGATGGCGGCACCGGCGGAGGCCGTAGGTCGACGACCTGCCAAGCGGCCGGCCTGCGACCAAGCCGGCCCCCTTGCGAAGACACCTCGCAGATGCCGACGAAAGAAAGCGCGACACACCATCCAGAACTGCTTTCTCGAGGATCCCACGAAGCTGCCCAAATACAGGCGAGTGGCGAATATGATCAGGGCCGACGCGGATTACAAGAGCATCACTGCGGAGAAGCTCGTCGAAGTGTTCTCCAAGTGCAGCCTTAAGCTCAGGGTGGATGTCAAGCTAGGGCGCGTGCAGAAAAAACGCCAGCGAACGCCATTCGTGTGCGACGTCACATGCGGAAACGACTGTCTCGGCAAGGCCAGGTACTGGAACAAGAGAGGGGCGACCATTAAGGCCATCCAGGCGGCCTGTGAGCGGTTGTCGGGGGCTCCGAGATTCGCCGCCCTGGCCAAGATGGTCAAGGAAGACTCGCTCGATGGTGACAACCTCCTCGAAAAGCTGTTCGCGGGGTTCGTGAAGTGTCGCCTCGAGGTGGACCACAAGTACCGGACCCTTGGCGGAGACAAGAGGACCGTCCACCAGTGCATCGTCTCCTGCAACGGCGAGGTCATCGGCCAGGAGATGGCTGGTAACAAGAAAGAAGCCAAGAAGCGCTCGTACGAGGCCATCTGGAATTGGCTCTTGAGCTATCCTGAATCCCCGTAGCTATTCCAGAGGCGGGAAAAGGAAGAGTGACACCCGGCATCGACATTACCTCCGATACTTAAAGGACTGTGAAGGACCAGAAACATCGTTCGCCCGAGACGGCGAAGGTGCAGTGCCCAACGAGAATAAATTAAGCCCTAAGGCTACACAAATCGACGGTGCGACTAAAATGTCGGGATAATTAAGCAAGATTAAGGCATGTGCTGCTCTTGAGTTGCTCAGAGACGTGTCGTTTCAGGGCCCGGACTTCCCGTAGCTTTGAGAGGGCCGTGGGCGCCAACAATCGTGGTCATGTGTCAACAGCAACTCTTCAGATATTTGTCTCACAGTTGGGCATTCTCTCTGCAAAAATGACCCGAGTGCTCGTACTATTACCTCACCATGGCCTAACTCTTTCAGTCTATCCTAAATTCTGTAAGCTGCGAAATAAAATCTGGCGATTTGCCGACGGCTAGAGCTAATCAAAAATCTAAAGTGTGTTCTCTTATTCTTGACTGAAAAAAAACAACTTTGTACTGGTTATAACAATAACATTGAGGGAAGGCTCGTATATGATCCTACGTAAGTAAGAGCGCCAATAGACGAAATAAAGGCGATAAGACCGCGATCCCTGAATGTGCTTTTTATGCGCGAAACATGTCGCGGTTAACCTCCAAGTTTCGGTGCAGATGTATCTGTCACACTCACTTGATTGCCGTGCCAGAGCTATTATTTGAATATGTCGTGCTTAGGTCACGGATATTGCAACATGATGGTGGAAGCGAAGGAGAGGAATCCATGCGTAAAAAAGTCGTGGATACTATCCTGCAGCTTAGCTTATCACCAGACACGCCGAGGGACGCAAAATAATCTAGAAATGGCGGCAATTCGCGTCATTTTATGGAAAATAGCTCCGAACCTTTGGGAAACATCGTCGTTCACAATTTGAGACTGAAGCTTAGATACAGTTCAGCTTTTCTCAATTCAATGCGATTTTCGAGTTTCAACACCAAATCTGTTTAGCAAATCGCAATTTTGCATGTCCGCAATTAAAAATACAAAGAAAATTTCGAGCGCAAGTGAGCGCCCGCACGTGAGCGCGCGGCTCGCGGCGACCGTGCAGCGTCCCAGGCGCGCGTTTGTCAAACCAACAATGCCGACTTCGGGATATGGGCCAAGATTTGGTCAAAAAAAAAAAATAAAAAAAACTCCAGCGTTTTGCGTAACCGTGTTAGCACTTGCTCGGAACGAGAAAGACACGTCATAGCGTACGCCCCTCCAAGGTGATGTCCAATGATCGTGACTTCCAAAAAAATGAGGGAAGTCAACACGTATAGCAACGATGATAAAGTAAAGGTCGTTGAGGCAGCGAAGAAGGAGAAAATCAGTTGCAATTGTGGACTTGGAGCGTCGTGATGGTCGTGAAGGTTGCATACAGCTTCGCTACCTTCAAGTCTTACGCTTTAGTGTGAGCGTCCTTCATTTTTTCTTCATAGCTCGCGCAGCGCTTGTTGGGACACGGCGCGTCAGTATTCTCTATCCACAAGCCTCCCATGTGACAAAATAGCGACGGACAGTAATTATTTATTACACCTACTGCGATGACACTTTCGAGCACACAAGCGTCGTAGCATTTGCTTCGGAGTGGTTCCAATAAAACATGAGTTCCTGCCGTTTTCTATAATCCCACAGCTCCGGTACAAGCGTATACTGACCGCATGGCGGGAATTGCGTATTGTGTGCAACTGTACGGTGAACAATTAATTACGACATGTAACGAGTACCTCAATGTGTTGTAAGTTTGCCCGTATGTTTTGCCCGCCTGGGCATCGCCGGGTACTACAGCTGCTAGGGTATGTGTAGGGCTAACAAGAGCGATACGGGAAAGCTTGAAAGCAACTAAGAGGAAACTATTTGTCGGCAAAGACAGGATCCACGCACTCAGAGACGAGGAGAGTAACATTACGCGCAACTTGGACGATATAATATAGGTAGCAGAACGATTCTACACCAGGCTATAGGCCAGCGACGTTACACCAGGGGACACTACTGAGAGTACAAGCTCAACTTGCGATGTCCCACTAGTAACTAAAGAGGAAGTTTGAAAGGCTCTCAAAGGCATGGAAATAGGAAAAGTTGCAGGAGACGATGGCATAACGGTAGATCTTTTGAAGAAGGGAGATGATATCGTAGTGTAAAATCTTTTTGTACTATTTTCAGAATGCTTGTAGTTGTCATGAAGCAATGTCTTCTGGCCATCTCACGGAGTCAAGAAGAAGCCCATGATTAATCTAACTGAGTGGTTTGTCGACGAAACAAATTTGTTCCTCCTCGTCCTCCTTCTCCTCCTCCCAATGTTCTTTTGAAAAGAAAAACATATAGAGATGGAATAAAGCGCGTACAGTCGAACCTCGTTATAAAGAATTAGTATGGGGACAGCAAATTAGTTCGCTATAACCCATATTCGTTGTAACAGAAGAGGTAAAAATCCTCTATGACAAATTGACAATGTGGCTTGCGCAAAAACACTTGATACAACAATGCATTTTTTTAAGGCTTCGACCCACTATACATAAGGTAACCCGTACCTTTCTCTTTGTTTCATTTCAGGCTCAATGAAGCGGAACATGAGTACGTGAAAATACAACAGAACAAAGTTCACTTTACAAAACAGAAGTGCGTCCTTATTTATTTGATGAAGGATGTGATCTTCGTCTGGTGGCTACTCACACCACTGAGCAGGATGAAGTCTTCCACAGTGTCCGCGAACAAAAGGGCCGTTATACTTCTGCTGTTTCGGACTACGGGGGTATGTCCAAGTAGCTTCTTAGCCTCCTCGCCAACTATTTCTTCGTTATATCCGATATCGCGCGTGGCTCTCGCGGTTTTAGTTTCGTCACAAAAGAATAAGTGTCACTGCAATATCATCATCATCATCACCTCTCCCATTATTCTCCAATTACCTCGGTCCTGTGCCAACTGTGACCAATTTATCCCTGCAAACTTCTTGATCTCATCTGCCCATCTAACTTTCTGCCGCCCCCTGCAACGCTTGCCTTCTCTAGGGATCCACTCTGTTACCCTTAATGACCAGCTGGTTATCTTGCCTTCGCATTACATGCCCTGCCCACGTCCATTTCTTCTTCTTAATTTCTACTAATATGTCTTTAACACCAGTTTGCTCTCTGACCCACTCCGCTCTCTTCTTGTCCCTTAATGTTACACCTATCATTTTCCGCTCCATTGCCCGCTGAGTCGTTCTCAATTTAAGTTGAACCCTCTTAGTGAGCCTCCAAGTTTCTGCCCCGTAGGTGAGTACCGGTAAGAATGCAGCTGTCATACACTTTCTTCTTCAGCGACAATGGTAGGCTTCTATTCATTATCTGAGAATGTCTGCCATATGCACCCCACCCCCATTCTGATCCTTCTAATTATCTCTGCCTCATGGTTGGGATCTGGGGTCACAACTTGGCCTAAGTAGATATATTCGCTTACCACTTCCACTCCCTCGCCACCTATCTCAAACTGCTGTGCTGTCCCGAGGTTATTGATCATTACTTTAGTTTTCTGCATATTACTTTTCAGGCCCACGGTTCTACTCTGTTCGCCCAGTGCGGAAAGCATGCTTTGCAATTCGTCCCCCGAGTTACTTAGCAAGGCACCGTCATCAGCAAATCTGAGGTTACTGAGGTATTCTCCATTAACCCTTACTCCACCTGTTCCCAATCCAACGTTCTGAATACTTCTTGTAAGCATGCTGTGAATAACATTGGAGAGATTGTGTCTCCTTGTCTGACACCCTTCCTTATAGGTATTTTACTGCTCTCCCTATGGAGGATGATGGTAGCTGTAGACCCACTGTAGATATCCTCTAGTATTCTTACATAATGCTCATCTACCCCCTGGTTCCGTAATGCCTGAATGACTGCTAGGGTTTCGACCGAGTCAAATGCTTTCTCATAATCTATGAAGGCTATATATAGGGGTTCAGTATACTCAGCGCACTTCTCTATCACCTGATTGATCGTGTGAATATGGTCCATTGTTGAATAACCTTTACGGAACCCTGCTTGTTCTTTAGGTTGACTGAAATCTAAGGTTGCAGAGATTCGGTTAGCGATTACCTTGGTAAATACCTTGTAGACGGACTGACAGTAAGCTGATCGGCCTGTAATTTTTCAAGTCCTTCATGTCGCCTTTCTTATGGATTAGGATGATGTTCGCGTTCTTCCAAGATTCCGGTACCATTGCGGTCATTAGGCATTGCGTATACAGGTTTGCCAGTTTTTAAGTACAATTTCTCCGCCATCCTTCAAAGGTCTGCTGTTATCTGATCCTCACCAGGTGCTTTGCCCCCTCTCATTTCTTTCAAAGCCTTCCTTACTTCTTGGGTCGTTACTGGTGGGATGTCTATCTCCTCTGACTACTGTCTCGTTCGGCATTATCCTGTATGTCCCGGCTACTGTACAGATTCCTATAGAACTTCCTCGGCCACTGTGACTATTTTATCCCTATTTGTGATGACATTAGCCTTGCTTATCCTTAAGTGCATACATCTGATTTTTCCCCAACGCCAAGACGTCTCTTCACTCTTTCAGGCTACCTCCGTTCTTTACAGCGTATTCGATCCTCTCATATTATACTTCCGTATGTCAGCTGTCTTACGCTTATTGATTAATCTTCGAGAGCTCGGCTAGTTCTATTCTGTCAGCTGCAGTAGAGATTCTCATGGTTTGCCGTTTCCTGATTAGATCTTTCGTCTCCTGTGCAAGTTTACCAGTATCCTGTCTAGCCATAGTGCCCCCGACTTCTATTGCACACTCCGTGATGATGCGTGTAAGGTGTCGCTGGCTTCCTGTGTCGTAAGCTCGGCTTCCCTCGTTAAGGGCGGAATATCGGTTCTGCAGCGCGATCCTGAATTCTTCTACTTTACGTCTTACTGTTAGTTCGTTTATCGGCTTCTTTCGTACTAGCTTGTTGCGGTCCCTCCTCAAATCTAGCCTAATTCGAGATCTTACCATACGGTGGTCACTACACCTTACCCTTCCGAGCACTTCCACATCCTGCACGACGCCAGGGTTATCGCATAATATGAAGTCTATTTCATTTTTGTGCTCCCCATTCGGGCTCCTCCAGGTCCACTTCCGACTCTCCCGTTTACAGAAGAAGGTATTCATTATGCGGAGGTTATTCCGTTCTGCAAACTCAACTAGTAGGTCCCCCCTGCTATTTCTACAGCCCAGACCATAGTTCCCAACTGCCTTGTCTCCAGCCTGATTCTTGCCTACTTTAGCATTAAAGTCCCCCATAACTACGGTATACTGTGCTTTTACTTTAGCCATTGCCGATTCCACATCTTCATAGAAGCGTTCTACTACTTGGTCGTCGTAGCTGGATGTGGGCGCGTAGCCCTGTACCACCTTGAGCTTGTACCTCTTATTGAGCCTAATTACATGACCTGTTGCCCGTTCGTTAATGCTATAGTATTCGTCTATGTTGCCAGCTATGCTTTATTGACTAGAAATTCCCACTCCCAGTTCTCTTCTGTCTTCTAGACCACGGTAACATAGGACGTGTCCATTTTTCAGCACCGTAAAGGCTTCGCCTGCCCTCCTAACCTCGCTAAGCCCTATTACATCCCATTTAATGCCCTCTAGTTCCTCGAATAACACCTCGAGACTTGCTTCGCTAGATAAGGTTCGCGCGTTAAACGTTGCCAGGTTCAGATTCCATTGGCGGCCTGTCCGGATCCAGGGATTCTTAGCACCCTCTGCAACGTCACAGGTCTGACGGCCGCCGTGGTCAGCTGCTTCGCAGCCACTGGGGACTGAGGGCCGAGGGTTAGTTGGCGTATTCATGGGAGGTTGTGGCCGTTACTACACCAGGGTGGCCAATCCTGCTCTGGTGAGGGAGTGCAATAAAGCGGGGCCAATCAAAGTTCGTATTTTGTTCGTTATAGCCGATAATTCGCTATATCAGTGTTCGTTATAACGAGGTTCAACTCTATATGCTTTCCCCTTGACACCGCGTGGTCATCTATTTCTAACCTGCCTGTATACAACATCTGCTGGTATTTTCGGTGCATGCAAGGGCTCAAGCATTTGCGGACGCGCTGAAGTGCGAAAATACGAAAACACAATTAGTGAAGGCGGGGCAAATTTGTACTGCCGCACCCTTTGGCCACTAAAACGCACTCTAGAAACTCTGGGTTCTGGTACACTTGTGTCCCTGTGGACAAAGGATAGGGGAGGCTATTGGTCAACACGTGCCGTGCTAAAGTTTTCTGCGAGCGAAATTCCGTTTCCTTGTGAGTACAAGCCGGACATTGCCTGAGCGCACCCAGCGCCATCTACTGCTTCGCGTGGAACCCTCCTTCTACTTTCTTACGCGGCTGTTAAAAGGGATCTCCTCTTCCGTCTCTGTAGCCTACGGGTAATACTATGGGTTTCGTAAAGAAGGCCCGGGCTCGGGCCCCAACAATGCGAAATTTTTTTTCCATGGCCTGTGATTTTTTTTTTGTAAAAGGTTCTCTTAGCTCTATTCCGCGCTTTCTTCTTGTAAATAAATGAATGAATAAATTTGTTATAGAAAGGATGGCAATCTGGCCTGTTGGAGGAAATAGGGAAGGGGCTCAGGGTTGATGAAGTTCAAGTTCTATTGACGAGGTAAGTCTCCTTCACGAGGGCCCACAGTCCAAGCTTCTCGCAAATAAAAGTGGTTTGGTACCTTATATGTCGGTCAACAGGTGGGACGCGGCATATCAACACGTTTAATAACGTTTTGCATCGCACTGGAGTTGTCGGTCTTGTGCCTGTCCTGAAATGGGATATTGCATGCAGTGAAACACCCTTGCGTGCGCTTCCGTTACTCGTCAGATCGTTAGATAATAGTGTTACATTGTATTTTCCAGAAATCGAGGGACCGCTTCTTAAAAGATGTGTTGAAGTATGTTGTATGGACAATTTGGTGAAAAAAATTCAAACTGATGTTTGCATACTTTTTATTGAACACATAATAAAACTCGTAATTGTGGGAAATTTGCTGAGTTCCACTGGCGGCCGCTTCTGCATCTTGCGTGGTGCACGTCCTGCCGTCTAATTACCTCCGACCCAAAGGTATACCTGCTACTCCACTGTGGTTGTACGCGGTTTGTGTGCACCACTGTACCTGGAATAGGCAAACGTCGTCTATGCCCGCGTCGGCCTTGACACATTTTGTCCTGGAGCATATCTACACCCGTTATCAAGACCCCAAGTGTACATGGATGGGATCTGGGACTTCGGTCTCTTCGGCAATCGGAGTATGGATTCCGTCAGCGGGATGTTTCATTAAAGAAAAGCTCAGCCACAGAACACCTTCCACCGCCACTGAGCTAACAGCTGTCAGAGCAGCACTCCTTTACATAAGCGGAAGTCCTGCTCGGTGGAGGGTAATTCTTTCCGATTCCCGGCCAGCCTTGCAACTACTACTACTAAATAAGCCCCTTGATTGTAGCAACCAATTTGTCTGTGATATGAATGAAATAAACTCAAGTGCGGTGCGCGGAGGACTTGAAATTTGTCTTCACTGGCTACCAGATCATTGTGGTATAACTGGCAACAAGGTCTCCGATTCGGCCCCCAGAGAAGCCCACGACCTCAACTACACCGTTGGAATCCCGTTTTCCAACGAGGATAACAAAGCAGCTGCATTTGACCTAGGATGGCAACTGCAGCTGCCGGCTTGGAAGGATCCTCTGAGAAGGTATGCGCCTCTCCACGTGATAGACCCAAAGGGAGATTTCCGGCATCCGCGGGGTGTGCCTAAGCGCACTGAAGGCGTGCTATACCGGCTGCGACTTAACGTAGCATACATGCGAAGCTTCTCGTTTAAGCTGGGCTGTGTAGAGTCGCCATTATGTGCAGCGGGCTCTACTACCTTCAACATTAGGCACATTTTAAGCCACTGCCCGCGATATGCTAGTCAACGGGCAACAGCATCGAAGGCACTTGTACGACTCCGGCGTGGAGGCCCTCTAAAACTCTCACACTTCCTTGGACCCTGGCGAAATGATGATGAGGCAGTGCTGGGAACAAAAACTGTGCTTACTTTCCTTGCGGAAACGGGGCTATAAGAGGTCCTTTAAACTCTCTGAATGGACACATTTTATATACGTGTGCATCGCCCCTCCCCCTCCCCTTCTTCCTTTTTCTTTTTCTCTCTTTCTATTTTCCCCTGTCATCTCATTGTATTCACCCCCATCTGGAGTAGCACAAGTTCAGTGAGTTCATAGCGGGTAGCCTTTTGCGCTACACTCTTTTGTGTAATTTGGTCGTTTTTAGAAAACACAGCAGCGCTTTTGTCGCCTTGTCCGTAGATGACGGAGGAGGCCAGTGGCCCAGGATTGTCTACTCAGAGAATGGGCGCGGGGAGTCTAACTTTCGTAGACTGTGGATTTGTGCAGTAGGGAATAGGGCCCCAGGCGCGCCGAAAATGCCGTGCGGGGGCGTTATCGTCTTTATCGGTCGAAGCTCACGCGATTTCCTTCAAATCGCACGCGAATGTGCATACTCAGCATTAGACCGGGTAATTTGAGGAACAGGTGTCAAGTATGTTAACTAGAAGAAATGTTCCCTAATCTAGCTTAGCCTAACTTGTCTGATTAAACCTCTCCTCCCACCTTCCAAACTGAAGTAACTCAAGTGAGGCGTAGCCGGAATGAAACGTTTCAAGCGTAAAAGTCTAACTTCTTTCTCTCGGTGTATTGGTGATGGCTTATTTCCAGGAACTGAAAGAAAAAAATGTGGCGCCCGGTAAGTCTAAAAACTTCTTTCGACATTTAAAGCGGTACTTGCGTGGTCGAGAAATTTCGCAGTGAGAAAAAAAGTTCTCCAGGGTAAAGCTGATTAGGCTGAGACAACTCCGGCTCTTAGGGGAACACACAGCGAAAAATCGACTTCGTTAATACCCGTCGATGGACGCGGCGCTGTTTGCCTCCTTGGCTTAATTAAAAGTTGCTTCGCTAATTAAATGGGAGCGTGTCCCAAGTTAATCCGATTTCGCCCTCACTAAAGTACTTGCGCGTTTTACTTGCGGCGCTGATTTCTTGCTATATACCACGCTAGTTTCTTTTTTTTTTCTGCTTTCCTTCCATTTTTATATGCTTGATTAGGCCCAGTAAAACGGATGGCGAACTTTGATTTTGTGCACGAGTAGAAAAAAATAAACGTGCTGATTTTCTCAGATTCTGCTGAGACTTTCTTTTCCTTGAATTTCTGGGAATTGCGTGATGCAAATCCTGACTTCCACCTTCTTTGATATCCCCGCTAAAATGCACTCGACAGCTAAAGTCCCTCTCCTGTTTTGACTGGCGGTAGCGCCGCTGGCTTATATCCATTAAATCCGTCTGACGCGATGCGACGATTAAAAGTGGCCATGGCAAAGAGCAGTATACGAGGTGATTTAGGCGAAGTGGGGTTTATAGTTGCGATCCTTGCCCTGTGCAGCTAACAGCATGAACCAATGTGCGAATATGTAAGCAAATGTCAACGTTAATTAGGCATGAAGTACAATGTATGTTTGTATCATGTGTAAGAAAACGTATTGTTTGTAAGCTCGTGTTTGTACTTTAGGGCCGTTTACAAGTTTGAGAACATGTTGTTCAGAAACGTCACATCATGTGACGAGGGAATATCTGTAAGGAGCATTACGTACGATACGCACAGAAAATTTCCTACAAAGATCACCGAAAAAGTTTCTTCGGTTTTAAATTCTGGGCACCATTTCCTGCCCAATGCGTCATCACTGAGTGTGCCGCTGCTGTTTGCGTCTTTCCTTTCGGTTTGAAAAAATTAAAGGTTGCCTTTAAAAACAGTGCAGGAAATACAAAGTATGCAGAGACGGGACGGGCGCTACTTCTGTTTTCGGAGAGGCGCTCGTCTCGTCCACCTTGTTCTTTCATGTGTCAATTCTTTGCGCTGCAACCAAAGTGGAAAACTAATTACCAACTAGCCTAACACCAAACGTTACTTAGTTATACGTAACGTCGTGGCATAAAAGGGCCAGCTGCGAATTTTTAGAATGGATTTCCTTATGCCACCGTTGCCGTAGCCGTCCCTACAACTGCAGAGTTTTCGGGAAAATGACCGTGGAATGAGTGTTGTTTTACTATTTCCTACAATAATTTCTGAAAGTTGCAAACCACGTCGTTTGTGGGGCTTACCTTTTCAGTATATATATTTGGTTTTGAAAAAATGACATTGTCCCAATTAATTTCGTGTGTAACTATAAGGTATGTCGTTGTTATAAATTAGGTTTAATCAGTAATGAAGACCCACTCACCAGGCTCACCGCATTTAAAAGAAAACACTGCAGTCTACAAACCTCGTACACCAGAACCCTGGAACGTAAATAAATGCCGCATGAACTACGGGACACAAATTGTCCAGTACTCATTACCTACAATGCTAAATACTGTTTTCATTAAAAGCAAAGCCGCCGTTCCAACGCTTTCTTTCAGGGAGTCGCTTGATATGATGTGTAAACCAAATGCACCCTAATGAGAGTTATTTTGAGGCTGAACCTGGCATTTCCATTTGCTCTGATTTGTATTGAGGACTGTACTACATTTGTTTTGTACCTTCCTGTCGTCATGCTCGGCTTGCTGCTCTGTATGCAAGATGGTCAGGGCTCTTTAAGCTGTTTCAAGAGTTTTTTTTCCTGGTCTTCCTACAACATGGTTGGGAAATAAACTCAAATCAATTAAAGCTTCCTCTCTCTCTCTCTCTCTCTCTCTCTCTCTCTCTCTCTCTCTCAAAAAAGGTAAATTACAACGGGTTTGTTCTCTAAAAAGCCCCTCCCCGACTTTGTTTTAGCTCGACAGTTCTTCGATAATCCTTTAATTACGATGAGTCTTTTACATTAGCCACCACTAAAATTTCATTAATTTAGCCGTCTTTGCCCCTCGTAGGGAGCATTTTTTTCGATGATAACTTCACCAAATAGTTTACAATGGCATCAAATCCGAGCAGCGCTGTAATGCTACCCCCCCCCCACCTCCCCCTTTTTTGCGATGAGTGGCCCATGTCTGCTTGATCCAATGTAGGCCACCATAAATATTAAAAACACCATAAAGACAAAATACAAGCTCAGTTTATTGAATAGCCTTACCTCACCAAACAATTAGTCCAATTCGTGCCCAAAATCCCAACAACTATGACCGACATTAAGGGCGACAGTTCAAGCAGCGGCGCCACGCATGCATTTTCTTGTCGGGTCGATAAGACGTCACCAAGACTTGTTTGTGAAATTTACGCAGGCAACTAAAGCCATCGGCAATAGACATGACTGTGCGATTCCAGTGGGGCCACTATGGCACCATTTGGTCGGATCATTTGAATGCTGAGGTACAGTTAACACGCTGATAACTCTGTGTTGCAGCTAATACGACGGTTCTAACTTTGCGAAGCCCAAACTTTGAAATATTTGCAACATTTTGTGCGCTTTTCGGCTAAAAAAACCTAATTCAGCACCGGAATTGAGTTGGGTGAGGTGGTGGTCAGAAAACTTTGATTATCAGGTAGACAAAAAAAATTGGCTGGTGATTACGATACTCCCTAATGCGATATTTGGGCGCAGCAGCAGTGCGCTGAGGCAGCACTCACTCGTGCTGCCTCAGTGCGCGAAGTAGAGGGATGGGAGAGGGGTAGAGGAGTCGTTTACAAAAAGCTGACTGCCTCAAATTAAGCAAATTTGTACCCTGTCTCCATGGCCCCTTTAAGTTCCGAAATCATACCATGAAAGGATATCTATACAAAACGACGTGCACATCGCCGTTTGCTCCTTACTGTTCCGTCTTTCCCATTCCGGCTGGTCAACGAGAAATATTATAAACCATCAACTCAAATCTTGAAGACTGCTTACGCAAACAATCTGCCATAACAAGCCGATTAAAATTAACTTCCGCGTAATTAGTGCTACTGGTTTTTCAGGCCTCAGACGACAGTTTCGGTCGAAATTGGTCATAACGGCGTTGGCAGAGACACACACCGCATCGGTTATCGTGTTCTTCCTTCTAAATTTGCTGTTCTTGACCACTAAGTGTTAGTTCTACTTGATTAAGCTCTGAACGCAGTCGTTAACCAAATAATATGATAAGAAAGGTTGAACCTGCGGGGCACACAAATCTCTCATCAAGCTGAAACGCATGGAATTTCAATATGATGAAAAGCAAGTGCAGCTGCCTGAAAGTTCACCGTTCCTTAATTTCCCGTCTTTATCTGTGCGCGACCCTCCACGTAAGTAGTATAACCGCACTAAAGACGAAGATAAAAAGTCCATCTCCCCTTTACGAGTTCGAGCAAAGCGTCTTAATTTAATTTGCCTAATTGCTCAAAGCAGCAGCGGCCCCTGCAGCTTTTTCTCGTCTGGAGTCTTCATTAGGTCGATTTAAGCTAAAAGGAAGTCAAATATTTGCTCTACCTGTCGTTTCCTCGCAGCCATTAGCAGTTTATTTAAGCGTTTTTTATACTTCTAATTTTCCTTCGTTACGCTGGACAGCCGAGGTCGCCCGTCGGCATTTAAGTGCGTGGGCTCGACTTAAGAGCTTAGACGTTCGACTAAATGAAGTTTGTTTTTTATTATTGCGAGGGGCGAAATTTCAGAGAAAAGTGTTTTTCTTTTTTATGCGTGTATGGGGTAAATTATCAAAGCCGATGTTTTTTTTTTTTCAGAAACACTATGAGGTTTGTATAATTTGCTCCACTGACCGTCCGAATATTCTTGAACGAGAGTTGCTTGCATAATTCAATGGGAATTATTCATGATTTAATTAATTTTATTCTTCTTTATTACATGACAAAAAAAGGGGGGACGTTGGCGACAGGTATGAGCGCGGGCCGCTCATTCTCACATAAGGCGTACGGGTCTTACATTGCAAAGTTTACTGGGTTACAAAGAGTCTTAGAGAGAATCGAAAACTACACCAGAGTGCACACAAAGCACTGAATCCAACAATTTGTCCCTTAAAGGAAAAAAATCTTCCACCCCTCCGTCCAACGACGACGGTGGCTGAACCCGAAGCTTCCTCGTGAGGGATTCTTTGATTCGTCAATCTTTACGCTGTGCGTGTGCGCCACTCTGTAGGCACTTTTCTAGAATACCCACACCCACTCTTGGGTGTGCACTCCGTAGGCCTAACGTTTGGATTTGGAGTGTACGGCGCGAATCGGTACCTGCTGCTTGGCATGCGTTTCGAAAATGTCGAAACGAAGCAATCGGACAGACGCCGGCTTCAAAACGCGAGGGATGCAAGTTCGATTACGGCCACGGGAAGCTTTGTCTTTTTCCTTCACTTCACCCAGGATCATTCATCATCATCATCATCAGAGAAAGTTGGCTTTCCCGCAGGACGTACTGACGTACAACGGTATTAGTGAGGACACGAAAGCTTCGCTTTAATAAGTGGATAAAAGTGTGAACAGTAAGTGGACAGTGAGCAAATAGGTAAGTAGATATAAGTCGGGTCAGTAAAGCGTTCTTAGTGTACTAGTCGACAAACTTTTGTTCCTGATAAGACCGTTAGTTGGACTTCAGAAGCTTCAAACGTTAGTGCGAACTTGTGTGTTTGTAACATCAGATCAGTCAAAATGAGAGAAAATATGCTCGTCGTAACGGTGATTGTAAAGGTCCATGACAGAAAGCATTCCTTGTCGCCATGACAGTTTGGCCGTGTTACCGGTTCATCCCGATACAGGTGAACGCGGAGCCCACGATACAGCACCGCATTCAGTAGTCTGTTGTCCTCCCCTTCGGGTCTATACCGCTTTTTCTTTATGATTCGTACGGCCGCGGTTCTTTTCCGCAGACCGTCCATGTTCTCGTCCCTCGTTGACCTAGCCCTATCATGTTCATGCAACAGGGGCAATGAGCCATTACGATTTATATTTTCCTTTAGTATTTTTTAAAATAAACAGATGCCTTATCCTAGATTACCACAGAAAGGTTCTACCAGATTTTCTATGTCCAAGGCATCCGAGGAAGGGAGGAGGGAGGATTTTTAATGAAACAGAAGAGGGTCATCGCTCCTTGAAAAAGGCTGGACTTGCTACTTCGGATGGTTCGTGAATATGCAGTGAGGAATAATGCAAAAGCACAATAAGAGCACACAGGTCTGGTGCGTGGTTCAGTGCATGGGTGTTTGTGTGTATGAATGTGCACGTCCTCCGGATCAGCAACGGCGCGAGAGAAGAAAGAGGCGCCGCGCCGACAGGGGGATAGGGAGATAGGCACATAAAGAAAGCAGTGTTATGCCCACACGTTGAAGGGAACAAGCAAGCTCTAGTCCAGGCCGACTAGTGACATAAATGAACCAAATGTCGCGTGCCAGTGCACCTAGAACAAATCTCCATCAGATCGCCCCATAACTTTTCTTTCCACGTTCGCTTGAAATATTTAGGTCTTTGTGTATGCGCACGCAGGCATGTTTTCATGTTTTTTAATAGATACAATTCCGCGCAAAATTCAAACGCGTGCATGAGCATCGCGGTTCCTCCTGTATGCTCCAACGGAGCAAGGGGACGCGGGGAAGGATGGGGTTATAAACATGTGGCAGACTGATGAGGAGGCTCTATGTGGAGGGGAAGGGCTTGTGAACAGTTAACATACTGGCTCCCTGCCTCTTGACCTCTCATTATCCCACTTTGTCTACAATGCATTGGGATTATCGCACCTTCTTGTCAACCAAACTTAAAGGGGTACTGAGACAAAATTTCGAAGCGAGATAACTTCGGAGATAGATTGGTGTGAACACACATACATCATCTGCAAAATACCAGCAGGCGAATACAGCCTAGAACATATTTAAAGTCAATTTTAAAGTGTGCGAAACGCAACCGAGCAGCCAGCAGAGGACCTCACGCAATCGACATGCCCTGGTGATTTTGTAAACAAACAACATCCCAACACGTCACGAGTTTTGTGTTTGCCGCTTCCGCACTGGCGGCGTTTTCCGCCGGCTCGCCGCTCCAATCGGAGGGCTGGGATGGCGGAGCTTCTGCTCTCGAGAATGAACGAACCGATCGTTGGCGGCGGAGGCGCCTTGATTTCGTCGGCTCATCGGGCAGCCGGCCGTGGCCAAAGTTCTACAGCGATTCCAGGCACTCCATTTTTGTTACTTTTAAATGCAGAGCATTTCTTTAACTCACGATGTCACCCGTTCTAGTTGTCCGTAGTAGTCCGCACCCCTCCCCCTACACTATATAAAAAACATATACTTACCAGCGCCCTGGTTTCGATCCCACGACCCTGCGGGCGGAACGCAAGGTTACATGGTGCCTCTACCCCACTGCGCCACAAAGCCGACACAGAATGGAGGGCTACGAAACGCGCCTTATATCCTTGACTCATTCCAAACTACGTCAAGAAGCTGCTGATACAACGCATTCACTACCTGTGGGCGGAACGCGAGGTACATGGTGCTCTTCCACTGCGCCACAATAATCATACCCACCTTCTAATAAATGATGTCACCTGACCACGTAATTACGTCTCCTCATTTAATTACAATACAACAACCAACAGCAACAAGTGCAACAACATTAACGTAACGCAAACTACTTAACGTCGTGCGCCCCCGGAAATGCTCTGCATTTGATCGTGCCCCTCGCGAGGGGGATGTTTAGTTTCCTGCCGCAGCAAGAACCAGGCGGCCCTCCTGCGCAGATATTTCCACGCCCTTGAGCACGTTCACTTGCAGCTTGCGGAGCAGTTCCTTGTAGTCGTCGTTGGGGTTCTCCTTGAGCATTGCATTTCTTGGCGGCTGGAACCTTTCTGCGTCATTTCGAATGTGCCATTTTTTATTTACATTGGACGCGAAAACGTGCCGGAGACATGGAAAGCCCACTGAGCGAGCCGCACGGTCGCTGTGCAGGCGGCGGCCACGGCCGCGAAGTGGCGCCGTCCGGCGCAGGTAGCTCGAGTGATAGCGTGTTACCGCTGCACGAAATTGGACCCAGGTCCCAACCATGGCAGCTATATATGAGAAAGACATTAATGATGCAATGGCGGGTTGCATTAAAAATTGTCATCTGCACCGCTTACGAGAGCGGCATTCGAATATCCGCCGCAGTGCTAAGTCGAACACATCTGTAGGCGGACCTGTAGGCTGACCGGCCGGCTGCTCCCAGCGCGCATCGTTCTCTAGCCGCGGCAGCATTTGCACTCACGGCGCCTGCGTCACGTCCACGGTCGGTTTTTAATTAAGCGGCTCACGAGATCAGTACGTGGGGGCATTCGCAGAAACTGCCGGCGATGCGGATTCAACAGTGCTACGGCAGCTTTGCTCTGTGATATCCCTCCGACGGTCACGTGGTCAGCTTTGTTCACACAAAATCCATCGTTTCGCGGCACCCGCTGAAACCGAAACTGCGACTGGCCGCATTGAAAATGCCTCTAATTAAACAACCATCGCACGCTGAAGCAAATGAGGTTTCAACAGGTGATAAGTAGGTCACTAGCTACTTATCGCAAAAAAAAAAAAAAAAAAAACAAGATGCAAAATTTTTGTGTCAGTGCCCCTTTAACTGACATGCTGTTCGTCTGATGCGGCTGTTGGAATGGTACCGGGCCTTAGTAACTCAGCGAAGCTCAATAACTTATTATTTTAGAATAAAAGTGAAACGCTAGAGAACTAGTATTAAAGCGGTACTATTGGTCCGCCTGGTCCGGCAGACTCACAGACGAGTCCAAGAAGAAAAATCTTTACCTTCAAGTTAAGAAAAAAAAAAGCAACGAAGGAAGGAAACTTGGATTACTTCGTTTTTCTATTTCTACGTCGTAGTTTTACTTCCCACCGATTTGAACAAACAATTGTTTTTGCGGTCTTCGCTGTACTGCACATCTTCCTACAGCCACTAAAACATTCTACATCAACTCAGTGACGAAGCTAGTTAGTTCAAAACTTTACAATTCCCCAAATTCCCGTTTCGGTCCGGACTGCCCCGAAGTGAGTCGTTTTCACACTAGCGACCGAACCCTCTCCAGTTTCATTTTATGAGAAACTCTACGTAATGAACCCAATTTTCTCTTCCCACACGGCGCAAACTAATAAAGCTGCAGCGCGCCGCAGCTCCGCTACAGAAGCCATCCCTTTTCTGGCCTTAATCTTGTCGTTTACGCCGAGGCACAGCCTTTAATTATTCTCGCCGGGGGAAATTTCAGTGCCGAAGGCGCCTTCCGTTGTTTACTCTTTCGAGGAACCGGTGAGCAAAGTTCGCCCGGTCCATCGCGTCCCGGCAGTCTTGAAAGAGGGAAGCCGTTGATGCGATTTTAATTTACCCGGCGAGGCGAACGGGCCAGTCCTTAAATGCAGTTTGCCGCCGCATCGAGCGTACACCAAGCGGAGCCAATTGAATCTTGGCGCGGGAGAAAAGCAAATGGGGTGAGGATGGCGCAAGAGTGGGGGGCTCCTCGGAACCACGCCGGCGTGACGTCACAAAAGCGCCCCCTCTCAAGGGGTTCGCCGCGGGATCTTAATATAGCGAAGGTGCCGGCGGCAAGTGCGGCGCGCTTGGCTTAAAAGGGTCCTTGTGCCGCCGAGCAGCCGGAGTAAAGGGAAGGGCGCAGATTGGTCTGCTTGGAAGGCTGCCAGTGTTGGCTGATTTGCTTTCCCCATAAGTAAAAGGGAACAAAGGGAGGAGGGGATCCCGAAGTAGGGAGACCCGCACCTCGGCCGGGAAGTGAGGGAGAGTGCGGGAGGGAGGCGAAGCGGTGGCTGTCGCTGTCGCGTCGTGGGTGTCAATATTTGGCGGCAGAGGGCGGCACGAGATGCGACTAACTGGCCTTCTTGCGGGACCAGGCGCACTCGGTGCTCGCACCATCGGAGCGCCTCCGGGGGGCGCTTCTCTCTGTCTTCCCTTTTCCATTCACCGCCGCCCTTGTAACCCTCAAGCGCAGCAGCCCTCCACCTCTTCCTTTCCCGCTCTCCAATCTCTGCCTTCCTCCGTTTCGCTCGGACGCCGCTCAGCCAGCGAGTTAACGCGCTGTAGCATCCCCTTTCCGGAAAGACGAAAAGTTTCGTTGCGGGGAATTAATTAAAAATGCTCCAGCAGCACGCCGGGCGCAATGATGACGCGCAAATATTGACGACGGCACCAGCACCGGCCGCGGTAGCGGTTGAGGCAGAGCCCTCGCGTTAGCGTCGTTAATTTACGCAGAAGAGTTCTCGTCTTTGATTTATTAGGATGCATTTGTTATCGCACGGCCTAAGTTGGTCAGTAAATGCGGGCGGTAGAACGCTTGCTAGAGATGATTCCCAGCCAAACGTTTGCGATCAAACGTATGTTCCCGCAAAACTGTTTTAGCAAGCCAAGATTACGAACTAGTTGAAGCCAAGCTTGGATGTATGCCGGTAGGCATTTGGATGCTTTTTAAATTACTGCAAAGACTGAAAAACAAAAGTGTTCCCGTATTATTCCTGCTTGAAATGAAAAAAAAAAAGACCTCACGAAAATGCGCTTTGACTTCAATTACTGCTTTCAAGGAAAGGTGAAATTAAGCCTGTAGGGAAACCGCTTTTTCTGTGTATTTTGTTTTAAATAAATGTAAACAAAACCTTCAGAGAAACTTTTTACTTCTATTTACTTCTAAGAAACTTCGTAAGATAGGTGAAAAGCTGCTTCCGGAAAGTGGCCATTAAACTCCTATTTTTTCGGTTTAAACAGTAAGGAACGTTCCAGGAAATAAATAAAGCATATTAAAAATGAAGCGTAGTCCAAAGTTCATTTATTCATATTTTTTGGGTAAAAGCAGACACTAGTACATAAGAAAAAACGAAACTTGAATAGGACTTTGCCCTGATTTCTTTTTGTACGAAAGGTGTAGATATAAAGTAATGATCGAAACTAAAGCGTAGTAGTAGTAAAAAAACGAGTACAAAGAAGTATGCTACCCTCGTTTGTGTGCACAATACTCACGGAGAACTATTCATGCATAAAATACATGCACACACTAAAGGCATCGAGATTTCCCTTTCTTGTCCCTCGTCTTATTAGCGGTATATTAACAGCAATGACAGAAAATAGTACTTCGTTTGGAGCGAATGAAGGTGAAAAAATAATGAGCCACTCCACCCTGTGAAAGTGGATGACCCCTGAAGCTGAAATTACACAGAATTCTTAACAAAGCTACCAACTGGGGACGGTGGTACATTTTGTTCCAGTGGTAATGTACAGTGGCTGCCGTGGAAAGACCCCGGCCCATACCGTGGCTTGTACGCCTTACTGCTGCGAAAATTAGCGGCGATGATGCCATCCGCGGTGCGGCGCCGTTTCCGCGGCCTCTCCCTTCGGCAGCACCCAACTACAAACAAACAAACAAACAAACAAACAAACAAACAAACAAACAAACAAACAAACAAACAACAAACAAACAAACAAACAAACAAACAAACTCCAACGCCTAACGTTATTGAACTCCTAGCGATTCAAATACACGTGGAGCCTTGTGCCGTAGCGCGAATGACCACCGCCACCCTGGGGGAGCCGGAAGGAACTAGCCACGCATGTGAAGCGCGCACAAAAAGCGCACTGTGTTCTTGTTTACGCAGAACAAAATGCGCGGCTCTCTAGCCGCGAACAGCTTCGCTTCAATGTGAAATTTCAAACTATTATCTTTAATAATGCCGTGTAATGAGGTCTGAGCTGGGAGATAGCATAGCGCGGCACTTCGAGGGAGGGAGGAAGGCGGTGCACGGCGCGCGGCTATACGGGGCCGCTGTCAGCGGCGCGCACCCCAGAACGAGCAAGTGGTCTCGGCCCGCATCCGGTTCCCGTGACGGCACTCGAAGGCTCGATGGAAGGCTAGGTCGTTGGACAGCGGCCCGTTGACGCGCTCCCAGCGCGGAGTCCTCTGCGCCAGGTGCTGCGAGTGGCGGTCCGGGTCGTCGCACATGGAGTGCGCGTATGCCGCGTAGAAGACCTGCGGCGCGTCCAAGAGGGCAGGGCTTAACAACCGTCCCGACGCTGAGCTTATGTTGGGAGACCCAACGGGGCCAGCTCTATACAGGCATCGATCGAGAAAAGAAGAGGGCTCTTTGGCTCGGTCTTTGCCAAACAACCGTATCTAATAATCTTTGCAGATTACTTATTTGGTTGTATTAATGCAACGCAGCCCACACCCAGAGCATAGACAGCTTCAACTGCCCGTCAAGCTCACATTTCCGCCATCCACACTCAGCACACAAACAAACCTCGAGGGACAATGATGAAGAAAGCGGGTTGGTATCGACGCCACAACACCGATGCTAGCAGCACAGCGCCGGCGGAGCACTGACGATATACGGGCGGTCAGAGTTGGTGGAACAGCCACTTTACGTGAGCTGGGCGGTGATATCCACGTCGCGTTCGACGTGACGGGTCCGGGGCGCAGTCGGGAATTTCTTATCGGCACTGCAGCAAAGGTCGCTCTTGCTAAGGTGACGCCTGACCGCGGGAGCTGTTATGGCTGAAAATTATGAAATAAATTGGGGAGATATTTTGCTGACATGTAAGCTCACAATGCTTTTATGTTGCCTACTAAATGTCTAGTTCTACCTTCGATTTAGGCGGACTATTTTAGGATTTAGAAAGTGTTATGTATGTGCACTGACGGGAATAAAAATGTAGGTGACCCATCGGTCTGGTACGCATAAGAACATGGCGTAGCTTTCCCTTCTGAGTGGTGTACTTATTTTGGGGTGAGTCGTTTTTCGGGGTTTCAGTTGATCGGACAAAGAGGTGGACACACGGTGGGATGGACGATATTTTCGTGGAAGTTTCGAACGAAGAGCTTGGAGCCAACGGGTAAGAAAACAGTTCCGAAATGGAAAAAAAAGCACGCACGCACGCAGTCACACGCACATGCACGCACACACGCACATGTGCGCGCACTCACACGCATACACAGAGTATAAACCTAGTAATTGATCGATTAACAATGGAGTATAAACCGAGTAATCAGCAGAATAGCAAATAGTATTCCCCATGGAAAAAAGTTTCAAAATGGAAAAAAGAGGACAACTATACTCTCATTTATGTGTATTTCAGATGCGGCAGCATTTTCGGTACGAGGAACTAACCAGATGATATTTCTGAGACCAGTTCAAAGTAACTGTTAGGAAAAGTAGAACTCTAGGAAAAACGCAAAGGTTGGTGCAGCCACGAGTGAACACAAACTATGGCGGTAAATGAAAAGAAATTACGTGCCGGAATTTTTTAGCACTCTTCGAAGTGGTTTATATGATACAAAAAGATGAAGGAGAATGTCGAAGGAGATTAGAGAATATTGTGTCTCAGGTAACATATATTGGGGAAGAATTGTATATATTTGTGATGTCTACAAGAATGTTTTTGCTTTTTATGCTATGTTGCAGAGCATGATTCCGCTGTGTGATTTCTAACCGAAAATCATTTGCAATGCTAAAATTGGTGTGTGAGTGCGCTTATTCTCTTTCGTGTATGTTTTCACGAACTCCCTCGAAAGCCAAAAAGTATTCAGTACTTAAGCGGACCAGAGAGAAAAATACTGTACAACAAGAGTGAATAAAGCAAAATGAATGAACGATTTAATGAACGTGCTGTAATTAATGAGCCAAATACAGCAGACTCTCGATAAAGGAAATTCCAAGGGACCGAAAAAATAGTTCCATTTAACACGAGTTCCGTTTACTGAGAGAGATGTGCAAAAGTTCTAATTTATGTGCGTAATACCTTTTCATGGAACTCTAAGCACGAGAAGCTGAATATAACTGATAGTTTTTCAGAAAGCAAGAAAACTACAAGAGATCTAGGCACAGCATTCACACAGTTTATTTGGCAAAAATTAGTCACTGTGCACTAAAAAAAATGTGTCAATTTGTTATGTTGCATGCGTCGCGTTAACACGGCTGGCTATAACGAGACGAGGGCTAATGAGGCCAACGACGCTAAAAAAACAAAAGTGAAACTGCCAGAAGCGGAAAAATCTGATGCTCGTTTCAATTGGTCTTGCAAGAAGTTCCATTTTCAGTTCCGTTTAAACAGTGATGCGGAAATTTTAGTTCTGATTACTGAATGTGTTTTTACGTTATCTGAATACAAAACAAACCAACTTATAGGATACTTTTCCGTTTAAGCGGCAATTCCATTTAAGCTCTTTCCGTTTATTGATTTGATTAATTGATTGTAGGGTTTAACGCGCCGACGCAACGCAGGCAATAAGGCGCACCGTAGTGGAGGGCTCCGGATTAATTTTGGCCACCTGGGGATCTTTAACGTGCGCCGAAATCTCGTGCACACGGGCGTTCTTGCTTTTCGCCGCCATCAGAATTTCTGTTTATCGATATTCTGCTGTATGCCAATTCAGGATGGATAACGCCATGTGCAAGAAGCTCCCACGTCCCCGACCCCCCTTGTTTCAAATACATTTCATGTGTAGCCTGAGGATTTGCTTAACGCAGTGCCTGAGTGCCGTCCGACGGCGTACAAGCTCAGCGCTTCAGGCATGACTATAACGTGCCGTCTGACGGAATTAGTGAACTTTTAAGAATGGGCGGGTAAGAATGGGAACGTCTGAACGTAGTGGTGTAGAGGTTCCGTCTTTGTTTCGTGATGCGAAGGTCCGTGGTTCGCGCCTGGGGTTTGCCAGTTTCTTTTTAGTTTTAGCTTCAATTAAAATATTAATAGATTTCGCTGTTTAAAATGTTATTTTTCTATACGTCGGGTTAGGTTAGAGTACGGAACATTGCGTTAGGGAGAGCGAAGCTGTGCTAAACGCGGAGTGTAAAACGCCGGTGGATGTCACTTTAGTGGAGTACTTTTACTGCCGTCGGACGCCACCCTAGCCACTTCGGTTAATGCCTCAGGCTCCAGAACAACCATGGGGGTGTAAAAATGACGCAAATTCATTTGGTAATTTCACTTTGCCTAGATCTTTTCAGCGCACGCCAGCCCTGGCGTAGCACCTGTGCTTATCCCATTGGTAAAAACGCACAACTCTATGACAGAAGTATTCGCACATGAACATACGCAAATTATGAACCATCCCTCCCAAAACACAGACGCGTGAAAACTTTTTAACATCAAAACTGCGTCAGAAATGCGTCTGACTTTCGCTGAAAGTGCGTCCAATGGATCGCCAAACCTACAAAGACAGAAATCGCAACCAAGAACGAACCCATGCGACGATTCTTCGCGCACTAAGAAAATGCATCTACGAACGATCTAAATGTAAACCGACGCGTGGTTTATGAGATAAAGGTATACTATTGTGCCCCTTCTTCACCATGGATGTGTGTATTGTTTTATCTAGAACCGTTCCTTTTTCGCGATTGTCAAGTAACCCGCCGAGGTAGCTCGGTGGCTAAGGCTTTGTGCTGCTGATCCAGAGGACGCGGGTTCAATTCCCGGCCGCGGCGGCCGCTTTTCCGATGAAGGCGAAAATCGAAAACGCCGTGGGTTCGAGTTTTCGGCGCACGTTAAAGACCTCTATGTGGTCAAAATTAATATGGAGCTCTCCAGTATGGCGCGCCTCATCCCATCGCCTCAGGAGCGTCGGCATGTTAAACATCAATCAATCAATCAATCAATCAATCAATCAATCAATCAATCAATCAATCAATCAATCAATCAATCAATCAATCAATCAATCAATCAATCAATCAATCAATCAATCAATCGTTTTGACACAACAGAAGCCCGGTTTTACGCGCGCGCCGTGTGTCCAGAGAATCTTATTAGAGCCTGTTGGTCGGTTGGCCGGTCTATGGGGACATGCATTAGTTTCTAACAAGTCACCATCGGTCCCACCCAGAAAGCTTTGGCTTTAAAATAGTGAGGCCGGCTTTATTCAAAATGGAAAGATGGAGGGCGAACCTGGTGCCAGTTTAGCGGCTTGCCGAGGACGCTTTGGGCCGGCTCGGATGCGGGAGCCGTGTTCGCTATGTGCGCCACATACTCGTCGAACACGTCCCTGGCGGGCCCAAGCGCGCCGTTGTCGACCAGGGCGAGCGCCTCCTGCGCGGAGCTCCAGGGCGGACTGGCGGCCTCAGCGCGCGCGTGCTGGTTCCGCAGGCAGGCGCGCATCGCGTCGAGGCGGCTCAGCGTCGCTGGCGACCAGTGCACGCGCCTGCCCCGCTTGTGGTGCTCGCCGTCGGGGCCCGGCAGGAGCACACGGAGCATGCAGCGCGCCAGGCGCGGTCCGAAGTAGGCCGCCTGCAGCACGGGCCACAGCGGGCTCTGCGGGTCGCGCACGTCCACCGCCGACAGACGCACGAACAGCACCTGGGACATGGTGAGGCCAAGCACCGAACTCAGATACGGAACATTGACGTCCGATATCGAAGGCAGGATCCATTGAGGGATACGTAATAACGTACAGCAAACCATCATTGCAACGAATTGCTTCTGTGTTTTTCACGGCCCCAACTGTCACTCAAGGAGATTAATTCATCCCTGTTTTTAACGAACTACCGCTTATAACAAAGCCAGATTTCTGTTAAGGGCAAATTATTATGATGAGAATTTGCAGTGCATCACTGCAATGAACTCTACGTAGGAAATATCGAGCTCCAAGTCTTACCAGCACCTCTGGAAAGTTTACCAAAAGAAGTTGAGAGCAGCGCGAAAGCTAAGGGTGCGTCGAACCTTCCCGGAAAGTGCATTCAATCGATCGTCAAACCTTCGATGACCCAAATCACAAACGAAGAACGAACCCATGCGATGAATTTTCGCGCATTAAGTAAACGCATCTACGGACGATATAAATGTATACCCACACACCGTTAATGAGATAAAGGCATACCATGTGTCTATTGTCTTATGTAGAGCCGTTCCTTTTTCGCGATGTTCAAGCAGCCGTTTTGACACAATGGTAGCCAGGTTTCACGCACGTGCTGTGTGTCCAGAGATCTTATCGGAGCTTTTCGGTCGACCAGCCGGTCTATGGGAAAACTCATTAGTTTTTTTTTTCTCACATACACCGATATCCTCGCCCACTATAGGCTACAACGATCTGAAATACCCACCTCCTCACCGTACTCTCTCCAGGACCGACGCAGTTACACTACGCAAGCTGCAGACAAACACCTTCCCCCACAATGCACTGTACCACGCCATGTTCCCTACCCAATACCCAGCCACGTGTCACTTTTGTCCAAACATCGGAACTCTCTACCACATTACCGCAGAATGCCCCAACACCCCTACCCAACCGCCACTCCCCAACATCACCACACAGCAGTGGGTGAAGTTGCCCTGCCAGCTCCGACCCCTCTACCCAGCGCATGCTGGTAGAGAGGACAACGCGAGCAGGTCACCTCCAAGGCATCCTGGACTGAGGACGCCTCTCACCGGGCGGGCGCCCTAACATCGCGCTTGCTGTCTTGAATAAAGTTTATTCAATCAATCAATCAATCAATTCACGACGCTATCGGTCCAACTAAGAAAGCTTTCGCTTTAAAAAAGAAAACACGCTGGTTCCAAGCAGTTGTAGCCAGCTGCCTACGCCGAGTACACTTTAAAGTTGACTTGATCGAGCGGACGAAAACTTACAGCGATCGCAAATGGAGGATCACGTGTGCAGTATTCACGAATGATCGGGATGATAATTGTGGTTAGAGGCCGCTGTGCAACTGCCTAAAAGAGCTAACTTGAAACAAGAAACCGGCGAACAGGTTTTGCATCTCACTGTCGTCTTAGATATGCTTCATCCTGCCTGCATGAATTAAAGGGACCCTGCAACACTTTTTCCAACTATTTTTGAAATCTTAAATGCTTGCAGAACGTAGTCACCCATCCAACCTCAGTACTTAGATTAGGGGGTCGCAGGTTACCTCCGCCAAAAATTACTGCTTATGCCCAGCAGATCACTTGCAAACTCGCTCAGAAGTTTTCCTGTCTTCCCCGGTGTTGTCGTTCTTCGACGGTTCGAATGACGTCACTAAGGCCATGTTGCGGCTGTTGGCTGGTTTCCCTTCGGTTGCAGCAATAAGCGCTTTTCGCTAGCAACTTAAACAAAAGCCACAAAAACAACGCAGAAATGGAAAGCGTATCTTGTGCGACGAGCAAATCATGCAGTGCCGCTCCGTGCTGGCGATAACTATAGGTGATATTCATCGAAAAGTTTAACGGTCAATTTCTTCGCTTGGCAACACTGGAAACGGCCACGCACATGGCCGATGGCCCACAGACATGGCGCGGCTTCTGCCACTGCGCCCGCACGCCGAAAAAAAAAAAAAAAGAACACCGGCATGCGCCGTCTGCTCCGTTTCAACCTGATTCTCAATGGCGGTGTCAGCAGAGATGTTATTAATCGCACTCACATTGTAGTCGATTCATTACTTCGTGTTCGGTGGGGCAGAGCTTGGAACGTCCGACACAAATCATGTGCTTAGCACGGACAAGTACCGCCGTCCAGCGGAGCACGACATAACCAGTGACGGCGCACTCACATGGTTGCCTGCATGCGTGCCTCGCCGGTGAATACAAGCTATAGCTTTCGCACTGGTTTCAGACGCGAAGGAAAGAGTGAAAGCGCTTGTCGAAAGTGTTGCAGGGTCCATTTAAGGTGACTTAGGTGAACAAATAAGCAAAGAACCTTAGGTAGACAAGTCCTCAAAGCTTCAGGACTGCACTCGCTGCAGAGTGGCGGATTACAAATAAGATAACGAGCTCCAGCAAAACGTACAGCGAAAAACCCCACTTTTCGAAACCAGTGAGGTTTCTAAACTGTAACTGGGTGACTGTGGCCATGATGCCTTTTATACGTGTATTCGTCACCGTGGGTTTCTACTTGTTGAATTTCTTTATTGTATTTCTTAGTCGTACGTTCCCTTGCATTTTTGGTAATGCTAGAATGTGGAGGACATTCTAGCTCAAATTAAGCGAAAAAATGGGCATGGGCAGGTGGTGTCATGCGCATGAGGGGCAACAGGTGGACCATCCGTTCAACGGAGTGTGCGCGAATAGACAGCAGACGCAAAAGGGGTCGGCCAAGGACTCGACGGAGGAATGAGCTACGAAAAGTTAGTGGGAAAGGGCGAACTCGGCTAGCACTTGGCCGACATGGCTGGAGATATTTGGGAGAGGCCTTCGTCCTGCAGTGAACATGATGATGATGGTGTATTATATTCGGTTCTTCATTGTGCATAAAAACAGTCCCTGTTATGCCTGGTCTGTTTTCGCGCTGTGAAGCTTATAAAAACAGTGGCATGTGCCCCATCACCGGGAGTCATGGTAAACTGATTTACTGAGAAGCTACCGCCCTTAGTGCTGACACTGTAAGCGGGGATCGTATTAAAATTGCAGCCCCTAATGCAACGTCTGGTTTAGATCCATTTTACGGCGTCCTTTCTCTTCTCCTGCATTCTTACACATCTCCGCCGCTTTCATAGCATGCACACCTTCTCGTTACTTTCAATTGCTAGCGCTCAGAAAGCACGCCCCTCCGCAAGGTAATTTTTATGCCTCTACCCAATGTTAATAATATGGACTACCCCTGTTAGCGTTGTACGGATTATACACGACCTTTCGCTTGTGTAAACGTCGTGTCAAAGCTCCGCTCCCTCTAATAAAACTCAGTACTCAAAAACTGACGCGCTAAAGTGAACTCTTCCACTTATCACATCCCTCCTTGCAGTCCGGTATGGCTTTGAGCGCTTGATTGATTGATGATTGATTGATGATGATTGATGATTGATGATTGATGATTGGTTGATTGGTTGATTGATTGAGTGATGATGATTGATGATGATGATGATTGATTGATTGATGATTGATTGATTGATTGATTGATTGATTGATTGATTGATTGATAATGACATCCCATTTCGTATCTGGGTGATGACTTGTGTGATCTCAGAGAAGCAGCTAGTGTATTTAGGTTGCACCGTTTTTTTTTTCAGCGCTGCTCTAGCGGCAGGCTCAAACGAACTTCTCTCCCTTGCAGGTGGTACCTGTCATATGCTACATTCCTGTCTCTGCTTCTCCACCACTAGCACTACAATTTCCTTAGTCGCATCTACAGACTTGTTTGATTTCTCTGCATTACATTTGCATCTTAAGGCTTCTGGAAGGTGAATATTTCTGTCAATAGATTTGGCTGAATAAGATCACATTACCACAAAATGTGCCGAATAGTTCGCCTTCTTACGAAGACCACGCATGCGCCCTTATTTTTGGTATAACTCCACCGCAAAGCCCTTGGCGATCGGGGCCAGTGACGCCCTTATGGAAGGGTCTTGGCGTACCTGGTAGCCTGCGTCGTAGGCGCAGTGAGGTTCGCCCATGGCGTCCTCCAGGGGCCCCTGTAGAAGCCGGCTCCGGAAACGTGCCTGGCGAAACCGCTGGTAAGTGGCCAGTGCGTGTGACGGCAGAGCCGCCGGAGGGCGTGCGTGTGCGCTCTCGGTGGTGCCTTCGTAGCGATCGAAGAAGAATCGCACCTGCAGGAAAACGCGCCACGCATCGTACTCATCCCCACCTAACCACTGCTGTGGCTACGTAAGTATAGCCATTTGCATTAGCTTGCCGTTTCACTGTAGACGTAGGCACCGTGCGACAGGACTCATTCGATCAGAGGCTCTGCATTCGATAAGATGGGCGTGACTTCTCGCGGACATTCCAGAAACGATATGGCGAAAGGACAGGCAGACGAGACGGCGCGTGCAACGTGTAATGCGTACACACGCAGGGAGTACAACTTTAGGATGTAGCACATCGCCAAGTGGTACAATACTATAATTATGCGAATTGGCCACTGTAAGCAAAGTATAGTTCGATTTTTGAAGCGGCCAGGCATACAAGTTCACGGGGCACAGTGGACACCCTGTGTGGGTCACATAAAGGGTGCGTTCCAATTTACCCAATAGACGGCGTCGTTGCCGTGTTCGCGGACAGTCCGCCATGTTGATCCTCGTTCCAATTCGAACGATGCAGCCAACGAAGACTGCTTCGAGGAGACAGCAACGAAGTCAGCGACGATGCAGGCTACCTTCCTGTCTAAACTGCAAAACGACGACAGCGCCAGCTTTTTTTGCGTAATAATGGTGTAACAAAAGCACTTATTGTTTTATTGAAATATTCAGTATATTTTACTTGTGGTTAAGATGCATTTGTTTAATTTTTAGATCCCGTAATGGTTGCTATAATAACGTTAATATTATTTGCGAAAAAAGTAGTAGTGGCTTAGCTCTGCTATGCCAGGATATGCGTAGCGTGAGCTAAGGTTCAGCAATCGACTTCAATCCAGTCCATTCCTGCCCAGTCCAGTCCAGTACAGTACAGTTCAGTCCAGTCTAATTCAGTCTAATCCAGTCCAGTCCAGTCGTGTTCAGTCACTGCTCCTTGCGCATGCTCAGCACGGCTCTTCACTAGCCATGCGAAACCGCTTTTAAGCGGCTCCGGCGCAGCGTCAGAGTTGGCTACTGTGCAATTGAGGCGCACACCTGGGCACGCGCCGGCGCCAGTGCGTCTGCCGCGGCTATGAAGCAACACAATCCAACACAATCCACTTTAATCCAATCCAATCCAAATCCAATCCAATCCAATCCAAACCAATCCAATCCAAGCCAATCCGTTGCCCTTTGCGCTTGCGCAGAAGGGGCCTTCACGGCACACGCGAAACTGCTCAACCTCGGCCAGTGTAGCTTACGCTACAACATGCGGCTCGCCTTTCTCAACATGTCTGCTACGAGGTTGTCGTCTGCGTTGGTGAGCGCTGCGCCGTTCCAATACTTCTTCCTTTAGAGGTCTGATTACATCGCTTCGTAAGCTGTTTACCAAGCTGTCTACGGATTGGAACGCAGCCAAAGTACGCGGTTGTTTATATTTTCGCTCGTCTGTGCCCCCACATTGTTACAACAGGCAACCCCCTTCACGAAAAAAAAAAAAAAAAAACAGTACGGAGGGGTTGTACCTCACCCACACCACGCGATTTTCTTGGTGCTGCTTCGGCAGCCCGGACGTGGGTCGTTTCAAATAAAGTTTGCGTCTCCCTCTGTATCTTAAGTGCCGTATGGTTAGCGCTTTCGCTACTTGGAAACAATGTTGACCTGTAGCCCTGTGATCGCGGCAAACGCTCAGCTCGGAATTGGCAAAACAAGCTTCATTTTACACCTTCACCGGCTGGGTTATCTACACACAAGAAATCACATACTCATCCACCCTACTCCCTTCGGCTATTATTTGCGTTTTATGTTACGCCCTGACAAACGTTGCACGCGCTGCGAACTCGCCTTGAGCGCCCGAAGGCGTGCTTGGATGCTCTTCCTCACACCCTCGTCCAACCAGGCGAGCTTGGCCAGCTTGTCGCCGAGGGCGTTCTTCAGCTTCCCCTCCATGGAACGCAACATGTCGAAGTCCAGCTGGCTCCGCAGGGCCGCATACCGCACGTACTCGGCCGCGTCGCCCGTCAGTGCGTCGTGGAGGACCACGCGCACGCACCGGGACTCCCTGAGTTGCCGTGCGCATATAACAAGCATGATCACAATCAACGTTGTGCAGGCGGTTGCGTACGAGACGAGCTCCGCAATAGCAAGGTTATGGCCACTCGGCTAATTGGGCGCCACGTTTCCCTTCAGAGTGCCGGTAAAGGATCTTGTGAATGAGGTTGAAAGCACTAGCGAAAGTTGTGCACACGGTACAATAAATGTAGGTGAAACATTAAAGGGGCCATGAAGACCGAACCAAAATTTGGTTGATTCAAAAGAATGCTTTTCCCCAATCGTTATGGTGCGACCTTTAAGACGTACTTCCCATAACTAAGCTAGACATTAAGGAAATCCGATGAGGCAGAGGTGACACGCCAACCCCTATCCCACCGGGTTCTTACTGACGTCACAGGCACTTGCTTGTGCAATCGGCGGCTGCCATTCAAAGCTACCGCCAAGAAACATGCGTCTGTAATTGTAGTGGGGCCCGAAGTTCTGCTTGGTAGGACCACTTTAATGCTACGGTGCGGTTAGCACACAGGTAACTGTGTTTACATGCTGCCTATTACGCCATTGCTGACGTCGTGAAGCACAAAATCGTTTTTTTCAATGTTGCCTATTACGCCATCGCTGACGTCGTGAAGTACAAAATCTTTTTCTCAATGTTTCTCATCTTTCGTCTTAAAAAAAAACGCCCTTTGCGGCTGTATTTAAATTGTGTGCGTTACCAGAAGTTGCTTCTTTCAAATTACGCAAGAATATTACGTCTTCACGGCCCCTTTTACGAGGTCAATCACTCAATCAATCAATCACTTTATTCCAGTTTTTTTTACAGGCAAAAAAAAAACTGAGGATGGCAAGAAAAAAGCAGTCATTAACGACTGCTTGACGAGCCTCGCCACGCCTACATGTCAGCATACGCAACAACACTGTGCAATTTCAAGGAAAAAATTGTCATTCTTTAGAGGAAACAAAAACAGCACGATTAATTGCAGACATTCGAAACATTTCTTCACAACCAATATGTACACATCCGAAGCATTTGTTAATACAAGCATATCACGAAATACAAGGCGAAGTAAAAACGGATACACTGGCTAAAAGAAGCAGTTAAAGAGTTTAAAAACTTTAAACGCAAGAAACAAGACGCTTCGGCTTCCTACCGAAGCTTTGTTCACAGACGAGCTTCCGACGGTCGCAGGAACGGCTGTAGAATTCTCTGCTATCCATATTTAACTCGCGTTGCGTATACCTGCAATACGTGACTTATCCGCTCGCGCAGCTCTCGTTCCTCATGTTTAAACCTGAAATACGTAGTGCTTTCCGAGCGCCATTCTGACGAATCGGTCTAGAAATATCGTCAGTTCACTGAGGGATCGTTGAAGCGCATTTGGAGGACATTTGATCCTTGAAGGATAAGTGTTGTGAGAAGGCGAATGGGGAGACCAGATGATTGGGGAGGATGCATGAATAAATAGGATCAACGAAAGCGTTTGTAAGAATATCCCTGCGGTGCGGGATGAAAATGGGGTTCCAAACACAGCTGGCGTGGGTGGGGGACGAAGTTGGAAATCAAGCAGAAACAGAATGAATTCCCACCACCTTCCGCCGAGACAAGTTCATCTGGAATTTATACAGAGATCTTGTTATATTTTGCTGGAGCAGTTATGGTTTATGAAGCTTTCTTTTACATCGTCCGGAACCTCCGTGAGTGACCCATTTTCGAGTATTAGGAAGGGGCTAGACTTTAGAAAAGAAAATTTATGGGCAAGGAATGATGGCCAGGAAACAGGATCGACAATTTCGGATGAGAGGAATAATTGCGAAATAAGATTAAAAAATAAATCGTTTCTAGCGGGTTGAAAGACGCCCGGGAACGCGAACAAACAAGAATTTTACTGATTAGGCATCGATGTGCGGGGAGGCGGGGGAGACTCGGGGGGAGACTCGGAAAAAAGAACAGCTAAGGCACACAAGCAAACTAGTACTCATTCTCTATTTTGCTTGCTCAGAAGCGGGATAAACGACCGGGATGTTCTTATGCGAAACACGCGGGCGTTCTCTAATAGAAGCGTTGTGGAATCCAGAATATGAAAATGGGATGTTTTGATATTACATGAGTTACTAAGAGTACGTTTAAGAATCATAGGCGCCTATTTTTGTATATGCCGTCCCTCAAATTAGTCTGGTGATCATGGTCGCAAATGGAGACAGAATATGCTGTCGATAAGGATGACGAGGACGATGTCCAACACATACCGGGAAGGGAACAAAACTTGGGGAATTTTACGAATTAAGCATCGATGTCAATGTGAAGCGGGGGAGACTCGGGAGTGATTCGGCAAAAAGAACAGAAAGGCCTTAAGCAAACTGTACTCATTCTCTATTTTGCTTGCAGAAGCGGGCCTAAACGCCGGGATGTTCTTATGCGCATTTTCACGCGGGCGTTCTCTGCATTTGAATCGTTGGGGGCCCATCCCGGAGGGGATGAAAATGGGATGTTTTGTATTGCGTTACATTAGTGTTATAGGTGTAATGGTTTATAGCAGTTCTAGAGTAGTTTAAGAATCAAGGCGTATTGGCGTTATGCTCCCTCTTGTCGGTTTGGGTCGCAAAGGGGAGAAAAGAATTGCTTTTCGATAAGGATCGAGGGTTTCCGAACACATACGCGCCGGAATAAAATTTTTTTACTTGTAGCGAAGTATCTGTGCAAAAATGTAAAGCAAATATACCTAGTTTGCGTTTAGAATCCCTTCAACTCTTGCGCCAGTCAGGATTGGTGAGCCCACTTCGCGTAGTCGCGTCCCGCGTATCCATGTTGGTAGTCAAGCTATTAAAGGAGCCATGAAGACAAAACACAAGTTTGTGTTATTCGAAAGATTTAGTGTTTTATAGTGCCCCCAACGCTTTTCCGAATGCAAACGATGCTTTATTCACTGAGAAATTCATTAATTAAAGTTAAAATTTTGATTTCCCCGCTAAATCGTGCGTTTTTGTGGTCTGCAATGACATCACAGGGCCTTGTTCACCGTTAGTGAACCTAGATGGCACCACCACACCGCGGCAAGCCGTTTTCTGCCTTTGGTTTGTTTGTGAACGTATTTGTACCTGGCTTGTTTTGTTCATGGAGACAATCGTTTCGTGAAACATGGTGCTCACTCGACAAATACGGTCACGTAAGATATTGTCGCTTGCGCCAATCGGCCAAGTGTCGTCTGAAACAACCCTAAAGGCCCGCAGTCCTGTGCAGCTAAACCAAGCATAGTGCACGCAGTGCCATCAGCAGTATACGCATCGGTACATCTATGTTTACGTGTGATTTCGTAACTTCCACTGTTTGTCCCACCGTCCTTAAGGCTTTAAAAAGAATGTGCCCTAAATTTAAGCGCAAATAGCTCGTTCGGCAAGCTTATAGGCTCTGCCTAATTTGCGTTTGCTTTTTCCGCCCTCCACCAATCGCACAGCTGTCTGGTATGACGTCATAGGTTCTGTCGCGGGAAACGAGCTGGGGAGTCGCATGGCCATTCCCTTTTTTCCTAATTATGTAGCTTATTTCAGCGAAGTTTACGTTAAAAGTGGTGTCAGTATGATCCTAACGAGGCAATATTTTTAATGAACCAAACTTGTGTTTTCTCTTCATGGCTCCTTAAAGGGACCCTTCAACAATTTTCCTTTTTTTTTGCAATCCTAAATGCTTGCAGCACGTAGTCACCCAACGCGCCCAATACTTAGATTAGGGGGTCGCAAAGTATCTCAGCCAAAAATTACTGCTTTTAGCCCATCAGATAACTTGTAAACTCGCTTAAAAGATTTTTTCTCTCTTTCCCGTTCTGACGTTCTTCGACCGCTCGAATTACGTCACTAAGGCCATGTAGCGGTTGTTGGCCGGTTTTCCTTCAGTTTCAGCAATGAACACTTTTCGATAGCCACTTTTAAAACCCATAAAAATAAAGCAGAAATGAAAGGCGTATCTGGTGCGACGAGCGAATCATGCAGTGCCGCTCCGTGCTGGCGGTAACTATAGCTTTCGCAGGGGTTCGAGACGCGAAGGAAAGAGTGAAAGCGCTTATCGAAAGTGTTGCAGAGTCCGTTTAGTTCAAACGAGCTGTCAGCGCTCTACTTGAACTGCGCTGTAGGTTATTTCACTGAAAAGGCATAACATCAGAGCACTCTTTACGACTATCCAACCAATGCTACCGTTGGCTGACGCGAAAAAAAAAAATAAGACGTTCTTCCCTGGCGTCATTTCCCCCCCCCCCTCCCCCCATATGTGTCAAATACGGGAAACCGCTCCTGCAATCAAATCATTTGTCATCACGTTTTAGTCGTGAAAACTATATCTGAACTATTGGAAAAAATATGCAATGGTTGTTTTTCCCTTTTCGTGGTCCTGGTGAACCATTCCCAATTTCAGCTTCGATGGCTGTTTAAGCCCGCATCGTTCTTTCCAGCCTATCAAGTATTCGGGTCCTGGTCAAACTAAAATTTGACATCCCCGCTTACGAATTCGGGATCTGTTCCCCATGAAGTCATCGCACCATACCTGGATACCCGAACCCTCCCATTGGTCCGTGCTTACGGGATGAAGTATCTAATTGTCGGAGGCAGGCCTACACTGCCACTCATAATTATTTCACGTCCTGTTGGCCAAGCATAGATATTTTGCAGTGAAAAGATAAATGATTGCTCGGTTTCTGTCCAGTTCAACACGATAGCAAAAATTATTTGTTTTCCTTCGAAAGACAAAGATTAAAGTAATCTTATTCTCGATTTTATAAGGACATTGCCATCTGTAGGTGGGCGTGGTAATGGTATTTGCGTTACCTGGAAGACGCCGCGCCAGAGTAAAGATCGGCCTTGACTGCAGTGGGTGTGAACACGTCCACGTGGCGAACTAGGCGGTAGCCTAACAGGTTCAAAACCACCACCGGGCTGCTCTCCTGCACCAGCTGCACGAGCGGTTCGACGAAGCCCTCCGGCTCGGCTCGCACCGCTCCGACTTCAGCTTTCACGCCCATCAAAGCCGCATGCAGGAAAGGCCGCGGCACCATGGCAGCCTCGGCAGCCCGCTGATGATGGTCTCGCAGCCCGCTCAGCTGGCGACCAAGGTCAGCAACGTCCTCCGCCAAACGGCGATGCGCCGAGCTGTTGCGTCGCAGGGCCAACATGGCGTCCATAACGTCTTCTGCGTGATCCGGGCCAACGAGGTCACCGGGTTTCAGCCGCACCGTACCGTCCGTCAGCACGTCAAGGTCGAACAAGGGCGCAACTGCCATGAGACGCAACAAGTCTCCCGCCGCCTTCCACACGTCCTGCAGCGCACCGGTATGGCCGTAGGGCCAGCCGTCCAGGCCGGTCAATTTGAGCAGTTCCTGCAGCGGTTCTTTTCCCTGCCGGCTGAGCGTGACCAAGTCGACGCAGTCCTTCCAAAGGCGCCTCGAGGCTGACGCCACTGGAAGGTCCTTGTCGGGGCTCCCGATGCCCTTGAAGAAGGACAACAGCCAGAGCTCGGTCAGCTGAGCCAGCTGCTCGTCCACCGTGCCGTTCGTTCCTCGCTGCGAGCACACGTGGCCGTAGAAGTTGCTGCACGGAAGCACGCTCGGATCCAATGAACGGACGAGCTTCACCACCTGCTTGCTGCACAGAGGGCTCTGACAGGGGGCGTCCATGACGACTCCGGTGCGCACGGTGGGAGCGACATCCCCCTTGTTCCACGGGCTGAACATCCACGGCGGCTGGCCCGTGTCGATCTCGGGGTCTTCCTCCGCGCCGGAAGGGGATGCGTGATCGCGCCTGGCGTATGTAATGAATCCCGCAGATATTCCGACCAGGGTGGCCACCAAAAGGGCGACATACAGCACGACGGGCTTGCGCTGGTTAAAGTTCTTGACGAAGTCACCGTATGAGTGACCTAATCGTCTTGACATTGATAAATTGGATGATTGAATTTTCGGAGGTGTCGAGTCACGATTCCACTCGTCAAAGAAAGGAGCCTGCCACAGAGTTGTGACATGCGTGCCTGAACTTGAGTTGTAGTCTGTTCCAGAGCTCTTTGAGCGCTGACTCCCCTGTTCGCTCGCAATCGTAAGGGTAGACTTGACGCCCGCCGAAGTTGTCCGCCACGTGCTGTCCTGCGTTTCTTCTTCCACTGGCGCAAAGGTCGTTGGAGCTGAGACAACGCGAGTTGGGGCCAGGGCCGGCGGTTGCACTACACAGGTAGCCTCTGGAGGAGGGGCGGCCGCAATAGCGATCGCAACGTGAGGCGGAGCGTGCTCGCCCGCAATGTTTTACCAACAACGTTGACTGTGGGCTGCAAGGTGTTAGTTTCAGCCACATCGAAGGCAGTAGCGAAGGATCCGCCCCAGGAGGTGGACCCTGAGATGGCAGGGACGCCTTGTGTGCTGGGTGTGGCCGCAGTTAGCTTTCGACAACTCTTCGAAGACACGCCCACCTGGACTCCTTCAGTCTGGCAAGTAAGCGTCTCTAAACGCCCGGGTGAACGCGTAAAAACTATAGGTGGTGCAAGTCTCACGCATTTGGCACGCTGCTCTGATACCCCACATGGAACGGGCGGCCGTCCTCGAAGCGGTGGCCCCAGCAGTTTGGAGTACGCCAAGGCCTTATGCGTAGGTGCCGCCGTAGGTGACATGTACACTGGCGTCGTGGGCCGCTGAAGGACCATAAATGACTGAGGCTGCTGCTGTTGAATGACTGTTGGTGATACTAACGGAGCAGACGGAAACGGATGATTGAAGATGCCCAGTGGTCCTCCGTATCTGGCTCTTCGGTTGGGCGACAGAGACCTGGACCTCCACCGAGGCCTGGACCTGCAGGGGAGGGACCCAGGCCGTGCAGATGTGTCAATGGAAGCAGGAGCGAATGCAGCGCTTTGAGGCGGCCGGCCGACCCGCTTAAGAGGCAGCTCGAGGTCAATGGAAACTGATCGTCCGTGTTGCTGAGGTGCAGGCGTTTCGGTTATCGCTCCCGATGGTGAGCCGGCATTGAGATCACACAAACATATGGGCCCACCTCGGCCATCGCTGCCAGCGCCTACCACGCTAGAAACCGGCACAAGTGAACCTGGGTTTAAGGATACCTTACTAGCGTGGCGGCCAATGCGTGCTGAGAGAATGTGGTGGTCCACTTCATCCGAAGCCCGTATATCCGGTGGCACGCTCGAACGACGCCGTCCGATGCGCGCGCGAATCAGAGGGGTATCGCTGTCAACACGCTCAACTGATTGGGGACGATACCATTTTTCCCGCGGTGAGCGGCTTTCATTTTCGTGTTGAAACCGCTCATTTCCGCCGGACGGACCCTCTTCTATTTCCCTGACCGATGGGTGTCGGCGGCCACGTTCCCGCGAAAAGCGTTCTCTTTTACATTCAATTTTAAGCACCCCTTCAGGACTGCCATGATTGCCAGGTGAGGAAGATCCACTCAGCGCGACTGTTTCGCCATGCTTGTCACGATTTTTCAAGAACGCTCGGCTTTTCCCGCCGACGCGACGCAGTTCCCCACCTTCACAAATATGTATATTTCGTCCGTCTGAGTAATGCATACTCCGTGGATAGCGACAGGGCTCAGGTTCTTCGGACGCACTCGCACTGGCGCTGACAACACTTACACGTTTGATTATCGGCGACGAAGAAAACTCACTGCTGTCGTCTGTGGTTTCTCGGTTCTTCAGCATCTTGCCGTTACCTGCCGCTGTCTCGTCAGAAGAAAAGCGGGGCTCTGAGCACCTCGAGGCACCCTGGGAATCTTCTTCCATGGTGTCTTCCATGGTGTCTTCCATGGTGTCTTCCATGGTGTCTTCTCTCCCCGTCCGCTTTGCGGATGCTTCAGTCTCCACACTACGATCCAAGCCCACCTCAATGTTTTGGTTAGCTGTTACACCCATGCTTGATCGCGTTCTCGGAAGGACCGGAGCAGTGAAGTTCGTTTGTGATGCGATGGACTGTAAATCTGTCGGTTTACGGTTACGAAGGACAACATTTGTAAGGAAATGGACTTTTCTCTTCGTGGATGTCGAGCCACCCCGCCCACGTTGCTCTATGACACGTTCGGAGCTTTCAACCGCCGAGGTTTCACCGCTCACGACTGCACCAGGTGTCGAAACCCCATCTCCGTGTAAATGATATGCGTCGGCTTTGTCTTTCTTCTCATACCTCGGTCGGTTCCGCTGACTGGCAGGCCGCTTGCTTCGCCCTCGGCGATCCGAGTCGCTTTCCGTTTCAAGGCGTGTTTTTGCTGTACCTCGTTGCTTCGAGCCTTCCCTGGACCTGCCCTCATGGCTCCCCTTGGATTTGCTGCGTGTTTTTCGAGTTGTTTTATTCGTACGCTTCTTGTTATCATCTGTTTTCTTTAGAGACAAAGTAGCGCTCTTTAGAGAGTGCTTCTTGGAGCCGGTCCCGTCGTGGCGATCGAATGCGGTGGGGTCTACCACGCTGTTGTTCACCCGGAACGTAGGCCATTTGCCTTGCGGTTTGTATACCCACTGCGTTTCTGTAGTAACGTCTCCAGTGATCGACTCCAGCAAGGAGCATACTGTCGAGACACCTTCCAGGCTACTGCATACCCCGGCGCGCTGATCGTACGACGACCTGCTCCTGCTCACCGGAGAAGCGTAACCCCTACGCACGGACATAGCTCGCGGACGATGCCAAGACGAGAGGCGGTCCTGCCCCCTCCCGCTCACCTGTGGTGAAGACTGAGTCCTGGCAGCAGGCGGCAATCTCCACCAAGATTGTTTCGGTGAGCGAGGGGAACGACGCCTTGGGGATGGGATCTCTAACTTAATTTCGCCGGCTTCAAATACCTCCGTGAGGTTATCCACGACGTCTTGAACCAAGCGGATGTCGGGGTTGTCAAGCTCTTCGTTATTCCGTTGCTCACTATCGCGAAACTGTTCGCGCTGGCGACTTTGTCTGGACCTGGATCGCGGGTTAACGCGGTCGCCACGAGCGTCGCGTCCATCCTTGTTTTCCTTAAATTCCTTTCTAGGGACTGCACACCGTCCTCGTCGATGAGCCTGTAACGCGACCGCTCTCGTGACTCCCTGCGCTTCTTTTCTTGACGGGGAAGCCTCCGATCGTGGCGTTGTTCGCGTCTAAACATACCGCGACCGTAGAGCTGGCCACTGCTTTCGCTCTCTTCGGGGAAGGCCTCTACTCTCCGAACAACAACAACCTCCTCAGCTACTCTCGGTCTCGGCCGGGCTCTCCCGGGCCTCTACTTTTCGAACGACAATCTCCTCGCTAGTCTCGGTCTCGACCGGGCTCTTGCGAATTCTGGACTCGTACACAGGAAAGGCAGTGATGACGTCGGGGCCAATTTTCTCGCCCCAGCCGCCTAGAGGCACCACGTCGAATTTGTAGGATCCGCCGAGCTCTGCTTCGGTGCCGGCTGGCCGCTTTTCTGCATCCCCCTTCTCCTTTTGAAGTTCCTCATCATTCGCCCAGAGGCTCTTCGGGCTAGACTTCCCGAACGAACGGTGTTCGCCCGTGGCTGCGGATATACGGGCCGCCCGTGCTTCCGAACGGCTGCTCTGCTTGGACAACGCATGGCTGTCTCTACCTGGCTGCTCGCAATTTGGGACAGGTGATGAACCGGGTGAGAGAATTTCAGGGGTGTAGCTCCACTGTGCACCGCTGCTGGCCGGTGTATGAACGGGCTCAATTCCAGAAGACGCAATGTGCCCTCTCTCTGAAGACGAAGGGCTTTCGTCTCTTGAGGATGAAATAGTAGGCCAAGTCGTCGACGCCGGGCTGCCCTCGTCGCTTGGCCGGCGCGTCGTGGCCCTCCCAATCATGGCGGCCTTGCGGTCAAGCCGGTCGGTGACCCTTACATGAGCGACAGACGAGTCGCCCAGCGCGTCTTGTGGCGCTCCCGCGGCGTCTTCTGCTGACCTCAAAGGGAGGACCGCTGGCGCGCCGGCCGTGACGCGAAGGGACGACTCAGGCCGGCCGCCGGCACACGCGATGGATTCGGAACGTCGCGCGGACATATTTTCTTTTGATGGTGATGATGGTGTCTGGAGCGTGGCGCGTGCTCGCTGCCTCGCTTTCGTCAAGTTCTGTTTTCATTATGTTTAATATTATCATAACCGTAATTATGGGTATCACTGTGGTGATTGCGACCAAGCTGCCTGGTTGTCATCTTAAAAAGTGGGAAAAGGGCTAATCATGAAACAGGTCTATATGCCTTGCAGCAAAGGGTACCCATTTTTAACTCTGCCCATGGCTCCCCTGACAACGCGTGGTGTGTGATGCTCATGATAGAACGCAGCTGATAATGGTGATAAGAGGTATACAGAAAATGATAATGTCGCTACAAATGTATGAGTGAGTGAGTGAGTGAGTGAGTGAGTGAGTGAGTGAGTGAGTGAGTGAGTGAGTGAGTGAGTGAGTGAGTGAGTGAGTGAGTGAGTGGAACTTTTAATTGAGAGAGAGAATTAACGTTTAATAGAGCAAACGGGTGTTCGTTGAGCCTTCACTCGGTGGGGTGGGTTCGCCTCAGTCCAGGTACCCTTGAGCCTTGGCCGCAGACCTGGCATGCGTGCCCAGAAAGATCCGGTCAGCGTGATGGGAGCTGGTCAGCAGGACCTCGCACTGCTCTGTGGAAGGGTTGGGATTGGGGATGAAACTAAATTAAAAAAAAAAGGTGGGTGGCCTCTTGTCAGCCCAGAAAGCCGCAAGCTGTCGCCGCTCATCGGACCCGTGAGCACAAGTGTATCAAAACGAAAAAAAAAGCGATTATAAAATTGTGGGCTGTACATACCTGTACATACACTATTTTCGGCTAAGCGTGCGTACCAGAAACAGCCATCACGACGCATTGTGAACTGTTTGAGCCTCTACGCTCCCTTTTTTATTGGAATAGAGGTGAAACACGGGACAGCCCGAGGTTTCTGCCTTCGCCGCAGACTCACCGCTTCAGACAGGGGTGAGGGTCAGGCTGGTCACATATCGCGATGCCACGCACCACCGCCGCCTTAGACGTCAAAAGTGTCCCTCGGTGCACCTCACCCTCAATCGCCGATAATCCGTGAAATTGGAGCAGAATACAAACTTTGCCGCTTCCCGTTTTGTGTAATAGGAACATGCCGGAGGGTTAGTCGTACAGATAAATGCAACTGTGCCGCGCACAGGCTGCAACCTCGACCATATAGTATGGGGCTGTCGAGACAAGACTCCCGTCCCTGTCATATGGATATCTTCAACATGTCTTGAGCAATGGGGAGGCCGCGATACTCAGCTCACAACTTAAAATTCAGGAAGCGGTCATCCAGCTGGCGGAGGGCGCCACCATTGCCTACAGGTTCCTGACCGTCGTTTTTTTTACCGTCAGGAGCTGCAGCACCGCAGCTCCGGGCAGATTCCCCGCTTTTCAGCGATGACAATAAAAGTTTTTTCACTCACTCACTCACTCACTCACTCACTCACTCACTCACTCACTCACTCCTTGTTTGGAATTGAACCAAGGCATACTCAAGGAGACGACGATCTAGACATCGCCGTAAATTATTTACTGAACTACAATCAGTAAATTAGCCCTGCAGACAATCCCCCCTCATGGGTCCGTGCCAAAAACATTGAGTGCATCATCACCATCATCACAGCTTGTGGGCATGTGCCAAACACCTCTGTGAAATCATCATCACCATCATCATCATCATCATCATCATCGCCCCCTCTTACACGAAATTATATTCCAATGCGAGTACAAGCCCGGTACTTCCTGCATGCATTAGCGCCATCTACTGGTTCGTTTTGAACCCTGCCGCTGCTCATAAAACGAGTCCAGTTTCCCTTGGCGGCGTCGAGATAGACGCCGGTTTTGACGCCAACTACCTGTGTTCGAACGCCAGCGGTTCTAACATTTTTCCTTCCTTTTTTTTACTTTAAAAACGTTTACCGATATCAGTTCTACGCGCTGTTGTCATAACAAAATATGGTTTGGCATCTTTTAGGTCAGTTTAAGTCTGGAGCACGGCTTATTACCCCGTTTACTTTGCGTCCTGCATTACGCTGGAGGTGCCGGGCTCTTTCCTACATGCGAACTGAGTATCACATTCGTGACATCGTCCCAACTGCCAACGTCACAATATCGTGATTAAATGAGCCCCTTTTCTGGAGTGCCGTCTTGTGGTACAATAAGAACTCCACTAAAGTGACGTCCACTGGTGTTCCGTAAGAAAACGCCGCGACTGGATACTTCGCTGTCCCTAACGCAACGTAACGTAAATTTCTGACATACCCCAATCTAACGAACAGGATGTAATCATTTATATGCCCAAAGCACGTTTCGAAGAAGTGCTATTCGTATCACGGATCTGACTCGGAACCTCCACACCTCCAGGGGAGACGCCAGTCCTCTCAGCTTAATCTTAAATACTCTAATACCGTTTGACGGCATTCCAGACACCACCTTATATAGATGGCGGTGATTATTGGTAGTTGTACGGTGGCCATGACGGCAGTGGGGATGAGTAAGCTGCCAGTTCTCAATGTAGGTAATAAACTTCTCACACTTCCACTTACAGGAGTGCACTCGCAAAGTATAACAAGGCAGCTGAAAAAAATTCTCCGGGCACTTAAGCCTGCTTACGTGGCGATACTTACCAACAACTCATTTCGTGCTACGTCGCATTTGCGTCTCTTCGATTTCGTTTCCCCGTATTCCGGCGCGAGCTACATGCTCCTTTACAGCTACCTTGTGCTTGCGTCTTTTTACACGCTTTCGCTTCTTCTTTTGGCGCAAAATACCGAAACAGACGGGCTGATAACATACACACCAGAGTTTTCCCAGAATGGTAGCTCTGACGGCTTGGGTGCACCTGTTCTGCTCACGGGCAGTCATGCTCACTTGTGACGCGGAGCATTTTAAAGACGATAGTATTTCATGGGATACCTAAACGCAGAAATTTTGGTCTGTCTGTATGTTTGTGTGTGTGTTTGGTCTGTGACTCGATTCAGCCACCTGGCCAAAGTGAAATAAAATCTGCGCAATGGTCTTATATACTCACAGCCAAATCTAAACGTCTAAGTCCAGTGTCAGTGTTCATACGTGTCAACATTGTTGAACAAGAACAAGGCATTACGGAAATATAAGGCAGAAAATCAATAGATAAGTAATATTTGCAGTGCTCCTTTAATATAAAATTTATGAATGCTTGGTGTTTGCAATAGCAAATGAAAAACTACATCAACGGCAGAAAACCGTCGCCTGCTATTGCCAGCGCTACCTTCTGGCGGCATTTAAGAAATCAAACTGCAATAACAACGAAACGTTCCACTATATGAGATCCACGTTCCGCTTGGAGCACTCGTGCAGTGTGGCATCGTGGTTCTATAAATGACTTAGTAGGGTGCCTCGATTCACGCGCGTCTCCGTCGTACGGCATCGCGGCACCCCACTGGAGCTGTGGAACGCGGTAAACTTAAATTGACTTGAGCAAACCTCTAGCGTGTTGTCTTGGGAGGAACGAGACGGGAGAGGAACGGCATGAGAGGGGAACGGGTAAGAGAAGGGAGGCATTTACTTTCCAGGTGCGCCAGTCGACTATCGTCTTTCGTCGACACTTGCAACGAAAGGAGCAGACACGCGGCCTTTTTTTCCACCGCTGGCAATGTGTGGATGGTACTGCAGTGGTAACACAATGGGCTAGACCCCCAGATCAATTTTCATGCGCAGTTAAATGGCTCTTTGAAACACTCTTTACAGGGTTGGCCACTTCTAATACGGAAAAAGCGCTACAACAACGACGGTTTTCCGCACAATGGGTCCTTAAGGATTCCGCCTGACTAAAACGGCGGGAAATGTACGGGACATGAGATAGCTTAACATGAAGATGGGTCCGTGCTGCTAACTGTCAACCAATTAGCCAACTTATTTTATACTTTAATAAAAGGCAGTGATGGTGATGAACGCCATCCGACATCTCCTGTTGATGAGGTTAATCACGAACCTTTTCATGATAGGGACAACGCCGTATCAGGTGAGAGGGTGCAGCGTTAAACATGCGCAGACCATCGTTCGGAGCGCGATTGGTGTTGTGTACGGAATTTTATTGTCATGCGGGTTTGGGTAAGTGGGTCAGACTGGATGAGGTTTCAACGCACGTTAAAACCATATTTACTTTAAACGTCGATAAGGAATGCGACTAGCGCCAACCTTTATTCGTTTTTCGGACCTGAAGTGGAACGAAAAACCGTCCAAATAAAAGAGCAGTCCGAAAAACTCGCGAGCCGCAAAAACAAACTTTATTTCGTTTAAGTAGGTCTGAAGAAGTAGCGAATGGTTCCTTGCCTTAAATTACTCCTTCGCGTGAGAACGTGTGCTTGTGTCTCTGCTAGCGTCACGTTTTCTTTGTAAACATTGTGCAACAACGACAAAGCGTTGGCAATGTCTTGCGTGACGGTTGCAGGCAGTCGGGAGTGTCGGGCCACGTATGACCCGTTTTCGACTTTCGAGATTGCCTCCGGAGACTTGGCACAGGTAATGTAATCTGCTGGCTGCGAAGCGACTCTTCAAGAGGCTTAAATCTGATTCTAGCAAAACGATCGACAGGCCATCAGGTCGACGGACTCATCTTCATTAAAGTAGCTACGCAGAGGGGATTACGTTAAACGTGACCTATAGAGATACTTGTTTAATTGTGAAACCCGACAACGGATACTGGTTAAAATAACCTCAAGGTTACGGGAAGGGCACCAATCTGGTTTCCACAGAAATTTAAGGTGGATGAAGGTCTGCCAATTATAATAAAACGCATTCCTGCTGGCCTTGAAGTTTTAGCATTGTATGATACCTTGCCGCCGTAATTAACGTGGTTGGCTGGATGACTTCTACGACTGTCCCAGAGAGCGCTATCCATGCAATCGAGTCAGCAGATGATGATGCTATGATGATGATGATTATGATGATGATGATCCTCGGTGAATGGTACATACCCACCCAAACAGGGGATAGGCAACATATCAGGGGCATGAAAATGTTATTTATTTACAGGCTCCCGTAAATAGTAAATTTGAGAGGTTGGCAACACTGTGTGCAGGTAAAATCCAAGATTAAAAAATACAATTGGGAAGACCTCAAACCGATTACGCAATTTTCAGCGTAAAGAAATCCAATCACAGCGGAAATCGATTTGAGTTTTCTATGAAGCTTAGATGGGCTGAGCATACATCGCGGCGGCAGAACCCCGTCTCAGACGCCCCAAGCGAAAGGAGACTCGGAACAGATAATTCAATTCCCAGGCTACGAAGCGGACCTTCAAGAAGCTGAAATCTGATTCTAGCAAAATGTCGACAGGCCATCAGGTTATGGTCGACGGACTCATCTTCATTGCAGTAGCTACATAGAGGAGATTGCGTTCAATGTGACCTATATATATACCTGTTTAATTAGGGTGCACGACAGCGGATAGTGGTTAAAATAACCTCGAGGTTACGAGAAGGGCCCCAATCTAGATTCCACGGAAAGTTAAGGTGATGAAAGTCTGCTGAAGATAATAAAACGGATTCCTTCTGTCCTTGAAGTTTTAGCATTGTATGATACCTTGCCGCCGTAATTAACGCGGTTGGCTGGATGACTTCTACGACTGGCCCGCCCAGAGAGCGCTATCCGTGCCAACGAGTCTGCAGCATCGTTTAAAGAAATCCCCGCATGCCCAGGAACCAAAAGAAGATTAACCTCAGTCAGATGAGGTGGCACAAGAGATCTAAATGTCCGTTGGAGAGGGGAATCTTTAGGAGCAGTTAAGGCAGAGCGGACTGAAAGAGAATCTGTGATTGCAACCGGAGATATAATCGATGCACCTAACTTCTGTAACACCGATACGATCACCAAAAATTCAGCATAAGATATGGGGATGAAATCGTCTAGACGAAGCGAAAAGAACCAATTCAGGGAGGCAGAATAGATACCTATTACTGACTTTTCTTCGCACTGTGCAGGCATTTGTGGCAAGAATCAAATCAGGCTGAATGAAGGCCAAATGATGTTCGAGGGGCGTATTGAGTAGATGAGAAGGCAATAATTTGGCATTTTTGAGGAAGATGTTGCGAAAGTTCACCTTGAGGGAGTACTTCTATTAATAAGATGAGTGATCCTATTGATCAGTACCCGTAATGGCGAAATAAAGCTATGTACTAAGATACATTGCGAGCGACACTATCGAGACCACTGAAGTACATAAAATCGGGAGCCGGTTCCGTAATAAAGATGAACTTCGACCTGTTAACCACAGATTCATAGGCTCGTACGAAGGTAGTCACCGTGAGTATACGATATCTGGTTAACAGGGAGGGATGCGGGCTTACATATACGATTAGCCGCACATTTAGGCAAACCTAAACAGCAGCGTAGCGCCTGCCGTTCCAGGAGGACCATTCGATGGAGCTTTTACGTCGCAGCCCCGGAGAATAACACGCATGCAAACTCTAAAACAGGGCGAACATATATCCAGTATATCATAAGAAGTGTGTTCCTGCGCATACCTTTACTTCAATGGCTGAGACGCCGCAACATTCCTACTGCACGTGCTCCTTTAACAGCTGTAATAGCGAATGGCGGTGAGCGCGACCACGGGCGGCGCTGCGAAGCGCCCCTCCGTGACGTCGGCTTAGGGATTCTCTCATCTGTCGTCTGCTTCACTCGGGCTCGCTCTCCCTGCTGTTTCATTGCGTTCGGTTGACGTCTGATACTTGTCCGCACAATATTTTCGTGTGCGTAACTTTTTATCATAATAATACTTAAAATCGCATACACTAGCTCAAGGCATGATTTAAAGCATAGTTTTGCATACCGCTACGGAAGAGGCATTGCCGGCGTCGCCAAATTCCTTGCGGACCCGTTCCTGTGCGGAGCGCGAAGAGTGTGAGCTAGGCGTCAGCTTCTGTATTAAGCAGGCTTTCGAACAAAGGCACAGCCAGCTGCTAGCAACCGATAACAGCTAAAATACAAGACCAAAACAAATTCCAGGCCTTCGGGGCTGTCGGCTTTGGCAGAAGGCCTTACGATTCCGATAATCTAATGTAAGATGAAACAGTTTTTGAAATCTTTCCGAATGCTCGAAAGTATTGTATCACATCACTTTACATGGTCATGGAATGAAAGTATGCCGACATGCACTATTGGCTGCAAAAACTGTAGGTTGAGTTCCAAATAACTTACTGTGTGTACAGGCGCGTGCTGGTTTTCTACCAGCCTTCTAACCAGTATGGAGGTTTACTTAGCGAAACGAGTCATGTCTACGGCAAAGATACAGTACCACTATGTTTGTTCAGACCTGGAGGGATATTCTAGTACAGTTTTCCACAGCCAGATCTTCCCAATACAGATATGCGTTATAGGAAAACTGCACTCAGGAGGAGGAGGAGGAGGAGAAGGGGGAGGAGAAAAAACTAACAGTAAAATCTAACTGATTATTGGGCCGGGTCCTCAGTCCAGGACAAGAGAGTAAGAGTAATTTTCTTCAATTCATAGAACGCCATCCCGAGTAGACCAGGAATTTGTTGGTTACGCCTGAAAGGGTTGGAAAACAATAAAGAGCTACTTGGAAATGTTCATCGGTTTCGATTCTTGTAATATATGCACGTATACTATTTATTGCGTTCGTTAGCGAGTATATGAAGCCCTGAACACAGTAACCATGTCATAATTGTTCGGGTTGAGAGTTACTTCGTTATGATAACGATGGTTACCATAGAAATTCGGAGCACAAAAGCCGCCTTTGAGTACTCTGGACAACGTTGTCTGGGTCGCGATCGCGGTGGCTTAGCACAAACCTTCTCATTGTATTTGCATCTGAAGAAACAACTCACACTGCGGATATGCACCTTCTTGAACGCAGCCTAAACGAAAGCCAATTTGTGAAGAATGTACTGTACGCCATACAGCCTGAATAAAATATCCACACGATCTTTGTGAGCCTCCCAAACATCTCCAAACCTACGAATAAGACGTTCGTGACGGTGCAGAAAAAATAATGCGTTGGGCTCAGTGGAAAAAAAAAAAAAACATTCATCTGATACAAGTCTACAACAACGATAGAAATAGAAGACAGCCGTTTTATTTCCTGCTGTGCGATGCGCGTGTAGGGGCCCGCTGCTTGGTACGTAGCATTAGACTGTTGAGTCTTCATAAGAGCGTCTCAAAAGTACTGTAGGGAAGCCTACGCATTTTGAATACTTGTCGAGAGCTCTGAGCGCTGAACCTCGCAAATAAGCTAAAAAAGAACGAGTTATGCATGATTTTCTGACCGATGCTCTGAAGAAAGTTGTTCTCTCTCCTCGTGGATGCAGCTTGAAATTATTCAGATATGTCAGAAGGTGACAAAAATAACTCGATTACTAGAAATACGCTTTTTGAGGAACTAATGCATCAAAGCGGGCGATTTCTGGCACAGGCACTGCTTCCCCTCACAAGCGGGGTGTAGCAGACGACAGCGGTCCCGAGTCCCTAAGCCGACGTCAGAGCCAGGGAGAGAAGAGAGAGAACGATCTTTAATGAAGTCTGGCGATGTTAGCTTGGCTAAAATGCCTAACTTGCTACGCCAGTTGACGACGTGATGAAGATGCCACTCAAACACCTCACCGCCATGTGGGCTCCAGTCAAGCCCGCTGGAATATATGATCCCAAGATACTTTAATCAGCCAACCTGTGGGATGATGTATTGGCGATAAAGAGTGATATTTACTGGCGTAGACGCTGGAAAGACTAGTAATGAACATTTACTGGCGTTAATAGAGAGATCAGTAGTGCCTAGCCGGGAGTCTGAGAATATTTAAATATGATTGCAGTGAGAAGTAAAGGAATGGAATATCAGACTCTACAGGAGAAAGATACAATATCATGTATGTATTCCCAAAACCACAGGGACCGCGTTAAAAAGCGCAGGCGACCGAACTGCCCCTTGCGGCACTCCTCTTGTTTGCGGCCGCCTAGAGGAACAAGTACTACCCTTAGCACAACGTAATCGTCCATCTTATAGAAATCCACAAGGTCACGCTATTATGTGTATCTGAAAGTTTAAGATGACTAATCTAGACAGCAAGCTGTGATATTCGACACTGTCGTAAGCTTTAGCTATATCTAGTCACCAAAGCAGCAACCTAGCTATTGCGACGGGCAAATTTCATACGGCTTTTAATGTCGACGTGCGCACTGCGTTGAAATCTTATTCGTTTTCACCAATATCATTCCCATCAAATCGATAGTAATCATCATCATCACACTCAGGTCTACTGCAGGACGTAGGCCTCTGCCATTGACCTCCAACCACTCCCGTCCTGCGCTGCTCGAGTCCACAGTTTACCCCTAATTTCTCTATTCCATCCCTCCAAAGGGTTAATGGCCTTCCTCTTCTAGACCCATCTCTTAATATACACTCTGTTACCCAGCCACGGCCTCTGAATCATCCAGCGGCCGTGCCACTGTCCACCGGTTGTAGGTTCGTCTCACTACATGGCCAGCCCAAGTCCATTTCTTTGCCTTTATTTGAATTATGATATATTCTACTCTAGTTTCTTCTCTGAAACAGATAGATCGTTTCCTGTGCCTGAGTGTTATTGCCAAGATTGTTCGTTCCATGGCCCATTTGGCTGACCTAAGTTTGCTTCCTAGTTGTTTAGTAAGGTTCCAAGTTTCAGCTTCGTATGTCATTACCAGCTGTATGTATGCACTGATGGTGGATCTTTCTTTTCAGTGGCAGGGGTGGCTTACTTTTGATTATTTGAGAGTGCTTGCCGAGTGCTCCCCAACGCGTAGTTATTCTGCACCGGATTTCTCTCTCGTGGTAGTGGTCAAGACTAACCATCGTGTCCTGAGGTAGTTATATTCTTTTACTTCTTGAAGCGTTTCGTTTAATAACCTGAAGAGGACGTCTTTGGTATGCGTATTCCTCATTACTTTAGATTTATTCATATTCATTTTTATCCCCACGCCGTGCTTTCTGATTGCAGTTCCTCAAGCATTGCTTGCAGGTGTTCTGCAGTCTCAATTATCAAGACTATGTCGTCCTCAAACCTCAAATGCCTCAAGTATTCCCCGTTTATCCCTAATCCTATTTCTTCCCAGTCAAGCTTTCTAACTACCCCCTCCAGATATGCTGTGAATTGTTACGGCGAGATTGTATCTCCCTGTCTTACTTCCTTTCGTATTGGAAATTTATCGCTTCTATTGGGGGGGGTTATCCCACCCGTGTATTCCTTATAAACGTCTTATAGAAGTCTTTTATAGGTTACCTCTATTACCTGGTCTTTTAAAGCTTCTAGCGCGGCTGGAGTGAGTACCACTATCAAATGTTTTCTCATAATGTATAAATGCCGTGTAAAAGGGTTCAGTGTACTCCGCAGATTTTTCTATCACTGAATTGACGGCATCAATGTGATCCATGGTTGGGTATCCTTTCCGAAACCCTACCTGCTCTCTGGGTTGTTGGGCAATCCAGGTTTTCACCTATGCGGCTAACTATAACTTTGGTAAACAGCTTGTAAAAAACTGAGAGCAGGCTGACGGGTCTGTAATTCTTGAGGTCTTTGGGATCTCCCTTGTTATGAATAAAAATAATGTTGGTGTTTTTCCAAGCTATGAGCACTTTTTGAGTCTTCAAGCCTTCTGAAAATAGTACAGCGAGCTTTTCCAGTACAGTATGTGCTCGCTCCTTCAAAGGACCCACGATTATGACGTCGTCACCTGCAGCTTTTCCTATTCTCATGCCTGTGAGAGCCTTTCCAACTTCCTCTTTAGTTACTTCCTCTGCTCTCAGTAGCTTTCCCCTGCGGTTAGGTGTGCGGTTATGTATACAGTTCTGGGGTGTCAATAAATCGTGAATATTGCACTGAGTTGACAGCAAGCGCTGGTTTGTGTTTTTTATGTGTGTCCGCCGTTCTTTGTGCGGTTTTTAACAGCGGAGCTATTGTAGCTGGCCGTAATGTGTGTGGCGCGTAACGCGAAACGCGGTAAAAATGCCAAGACTGCCGAGTGCTCGTGAACGTGTGACTCGCGGTGACCGCTGAGCGTCCCCGGAACGCGCAGTGCCTTTAGCAAAAAAAAAAAAGAACTAGCGAATCTTCTGAGCACCGAGAAAATGCCGAATGTGCCCATGAGCACGTGCTTCGCGGCGACCGCCCAGCGTCCCCGGCTCACGCAGTGGCCTAACTTAGCAACAACAGAAAAGCGAAAACCTCGAGGAGCGCCTCGCGTTTCCTCGTTTCTTAGCAATCAACAACGCCACAGCTGGCGCAACACCTGCTCCACGGAACCTCGACGCGACTCCAGGAACGCCGCGCATGCGTCGTGCACGTACGCGCTGCCGCTTCGCCCCAGCTGTCGTCAAGCGCTATCGCGCATGTAATGCTTGGCATGAGGGACATGAAGATATCGATGCATATAACTATGACTACTGCTAGCACAGTACAAAGCGGCGATGGAACGTTTAGATAAACAATTTCAAACTTTTACAAATGCCTGATGATGTGCCCTTCAGTGCTCACGTAGAAAGAAATCCTGTGCTTCGCGATGATTCAGACCTTGCGCGACATGGTGCCAGCTTCGCCAGTTTTTTTAACTTTTCATTGTGTACCAATGAGGCCAACCTTCGGCACTACAAAAGTTCTGGTTTTACTTCATCTGTGAATGTAGCCGCGGCGTGGCTGAAGCACTGATAAAAAAAAAGAAAAAAAAACGTCCATGCTAACCCACAAGACTTTTCGAAACAATAAAAGTTGTACTCCTCGAGGAAAAAAAAAATCAAAGCCCCTTTCTTAAGATAAAGGTGGTAGAAATGCGACGCTTTCTCTTGTGCAACCTGACTCAAAGAGCAGAAGACAAACTTGCTCGACCGTGTCTGAATGGCGCAATCAGAGATGCGTCAGCTTCATGACGCGAAGGACCGAGGTTTGATTCCGACCACGGGAAGGGTTTTAGATGCGACTGCATCTCATTCACTCGCCTTGTCCCTCCATACGGCGTTGCCCGCACCTCCCCTTACACTATAAAAAAAATAATAGTTAGCGGTGCCCGGTTTCGATCCCACGACCCTGAGGGCGGAACTCGGGGTACATGGTGCTCTTCCCACTGCGCCACAAAACCGAGACGGAATCAAATACTACGAACGCGCCTTATATCCTTGACTCATTCAAACTACGTCAAGATGCTACTGATACAACGCATGATGGGGCAATGATTAACACTTGCAATAAAAGAAAAGAAGCTCCCACTTACAGCAACAACGATGGAGTAAAGGTCGTTGCGACAGCGAAGCCCCAAGCATACCACTTAGAGAGATTGACCAAGATAGGCCATTAAAACATAATAATAATCATAAAATATAATAATCATACGCGTTCCCGACACGTTTCACGCGATTTCAGAATCAATCCAACGGAAACACCAAGTGAACCCCACGATGCGTCGCATCTACACAGGGACCGTGGGCGCAATTTTTTTCTTTCTTGAAAAACTTCGCGTCTCATCATCACCATCACCACCACCATCATCATCATATGTCCTTTGTGGAAACCCGTCGTGTATGTTGGCTTTCCTGCAGTGTGCTTTGTTATACGATCTACGGCGCAAGCGAGCAATAGAAAGCTTCACTTTTTAAAGCTGATTTGATTGATTGTAGGGTTTAACGCGCCGTCGCAACGCAGACGATGAGGCGCGTCGTAGTGGAGGGCTCAGGATTAATTTTGACCACCTGGGGATCTTTAACGTGCGCCGAAATCTCGCACACACGAGCGTTTTTGCTTTTCGCTTCCATCAAAAAATCGGCAGCCGTGACCGGGAATCGAACCCGTGACCTCGTGCTGGGGAGCACAACGCCTTAGCCACTGAGACACTGCGGCTGATTAAAACGTCTTATGCATGCGTGTGCATAAGGCGTGTGCATAATGGCACACGCAACGACCCTAGCGTACCGTCTAAACTCCACCGATTCACGACCTGGCTTGCACAGAAATGTTTAGAAATGCATCGAACACCTTCAGCGACAAAAGCGGAATTTATTAGGGCGAATGAAGAAAACGACCTTTATGCAATAAATTGAGATAAGGGCCGAACCCCTTGGAAGCAGAACGTTCGCCGTAAAGATTTTTTTTCCCGCGTCCTTCCCGTAACGGGAGCACCGAGGAACGGATGACGTTTCGGGCACGTCGGAGGTCGTCAAGGCGGCGCACTCCAGGAGGCGCAGGTGGGCTCCGGCCGCATCGGGTCTCCAGGGTTGCACCCGAAAGCCCGGTGGAAGGCCGGGTCGTTCGAGAGCGGCCCGTTGACCCGCTCCCAGCGCGTGTTCCGCTGCGCCTGACGCCGCCGGTGGTCGGGGTCTTCGCACAGGGACTGGGCGTACGCCACGTAGAACACCTGCAACACGCGACAGGGCGCCGCGGTTCCATCTGTTTAATGCATAAGCGTATATGGCTCTTCTTCTCCCTTTAAGGTAATAGCGCGTACCCACGGAGATGTTTTTTTCTTCTGCTTTTTGTTCCTCTTCTTCCCCCTTCTAAGCCCTACGCATTCGCTACTCGCGTAAACGGGCTTTACTGCTTCCATAATTACCATGCTCAAATTACTTAGGTAGGCTCGAATACTCGTCTCGAACACGCATTTCTAAGTCGAAGACCGCAGCGCATTAATGAGGTCCACCTTCTGTTACCTAAAACCAATACTCGGCGATGGGGCAGTGGATCCGCGTTGGACTGCCATTCCGTGGAACCCGAGTTTCGAATTCCAGACCCGAATTCACCTCATACTCGCTGTCCTTGTTTTTATCCTGTTCGCGCTGTCGGTCGGCCATTTCTGGCTGCATGTTTCGGTCACGCCGACGCCCGACGCGCCATTTTCGCGTAACGGGCAGCTAATGTTTTCCGTTTAAAAACACATGTGTCTATTCGATGGCATTTGAACTCTGGTCTCCACAGTAGAAGCCCAATGCATGCGCTTCAACTGCGCTATTTCCGCGCTTTAAGGAGCGGTGCAACTGAACCGACAGGGGAGAAAGGATTCCGCTACATGTGCAGCCTGCGCGACATGGAAGACCTTCTATTCGGACCAGTGGAAGCGGTTATCTTTTTGAGGCCTCTTTCGGGCTGCGTGACGCCGTGACGCCGTGACGCCGTGACCCCGGATGAGCTACGACGGCAAGCCGGACTCCTAAAGTGCTCCTAGCTTAAACTGATCTATACGTAAAAAATGGGGTTTCAATCGGTTTAAAAAGCCTGACCATCTTAACTATTTAACGAACCAAGCAGTCGCACAATATGCCTATGAATGTTAATAACGGCCCCTCAAACGTCGACACAGGGCGCAAAAGGGGTAACAGCATTGACGCACCTGGTGCCAACTCAGCTGCCTCTCCACGGCCTCTTCCGTCGGCTCGGTCATCAGAGCGTTGTCGTCCATGCGCGCCAAGTACTCATCGAACAGGTCCCTGGCAGGCCTCAGCGCAGCGTTGTCGACCACCGCTAGCTCCGCCTGAGCGGGGCTCCAGGGGGTTTCGGAGCCCACGATGTTGGCGTGCTGGTCGTGCAAGCAAGTGCGCGTCGCGTTCAGCCGCCTGCGCGCGGCGGACGACCAGTGCACGTCCCGGCGGCGTTGGCGCTTCTCTGCGGCCGGTAGGAGAACACGGAGCAGGCATCGCGACAGTCGCGGTCCCATGTACGCCGCCTGCATCATGGGCCACAGCGGACTCCACGCGTCGCGCACGTCCACCGCTGACAGCCGCAGAAACAGCACCTGCCAACCAGGGAAGGCACATGTGCTGCGAGTAAGCGAGATTTAGGCAGAAAATTCACCTAAAAAAAAAAAGACTTAACACGAAAGTGCACATGTTTTATTCCAGGATACACCAAGATTCCCCTGTAACGGAAATGACGCCAGTACAACGAAGCAAGCGGTTTGTATGCCGGGATACACCAAGATTCAATGACGTGCTATTTCATCGCGGAATTAACTCCAGTACACCTTTGCCGAAGCGACCCGCCAGCAGGACGTCGCCCGCCAAACACACCCACAAGACAGCCACCGGCCCGCAAATCATTCTCAGCTGCAGATTTCGCTGCACATTTCACTTTCGTGTTTTATGAGGACCGTTTTATGAGGCAGAGGACCGTTTTTTTTTTATGACAGAGGACAGACCACAGGTTTTGTAAGCGCTTAGCATTCAAAGTGCGAAAGCGCCTCGTTTCCTCTCCCCTAAAGGTTCCCGTGGTTCTCGCCCCGTCGCCAACCGCTGTGCACACTGTGTCTTTGCTTCTTTGGTCCATGGTAGAAGGATTTTCATCTAGAAGGATTGTAGGAGGATTGTCTTGCCTCCGAGTTGCACTGCGGTAGGCAATGTGCTCTAAGCGACCAAGGAGGCAAAGCGCACCTATCGTGTTCAATTTTGCATCTTTTCTTTATTTCCCCAAGGCTTGCCTCCTGTTATTTTTATGTGCTTCTGCCTTCCGCCCTCACGTCATATCCTACACGTTCGTGAGGGCTTACCCCTTCTCCTCTCTATAATGTCTTACTGAAACACTCCAGGGTCTGCTTTTCTGATGTTTGCAAAAAGCAAAAACGCTGTGTATACGAGATTTTGGCGCACGTTAAGGATCCCTAGGGTGTCAAAATTAATGCGGAGCCCCCCACTACGGCGTGCCTCATCGCCTGCGTTGCGTCGGCGCGTTAAACTATACAATAAATCAATTATGGTCGTATAAAGTAGAATGAAGTAGAATACTCCAGGGTTACGTTAATTTATGATCGCGAAGGGCTGAAGCGTAATGGCTGATCTGCCTCGCGCAATCTCGGCCCCTGAGTTGAGGCACTGGTGCTGAAAGGTGTTGGAAGAGGCAAGCCATAAGAAAACGGTTATGGGCGTTTTCGCATACGCGCCAGGAGACATGCAGCGGCTGCGATACCGGCGGGGTGATGCTGCCACGCGTTCCTGCAACTCTGTGAAGCCTCGAACAACGGCTTGCTTCTTGAAATTCCCCCGTTCCCTTGATTCTTGGTCATTTGATTCTTGCATTTGACATTTCGTTATTTATCACCGGAGCATATATTTCCATAAGTTTTGAAAGGTGTGAAAGGAATGAGGCAGAAAGAAAGTTGAGAGAGGGGTTGGACGTTTCTTGAAGGGGCGGCAGAAACGCTATCCTGTTTCGACGCAGCACGCATATCCGGGGTGATTTTTAGCGCGAAGCGTTACTCGGCTATATCGGCGAACGGGCATTCCCAGCCAGCAGAAGCTGTGTCCGAAATCTCGCGACCTCTCCAACCAAAACTGCCGCCGGCGCCAACACCTGCTGCAATCAAATTAGGCCGCCTAAACTCAAAATCAACACTTAATGAACCCGACCTCACGGAACCTACAGGTGCTAATCGCATTTGTAAATACGCGCTGGTACGATCGTACAGTTCATGGTTGGGAAAGCATCGATAGCCATCATAGCAGGTATGCAGTGCTGGAAAAGTGCGTTGAATTGAGCTGTCAAACAGGTGTTAATCGGGAAGAGTAGTTCAGTAGTACACCGTATGCCAAACGGTATACACTAATGCATATTTTGAACCCAGCCAATCGCGATGTCTGGCCCTGTGGTAGCGGTTTCAGGGTTAAACGCAGGCGTATACCTTTTGCCCGGTGTCTAACACGCAGTGTTCGTCGCCAATGTCGTCCGCGGTGGCTCCTTGCAGCAGCCGGCTTCGGAAGCGAACCTCGCGGAAGCGCTGGTACATGGCCAGGGCCTTAGACCGCAGCGCTGCCGGTGGATGTACCGGAGTGCTCTTGTTGGCGTCTCCGTACCGCTCATAGAAGAATCGAACCTGGGTGGCCACACCAGTGCAACTGTGAGAAAATATTAACGCACCACAAGAGCGGCAATCCCGGAAATTTGTCGCCCGCGTGGCTGCCTGGGAATTCAGTCCAGTGGTCCGCAATCTTTTCTTTATGACTGAACGGGCGATAGCAAAACCTTACTGACCGTGGAAGCGGTGAATGGAGGGAATTTCACCTTCACACGGTTGAGCAATGGAGCAAGAATGTGACAGGAGGTGAAAGGAGGCTTCCTAATGCGGCCAGATAATGTCACAAGCGCTCGTCAGAGGTTAGGCTAGCGCCATCTGCCGTGGGTGAAGAAACTGCGCGGCCACAGCGATCGGCATTGCACTGCGCAGCCACGGAATGAATTGCGGCCTCTCTCATTTCGTCCATCAGGTGCCGCTACCCTCTCCTTCGCCATCGCAGCTGCGAAACTTCGCAGTCCGCTTTGTTTTCATTGTGACATTATCTTGTCGCTCGCCCGCGCTTGCCACAATGGACCGTTTCGCCTCCTATGTATTCTTACTCCGTGGCTGCAGCCCAGCAAATAATGGGCCTCTGTTGAGGATTATTGGGAAACAGAAAGACAGGTTCCTACCACACACAACAGTGGCGCGATCCCGTTACGATGAGCGGTCCCCGTCACTCTCTCATCCCGTAAAACTTGGCTCTTGACTCGTCGCTAGACTCTAAGACTTGAGAACTCCAGCATGCAACGTAAGAAACGGGCAATCACTTGCCCAGGGTAAAGCACTGGAACATGGTTGACCGTAACACCACTTCACTGTACTGTATGCGCTCGAAACTTCATGGCACCGGATGTCTGCATCCTCGTGTGAAAGACCAATACTGGTCGAGCAGTGCTGCTTCTCTTCTTTTTAATAGACACTGGAATATTTCAGGGCCTGTTTAACCAGTTTCTGCTGCCGGGAAGCACATTTAGACCGTGAGCAAACCGACCACACAAGCCAAGGAACACGGTTTTCCCATAGCTCGATGGAATAGCTATCTCTGCGCCACCATTTTGGTATCGGGTGAAAAGAAAACTGAGGAAATTCAGACAACTGTCTACGAATGCGCGGAACTTTTACGCCAATTGTCTTCACTGTGAAGTTTTTATGGCCATGTTTGGCTATTCCTAGCCAAATACGCTGGGTGTTTTATTGTTCTACACATTTTTCTTTAGTTCCTTCTCGCCAATGAGGCACGTTTACAATATTATTGCAATTAAGCGCCTTACCTTAGTCAATTAATGTATTTTACGTAGGTGTGAGGGAGTAGCGCAAGGTTGGTGCTTTTTTACATTTCTTTAGTCGCGCTTCCTTCGGCATTTCCGGGGATTCTTTTTAATTTTGTCTTCATTTTGCTGTAAAAAATACGCATTTTTATTTCGTTGCTTTTATGATCTCTTAACTCTTTATTTTTGTATTTTTTGATCCCAACTTTATTCCGGTACTATAACGCTGCTATAATGTTTTCGCTACATTTCGATCAAATCTCTTAACTTCGCCGATAATGCATTTATTTGCAAATGCGTAATTTCATAACAGCCTCCTGTTGATAGCTTGTTGTCATCGCCGGTGGACGCTCTCAGAGGCCCGTAGGTGCTTTCGTCCAGTGAGTACAATTAGCGAAGAAAGCCCACCGAAAGACACTTCGGATGCAGGGATCATCATCATCATCAGTATCCCGTCTACTCCCACTGCAGGGCAAAGGCATCTCCCATTAATCTCCAATTAAGCCAGTCCTGTGCTTACCGCGACCAATTTATCCCCGCAAACTTCTTGATCTCATCTGCCCATCTAACTTTCTGCCGCCCCTGCAACGCTTGCCTTCTCTAGGGATCCACTCTGTTACCCTTAATGACTAACGGTTATCTTGCCTTCGCATTACGGGCCCTGCCCACATCCATTTCTTCTTCTTAATATCTACTAATATGTCCTTAACACGCGTTTGTTCCCTGCCCCACTCCGCTCTCTTCTTGTCGCTTAATGTTACACCTATCACCTTCCGCTCCATTTCTCGCTGAGTCGTCCTCAGTTTAAGTTGAACCCTCCTAGTGATCCTCCAACTTTCTGCCCCGTAGGTGAGTACTGGTAAGATGCAGCTGTCATACACTTTCTTCTTGGGGGACAATGGTAGGCTGCCATTCATTATCTGAGAATGCCTGCCGAATGCACTCCACCCCCATTCTGATCCTTCTGAATATTTCTGCTTCATGGTTGGAATCCGGGGTCACAACTTGGCCTAAGTAGATATATTCCCTTACCCCTTCCACTGCCTCGCCACCTATCTGAAACCGCTGTGCTGTCTTGAGGTAATTGATCATTACTTTAGTTTTCTGCATTACTTTAGTTTTCAGAGAAGAACCGTGGGCCTGAAAATTAATATGCGGATGCAGTGCGATAGGGGTTTATGCGCAGGGTAAATCTTGCCGACGATACGGTTTTTAGTGAAGGTCTTCCTGGATTGAACTCATGGTTTTTTTTCCGTCGTGGGCCGAAAGGTTTTACACGCCGGCGTTTGCCGCCGTTCACCAACGGACTGTTACGGATCAGTGTGTCGCACCCGTTACCTCTTTCTTAGCTATGGAATGTCACTGAGCTACCGTGTTGTGCGAAGAAAACCTACATGGTCAGTAGGGAAAAAAGAATACTTAAGGATACTAGTGACAGCCAGAATTAATGTTATCTCCTGTCTTAGAGTTGCACACATTTGTTTATTTAGCGTAGTCATTATGCCCCCCGTCACTTTTAAAACTTCAAACGTTTACAACCACGTCGGAGGTTTATCTACATCATAACTCCTGTCACAAACATTGTGCAACAAAAATATCGGCCCGTGCATGTCTGTCTGACTACGAATTACGCTGTAAGACAATAGCGTTTCCGTAGTAGCCCCTGCCAAGCGACTCCCGTCCCACTACCCGCTCTTTCCTCCTCCTCTTCCCTGACCCACCCCTTTTTGCTTCACTCAACCTCCCCTCCGCCTTTCCAGCTGCTCAATCTTTCCCGGGTCACGTGACATAACCACTTGTCACGTAACCCATCGGCGTGTCCCGACGTGCCACGAGCCCGCACCTTGAGATCCCGCAGGAGAGCTTGGGCGCTCTTGCGTGTGCTGCCGTCCAGCCAGGTAAGGCCCGTCAGTTTGTCAAGGAACGAGTGCTTGAGGTGCGTCGCCAACGTGCGCACCAAGCCGAGGTCGAGGTGACTCCGCAGCGCCGCATAGCGCACGTACTCGGCCGCCTCGGACGACAGCGCATCGTCGAGCACGGCGCGGGAGCAGCGAGACTCCCTGCGAATGGGCGTTGCGAAGAACCAAGGGCGCCTCAGTGTCCGTGTCCAAGCATAGCCAAAGGTAAGGAAAGGTGGAAAGCACTCAGAATATTTCGGCCAAGCATAAATATGTTAGACGGACACGCACAGCGGAAACCACCGTCTAAGTTTAGCGACGGCGTCAAGCACCTCGTTACTCCTAATGATGAGAACGGGCGCGTAATCAGTACCGTCTGGACATACAGCGTAGCAGAGGTCAGTCGGAAGTTTGCACTGTCTACGCGCGCCTCTCTTCAGTTGTGTTATCTGATTGCGCAATCGTACTCACGTTATGGAATACACACTCGTCTAGAATGTTATCGTTATCAAGTAAATATATCGTTTATACGAAACATCATCTGGCATAGAACAACAGCTAATAAACAGAGTGCCGCCATACCGACCTGCGCGAGGCCGCCCCGCTGTTGAGGTCGGCCTCAACCACCGCTGGCGTGAAGAGGTCGACGTGACGAACAAGCCAGTAGCCAAGCATGTTCAGCACCGCTTGGGGCTTGCTATCCCGTACAAGCTTGACGAGCGGGCCGATTATAGCGGCTGACTGAGCGTGCACCGTGAATGCGTCCCGTCGTAATCCAATCAACGCTGCTTCCACGAATTGCTTCGGGAGAACTTCGGCCTGGTCGCGCTCGTCGCCGGACGATTCTTGTGCGTGACGGTCACGCAGTGTGTTCAGCTGGCGGCCCAGATCCGCGACATCTTCCGCTAACTCGCGAAGCCCCTCGTCCCTGGGTCGTACAGTAAGCATGGTGTCCAGCACGTCGGCGGCGTCATGCGACCTGCCGTGGTTGCCAGGACTTAGCCGCAATGTGCCGTTGGCCAGCCCGCTGATATCGAGGAGCGGCGCAAGTGCCATTAGCCGCAGCAGGTCACCTGCCACCTTCCACGCGTCCGGCCGCGTACCTGTGGCACCGTATGGCCAGCCTCCAAGACCGGTAAGCTTGAGAAGTGCCTGCAATGGCAGCTTTCCCAGCTGGTTCAGCATGGCCAAGTCTATGCAGTCCCGCCAGAGGCGCCTTGCGGCCGATGCCACTGGTAAGATCATGTCCGTGCTGCCGCGGCCCTTGAAGAAGGACGCCAACCGAGACTCAGTCAGCTGTGCCATCTGTTTATCTGCGGTGCCGTTGACCCGAGAGTGCGAGCACACGTGGCCATAAAAGGTCTGGCAGGGACGCACTTGGCCGTCCAGGGAGCCTAAAAGCTTTGCTACCCGTTCACTACAGGACGCGCTCTGGCACGGGCGGCTCTTGGTATACATCGCTCGGCCAGCGTCCCCTTTGAACTCCGCTCCTAATAACCACGTGACTTGACGACCCTCAGCGTCTTCATCTTCGTACGCAGTGGCCGCGGAGGAGCGACGCTTCGCGTACAGGACAGATCCAGCTGTGATCGCAAACAATGTGCTCAATAGCAGGACGACATAAAGCACAACGTTTCCGCGCCGCTTTATGTTTTCCCTCCAGGGGCTGTACGAGTCATTTGCTCTCCCATCCACAGTAGAGCCCGATGTCTTGTTCTCTAGTCTGTCGCGGATTGTTTCATTGTCCAATTCTTCCGGAAAATGAACAGAATGAACGATAGAGACGTGACTGCTCGAACTTCCGCTGCTGCCTGCCTCGAAGCCGCCAACAGAATGGCCTACTTGAAAGCTCTCCACTGTGTGACTGAACTTTTCAGTCGTCACAGGATGGGGTTGGACCTGTTGAGTCGATGAAGTTGGTCCACTCCCCGGTAAACTCGGCGCATCAGGAGCATCGTTAATTACGACGGTAGTTGGCGTTTGCACGACAACGGTTGCCGCCGGATCATCTGATAGTGCAGGCACCTGAAATGTAGCCGATGGTCCCTCGACGACTTGTCCGTTGAAAATGATTTTCGAAGATGGCAGAGGGGCTTCTGTTCCGGAGAAAGCGCGCGCAGTTGCGAAAGAACCGCCACCGGACGTCACTGTCAGTTGGCTCGGTGCTCCTTGTGATGTCCGCAATGCATGATCTGACTGCGGGAAACCGGAGGGAGAGAAGGCGATTTGGACGCTTTGTGGAGCAGGAAGGTTCTTATTAAAAATCGCTGGTGAGCCGGGGCTGCAGCTTGATATTGGCTGCAGCCTGTTGTATGACGTTGGTTGTCGCGAGTGAATGCCAGCTTCTATGCGAATAGCCGGGGCTTCATAAGAAGTCTGGACAACGGGCTTTCGGGGTTTGATGCACTGAAAAGACCGAAGCGTCCGAATGGGCAGCGGTGACGCGCTACTCGGCCCCCCGGGTGTGGTTGCCCGGATGTTGCGGCTGGCAGGAGGGTGATGTACTTTTGGATTGATGCTTGATCGAGAAAAATGGGTGCACAAAGGTTTGCGATGACCGGCTTTGGTTGTAGACTCCAACACAGTACTTTCATCTGTGTGGACCTCTATTAAAGATATGCTCGGCTCCACCGTATCGATGGAAATACATCGTCGGAGCGGTTTTCTGAGCGCAGGCTTCAACGATGACACCTCGCGTAAAGAGTGGTAAGGCGATGCAGCAACCGAGTCGCACAGAAAACGGTGGACGTTCGAGCGACTCTGTTTTGTGCGTGCCTTATGAGAACTGTGCGATGGGCAGAGCTGGAATGAGGCAATGCTGGAAGATCGTCGACTGGTCATTTGCTCCCCTTTGCCACTGGAACGGCGCTGGTGTGGCCGTGCCGGGAGTACGCGCACATTCAGAACTGAAGACCCTTCTGGACAGTCATAAATGGACGCTGAGGACTCGCTGCTCAGTAACTGCTTACCATGCTGGTCGTGCTTGAAGATGGATCGGCAAGTTTTTATAGTTGCCAATGGTCTCCCGCTCCCACCTTTCAGTGACGGTTTCTGCCCTTCGCAGTAAAACATTTTCGTTCTGCGGGAGCCCTGACTACCTTGCGAAGAGCTCGTGTCGACTTCAATGTTAAGGCCTTCAACTTTTGATATCCTGGAAAAAACTGGGACTTCTTCCCTTGTGTCGCCTTGAGTCCACTCCGACTTCTGTGTTACGCCACTGGGGGAAACTTCTCGGTATTCATCATTGAATCCACTCTTATCCCACGCCAACCTCGACAATCGCTCATTTGCCGTTGTCACACTGGCAGGCTTCATATGGCCAAACGTTGGGTCTTTGAGCACATAGACCGGTTTACAAGAGACAACTGTCTCACTTCCATCTTGCCCTGTTTTTTCGTCAGAATTGTCGCGGTCCAGCGGGCTCCTGTAGGTTGAGGCTGTGCTGCTTGTTTCTATCATGTTGTCTTCTTCTTCAAGCCTGTCTTGGGCGTGTTTGTCATGCTTCTGTTTTTTCTTCCTGCTGGGCGAAGTCAGCCCCCACGCCTCGCTGCTGTCTTGTTGTTTCTGGCCGCCGTTCGTTTCCAACGGCGATAGAGTCATTTCATCGGCATTTCCTGTGTCAAATTGCACCGTCTCTGCACCTTTTTTCTTCTTTGGAATCTGGCGCTTTCCTGTTTTGAAAGCTGTCTTTCTAACAGGTGAACCTGTCAACGAAAATATGTCGCTTTCGGTTGGGCGCGGTTCGCTTAAAACTGACCGGACGCGCACCGGTGAGCCTTTCAGGGCTGGCGACTTCCTCGGGGGTGTGGAAGCAGTTCCTTTACTCCAAGACTTCGTTAGTGACGTCCGCCGTCCATTTGTTTTCTTTGTCAACGATGCAGTCTCAACAAAAACCGTTTCTTGCGGTGGCCGGCGTCCCTTGCCCTTTTTCAATGGTGTAGTGTCTTGCGATGTCCGGCGTCCCATTTTTCCCTTTTTCAACGGTGCAGTCTCAACAAATGACGTGCTTTTCGACGCCGGGCTTCCTTTTTTTCCTGTTTTCAATGGTGTAGTCTCAACAAATAATGTGCTTTTCGACGCCGGGCTTCCCTTCTTTTCTTTTTTCAATGGTGCAGTATCAGCAGGGGACGCATCTTTCGACGTCCGGCGTCCCTTTTTTCCCTTTGGCAACGATAAAGACCCTAGGGCTGACGTGTCTTGTGACGCCTGGCGTCCCTTTTTGTTCCTTTTTCAACTGTGCAGTCGCAGCAAATGACGTGTCATTCGACGACCAGCGTCCTTTCGGTTTTTTCGGCAACAGTGCAGTCTCGGCTACAGGTGTACTGTGGGGAGTATACAGCGCTGCGCTGCTATTATTTGAGGCCTTTTCTGCGGGCTGTTCTGGTTCTGGTAGTCCTTTGAATTCATCCATCAGGTTATTCACTACTTTGTGAACAAGCTTTAGGTTAGGGACCTCGCCGCCCCCTTTGCGTCGCTCCTTAATTTTGTCGACAGACTCTCTTGACTTGGTTTTTGCGCTAGCCCTTTTGCCGGCGAAACCACTTCTGCCTACCAGCCCTATCTCTTTCTGCTTAAGGATCCGAGAACTCGTAGGAAAAGCATCTTTTCGTTTGTTTCCTAGAGACCCCTGGCGCTGTTTCGTTTTGCCCAGCAACGTTTTCTCCGCTCGTGATTCCGTAGATGCCGTGCTGACCAGCTCGACAAGTGCGGGATCGCCACCCTTTTTGTCCGGACTTGCTTTTTTCTGCTTTTGAGCAATTTTTTTCTTCCCCTTTGCCTTGGGTCCATCGTACATCGTGAAAACCGTGACGACGTCGGGGCCAATTTTCTCCCCCCAGCCTCCTAAAACCATCCTTTTGAGCCCCTCTTCCGAATCCTTGACTCGCGCAACTTCTTGCCCCGTAGCCTGATTATCGTCGTCTCCCTTCTCTCTAGGCAAGTCCCTTTTCTGCAAGTGGTAAAAGATCTCATTGAACTCCGTCAAAAAGCAATTTGGGCTAACAGGCGGCATCACAGCGGGCGACGCCAGCGGTGGTGAGTCGCTGTTTCGCAGAGGACGTGCTGGCTCACCTCCACGTCGGTCTTCAGGTTCTGTTGCGGAGGACGCGCCAGACCACATATCTGAGAGTTTGCGGCGGCTGTCCGAATGTGCACGAGCGACGAGTTCAGCCGACCGGATGGAGCCAGCGGTCGCGTTGGCTTCATTCGACGATGGTGAAATCATAACGCGGCAGGGCAAACTGGCACCCGCAACCACTGACGCGCTGCTTTCGTGGGCGTTACGGTGAAGAGCGATGGACGAGGGGCTTGAAAGGAAGTGTTCCACTTCCGAAACGCGTGCCTCATGCTCGGATTCCGGGGTCACTGTAGAGCTGGCCATTGCACAGCGAAATTGACTCGTGCCTCACGAGGGACCACGCGATGGCGGTTGGTGTTCTCTAGACAGAACTGGGCGTACCCAGCAAGAGAATTGGCTATTGCAGAGACAAGCAGTCTCTATTATGAACCCTAAAAAAAGACGGAAAGAATGGTGCGAAAGGATATTAAATGTGAACAAAATAAGTTACGGACACTGTGATACAAAAACGAAAAAACAAACAAACAAATGAAACGTATTGAAGAGAACAATCATGGATGTGGAATGTGTTTCTGGTGCCTGGTGATGAGGATGTTCGACTAATTGAGCAACATAAGCTCACCAAAAATTGGAGCTATTTTTGCATTTATCTGCGTATACGTAATAGGCCAAATCAAAGTTGACGCCGATAAAAAGCGAACTATTCTAGGTAAAACAACAAAGAAGAGAACCTTCTGAAGGTTGGTAAAGAAGAGATGTGTATAGTGGTGCGAAAGAGTGTTTGAGGACATATAAATATTGAACTGATTTTTTTTTTGCCACCTCCAGACGTTGCTGCAATCCGATCCGCAAATCATAGAAGCGGATGAGCCAGCGTTCTCTCGTTTGCGTTCTCGATCATATCAGGCACTTTCACCTTCTTGTTGTCTTCTGTAATTTTCAATAACCACTCAACGCGCAAGCATTTCATGTGCGAAGGCACATTTACCTAGAGCCAAGGACAAATGAAATGTGAACACGAAAATATAAACCGGAACACTCATAATTGAAAAATACTGTTCGGAGACCGTGGACGTAAAATAATGGCGGGATTTTGGTATATTTGAAAAGCGACATTTTCTAACTTAGTTACTGTAATTAAGCCATGCGTCAGTTTGACCTGCATGGAAAGAAACCGCGCTGATTTTGCGTTCTGATTCATACTTTTGTGATGGCGTTTCGTTTGTCCTTGACACTTTGCATCCGCGTTGTACGCAGGGGTAGAAAAGAAAGGGAACTGTCGCCAGTCCCAAAAGTTGCCTATGCACGCAAGCACGTTTTCTATATACGCAAACACTTACTACCTGTTGGTAGTAGAGTGGGCCGCTTAGCATTGTAGTGGAAATTGTGCCTTGAGGGTTGCAAAACACGTTGGCATAGTGGTTCGCTCAAGTGGTCCGCACATCATAGTCACGCGCACGCACGACCCCCCCCCCCCCCTCTCCCCGCCAAAAAAAAAATTCCCGTGCCTTCCCGCGAGGGGAACACGAGTAAATGCAGAGCATTGGGGGTCGTTAACGCCGCGTAAAGTCGCGTTGGGGTGGGTAGTTGGGTCGTAGTTGCGTTGGTGTTAGTTTGGGGCGTCAACCAAGGAAGGAAGGAGCAACGCAGTGACTGAAGCACGAGCGACCGCTAGCCGCTTTATATTTGCAGCGCGCGCAGTAGAGGGAGAGCAGTACGGGGGGGATAGCGCGCATGCGCAAGCAGCGCGCGCCCTTTCACGCCCCACCGCGCTGCTATCACGCACCTGTTACGCCGAGACCGCGACGGAGCGAACGGGCTGACTACGACGCATGCGCGCGCCAGCTGCTGTTGAGAGAGAGGAGAGAAGGATGAGATGCGCACCTGCTGCGGACGCGGAGCTGTGGACGCCGTCCGACGCAGGAAGAGGCGAGGCTAAGAAATGCTCTGCATTTAAAACTTTTTCGCCAAGCGTTGTCCCTTCGAGCGCCTCGTGCGGGAACAGCATACTGCCCCCTCCCTACCCGCACCGCACACTTCGGAGAGCGCTGGCTCGCGCCGCCACCGCGAACCGCCCTCCCTTCCCAATTTCGCGACACTCTTCTCCTATGCTTTCTTTCATCGTTCGCTTTTTCTTTCACTCGTCCGTCCAGGCCATCGTTCCCTCGGTTACGCTGACAACGCGGCTCAGCCCAGAGCCAGCCGCCAAAAGGCTGCGCCCTAAAAGTATTTTCATGACTGCTTCCTATCGGCACCATCTTGATAACTTGGGACTGTGGTACCGCTCGCTAAGAAGCTGGGGAAAGGAGTGAAATAGGAGCTCTCAATACGACGCTGCGTGTGTACCGAACATACTTCAAAGGCAACAGGCGGTTTTCCCTCTCTGCGCGAGTATGGTGTACAAGTTGTGCAGACGTTATTAAATGAACAAGGGAAATGCCGCTGCAATGGTAGATAGGAGTGATATGAACTACATGCAAAAACGAAAAATGTTCACAAACGAAAATTTATCACAAAGAAGTAATGCAGATATAACCTGATATTTTGGTACAATAAAAAAACTGTTTCAAAGGCTGGCTGCGGTAAGCGTATGCGTATGATTATTTTTGTATATATAAATTCGGGTTTTTCCCGGTGTAGGTGAGTTTTGCCTGTTTTTATTTCATTTAATGTTTTAACCTGCTTTGGATAGGTTTTTGCTGCCAAAATTCCCCCAAACAGTTGTGGTCTCCTACGAAATACGGCGGTGGCCTCGTCAGGAAACATACGAGTCTCCTTTCGCCAGGCATTGTGGACATAGCTACATGCATGTGTTTACGCCCGATATAAATTGAAATTGAAATTGAAATTGAATACGCGGGTACCTACTAGCAGCCTGCGCCCCTACTCGAACCGAAGAGCTCATGCAATGGTCGCCATCCGTTCCCAAGGCTCCATCCTGACATCCGCCACCATCGTCAATACGAACCGCAGAAGAGACAGCCGTAGACCTCGCCGTCGCCACAGCCCCCACCGGTATGTAACCATCCTTACCGACTCGCAGCAAGCTTGCCGGCCCGGAACTTTCTGACCGGATTCATTTCACCTCCCGCCCTCAAGCTTCCCCCACATGCAAATTGCGTGGACCCGAGGTCATGCCTCACTCCCAGTGATCGAGGCGGCCACGTCGCTGCCCGCGATATCCGACTCCGGGCATTCCCATCGGGAGCGGGCGTCTTGGCAGCACCCCCCTCCAACCTCCCCATTCCCAGTCACTACACCGATATGCTGCACCACTACCGTCGGAGCCGCCGCCATTACCCACCCACTCATCCCTCCCGGCATCTTAAAGGAGCCATGAAGACAAAATACAAGTTGGGTTTGTTAGAAAGACTGCTTAGTCCCGATAACCAATATCATCGCAATCTTCGAACAAATAACGGAGATATTAAACAAAACGTGTGCAGCAGTCGCGACCCCCTAGCCAATTTCCCGCAACTTTTCTATGACGTCACGGAACCTTGTTTGTGCGATTGGCGGCCGCCTAACTGACCTGTCGCGACGACTCATGACTGGACATCTGTAATGGGGCCTCTAGTTCCATTTGACCGCACCACTTGAATGCTAACGTGCTGTTAATGCACTCAAAATTATGTTTTATTGTTGGCCCGTATGACGTCATTCTTGCTCATAACACGTCACTGTGGCGCAAAATTTGAAAGTTCTTAAATACTTCTTGCTTTTTTTTTTCGTTAAAAAACATCTTTTGTGGCTGTAATGGAGCTGAGTGAGATACTGAATACCAGTTCTTTCAAATTAAACGAAGTTGTGTTTTTTTTCATGGCTCCTTTAAACACCTGCAGTGCATCTTATTCCTATTGCCGCTAACTGCCGGGGATATTGCTGTCAGAAGCTCGGGCGTTCCCCGTGGTAGGTTACTGACTTTGCTAAATGCGCACTAACGCTTTTCAAAAACGAAAATGAAAGCATAATGGCTGACTCTGCAACGTGAGGGAAGCAGCCTGTCTTGCAATGTATAAGATCTGTAGTCTGTGTTTTTAAAATTAGATCAGCTCAGGGAAAGTTTTGATTTACATTTATTTCACGGGCCGAACCACTTAGGAACTGTTCAGTTGAGGTAAAACATTTGTAGATGCTTCTCCAGTGAGCTCTCGCCATTCACAAGTTTTGTGAACGCCATTCAGAACCTTTTTTCATGTTTCTGGCATTTATTGCGTTACTAAACAACTGCTGGTTTCGAGAATGGTGTATTTACATCCTCGGTACCTTAATCCATCGATAGAGGTCAATTTGTTTTTACTCTTTGGTGCCCTTTAAGGGTTTCCGAAAATTCCCCTTCTTGCGAAGTTAAACGAGCAAAATCTGGCTGCGAATTATTTTCTCCACTCCCAAAATATGTCGTAGTAAAGGAGGTCATCACGTTGGTTTCGCGTTTGAACAGAACGAATAGAAGTATCTGTAAATCACTTTCAGCGCTACTTAAAAATTTCATTAAGCAATGTGAGTGAATAACATTTATATTTTACGGCTTCTCTCAAGTTGTGAAATTATCTCAAGTTGGCCATTTGTTTCTGCGTCCAAAGAGTTGTCGTACTAATTCCCCAAAACAAATACAATTCCCGTTAAGACGAACTCGAAGGGACCATAATGGTTTGCTCGTCTTATCAGAAGTCCGTCTTTTATCAGAAGCCCTCCCAAGAAAAGAATAAGCAACACGCCCAGCTGCACGCAAATGTCTTGCTTCAAGGCAGTAACGAAGTTGACTCACAATGGAGCAAAAAGAAAAAAATAATTTATTTGAATGCGTAACCTGATAGAAGACTGTCTTCAAGTGTTCTTGCCTGGTTTTATCCAGTCCAAGCGACGACGGAGACAGCAGAGACAGAGCAGCAGAGACAGAGAGGGAACTGTTCGTCTTCTCGGCGGTGGTGCGGTGGGATTCGCGACGCAAACTTGCGTGAACTGGCATGCTCCTGCTGACAAACGGAATTGGTCAGGAGAGCTGCTACGTTGGCGAGCTGGAAGTGTCCATCGTCGTTTTTTTTTTTTTTTTTTTTTTTGCTTTTTCTATCCTCCTAGTTTGCACCTCTCTCCCTCAGAGCAGAGCGGCCTCAGAACTCGCCCTTGCTCTTTTTTTTTATTCTTTGCTTTGCCGCTGGTTCCGCGGGTTGAAGGGTGGGAGAAGTGGCAGCGTAATCAGGGTGTCATTTTTTTCTCGCTCCCTCCCTACCTCCGTGGGGCGAATTCACTTCACGCTGTGATTTTCCTTTACTTTTTTTCCCCATCTGGTCGCATGAAGGCCCCGCCGCACCCCGCCAAGATTGCCATGTTCGCTGTCCAGAACCGCCAGCAAAGATGGTCACCCGAAAGTGGTTAGTCTTAACTGAAGAGTACGTGCAAGGCTGTTCGTCTTAAGCGGATTTTTTTTTTTTTTGCATTCTATTCATGGAAAACAAAACAGACGTTCCCACGTTGGTCGGCATAAGAGAGAATTCGTCTTAACCGAGTTTGTCTTAACGGCAGTTCACTGTATAAAGTTTTACTGTGGTTGAAAGCGTAATGTTTGTCCCAAACTATTCTCGCAGCTCAAACAATATATTTTAGACCAACAAATTTACCCAGTTGGATTTCGCCTTTAAAGATTACTCCATCCAAAGATCTGAAAGCAAACTTCAGAATTTTCGGAAAATTTCGCCCCGAAGGAAATTTCTCACCTAGTGAATCTTGTTTGATAGTGTTTTGTGGTACGTTTCAGCTCGTAAAGTTATGAAGCGATTTCTGCGTCTATAAATTACTTAAACAGGCTCAGAACGAATTCCTGAATTTTTGAAAATTTTCCAATTTACGAGCTTTATCCAGCCCGATAACATAAGGTAACATCCGTTTGAAAGCTGTTCTCGTAACATCCACAATATCATTTAGGCCCCATAGTTATTGCATTGGTTTGCCTATCTGAACGTTTCTACTACAAATTTGCAGAGGAAGGCCGCTAGGGGGCCGCACGGTGCGAACTCACTTCTCGTCGGCTCCGCTTTTGGACCCCTTTTTTGCTGTTTAATTTATTTGGACGTTGCCATTTTGTGCACCACGAGAACCGGCAAGTCACACGGACACCGAGGACACACGGACATCGGACACACGGACGGACACAAGGACGGACACACGGACATCGCAGCCGTGGACCACGCCAACGGTCAGCTACAGCGATTCATAGATCTGCCACGCCACCAGCTTCGCTAGGCCTACCAGGCCTAGGGAAGTCGCCATCGCCGCCGGCACAACATCTGCAAGTGGCCGCGCGAGCCAATACCCGGGATGGAAAGCATCGTGGAAGGTGAGGACATCGACCCCGAGGAGCTGCAGCAGCCCGGGTGGGCTACGATTCGCCACCGGCAACACGCCCTGCGCGATCAAGCACGTGCCTCGACTGGAGGCACGAACACCTCGAGCTCTGCACGTGCGCCAAAGCAAAACAAGAAGCGTTCCCCGCGTCGCCCGCCGCCGGCTTCGCCTCTGCCACCTTCTGATGTAAAAATCGTCCTGCGCCCTCGAGGAGGACTTGCGCTCTCGTCTATAGCGCAAGCCACATTAGCCCGACGCCATCCTGGCCCAAGCGGGAGTGGCGCCCAACCGTGAGGACCAAATCCGGATACACCATGTGGCTAATTACCTGCTTATTAGCACACCTTCCGAAGACCGTGCCACCAATACGCCTGGATTAAATGTCTCGTGCTTTCGCGGTCAGCGATATGAAATAGCCGCTCACGTGTCCGCTCCAGCGAATACCAGCATGGGAATCATCTTCAACATTCCACAGGAAGACACCCCGGAACAAGTGCGCGACAGCATTTTTGATTACAACTCGGACTTACCAATCCTTGATGCCAAACGTTTGAACAGTTCTAACATGGTACAAATCTTGTTCGACGGCCACCGGGTACCCTTCTGGGTGAGATACAGGGCAGCGATGTACCGGTGCAAGCCCTTTCGCCGCAAGACGGAGGCATGCGCGGTGTGCTGGCAAGCCGGGCACCGGCAAGATGTGTGCCCGAACATAAGAGAGCCCAAGAGATGCTCCAGCTGCGGCACAACAAATCCCTCTGATGGCCACCCATGCACCCCGCGGTGTATAGGTATAGTGTGCGAGGGCCCTCACCCCACGGGCTCCGCCGACTGCCCAAGACGCTTTCAACCACGCAAGCGAGCCCCCTCGTATGCCCAGGTGGCCTCGGAACAAGGAAAATTGCTCAAGGCTCCGTACGACCGGCCCGCCGATTTCCCTGGACTCCATCACGGAACCCGCACCGACCACCTGGAGCGCCAGGCCCGCAACGCCAAGGACCGAAACAAGCTTCCCGAGGGCAACGAGCACAAGGCGGGGTAGCACCCATCCAGAAACCAGCACGGCACGGAACTCAATAACAGCTACAAGGCCGCCCTCCTACAAGACGGCAGACCACCACAGCAACAGGTGAGCGGTCCCAACGCCTCTACTCACTTGGTCAGGACCCCCACCTGCATTCCATCATCCCCCCTCATATCACCCAACTCCATCCGACCCACCCCTCCCCTCTCATCTGACATAGCACGCGAATTGCAAGCCATGCGCCTCGAAATAGCCGCGCTACGAGCTGAGAATGCCGCCCTCAAAAAGGAGATCACGCAGTTACGAACTAAGCAGCGAGAGGAGCCCCCGCCCAAGCGGAGAGCACCAAACCCACCCAATGGGAAGAGTCATCTCTTCCCCGAGTCCCCCTCGGAGGAGCGCCTGCAGGGTATAGAAAGGGTGCTAGCCGAGCAAAAGCTTGAATACACCCAAACAGTACACAGCATCCTGAGCGCCCAGGCCGAAATGCAGGCCCGATTTGAGAACATTACTCGGGAGATGCTGTCAAGTGTCAGAGACCTGGCCGCACAAATAATTCCCCAAAACGTCCCAATTAATGGTATCACCGATGAAGGCCTCTAAGGGACTCGTGATCTGGCAGTGGAACTGTCGGGGCTTCGCTCGGAAACGAGCGGAACTGCAGCTATTGCTAGAAGAGGTAGAGAATCCCCCGGATATAATTTCGCTGCAGGAACCCGGAAAGCGTGTCAGATGTCTAGGTTATCAGTCCTTGCAAACACAACACGACACTGCAGTTCTAGTACAGCGAAACATATCAGCACAACACACACACTTTGATAGCTGCTGCATCCCCCATGACTTTGTAACGGTCTACCCGAAGCGTAGGACAGAACAGGTTATTCATTTACTAAACATTTACAGTAGCCCCAAGCAACACACACATAATTTTCGGTCATTAATCCTGGCCGCTAAACAAGCCGCTTCAGGCTCACCCCTCATCATTACTGGAGACTTTAACGCTCCACAAACACTGCATGGGGTTATCCTAGGGACAGCAAAAAGGGCAGGCTGCTCTGGGATCTGATTCAATCTCAGAAGCTGACACTCGAAACTCCACCGGATCTACCAACTAGGGAGGGAACGAGTGTACAACGGGACACCACCCCGGACCTCACCCTTACCTATAGAGTGGGCCATGCAGAATGGAGTAGGATAGACTACACCCTCGGCAGTGATCATCACATAATACAGCTACACACGACACTCAAACACCCCACACCACCAAAGCGTATGCAGACTGTCATCACAGACTGGCACGCTTTCCGGGAGGCACGACAAGCTGGGGACCTGCCTTCCTCCCCAACGCTTGACCTAGCTCAATGGACGGAACAGCTCCTGGGCGATGTACGGAATCACCAAAAAGAATTAGATCCCGAAATACCGACGCCACACGTCGACTCTAAATTGCAGCATATGTGGGAAGCCCTCAAAGGCCTTAAGAGGCGATGGCGCACTCAAAAGCATAACAGGCGCCTAAGAAAGCGAATAGCCATCCTAGCTAAGGAAATCGAATGTTATGCAAACAAACTAATGAGATCAGGATGGGAAGAGCTGTGCGATCGGTTACAAGGCGCTATGAGCATGAAGAGGACTTGGTGCCTCCTAAGACACCTACTCGACCCATCACGTTCTAAAAAGGAGCAGGCGAACCAAATTACCCGACTTACCAGACAGCTTGCGACCGATCCGCACCAGTCACTTCGAGACCTCATCAATAGATATGTACCAGATGGGGAACAACAACAGCACCCGGACTACTCCGGGCCGCCTAACCCCTCTTTGGACGAGGATATCACAGAGGCAGAGGTCAGGGGAGCGCTGCAGGACGTGCGAACGTCTTCCGCCCCAGGGAAAGACCGAGTCACGAATAAGATGCTTAGAAACCTCGACGATGGTTCGATATCTTATCTCACCAAGTTCTTTAACAAGCATTGGAAAGAGGGCACTCTTCCTCGAGAGTTCCGTCATGCGAATGTTACTCTAATCCCTAAGCCGGGCAAACAGCTTTCGACAGAAAATCTCAGGCCGATATCGCTAACGTCATGTATTGGAAAAATAATGGAACGAATAATTATGGCACGAATAAACAGGCTTATAGAAGAAAAAGAATTGCTGTCGCCCAACATGTATGGCTTCAGGGCAGGGCTTGCGACAAACGATGTCCACCTGAGGCTATACTGGGATTTGCTGAAGGACCCTCCCTCACGTGACTCCGCAGCCATTCTAGCCTTGGACCTGACAAAAGCATTTGATAAGGTATCTCACTCAGCCATCCTGGCAGGCGTAGAACGCATAGGGCCAGGCGTACGGACGTACAACTATGTTCGCGCCTTCCTATCTCACAGAACAGCCACGCTGACACTGGGTGACTTGCAATCTCCCGAAATACAACTACCGTCATGCGGCACACCGCAGGGGTCGGTCATATCCCCCTTACTGTTTAATCTAGCAGTGTCACACATAGCCTGTGCTCTGGATCGAGTGCCCGGTCTTCAATACAGCATGTATGCAGACGATATAACCCTATGGGTCACTCGAGGAAGTGATGCATACATAGAAGAAACCCTGCAAGCTGGCGCTACAGCCGTCGTGCAAGGAGCCCGAGTAGCGGGCCTGCAATGCTCTCCCACCAAATCAGAGATGCTTGTCTTGCCAGCAAAAAGATCTGGACCTTCGCGAGAGGCTTCCATCCATATTTTAGTGGACGGGAAGCCTGTACCGCGGGTCACGAACCTCAAAATTCTAGGCCTACTGCTACAGAGTAATCGGAGAAATACGGAGGTAATCAAAAAGTTCTCGGCGCATGTTACCCAAATAATTGGCCTGCTCCGTAGGATCGTTGCCCGAGGGCACGGCCTGAAAGAACAAGACCGCTTGAGACTTGTACAAGCGTTTGTTATCAGCCGACTAACGTATGCTCTTCCCTATCTTCCCCTCAACGACAGCGAAATGAAGAAAGTAGATGGTCTCATCCGCAAAGCCTACCGAGCCGCCTTGCAGTTACCACCGAACGCATCCACTGCCAGATTAGAGGCAACAGGGACATACAATACGGCAGCAGAACTAATCGAAGGCCACCGCACTGGCCAAGTCAACCGCCTAGGGCGCTGCTCCGCGGGCAGACACCTCTTGCAGAAACTCGGGATCGGACCAGCTCAAAGCCCCGAGTCTGTGTGCTGCATCAAATCATCAATCAGAAATCATATCATCGTTCGACCGATTCCCAAAAACATGCACCCAAAATTTCATATTGACAGGCGGATTCATCGAGCCACGACACTGGATAAAAAATTTCCCCCTTCCCGAGCGACCCTCTATGTCGATGCCGCAGAATATCGGCATAAAGATGCATTCGCCATTGCTGTAATTCACTCCACGTCATCTCCTCCTGTTGCAACCCTCACCATTCACACCCGTCACCCGCATGTCGCGGAAGAGGCGGCAATCGCACTAGCAATAACCCAAAGGCCCACCCCTGAAATTGTATTTTCGGATTCGAAAACGGCCGTCCAAAACTTTGCCAAAGGGCTCATTTCTGCCCCGGCACACAAAATTCTCGGTCTAAATTCGCCATCCGACGCGGTCGAACTCCAATGGTTCCCGGCTCACACGGGCATTGGAGGGATAGAGACGGCCCACACGGCAGGCCGAGCACTTGTCTCCCGGGCGTACGATGTGGACTCTTCCCTCCACGGAGCCAGATCGACCAGGGACAGTCTCCTCACATTCCGAGAGGTCACACAGCATTACCGCCTCTCCCGCCGCAAGCTTCCACCCGCTCACTCATCCCTCACTCTGGAGGAGGAACGCCTCTGGCGTCAACTCCAAACGGAATCTCTACCGTGCAGAGCCGTCCTCCATCATGTCCACCCCTCCCTCTACCCATCCTCGCTCTGCCCCCGCTGCGGTGAAAAAGCCACGGTCCAACACCAAATGTGGGCTTGTGATGAGGACCCATTCCCTCCAATTAATTCTCCTGACCAGTGGATGGAGGCGTTGGGCCGCTCGGACCCCCAGCTCCAGAAGGAGCTCGTGACTCGAGCGGCTGAAGTCGTCGCGACCCTCCGGGTCGTGCCCACCGCGCCCTAACCCTTTATGTGAATAAAGTTATTTCTCTCTCTCTCTCTCTCTACAAATTTGCAAAAAAAATGAAATTTTAGAGTTCCCCTCGATACGAGGTTAAAGGAGCAACATCTGGCTTATTCGCACAATTCACTACACTGCCTACCAACATCTCCTAGTATCGTAAAGTAATCGAATTTATTTTTGCGTGTGGAATTTACTAATTGAAATGTTCAAAAACCAACTTCTGGATCTCGCACAGCTAACTACGTTGAATGAATGCCGTGCGTTTCAAACAAGATTTTTTTTTTTTTACATATTCATCAATGGCTTTTAGGCTCTTCAAGTAACCGAATCGGTTTTTAACGCGCAAGTCGATCTCTGTGTTTCATTGAACGTGTTGTGAGGTCAAAAAATTGGCCGCGTATCTGCTCCTTTCGTTGCAAATGTCGACAAAAGACGATAGTCTTTATCGACTTCTGCCAAGTAAATGCCTCCCTTCGCTTTCCCGCTTACCTCTCATGTTGTTCCTCTTGCGTCGCGCTCCTCCCAAGGTAAAGACGCCTAAGGTTTGCTTAAATCATTTTAAATTTACCGCGTTCCACTGCTCCAGGCCGGGTGTCTCGATGCCAACGCTGCCTGTACGGCGAAGACGCGCGTGAATCGAGGCACCCTACTTCAGCGTTTATAAAACCGCGTTTTCCTACTCCACATGCGTTGCAAGCAGAACGTGGAAGCTGTCTTGTGGAACCTTTCGTAACGGTTGCCGGTTAATTTCTTTAAATGGCGCCAGAAGCTATAGTGGCGCGGGCGACAGCAGGCGACGGCGGAGTGAATTCTTTTTCTGCAGTTGATGAAGTATTTAATTTCGCAAAAATTAGGCATGTATAATTTTTTATAAAAGAACACTGCAAATGCCATTTCTGTATTAATTTGTTGTCTTATATTTGCGTAGTGTCTTGTTCTTCTTCAACAATTTTGACAAGTATGAACATTACACCGGACCTAGACGGGTAGATTTAGCTGTGACTATATAAGACTATTGCGCAGGCATTGTTTTACTTTGGCCGGGTGGCTGAATCGAGTCACAGACAGACAGACAGACATACAGACAGACCAAAATTTTTGGGTTTAAGTAGCCCAAGAGAGACTATCGTCTTTAAAAACGGGTGGTTCAAAGCAATGGAAGTGCGATCCAGGGAGCGTGACACGGGAAAGGCAAACTGCAGCGGCGGAGATACGTAGGCCGCTGCCGCACGAGCAATTCTAGCCGCCGTCAGAGTTGAACACAAGCGGAATCATTTCCCAATCGTTCCGTCCTCTATCACATGCATCCTTTAGTCTATCGCTCTCCCTTTTCCCACTATGCGGAGACAAGGCCGAGGTGCAACATCACATGTGGGCAGGTCCATATGATACCCTCCCTCAAATCACTTTTTCGGAGATCTGGGAGGCAGCGTTGAGCTGCTATGACATGGAGAGATAAAATATGGCCGCGAACCATGCATTGGGTTTGTTTACTTAAGTTTTATTTTTGCCGACCGGCTGCGGCGTGCTGTGTTATCTGTATTATCCATGGGCCAAGTGAACCGCGTGTTCCATTCTTTATACCGCAAGTGTCGTCTCCTTACATAGGGAGACTGTTTCGAACTAGCGTCACCGGCCTATAATAATCTTCAAATGATTTACAATGTTCTGGATGCAGTTCGACGGTTCGAGAAACGGTCGCGCCGAGAGATAAATTCCTGCAGAGCAGACACCGCAGCATTCGATTCACCGACGCTGGCCTGCGCACGGTACTTTGTTGAGTGCTGCTTCGCCGCCTGTGTATTCTTTGAGTTGTTAGGGGAGCACAAGTTCACTCCAATAAACTTGTGTTTCTTTCAACACAACTGCGTCGTCTTTGGCTTCGTGACAATATCATCATAGCCCGGTCTACGAAGGTCGCCGCACAGCTCCGGCTGTCGGCCCCCTCCATCGCTTAAAGGTCTTCTCTCTCTCTCTCTCTCTCTCTCTCTCTCAAAGGTGAAGGTACCCACGGGGGCGAACAGGAGGCTCGCTCCTAGCGATGGCGAGGAAGTGGGACAAACTTCCGAGGGAGCTATTCACGAGGCTGGTCAACTGGTAACGGGCGCGGCCACAAGCTCGACAAAAAATCTTGGGCCATCTCCACTAACGTAAAACCTTTGGAGGGGCGAAGCATGCAGTGTATAAGTGTATTCTTGGCGCCTTGGCGTTTTTACAAACGGAGATGAAACCATTGGGGGGTAGAAGTATGCAGCTTTGCTGCGCAAGTCTCGTGTCTCTGAAGCACGAAGATCTGTAGCGCGAGGTGTAAACGAGCGTCCCGGTATTTTTTTTAGTGCACGTAACGAAGCGCTCCAGCCAAGGCGCAAACGAGTGTTCCGGTGTTTTTTATGTGCAGAGCACTTTATGGGCTCGCCTTGTGGTTGTAGCTCGCTCGCTGGACCCAGATAGAGCCACAGGGCGTTCCGTCGTAGCGGCTGTCGTCGCGGCGTAACCCATAGGCTTCGAATGCCGAGTGGTTTTTATAGTCATAAGCGTTCAAAACTCGCGAACCGCTGGCGCTTGTCATACATCTCCCCGTTGTTTAGCGCAAAGAATGAGGCAAAATATACGTCAATAACCGGCAGCGCCCGCGTTAATTTAGTTAGAAACGATGGTTGGGTTGGTTTCTACGATAGTAAGCGAAAAAAATGGCAGTGCAACGCGGGCACTTGCGGGAGGAAAAGCGAGCACAAAACGAACAGAAACAGAACTCCCGCTGGCGCAGTTTCAGGCATGGGGCGCGCGAGCACTGCGAAGGCGGGAAATTTGACTTGCATTGGGTGGTATCAGTGAGCGATAACGACGCTACATCCCATTATGGCAAATCGCTGCTCCGCACTTCCGACAGCTTTCACATTGAGTGGAGCGGATTCAATTTTTTTAGTACGCGTTACGTTCTAGCGCGAGGCGTACACGAGTTTCCAGGTGTTTTCGTGCCGCGACTACATGAGACGACGCTTACTACGACGACATGAGACGTCGAAAGCCTCAGCCCCTAAGAGGCCTCGCCCCTAAAAGTTCACCATCATACTCAAAGTATGTCCCGCTAGACTTTTTTCTTCACATCCTCAGAAAGTTCTCTTAAAATTACCCTTGCCAGTGTAAACCTATCAATTTCATAATATTTAGAAATTACGGTACTGATTTGCCTGAAATGGTTAAATGCGTGCACAGAAGTGGGTTAAATATCTCAGGCGTGTGAAGCCTTCAGAATTGTTTTTCGCTTAAAGATTAGTAAATAATTTCAGGATTTTCACAAATTTTATTGTTGACTGCCTTCGGCATGTTTTCAAAAATCCTGTTGTTCTTGCAGGTCAGTATTAACGAGGTCATTATTTTTGTGTACTCTAGCCAATGATTCTACATTAACAAGGCTTGGCAGAACCCAGATAATGATTCCACATCGGCGAAGCTTGGCAAAAAGGTGCCAGTCTCAAACAAAAACCGCTTTGTCACAGCTTAAAACCATTTGCTTCGTGACACTGAGTGAGTGAGTGAGTGAGTGAGTGAGTGAGTGAGTGAGTGAGTGAGTGAGTGAGTGAGTGAGTGAGTGAGTGAGTGAGTGAGTGAGTGAGTGAGTGAGTGAGTGAGTGAGTGAGTGAGTGAGTGAGTGAGTGAGTGAGTGAGTGAGTGAGTGAGGAACATGAAGTACACGCGGCGATTTCCTCCGAAGTACGGAGTAACCGTGGCCCTCCAGGAAAACAATTCCATATGCTGAGGGCTCCGGTGCTGCTATCGTCCGCAGCGCATCAACGTCTTCTCTTCAGAACTCTCTCAACTGCACATTAAGTGGCACCACGAATCTCCGATGACCGCAACGAGCTCCGAGCCGACAGGGCGAGGCCCTCCCTGATTCACCGAGCCACGGAGAGATTGCGCGCTTGTTAAAGAGGCTTTAGCAGCCCGGTGAAACCGTTCCGGCGGCAGCAATTGTTCGGCCGAGAAGGGAGGCCTTTTCTCATCGATCGCTATTACCCCACAAGTGGCGCAGCGCCCGTGTTTGTTGGCGCTTAACAGATTCTCGACGCCTCGGCAGGCCTTGGTGGGAGTGGGAGAGCTCAAGGGATTAGCTGAGCTTTGTGTAGGGGAGAGAGGAATGAAGTGGGGCTAGAGTGGACGGGGAAGGAAGTGAACGGTTGGGGATTGGGAACGAGGAGAGGGGGAAAGAGGAGGATTGTGAGAAGGCACAAGAAGATGGAAGTAACGGAGAACGCGGGCGCCAACTGAGGGCTGTCTCGTACAGCCTTTTATGTGTATGTGCGCTTACGCTGGTATTCACGCCTGACTCGACATAATCCGTTTCCTGGTTGAAAGATGAAGGTTTTTTTCCCCCGCTTGCGGGGCGAAACGGTGGTTGGGAGTGGAGAAAGGGGATGGGGAACGACCAGTGTGCGCTTAGCAAGAGTAAGAGGTATTCTTAAGCGTAGTATGCCGCCGTTCGAGTTGTTTTGACGTCCACAGTGAGGCTTCTGCAGTAGATGTAACTCACACACACATCTTCAATTTCGATGGTGCCATTAACGTCATCGCTTATCCATATTGGAATAAACTAATGCCTTCGTCGACATCGTCAGCAGAGAGCACCGATTTCGTCGGTTGTGGGGAAGGGTACAGACAACTAATACGGTGTTGTGGAGAGCGGTGCGGAGGAAATTGTGGGGCGTCTGTTCTTTGTTCTATTTTAGTAATTAATTTCAGTTCTACGCGGGGGTTTTAACCCGGGGGTACAGAGCCAGTATATTTTTCCGACATGGCTTCGATTTTTTTACCTGTGCTATGACTCCTGGGGATATTGCAGATTCCTAAAGCGGTTATAAGACCTCCCAGAAAAACAATTTTTGGTAGTGAAACAGCGCACACGACTTCATTCTGAGCCTCGACAATTGGATGGTCCTTCTAAGAACCAAAAAGAGTTTTCGAGAGAAAGAAGAAACGATTAAAAAAACAAGCTCTGTGGTTACCAGCATTACCTCCCGACTTCCTCGAGTAACGTGCCCGCCATACGGCGCAGTTAGGTGACGAGGAGCTGCGACAGACTGTCCGTAGAACGCGGAGCTTCCATGAATGGGCTCCCGCCAGAATAGAGCGATCTCCTGGCACCTACTTATCCGGAAGCCGTGTGATGGCAAGTGGGCAAAGGAGTAATTCGATTCTGCAGGGACACGGCTCTCGCTCCTTGAATGGCCGTGCTTGCTGCCTTTAGCATTCCGCCTTTCTATAGCCGCCCTCCCCAATCCCTTCATTCCCCAATCCGCACTTTTGTTATCGCCTCTTTTCTGGAGAGAGAGAGCACCGCTAAGCTGTTGCAGTATAACCAGACCTCAAAGTGCTCTATTTCTCGCCGCCCCATTCTTCATTTTTAGTGTCTTTTTGAGCCGGCCACTCTCAAAACCGAAAAAAAAAAGAAAGTAAGGAAATGAAGACGTGTATAAAATTGGAAAGTGGAAAAGCGGGCGTGGAAAACCTGGCGCCTCTCACGGAGCGTGTAGAATGAGCCAGGGCTATGCCACCATACCAGGGCCGCAAAGTAAACGAGGCACTTACACACTGACAAGAAACTGTAACAAGAGGACCCGTAAAAGGCGTGGTACCCGCATGCGGCCAACCGCTAAAGGAAGCGCGCGAGCCGGCGCTCTTGAAGGCGTTTACCCCAGGGCGCAAATCAAGGAGGGACGCCTTTTGGAAGCCTCGGGCGTCAGATTTCACAAAGGGGAAGGGGGGACCGTGTGTTACATTGGGCCTCGCTCCGAGAACCGCCGTCAATGATGGCGCCGCACTCTGCTCTTTTTGTGGTCAGCCCGAGAGGAAAGAACGCCCGAGATCCTTCGCTCACACCTTCCACTTTTCTGTGTCAAGCATCCCGGCTGATTCTATTTTACACGGTGACGTCATTTTTTTCTCGCTCCTTCTTTGTAGGAAGCCTCTCGGTCGCCGTTCATGGTCGCGTGTCTTATTTCTTGTGTGTGCGCTACTTTTTAGGGTCGCGGTATAAATTGAATCGTTCGCGAAGGAAGCAGTTTGATAGCAGCTCGCGGAGGGCGGCGCTTTGGTTCCTCGACAGCTCTTTGTGCAACGGCGCATGCATAACGTGTCGCATTTGTCCGCAAAGATGTGGCTGCTTTTCTTTGAGTTCGAAGCGTTATGACCGCGATTGTGCAAGTGTTTGCGGATGCCATGTGAGCCCTTTTCGGAAAATCCTCGCAAGCGTCTGAAAGAAGGAAGAAGAAAGCTTCACCTTCTCATAAACGGAACAGCGCGCTTTAGTCAGCGGGGTTGGGGGGTTGCGTTCATTCAATGTATACGGAGTGTTGAGCACACATTCGCTGTATATAGCTTCCTAGAATACTTCGTTTTGTTATCTTTCTTCGTGCGAGAGCCCCGTTCGAGAATTCCACGTTGATGGTATCTGGCTAAAACCTGGGAACTGGAATTACTGAGCCGTATGCATGCATTCCATGCGCACTTCGAATGCTCGCATTCTCTTTTGTCGGGAACAGCCCAAAGCATAGCACTTAGGCGCATTTATGCTACGAGAGGTATCGTTGCGATAAATTGACAGACACAAACAAAAATCAGCTTCTGCCTTGCTGGGATCCAACGCATGAGCGCCGTGAGTTCCGTGGCGTCATTGAGAGGCAAATAGGGGAACAGCGCAAACTCAGACAAAACACAAGAAGAAGAAGGTGACAAGAAGGTTCTTCTTGTGTTTTGTCTGAGTTTGCGCTGTTCCCCTATTTGTAATCATGCACCAACACGCCCAAGCCTTAACCCTTGAGAGGCGCCGGGGCGGTGCCCTGCAAGCACACATCCGGAAATCAAAGTTATTCCAGCAACGTTTCTGTTGTCTACGGATACGGCGTAATGCTAGCGGAGGTATCGCACATTATGTGCAACGGCTGTATACTCTCATTTTCGACAAGACAAAACACTGTATGTGTGTGCGTGTGCATTTTCTTTGTGTTTCTGTGCCTGTGATAGCGTGTGTGTTTGTGCGTGTTTAGATATTTCTCAGTGTGTGTGCGTACACGTATGATTATCTGAGTTGGTGTGTGTGCATGCACGGACGTTTGCGCGCCGATTAGCTCGCCCCGAGCAAGAACAGAGCGGCCTTTTGTCAACCCCCATTTTTCACTTACGGACGAACCACAACTTTTGTTCGCCGTAAACTATAGATAACTTCTTATTCCGAGGCAAAGTCTCCTCATCCGTTGGATTATATGTTAAGGGCACTGGAGGAATACGGCTCTCCAGAGTAAAACGAAACATATCACAAGCGTAGCAGCTCATAAAACGTACATGAGGCCTTATAGAAGGGAATGTGAGGCAGACGCCACCTTTAATGGCATGCCCGAGCAGGTCTTTATATAGTTCAATTTCTAGCTGGTTCTCTGCGGAGCGCAGGAAGTGATTGATTGTGACTTATTTTAGGGTTTACTACTATGATCATCGTGCACCCGCGACAAAAAAATAATACAAAAAATCTACAAATCGTCATTCGAAGCTTCCACCTCGTCTGCAATCGGACCGCAAGTTTAAATGTGTAAGCCTTTGTATGTGTACTCAGTGGGAAAAGCGGTATGTCCGTCTGCAACCACAGGTATATCACACTTTCGCTGCGTAAACTAATGATAATAATAAAAGGCAGTGGGGTCTTCGTGTCTTTGTACGAGCGCTCATTTTCTGCTAAAAATGTCTCCCCAGCAATACATTTGTGTACAGTTGTGAAGCTGGATTTAAAGGGCTCTTTGTATAGCTTTTTCTACGTGGTGTCTTGCTGACGTATTTAATAAAAGGCTCTGGAGGCTTTATACCTGTATGTCACACTTCTTAAATGGCCCTCGAGAAAAATGTCTTCCCATTCCTGTATAGCAGGGCAGACGACTTCAGAGGGGCTTGGCATATAGCAAATCGGCTAACGCGTTTATCCCACAATTATACTTATGATTTGCTGCGATTTTTTTTTCTCACCTTGTATATTCTTTTCATATTTGTTTGTTTTGAGCCACTGCACACCCAAGCACGTCTAGGTGCGCCCCTATGAACGCATTCGGGACTTTCGGCACGCACCGGAAAACATCAATGGAAGCACTCTTGCGTAATATTTTGGGGACGTCACAGTCCCTAGTGGATACTGGATTATAAGGAGAGGCATTTTAACACGAAAGTGTTTTATTCCGGGATACACGAAGATTTCACAGACGTCATATCCGTCACGGAAATGACGCCAGTACAACGAAGCAAGCGCCTGATAAGGGTGCACCCCTGCACAAGGGTTATTCTTGCGGGGAAGCAACCTTTAGTGCTGAAGAGTACGTTATACTTAGGGTTGTTCGTTTTCGGGTTTTATATTTTAACTCGAAAGTGTTTCATGCCGGGATACACCAAGATTTCACTGACGTCATATCCACCACGGAAATGACGCCAGTACACCTTGGCCGAAGCGACCCGCCAGCAGGACGTCGCTCGCCAAGCACACCCACAAGACAAGCCGCCGACCCGCATACCATGCTCGGTTGCAGATTTCGCTGCACATTTCACCTTCGTGTTTTACCGATTCCTATGACAGAGGAATCAACCAGATTTTTTCACCTAGTACTCCACTTCTCGAAGGACACAATTGCCCGTGCAAATCTTGGTGATTCACCACGCATAGTGCAAAACGCTGATGACCGGATGGAGCAATCGCCGGTAGACCTAGCTCGCAGGGTTATTCGCCCGTTAAATGGCTATAACATACCACTTAGATGGTGGGTAACAACACAACTCCTTAGATGCAACGCCAACATCGTGGTTGCTATGGCTATTTACACGTCTTTCCACATTGCAGCTGACTATTTCGAGCATTCCGACACAGGTCTGAAACAAGCTTTGTTATTAATTCGTGGTAGCTGGACAAAACCCATCTGTTGCGATTTTCCCCGGGAGCTTCTAAGAACGAGCGATGCTTATCCCCCTCCCCCTTCAGAAGATCTAGCTTCGATAGCATTGTACACTTTGCTGTTCAGCTCACTTCCCACCAGGAAGTGGCCTCTGAAATGTCAATGGAGCTTCCGCAAAGTAGGTTACTCCGCATTTCTCACAATCTGTCACAGAATACGGCGGACACCACTTATAGTACAGGGACAGCCCGCTACGTCGCAATAGAAGTTGCATTGCTAAAATGAGGCCATCCGATCGGCAAAACATCTCAAAATATCATTATAAAAACCTCCACTGTCCAATGGCTCGATACAAGTAGGGTGGTGAACGAACGAGCCATTCATTTTATCTCAGCTGCTACAAGCTAAGCGTCTATCGTGCTTCCTGAATGCTCACCCCCCTAAAGTACGCTCCAAGGAACACCGGCAATGCACTCGCGGCAGATGAAAAGATACGCGAAGGGCAGGACTTTGAACGCACGCCGGAAAAAGTGTCTGCCATTGACGAGAAGCCCGCGCCCTTCTGGTCTGTGTTACGCAGAGATGCCGCCTTCTGATAAACTTGACCCCGTCGCTGCCCGCTGCCTCGTCACCGGACGTGTCCACTCCGTCCTCTTGTCAGGAGGCGAACACTCGGTTATCGCTGGACGCCACTCCGCTGTCGCAAGACGTGCGCCTCACGCCCGGGGCCACTTACGCCTTGTTCGGGAGAGTAAGCAGAAGAGGAGAATCGCGGAAGGAACAAGAATAAATAACAAAACTAGTGGGCAGCGCTTACTCGTATAGAGTAACGGCTGGTTGGAATTTGGAAATTACAAACGCAAAGCGCACTATAGTCACCGAACAGGGAGAAGGAGATAGCAGTGGGGTTTTCTTTCTGGGCGCCGAGTTACACTACGCGGTGTCAACACGTGAGGCTGCACGGTAGCGGTAAAGGGTGCAGTTAGTTACTTCATGCCGTGGCAAAATTCCCAAATAAATCACCTAACAATGCCCACGCGTTTCCAAGCACTGCACGCTCCTTTTCTTTTTTTCGGCGCCCGCTTTCCTTGTTTCTTCTTTATTTCTGAAGCAGCCAATCAGTGGCCGCATTTTCTTTCTGTATTTCTGTATTATTTCTGAAGCACGCGCTATGGAAAGCGTTGCAGCCAATTGGAATTGAGGAGTCCCCTATACAGATGACGAACAACTTCTACCCTGTCGGAGGGCTTTTCGTACAGATGGGCTGTTTAATGCTTTTGCTAGAATAAAACTGCTGAAGCTAAGTCGAGGCCACTGTTTCTGCTAGCAACGAGCATGTGTATGGGGCTGTTATCACCCGTGGTTTTACCGCTATAAAATGGAAGTAGTGGTACGCATGGCGTCAAAAATAGTCGTAACTCTATTTACAATGCAGCTACTCTAAAACATGTTACAGCATCTAATGCCGCCAAAAAAAAATCCTGCGTTCAGGCAAATTTTATAAAGCTGAGTAAATTAAAAACTGTTTTAGCTCGAAAATGACATTTGTTTTGGTGCTTGACGCCGTCGTTCTCCGGGCATGCTCTTGCGTAGCAGCGGCGTCTCGCTGAAGAGGACGTCTGCCATGAACGTCTTGATCATCTTCGGCTAACCCATAAGTATCTTATCTCGAGTACCTTCGATTAATTGCAGATTAAGAGGCGATAAGATAGAAGTTTAGCGCATATGAGATGTGGCCCGCACTTCATCACATTAATAAGTGTCACGTCACCCAGATACTTTACCAACTTATTACGTGTAGCTATTGAAGCGAGGTACAAAAAAACACTTCCTAAGAATGTGAAGGCGAAAGCTTAGTTGTGCGTTCCGTCCATCTGCAGCTGAACTTTCTGTTGAGCTTTGCGGCCGCACCCGTCACCACTTCATCAGCTCCCTGGACAAAGATAACTGTTGAGAGAATTGTTAAATGGGCCCCGCAACTAGGCGAGTAAACTCTACGCTAGTAACGGGTAGTAAAGCTCCAGTAATCGGAAGCACAGAGTGGCGGCCCTTTGTGGCTAGCTCGCCCCAGGATACACCCGTTCCCCCCGGCTTCACTTCCGTTGTGATTCCTTTAAAGCGGCTATAAAGCGTTTTTATTGTGGCAACTGCCAATAATCCGTCCTGTAATCGTGATATTGCTTGTACTACGTCAAACAAGCACTCAAAGAAGGCCTGCAAATTGAGGAGCGCTGGTATACATGGAACAATGAATCGAGCGAGATATGAAGTTATCTGACGTGCGCCGGTGTGTAATATTTGACTGAGATATGCCGTGACGCGCTCAGACTGAACGCATTTATTGATCTAGTTCTTACATAATCTTATACGTTTATTATAAGTGTTTCAGGAGCCATAAAAAAGGAAGGCCCTTTGCTGCTTGGGGAAAGCATAATGACACTCATGGAGTCGCGCTGACAGCAACGATAAAATATTTAAAATGCGGTGAGTCCTTCCGCTTTCCTAATCCATTATCCACAGGCGGCCACTCCGTACAAGGTCAAAGGGAACAAGCCCACGCCCCAAATGCGAATACAATTATTTACCTTAACTGGTGATTGTTGAAAGCAGGGATTACAATAGTATCGAGCGGCGGGACGCCCTAAGCGCTCCGAAGACGGGAAAAATGTACGCACACAAAATTAACCAAGTCCGCATATATCGACGATTCATGGGTGCTAAACACACCGTTTAAGCTGTTACTCATTGTTGCTCAATAGGAAGGGCAGAACAGAGGGGAGGAAAATAGGACCGTCAACGCCGGGAACCCATCAGGCTGTTTGAAGGGAGACATTGAAATTGCGCGTGTCCCGCTGGCAACACCTGCGCTGTCATCGCCACTCCTGCAGCGTTGTTGTATAACGGGTGGGAAAACTGCGCCGTTCCCCGCTGTGCGGAGCTGCCGGGAGTTTACCAAGCCGTGCAACGGCGGCAGCGCTCCGCGGCGGAAGTCAATTTAAGCGGTGCAAGCCGTTATTCGTGTAGAAACATTGGCTTACTAGGGTGTATGATTAGATTATGCGTTCTGAATTTCTGTCTGTTTAGTTAAAGTTCGTCCGCCGTGAGTACCTTCCTGGAAAATACCGAGAGCGCTTAGGTTAATGGCGACTCGTTTCAAAATCCAGTGGGGAAAGGCAAAAGCACAGGTCCTTTAGCAAAATGCGATTCTTTACCAGGAGGTTTACGAAACATATTAAAGGGACCCTGCAACACTTTTCTCGACTTTTGTTGAAATCTTAAATGCTTGCAGAACGTAGTCACCCAACACACCCACTACTTAGATTAGGGAGTCGCAAAGTACCTCAGCCAAAAATTACTGCTCTATGCTCATCAGATAGCTTGTAAACTCGCTTAAAAGATTTTTCTCTTTTTCCGGTTCTTGACGTTCTTCGACGGCTCGAATTACGTCACTGAGGCCATGCAGCGGCTCTTCGCCAGTTTTCCTTCAGTTGCAGCAATGAACGCTCTTCAATAGCAACTTGAAAAATAATTCCACACACACAAAAAAGCACAAACGGAAGGTGTCTCTGGTGCGAAGAGCAAATCACGCAGTGCCGCTCCGTGCTGGCGGTAACAGTAGCTTTCAGAGTGAAAGCGTTTATCAAAAGTGTTGCAGGGTTCCTTTAAGGTTCCTAAATATACCACCCTCCATAACTAGAGACTGTCTACGCCTTAGCACATTTTATCTTCAGCCCTTTAGAACTCGTAGGTGCGAAAAGTATTTCAATCGCAATTCCGTTTGCACTCGTGCAGATTGGTGCCGTCGGAACCATCACGAGTCCATATTGTTCTACGTACAACACAAAAGACTTTGACTAAAGTTCACGCAGCAGGGGAGGTACGAGGGAGGGAGCCTGCTGCCCATTATTGCTTTCTGGGCTTTAAAGCCCTTCTCTAATAACTTAAACGTTTCATTGCTCGCACTTCTGTCGCCGCGGCGGCGGGCTTCGGCACTTTCGCCTGACGAGCGGGGAACAGACATGCAGGGAGGAGAACGTGATAGGCGCCGCGCTAACCTCGTTCCCAGTCCGCCGTCGCCCGCCGAGCGCATCGTTCGCCAAACAGTTTCGGCGCTCCGCTGGCTAGACGCAAAGTCACCCTGACGTTTACAGGGTGGATATTGAGTTCCAAGAGCAGCACGAACACACGCACAAAAAAGCGGAGGCAGGGGAGTTTAGAGGTGGATGGAAGGGAGGCTGAAAAACGCGCCGAATCAAATCACGCGTTTAGAGAGACAGCGTGCGCGCCCGCTTCGGCGAAATTGAATGAGCGGCCCTGTTGCGGACGCCGCCCGACGTTATTATATCGGGGGAATTGGGAGAGGGCAGAGTTTTTCGGCGGTTCGCGAACAGTCGAAGGGTTGAGGAAGAAAAGGAGGAGGGAACTGGTGGGCTTGAGTAAAAAGAAAGGGAGATTGAGAAAGGAGGGGCGGAGGGAAAGAATAAATACAGAAATGGCCTTGTAGAAGAACGCCGTAGTCGCGACGAGGTGTGAAACGTTTTCAAAGTTTTTGCGACTCCCGCCGCGCCAGCGCACGCGATGTGCTGCTTGGTCTCGCGTGAAGGGAACACAGCGCTCACGAATCGAATTTGTCTCTTGCCAACCTTTCTTCGGCATCACTGGTTCATAGGGCGGAAGTTTCGCTCGCTCTATGTTTCCTTTTCTTCTTCGTGTTTGTGTGTTCTCAAACTTCGTTATTTTGTCCTTTGCTTCGTATAGGCAGGGTTGTCTAAGAAGGCGTTTTCGCGTCCCTTTAGGGGCACTCCCGAAGACGCGCAGTTTGCGAGAACAACGCGCACAAATCCTCACTTATGTACGTGGGAACGTTTTTATTTTACCGCGACGCTGTTGGTGCGACTAGAAGAGCGTCGAAGCTTTACACGCATGTTTTCTAGTGACCTGGGAGAACGATGTGGCGCACAGAGTTTATACTTGGAGAAAATGAGGGACAGGTCAAGACGGATGCGCAGAGAAAGTTTTAGACATCCTGGTTAATTGGGCTTTTAAGGGAAATTGTATGAATGCTCTTTTTTTTTTTCATTTTTAGGGGCACAAGGTTCAGATATGGAGACAACAGCGGAAATATCAGGGTTGATGTCTGGGAAAATGTTTAGAGTTGTGGGTTAGTGCAGCATGCGGTTAGTAGGAAAGGGTCGTTATGTGCGAAGCGCCAGCCACTTTTGTCCTCTGTTCAAAAGAGCGAAATAGTACAGAGAGCAGGAATTTGCCGGGCATGTAACGAACTTATGCATCATGTGCGACCAAATATTCAAGTGCTGCGAGGAAATCCCCACCCTTGGGGAAAAAAAAAACTATAGCTAGCCCTTAAAAACGTAGTACGTATGTTTCCAGGTGTCCTGGGTACAATGTTGAAAATTAGGAGGAAACATAGGGTATATCAATGTGATGTGTGTTTCAAATCTCGAATGTGTTGGTTAATCACGGTCTTTGTGGGTTTTCGACATTCTCAGAAGCCTTATGGGCACCGGAAACTCGAGTTCACCCGGTGACCGCAGCACCAGCCGCGGCAGACGTGCACAACTCTGCCTTCATCGCCCTCGAACGTGCCTTCACAGAGGCGTCTAGCATTACTTTACTAGCGCACATACCTACAAAATACTGTAATGGTGACAGAAATAAATGTTGTAGATGGCAGAAGCCTGCAAATAACACGGCGCTGATGGAATAATATGGCCTTCGTGCCGAACCGTAGGCCGCCACTCTGTGAAAGTTGCTTTGAAAGCTTTGCATTTTTTTCACAGATTCTTCTATTTTTTTGCAGGTACGAAGCCATAGTTACTGCATTGGTTACTGCATTTTAAATACAGACTAAGGGAGCCGATTACGTGCTGCTGTGAAATACGACCAGGCGGTTATCGGGTCGGTTAGCACGCTGTAAATGCGCATAAGTGCGCAAGTAAACTTGTTCACAACGAGGATGCTCAAACGCAGTTATCACAGCATAGTTTATAACCCAGCGGATCCACTCTACGGTACATCTATTATTTCACGTGCCTATCGCCGTATTTATTACAGACAACCACATGTGGTACTGGCTGTTTAGGCGTTGATGTTCCTAAATGCTTCTTCAGCTATTGAATATCATTATATATCACTGGCTTTTCTTGCAAAACCAAACTATCCAAGACTGTCGTCTAATCCACTGAACGGGTAAGAAAAATACAGATACATCGGCCTCAATAAAATTTGGAAGTATACAAAACGGAGTACCAAATGTTCACGTTCCAACGTTTCTTTTTGTTATTGTTGTTGTTGTTGTTGTTTGTTCAGATTAAATCTTTGGCTGCAGATTGAAGGTAATAAAAGCGATACAATTATTTTCTAATAGAGCTTTTACGCCAGAGCCGTTAGTGTAGAGCGAAAAATATCGCCAATATGAATATTCAAAAACAATTCCAATGTGCTTTTTGGGTATCCTGCTCCCCCCTCTCCCCCCCCCCCCCCCTTTCTGACCTTCTCATCCAAATGAAAGTTCTTTGATAGCGTTCTCGCAACGAGTTTCTTTTTTTTTTTTTCGCGGTGTGTATTTTTAGTGCACTGCACGGGCCTGGGACGCGGGCTCGGCTCGGGCCGGGTAGCACGCATTTTCTCGGGCCCGGGCCGGGCTCTGGGTTGAACCAAAATTTTGTCAGGCCGGCCCGGGCCGTGCCTGAGGCCCGGCAATCCTGTGCTGCCAATTCTGAATTCTTGTTAACAAAAAGTTTTTTCATTGTTCTTCCAGGTTAAGTGAAAACAAAAAAAAAGGCGAGTCCCTGCGGCGCTTAAAAGATATGATAAAAAGACGATTACCCTAAGAAGGCCGTAACATAAATAAAAAAGAACCTCTGGGCCCCATCAACACTGTGGGAGAGAGCGGGTCAAAAAACAAGGGCATCCCAGCCACGGAGTACAACATGCTTGCCTTTAGCCTCTGCTTTTCAAACTAAAACAAACAGAAGGAACGTTACCTGGACTTTGCACTGTGTGTAGAGTTTGAAGTACCAATTTTCGAAGCAGAGCCATGACTTTTCGGGTAAGAAGTCTTTTAAAACCATGAAAAAAGGCACGAAAGGAAAAAAGCGCAGATAATATAATGCTGTCAACATAACTAGAGGGAAAGAGAAAATGAAGTGGTGAAACCGGACGCATCGTCTGCTCAAAGTACGTGCCAAAATCTTTGAGGACATCATGATCATCATCATCGTCGTCATCGTTGTCGTCGTCGTCGTCTGCTAAAATTCACCAAGGAATGAAACAACAAAAGGTGCGATATCTGTTATGGAATTGCACTAATAATGAAGAAATATCCACTTGCTTGTAATCATTTAGAGTATCCTCGGTGTGCCTTGATTTCGAATACCGGCAAATGAAGTGGCAAATGAGTTTTCATGACTCCGACAACACAGCTTCAAAGTGAAGATATTTAAGTTGTACAAAGTTAGGTCCAAGTTTAAAGTAAATCTAAATCCAATCTTATTGTCTTTGGGCTTTTACTTTTTAGGTTAACAGTAAACTTCTTCGTTTTCACGTTTGTAGCCTGTCGGACTAAGGATGATATTTAACAACAGTTTGGCGGGCTCTGGCTTATTCTATTGAATTTTACCGGGGTTGGGTCGGGCTCAGGCTTATATTTTGGAAGTTTGTTCGGCTCGGGCCGTGCTGCGGCACAAGTTCCATAGTGCTTGGAGGTCACTTGCAGACACCTGAAGTAGTAGCAGCTAGGGACGTCTTCTAGAAATTTGGCAAGGGTAGTCGAAGTAGCAGCTCCGCTGGAAATCGGAGTGTCATTCAGCGAAGTCACACACAACTGCTACTATTTTTTTGTCCACCAAGCGAGCATAAGCGCAGTGTGATTTAGTAGTATTTGGCTATTGAACTGCTGAGGGCAACGTAATGAAAGACGCTTTAGGAGGATGCTATCAAACGTGTTTTCTTCCTGTAATCCTTAGCATCTCTTCCGAGGGTGAATAAAAAAAAGTTCTGATCAAAATGTCAGCACCACAAACGGGAAGACATCCCCACTTCATGGATGACCAGGCGCTGCCCCTTTCGCCTAAGGCATGAGTTTTCAGCTTTTCTAAGAGCCGTATCTTGTTTCTGCATGAAGGTTAATCCCATCTGAAGTGAGTGCCTTGCTAGGGTAACAGAACCAATATCAGTTTTTTTTCCTACTTCCCGCCGTTACTTAAATGGCCTTGGCATGTTGTGAAAAAAAACTTTCACTCCGAAATGCACTTGGTCAGTTGCTCGGAAATTACATCCGGCGCTTAGGTTCTGTTTCGTGCAAACTTCAGCAAACTTTCGTGTGAAACTACAAAAACACTGTCATATCAAATAGACTGGCCGGATTATTGGCAAAAATAAAAGCCACCTGGAAATTTTCTTTTCTAATTTAATCCTGTTCAACAGGTTCCAAGGAGTTCGGCCCTTCTCAATCGCTATGACTAATGAATTCGTAAAGAGAGCTCCTGACCTGTAGCTTAACCTAACCGGTGTTTTTTTTACTCTGGATTGTACCTCAAATGAGCACGAGTATGTGTACATGTATGTATGTATGTATGTATGTATGTATGCATGTATGTATGTATGTATGTATGTATGTATGTATGTATGTATGTATGTATGTATGTATGTATGTATTATGTATGTATGTATGCATGTATGATGTATGTATGTATGTATGTATGTATGTATGTATGCATGCATGTATGTATGTATGTATGTGTGTATGCATGTATGTATGCAAGCATGTATAGGTTTTAGGTAAGCTTGGTGCAGCAATAAGGCTACAAAGTCACGTTGATAGGTACCCTCGCTTATTTTAAACTGTTACATTTATGTTTAAGTGTATGAGCACAAAGTAGCCTTAAATTTTGTGATGCGCCTTGAATGACGGACTTCATGGGAGGAGAAACAACATCGTTTTCTTTACGACACATAAAACGTCAGTGTAGGCAGACGTTTTTGCATTTCTACATCCCTAAAATTCGCTCTCCCGTTGCTTGAGGCCGAGCCAGTGAGCTTCTTGCTGCAGAACTCTCGCCCCTCCAGCTACACCGTCAAAGAGTGTGGTTTTTGTGGTCGACCATGCCTTTCACACGTCAGTTGACACCCTGTTTTGCGACCGCTGATAGACACCTGAAAAAGAAGGCCCCCTTTATGCTACATCTTCATGCCTTCAAACTCCCGGAGCGTCGTTTCCCGTTTCCTTGCTTGTATTCTTCTTCTCTTTCTATCTGCCTTTATCCTCAGATTACGGGTCTCATGTTCCGGACTCGTCTCTGGCGACATACCGGGACATTGACGGTGGTACTTTGTGCTGAAATAACAGATGCGGAGAACGGCGCCCTGCGTCCCCAAAATAAGTTTATGCAAGGTATAGGAACGCCACGTGTATAAAGAGCCTATTCATGGCGCGTTTCTGGCACCTCCCACGAGATTTCCATCTCAATGTTAAACGATCCGCCTATCAATTGGTGATAATAGACTGCCCGCAAACAAGTTTACGCACAAAGGCCTCCGTTAGTCACCGTGAGAGGTTAGTACTTTTTATCAGGTTTCCTCAACCACTCATGTCCCGGCGTTCCCCCCATGCCAGATTTTATGCGATACAATCAAGATATGCAAAGTGTAACCAGGGATTGACATATCGAGTCTTTTGTGTAGTTCAAATATGTAAAACGACTTTAGGATGGGTTTTGTTGCCACGTCACACTTGTGGGTAAGAACAACAATAAGCACCCAGAGAAAGACCGGTGCTTAACCCGGTCAAAATCAATGCAGGAAACGCTAGTTTTGTTTGCTTAGAAAGTTGAACATGTTGTTGATTTCTATAGCGAGCTCTCCAAACAAACCGGTTCTATACAAGAGAAAAAACTGAGGTGAGATCAGATAGGTGAAGTTGTGGTTGGATAAATAGCTGCATGTTGAAGTCCAACTTAGTACGTCTGAAGAGTGCCCGAAAGCCAGCTCGGCTTCTGCTATTTTCAGACTTACAATCCAACAGCGAGACCGTTGTAGTTTGAGGATTTCGTGGGACGAGATGGGGTAATGCGGTCGCAGTGACGTGGAGAGGGCATAGCCTAGCGAGGAGGAGAGCAAGCCTCAAGCACATGTGCAGCGAGTTAGCAGAAATCGCTTACATAGACAAAAATTTTCTAAACGAGTAAATCCGTTGGTAGTGTTTATGCTTGTCAAAGTTGTTGATCAAAAAGAAAACCATTGGGCGTATTTGAGGCAAGATATTAATACTAACAGTGATATTTGCATCGTTCTTTTATTAAAAATACATGACTGCTTGATTTTGCGATGTCGCAGTAAAACAGGAAAACCACCCCTCATGGAAGTGTTCGAGTTCAAATGTAACAAAAGGTTTTGGTAGATGGTGTGAGCAGTGGAACACGGCCAAAACAAATTGGAGAGAATGGGAATCGATCTGCGGTATTTTTAAAGTTCAACGAAGCTTAGCCCTGCGATTAGGAAACGCCAGGCAGCCTCGCTGTTAACATCTGCTTTTGCAACTCGAAGTCACTGAAGCGGGGCCAATTTCGTCATGAATAGCTTATGCTCTTACACCCCTCCTTCCCCCCCCCCCCCCCCCCCCGCCGCCATTTCGAACGTTACTAGTGTTCACGACGGTAAAGAGGAAAGCTAAATAAGCACCTTGGAATCATCAAAACAATTGTCATCATTATCACTACTTGTCGCATACCGGCTTAGGTCAAGAGAGAGAGAGAAAATCATTTTTTATGAAAGGGAGGAAATGCTCCACAGATGCTCCCTCACTCCAAAATGCCGTGTCCTGTGTACATCACCTTTTGTTCCTGATAAAAAACAACTTAGGTTGATGTTGACGTTAATTTTTGGGTTCTATATACGGCCTCTTTTTGCAGGGCACCTCTTGATGAAATTTACTCTGTCATAACATCGTTGTCTGCTTTTATTTTACTGAATGCGGAGTTTCTTTATAATGTGGGGCAATATAATATGGTGATGCATCTTAGTCCGTCAATCTACGTCTTGTCGCGAACTTCCAGCCCGTAAAACAAGAACAAAATGCATGGGGTTATCGCTTCACCTATATCATCGGTCTAACCATTCATTACTTCATATCTTAGTTAAAATACGTGACTGCCCCGTCGATGACTACGAGAAACAAGTTACAGACAATAATGGAGTAGATTTTTACGCCTTCAGGTTCAGGCTTTCCGTCTTCTAGACAATCGATTATTTACTCAAATATTTGAACCATTTTTGCGGTAGCTATTAGAATTCGGAGAAAAATACTAGTTGAAAAAATCTTCCTTCCTGCACAGAAATTTATTTAACACTTAGAGCTGTCACTTAATGCAGGCTCATTGCGGTTTTAAAATTATTGCCACCCGAGAAAAAAATAACGGGTGTTCTCTATGCCATTAAACCTCGACGGGATGCTGGCAAGCTATCAGTTTCCTATTGTAGTTAAACCTGGATGTAACAAACACCTATATAACGAATTCCTGGATTTAACGTTTTCGATTCCTCATTGCCAACCCCATTGAATCCCATGTGTTTCCGACCTGTATGTAACGAAGGCGTTGCGACGCTTAACTGTGATGTTAGGAGTTTGATACTCTGATGAGTCATTGTTTCTTGCACTTTTTCTGAAAACTCAACTGGGGAAATGCGATAATTTAGGGAATTTCGCCGACCCCGAAAACTACCGTGCCTTTGCACGGGTAAGGTGCCGTGGGAATTAGATGCTACGCGTGTATGTCAGCGTGCAGTCGCGCGTCTCCATGGAGACTGCTATCTGTGATGTCAGATCGTCGGTGGTGAGTTCTGCTGCCAGAAAAGGAAAAGTTTAGACTTTTTGAGACAAGCTCGCGATTTTAAATGCCGTCTCCGTTGGCGAAAAGAAGAACGTCGACATCCAGAACAGTATCGCAGTTAGCATCCTCTCGCCAATTTTGAGTGCGGAAAAGAGCATCGAGTTCATCAAATTCACCAAAAGGTGCCCTTAAAGCCTAAGTTTGGTCCTTAAAACGCGTTAAGGCACCAAAAAGTGTCAAAAGGCCAAAGCGACACTTAAATTACGTTTGTGAAGACCGGGCTAAGTCACTTTGCTTCTTTGGAGTGCCGTGTAGTGACTAAAGCTAGTAAGAAAGAAGCTGTTTTTCAAGCAGTTTTCGTTGTGAAATAAATCCTTGAATTTCTTCAAGCGTCTTCAAAGCGCGCGTTGCTCGAGCGGGGTGGCACGGCACGCAGGCGCAGAGTATTTAAGCCATGGCATGAAGCACCCCTATGGTGCCGCCAAGAACCACACACTGAAGAGCTGTCTACCGGATGCTGTCAGGCATGCGTCATGAACGCTCTCACCGTATGCCACAATACGTCAGCTCGCTTTAGTAAGAGCTCAACTGTGCCCCAACAAGCACCGGCAGCCACGTGCTCCGAGTATCGCGTTTCAATCGCTGAACACTGTACATACATACATACATACATACATACATACATACATACATACATACATACATACATACATACATACATACATACATACATACATACATACATACATACATACATACATACATACATACATACATACATACATACATACATACATACATACATACATACATACATACATACATACATACATACATACATGCTCTCTATGGTGCATGGCGTTGGAGGAGGAAGAGTCGACAGGAGCGACGTGTGTCGGAGCAGTAGGTTGCAAGGAGCGTGCAAGGTTGAGCAGCAGATTAATTCAAATGACGTATTACCGACTCAACGTTTTCGTGCATCGTGCCTAAATTTTAATGGAGTCTGAATCCGGCAAGTGGGGGCCTGGTCTGTACGGCGTGTACGGGTAACTTGTGCTCAACCATGGAATGGGTTTGAACTGGGCTTGGGGGCAGTCTTCGCCACCCGTAATGTAGCGAGGGTATTAGAGACTATATACATTGAGAAGTTGTTCATCTCCGGGGCTAACAGTTTCGAAACCTGGACAGACGTGTTAGTCGAGGTGTTGACAAACATGGTGACCATGGCCGCATGGTTAGCAAAATCAAATAGTCTCTTGAAACTGGTGGTACTTGTATATGCAACTACCCACTTGCACAAAGAAGAGCACATGTGGCCTTTGGAATGTATTGAGTGCTGACGTGGTGCGGCAAAGCCCGCATAAGTGCAGCTGCGTGAGGAATCTTGTGACGTCGCAATCTTATGTTCAAGCATGCTTATATGACCAATAATTTATTGCAAATTGAAAAACTGTGGGCCTTAAGCCTTTCAATATATCTTCCGATTGAACCAGTAAACCCCTTACCAGACCTTGTGAGTGGCCTCATCCATTCATGCACCCTTTTAAAATAGGTAGTTTTAAATTTATATTCCTAATCTTTCGCTTTCTTGGCCGTATCCCTGCGTTTATGAGCGTCATACCTTGAGGAGACCAACCCAGGCCAAACCTAACCCCTTAAAAACATCGTCACCATCATTAAACTGGTAGGACAATGACCATCACCTGAACCAAAAGAAGAAGAAGAGGAAGAGATGGCAGGTAAGAAAATCCTTTTGCTCTCCGCATTTCTCGTTCAATAAATGTAGACGCGCTGCAGCCAACTCCGCTTTCCTCGTTGGAGATGTTCATTACATCCGTGATCTTCACCACTTTCCCAGGACAAGAAAACGTCGCCGTTCGCCACGAACCGGGGGACGACCTCGCCGTGCACCAGGAGGCTTTCGAGCGGGAAAAGAAGTTGGTCACTGGGATTGCGCTTGTTATAGTCTTCATCCTCGGTGTCGTCGCCTGCGGCTTCCTGACGCAGTGAGCTGTCTTTCATGCCCTCTTCCACTGACCTTGCATTTGAAGCCTTCACGCAACTGTAGCCCCGGATACATGGACTCGACGAGGGAGGGCTGAGTACACGGGCGGATTCAGCTTACCTCGGTCGCTCCGCGGTTATATGAACAATCGAGGTGAGGAAATTAGAAGGGTTTCCGGAAAAGGAGTTGTTCAGCGCCTCATGGCCTGCCGACTCAGCCAGACGAGCGAGTCCACCCCCCGCGAGCCTGCAGGTCGAACGGACTCACCCCGTCGGCTTACACATGGATACGTCAAGTCGAAAAAAACTTCTTTTTCTCGACTCAGCACTTCCTCGTCGAGTCCACGTGCACGGGGCTAATAGTTTGTTCCATAAGCTCTTCGCAGCACAGTGGATACCACTTTGCTGTCAACAATCCACCCATATTCACTTCACTTCACATCAGCGCGTCTAATGACTGTGCTACACGGCAACTCTCAATAGACAGTTCAACTCTCACTGACAAGTTCGCCTAATGTATTAACAAAGGGACATTCGATAGACAATTAGTTCGAAGGCCTTCGGAAGGCCTTTGAAACGGCCGTCTAGCACACGCTTTCCAATCGGCTCCCTACGGCGGCAGAGTTGAGAAAACCGACGAGGTGTTGGGCTCTTGGATGGACCTTTCCGTCCAACGACGAGCAAGGCGCCCTGGTGAGGGTGTAATATTGAGAAGAGTATGACATCTACTGTGCTGCACGCAACTTGGGAATTGAACTGCAGTGATGGAGGCGCCATTCATCTTTAAAGTCAGTACAATACCATGAACGACCAGAAGCGCGATAGACACGTTACGAAGAAACGCAAAGGCCCATGAGAAGTTCCGAACCACGGATCATAATCATGTGCTGTTTGAGGAAATGGATAGTAAAAAATGCACCGTTCGTCGAAAAGAAAAAAAGAACAGATATTAAAAATCAACTACCGCTCTGCTGAATCGACAACGATGGGGGAACGCGAAGCTTTCCAATATCAAGTCTAACACCAAACGAACCAACCCAGAAGAGAGCTGACCCTAGTTATGTATGATGGTTAGTATGGCGGTCGTCGTCGTTAGAAGGAGGGGTGCATTTTCTGTCTACTTTTGCACATCTATGCACGCTTTTCAAATCCAAAGTGCTTTCACGGTGCTTGAATGATGCAATCGTATAGAGTTCGGCTTCATAACGCGGGGGACCCTGGTTCAATTCCAGGTGCGCTTTGTGGGGACTGCAGACGAGTTCTGTGTGAGGGTGATAAAAGCTTCTCTTTAAATTTACCTGTATTTGAACCTTCGTCGCGAGTGTCTTAATGAGAGACGTTACCGAGCTCCTGTAACACCAATTTGATCAGTCAGCCATTTCGACAGTCTAAAAATGACCTGAGCTGGAAGCGGGCACTTCATAGTGTGGTCTATCCGTGCGAAGTCCATTGATTCGTAAATATTGTCTGCACTTTTCCAGGAGTGGCTGGCACGCAATACGGCACTCGTAGACAGCGGCCATCATTTTAACAGCAAGATGCAGAGAGTTCATAGGGTGTGCTCTTTAGCACAAAGATACCATAGACAAATGTGGCTGTACGCGGGCGCTTTAACAAAACTTCTATCTTGGAGACCGAAAGCGCGACCCTTGCAAAAAAAATGTGTTGAGGAGCTGCAACTGAGCAGCGGGTACAAAAAATATATAGGGTTAGGCAAGTATGGTGATTAGGAAGAACAGAAATTGATAAAAATAAATAAATACACGTTGCGCAACGATTAGTAGTTCTTGTTTGTGGACAGGCAGCCGATGTGATACGAAAACGAAGAAATAGTGCACCATTAGTTATGTAAAAGGGTTCAAGGACTCATCTAAAATTATTTTGATGAACACATCACGTAGGATTTTGCGCTTATACACATATTTCAGTGGGTCCCCGAATTTATGTGTGCAAAGAGGGCGATGTCGCAATCGCAGACGGAGGATGCAAGTGCGCGGAGAAAATGCACGATAAAGCTTTAACACGCCGTCTGGAATACGTCAGTCTATGATCTGAATAAGTGCACTAAATGCCACAGAAAACGAAGACATGTGAATAACGAACTTATAACTTGTGAAATGGTCTCATAAGGCCTAGCTCGTGGTTTATGGTCGTAAGTGAACAAATAACCTAATTAAATGGTATAAAAGTTTCAAACAGTGACTGTAGTCCAATGAAATTACAGATTTCATTGACAACTGATGAAAATGGAAAGGTAATTAGATCTATCGAGTGAAAAATGTACGAACCCAAGCAGAAAAGGAAAGATGCGAGAGCTTCCTTGCAGCACTTGCAAAGCGAAATCCTGCGTCGCGGAAGCGCAAGGATACAAAGAAAGCAGGACTGGAACAGTACAACATCGACGACAAACGGGACTATTTCCCGATGAATCCATTTGCAAAACGGAAAATCCTACTACGGAAAAGGAAAGAAATAACCGCGAAGTGTAGCGCTTATGCGTAGGTCTATCCAAGACTCTGTGTGGTGATGAGCGGTGTTTTACGCTTCTTGTGCGATCATAGGGACTATGTTTCCGACCGGAATAAGTACAAAAAGTTCCCGTGCAGAAAGATCGCCTGGAGGTATAAATTTGCCCTCACCTCGCCACTGCGGTGTGTATCAAAACCAAGGCGCATGCAGCTTTTTATTGTTAAGACGTAACCTAGATTTGAGGACTCCTTAAAGTGGCCATGCAGACAAAACACAAGTTTGGTTCATTCGAAAGATTGCCTCGTTAGAACCATATTGACACCCGTCTAGAACTTTGCTCAAATAAGCTATATAATTAGGGAAAAATGGAATGGCCGTGCGGCCCACTAGCTCATTTTCCTCAACAGAACCTATGATGTCATATGCGTCCAGCTGCGCGATTGGCTGAGGCCGGCAAAAGCAAACGCAAATTAGGCAGGACTTATAAGCTTGCCGAGCGAGCTATTTGCGCTGAAATGTAATACATATTCATTTTACAGCAGTAAGAATGGTGTGGGAAACAATGAAGGTTCTGAAAATACACTTCAGCATATGTGTACCGATGCGCACTGGTGTTGGTAATGGGCGCGCTATGCTTCTTTTAGCTGCACAGCTGTCCGCCGCTTTGGACTTGTCTTACGCGACACTGGCCGATTGGCGTAAGCGACGTTGTCTTACGTGACCCTGTTTGTCGAGCATACCCCATGTTTCACGAAACGATTACTCTCTACAGTAACAAAAACAATCCAGGTGCAAACACCGTCAAAAACAAAGCAACGGTGCACAACAGTCCGTGGCCGAGTATGGTAGCGCCATCTGGGAGGACTGACGGCAAGCAAGGCAGCAGAGCCGAATGACGCAGTGGAAGTTCGTTTTGAATGCGCGCACTTATGACTTCATGGCAGACGTCAGGGAAACACGCGACTCGGTGGGAGAATCAGAATTTTAACCTAAATCAATTGATTCATTTCGCAGTGAATACGGCATGATTTGCTGCCGGAGAAGCGCTAGGGGCACTATAAAACACGAAAATCTTTCGAATAAAACAACCTTGTATTTTGTCCGCATGGCCAAGTATTTATCGCGGTGTGCTTAGCACATTGAGCTTCAGTCTGACTCTCCATCGTGCAGGGAGGAGCCACGTACTATTCGGCACGAAGCCGACGACTTACCGTCCGCGGCCTACGGAGTCTTTCGCACCAATCCCCATGCACTGAAGCTCGTGTGCCACAGACTGAACCGATGGCTCATGAGCCGCTTCGGCGACAGAGGGGAGGACACTGAGGGAGACCAGGACACCTTGGAACGCATTGTGGCGGACTGGTAGACGCCCACCCTCGAGCTAACGAGTTTGTCGACGGCAACGCGTCGACTCGTCTGCGGTCCTTGTGAACGTGAAAGATTCCTCAAACTCCGCGTTCCCTGCGTGGAACAGTCCAAGTGAATGAAAAATAAAGCTTGTTTCGTCGAAATTGTTGAATTATGTCGTACTATTTATTTACGGGGGAAGTGTTTTCTGCGAACTCAAGCATTTTTTATTGCAAAGTATGCGCTTCATGAGGCGAAAAGGCCGGCCTTGTGAGCTGCAGATAGATCAACAAAATTTCACGTACCTTCAGTTAAAAAAAACCCTGGAAGGAACGAGAATTTCACCAATGAAAGGTGGTGACAAGCAACTACTTTACTCGTACTTTTAAAAATAAGGGTGCTTGGTACACACAAGAACAGATGAATCGCTTCGATGTTAAAAAAAATGGGCCCATCTTCCCCGCGAGGGGGACTCGAGTAAATGCGTCGCATAGGGGGGTGGTGTATTGCGTTAACGTTTAGTGTTTGGGAGGTTGGTGTTATCACGTGTACACAACGCAGCTATCACGCCGCTAGCACGCCGCTGAGTCGCCAACGCATGCCGCTGACGACGTAGTTTGAATGAGTCAAGGATATAAGGCGCGTTCGTAGCCTTTGATTCTGTGTCGGTTTTGTGGCGCAGTGGAAGAGCACCATGTACCTCGCGTTCCGCCCACAGGTAGTGAATGCGTTGTATCAGCAGCATTCTTGACGTAGTTGAATGAGTCAAGGATATAGCGCGTTCGTAGGCTAATTCTGTGTCGGCTTTGTGGCGCAGTAGGTAACAAACACGTACCTTCGTTCCGGCAGGAACGGGGAATTTCATGAAAGGTGGGCGCCAAACTTTACTCTACTTTTATAGTGTAAGGGGGGGGCTTGGGTACCCCACGCAGGGACAGTGAATCGTTTCGATTTAAAAAATTACGCCCACCTCCCCTCGCGGGAACCTTGGTGTGATGCGACGCTGAAGGGGTTCATTGTGCGTTTCCGTTGGGTCGATTACTCGAATTGCGTGAGCAATCGTCGGGTAATGCGAGAGAGAGAGAGAGAGAGAGAGAGAGAAGAGAGAGAGAGAGAGAGAGAGGAGAGAGAGAGAGAGAGAGAAGCAAACGTAGCGCGGACGACCGTCGACTGAGAGACCGGCCGGAGCGCGGCACTCCGATGGTATGCGCAGCGCGCCCGAAGGAGAGGGGACCGCGGAGAGAAAGAGGGCGCTGCACATGCGCACAGTGCGCTTGCGCCGCGCGCAGCGCCGCCCACCGGCGGAGTAAGAGCGCGCGCCGCACTGCTCGCGACACAGATGTCGGGGGAGAGGGCGCGCTATCACGGCGAGGAGGGGGTGAGCGGAGGAGAGACGCAGCTGTGCGAACGCGGACGCGGACTACGACGACGACGAACGCAGGACAGGGCCGCCGGCAAGAGATGCTCCTCTCAGCGTCGCATCTAAATGACGGCCAATTCGTTGCAATGGTGGTCGGTGTCTTAAAACTTTAAGTCACAGTTGTGTCTAACACTTACACCTACTCTGGTGGCTCACTTTGTGCTCTGCCTAGTTCTCTTGTGTACGACACACTCAACGAAATATTTCCTTGCCAATGCGCATCAACACCTCAATACCGCAAGCCCATTAGCAAGACCAGATCTAATGGCATTATGGCACATCGTCTTGGGTATCACTAGCCAGAAATCATATTCCGCAGGGTGGTATCGGAAAGTCCTTTTTCAGTGAGTGAGTGAGTGAGTGATGAGTGAGTGAGTGAGTGAGTGAGTGAGTGAGTGAGTGAGTGAGTGAGTGGAGTGTGAGTGAAAAACGTTTTATTTAGCTGGTGAAGTGGGAGTGGTTCCCTATTTCAAGAAGCCATGTGATGAGCGGGCAGCCTTCGCTTTGGAGGCCAAAATTGTCTGGACATCCAGATCGCTGCAGGTCACGAGGTTCTCTCACATCTGGGGGGTGGGAAGGGGGGATGGGTTGAATTTTTGCTTGCACTTTAATATGATATGAGGAAGAGTGCCGGGTTGTAAACAGAACTTGCATTCGGCAGGAAATTGCGTTGGCAACATATGATAGAGGTGGACTGGGTAAGGGAAGGCATTGCTCTGCAGTCGGCAAAGTAGTGATTCTTCTTTTGAGAGTTTAGGATGTGGAGGAGGAAAGTGCTGTCGTTTTGACCGGTAATATTGTGTAATACCTTGGAAGGTCAGTCGAGGGATGAATGGAGCGGTATCCTCTATAGCCTGAAGGGACAGGGCGCAGACTTGCTGGTGAGCAAAGTTATCACCCGTCAGTGAGGAATGGCCAGGAGTCCAGATGAGGGCGACTTTACGGCAGGGTTGACGCTGCGGCAGTAGTTTCAAAGTGGAACGGGCCACGCTCCCGGCTAGGAAGCTTCTGCAGACTGATTGAAAACCTGTGATGATGACACGGTTTTCACATGAATGAGTGCTAATGTGATGGCGAACTCTTCGGAAAGTCATGTTGACCCTTCTCGATTGTTTCAGAAGTTGCAAGGGTGGTCTTGGGGATGACTGCGGCTACTTGATGTTGTCCGTTAGGGTAGGTGCTAGCGTCGGTATAGGAGACGTCTGCACGCTTTCGGGAGATGGTCTCGTGCGCTTGGCTTCGCGCTTTTCGGCAGCCGGGATGTTGGTCAGGGTGCATATTTTTTGGCAAGGGGCGAACCGGGATGACACTTCTCCAGTGGTTAATGGGGGGGGGAAGGGGAGGGGGGGTTCTGAGAGGCAGTGGGCTGACATGGAACGTGAAGCTTTTTCAGGCGGGCTAGGGCCGCAGGTATTTGGGTGAGACGGAGACGTTGACTAGATCAATGGGGGCCTTCAATAAGTTCTGACACCACGTTGTAGAGGCCCAGTTGTAAGAGACGGGCACTGGAGGTGTTTATAGGAAGATTTGCTCGCTGTCGAATGCCCCACGAAAACACAGCATCCCAGCAATACAAGGACATGAGCACAATTGTTTCTAGTTTATTTTAATATATGCAGGTAGCTGAAATAAGCGAAAAGGCCCTTGTCTTGGAACCAAGGATTTAACGGACGTGCATTACTGGGAAGTTAAAAAAAGAAACCTTTTGTGTCAAGTCGTACAGACTGCGTTCAGCCCTTTTGAGAACATTTTTTTCTGGGCTCACACGTTACATGGTACGGTAGAGTGGCACAGCAAACACCACATCAACACCGTCTTTGTAAAGTCGCTTTTTGGTCACAGCACTCAAATATGGCAGTGAGAATCATGCTTCCAATATCTGGTAAGTGGCGGCTACCTCCCGTAAGCCCTACCCTACAGTTTTGCACTTACTACTAGTGGCTGAAACTGCATAGTGAGGTACAAGTCTGCGGAGCCTCACTTGTATTAATACAGTAGGAAGGAAGGGGCTCATTGGCTCCTTAAAAATAGGAATCTAGAAACTACTAGCTTCAAATACAAATTAGCTGTTCCCAAACCGCCGCTCTTGACCAACTGAAACAAGCTGGTGTGAATAGTATATAGTATATTCTCCCATGCCTGATCCCCAAACACAGGTCGTAAAAATTTGGTGTGCCTACCGCCTGCTGCTTTTAGACAATCATAGCCCTTCCAACACAGAATGTACCACACTTTAGCAACAAGCACGCTCCGATTCCCACTGCTCCCCGCCTACGTCACACGAATCCCGGTTTTCGCGGTACACTTACCTAATTCTGCTTGCACGCCTTAAATGCAAAGCCACCATGGCTCCCTCTACCGATTGTATTTACAATCACATCGTGGGTGTGCCATGCTGGTTCTCCGGGACTACCATCGCTTTGCTATACTACCGACAACAAGCCTTCAAGTAAGTGCGTATTATAAGCCCACCGAGTCTGACCGATCGATATAACCCAAGTCTTCCGAATCTAAGCGGTGAACGGTGTCTACTCGCCGCTTTAAGAAACCTCCTCGGGTAATCCAGCCTGCACCACTTTCTTAACTTCCAGCCCCATCATAGCAATATTTTTTTTTATCCCCATAACCTTTCCCTTTCCTTAGGCACCGAAAATCGCCAAATCATAACATGGTGTCATTGTACGCCCTGTAAATATGTGTTACCATTACCATATGTGAAGCTACCGTAACGCACGCTCTGCGGAGGAAAATTTGACTTCCACCTGAAATGCGACCATAGGGCCACAAAGGAATGCTATACGGCTTTGTCAGAAACTTCGCTGTTGAAGAAAAATTCGTCCTGGTGCAGGATTCGAACCCGGTACCACCGCCTATCTAGGGCAGTCGCACTACCAAATGAGCTAACCAGGTCGCTCTCGCTAGCCGTTTGTGCGAGAGCGAATTGATCAACAACTCTAAGCCTCTTCCTCCGCAGAAACTTGCTCCACCTTGGGTATATCCCCTAAATGTGGTCGAGTAACACCTGTTTCTCGCTTAGAGTTGTTGATCAATTCGCTCTCGCGCTACAAACGGCTAACCTCCTTGGTTAGCTCAGTTGGTAGAGCGACTGCCCTTGATATAGGCGATGGTCCTGGGTTCGAATCCTGTACCTGGACAAAATTTTCCTTCACTTCGAAGTTTCTGGAAAAGCTGTATAGCTTCGCTTTGTAGCCGTACGGCTGCACTTCTGGTGTATGTCAAATTTTCCTCCGCGGAAACGTACTCCTCCTTGGCAATTTCCCCTAAATCTGGTCGAATAACACAAGTTCGTAGCTTCTCCATACAGATTTCCGTATGGTGTTCGGCACGGTCACATACCGACTCGTGCAATCTGGTAAATGATAATGACAACCGCCGTCAGTGGCAAGAACGGCAGTCGAACCATGGCACGCATGGTGACGGGGAAGTGGCTCAACTACTGTGCTCGCTTGCTCCACCGAGAAACACGGATCTCGTGGTACACCTGACTCAGCGTACCAGTTTTGAATGCAGTTTTGAATGCATATCCAGCCGCAAGCATATCCAGGTACCACCCTGCCCGAAGGGACACAGCCACAACGAGCCATTCCCCCGCAGTGGGTATGTGTCAATCGCCGAGCAATAGTTATCCTCGTCATGTGCATCGTACCGCTTACAGAATCAGCCACCTCGCGAACGCTTCGCTCATGTCGACATGCCACCGGCTGCCTCAGCTGTTCTTCCGAGTGGGGCCTTCACAACTACTCCCGGCTTTTGGCTTCGCCTTCAGCTGACAATAAAACCAGCCAGGAGAGAAGGAACGTCTCTAGCTTCCTTCTTAAGTTTTTCCTGTAGCTCTCTGGCTTCTAAACTGCTTGGGCGAAGAAGGTTTTTTTTTACTCTACAGGTGGCATGAAATTCTTCTGACTTATGACGTCACGTGACCCTCGAAATGTCTGTTGCAACCGTTTGCTGCCTTGGTCACTACCATGGCCAATGCACACACCCTGCATTGATAGGAGTCCTAGGTGGGTATCGCCACCGTGAAGCCGTTTTAAGTGCGATTGCACTTTATAGCGACCCTGAATCCGCCGTCCGCATTGCTCCTCCTCTCTCCCCTAGCAACGGCGCGAGGAGCGGAGAGGAGCGTCTGTAGCAACGGCGCAGCGACCGTCACACCCCACGTGACCCGCGCGCGCTCCGCCTCCCGCGCCGTGGCTTGCGCGTGCCCGCGCCGGCTCCCGCACCGCTCCTCGCGCCATGACGTGACAGTCCCACGTGACCGCGCGCTGGCGCCTTTGCGTCTGCTCCCCCTCTCCTCGCGCCGTGACGTCACATGCTCTGCAGCTGGCGCGCCCTCTCCCCCGTTAGGTTTGCACTCACCTCGGCGCGCGCCTCTCCCCTCGCCTGACAGCTCCCCCTCGCCGGTACTGCGCCTCTCAAGGCGATTGGCAGAATTACTACGCCGTGTACTCTCGGCGCAAGAAATGCATTCGCACTTCCTCACGATTCCCTTCGGGAGGTGGGGGCATTTTTTTTTTTAGAACACATGTGCCTCCGAGTTTATGTATCAATGGTATGTATTTATGCAGTTTCCGGTTTCTGTTTAGGCCTTTCATATGGATCATTCTTTCGCCTTCATGATTTATGACCTGAAACTTGACGCCGCAAGTGATAAAGTAACCTTGACCTAAACTAGGGCCCTGTTTCACAGCCGATAGAACGGCTTGTTCCAGCCAAGGAGAAAAAGGTCTGAACTAGCTTGCGGGTCTACATTAGCCTTTTAAGGCCCAACTTTCGATTTCCAACGTTGGCCATTGCGCATGACCAACGTAAGCATTGTTGCGCCAAGCTAGAACCAGGCTTGAAATGTCATGTAATGAGGGCCAGCACGGGACTGTGCCTAAGTACGGGCTTACGACAAACTGAGGTTTCTCTTACGTCGCATAAAACGTTAGATTTAAATCACGTGCACTTCATTTCAATGTTTTTCTCTCTCAAAGCCACCTGACGCAAACAGAGATAGAGAGAGAAATAACCTTATTGGAAGAAGCTGGTGATCGTAGGCGTCGGCCACGAGCCCTTGGGCTCTAGCAGCGTCCTCGGAAATCTGGATGTCCAGACTTGATCCGCTGGGTCGGAGCTGATCAACACGCTCTCCGATTGCTCCTCCTGAGTGATTTTGCGCGCAGGTGTAGCCGTCTGCGGGTGAGTCCATAGAATATGTGGTAGGTCTGCCCTGTCTTTACATTTGTGGCATTTGTCAGAATATTACCCTGGGTAGCAGTAGCTGTACGTAACCGGGTTTTGATACGAAAAAAAAATGATCTTATCCCCTACCTTGATGCGTCGAGCAGGCAAAACCAAAGCAGGCAAAACCGAAATACGCCTTCAAAACAACCGCGTCTTCTTGCTCACTATTTGTTAGCGTGTGCAAACAGCATGGTGATGTTATCGACTTCGCTACAGACATAACATCGTCACTGAAGTTGTCAACAAATGCGGTTTTTTCGTTTAAAAAAAGTGGGGTTTCTTTGAAACTAAATATATGTGTGTAGTGAGAGTTCACAGAAACGGTTTAACGGAAAATATTCTTACCCTTATCTTCTATTTTTCGTGCATGGAACAATGTCTCGAGGCAGACACGAAACTCCTGCAGAAAAAAATGGCTGCGGCTTAGCTCGGCTAACCCTGGATATGCAAAGGGAAAGCTTGGCTTAGCCTGGTTAAGACTTGGTCTCACTTGGTTAACCTTTGATTTAGCTGTAATTATTATACTATTCGTCCAAAGCCTGTCTTTGTCTATGGTTGTGGTCCCGCTTCCGGCGTTTTCCGAGCCGAACGGCTTGCCGGGCGATATCCGCGGGTGGTCAGACGCCGCTTGCTACGCAACACTCAGAGAAGACGGCCCGGGCTCGCTCTCATTCATGGCCAAGCTCTCACGCACGCAGCGAGTCACGTGGTGGTCAGGCGCGAACCAGCTGTGGAGAGCGCATGCGCCACGCGAGCAGCGGCGGCGGCAGCGACGAATGCGGTCGTCGGTGAAGCTCGGCCCAGCGAGTCACGTCATGCGTTACCAAGGATACGGCGCAGCTACGGTCAAATGGATGTCAAATTTACCGCGATGGCTAAACCGCGCGACAAGATCAGTAAAGCTTTGTTTTAAAAATAGCGCCGAGTTTAATTTCAAATGCATAAATCAGTTTTGATATCGATAGCGTATAGCGCTATATCACGCGAAAATTACATGCATTTTTAATTTTTTATTTCGAACTGGGACGGACATGAAATGGGTATATCGAACTCCGCCACCCAGACTGCCCAGACCGCTCGCGCTCTGTTGACAGGCGGCGAGCTATCCCGCAGTACCCTCGAGGATAGCGGTGGCGCGATGGGCGTTCCGACTGCTGCGCATCGGTTGCACCGAAGCAGAATTGGACGGTGCAAAAGAAGAATGCGAGCTTGAAGAAACCTGGGGCCAGCTGGAGCGCTTTGTTGGTGCTGAGCCACGAAGCATGTGCATTGATGACTTTGTTGGCTGTGACGACAGCACCGGAACGACGGCGGAGTTGACGGATGTGGAGATCCTGGCGGAGGGTTACTACTGAGCGCACAAACGAAGACGCTGCCGAGGTTGTACCCGCAAGCGGTGATAGTGCCCCGCTCCCGACTTCGACCGAGGCTTCAGCGGTTTTGGCCCTACCGCACCGCTACTGCAGCGCTATAGGCTCTTGGGAATCATTCTATATTTTTTCTGTCTAGACAATCTGTGTTTTGTGCTTTGAAGTTTCGCATACTTGGCTGTAAAGTTAGCGGGAGTAGATTTACGCCGACCCGAGGTAAGGCCATAGCCTCCTGTATAACCGACTGTGCCTGCTCTATCGCCCCGAAACCCGATGCAGCAGCCCGTTCACTGCGGGGGCGCCAAGTTCTCAGGTTTTTCGATGGCCATGCCGATGCGAACTGCTGCTTCAAGCGGAGGTGAACTGAAACGCACCTCGGCGTCATCTGCTACGCGAAGGCGTCTTTTAGCTACAAAAGTCCGCAAAACGGGGAGCTTGAACTTCATGAGCCAATATTAAAGACCGAAACTATGCGTCTCACAACTACTAAACTGCGTTCAGTGTACTGTTTCCGCCTGCACGCTCGCCCTTTTGGGTTCGCTACGGGAGTTTCCCAACTAAATGTATACATGTCCTCACGGTTGTCATTGCGATAGGAGACAGTTAACTTTATATAATTATGCTCGATTCGGTGTTTAGTGGTAATTGAATCATAACGAACTAAATTTTGCTTAAATAAGTCCAAAACGTGAGCTCTCCCTTTTAAGTGCGATGCACTTCTTAAGCGAACCCTGAACCTGCGTCCACCGGCGATGTCCGCATAGCACTACCCACGTGGGGGATTGGCCAGGAATCCTCCTCGTCTTCCTTGGCAACGGGGGGAGATGGGCGCGCGCTGCCTGGCGCTGACATGGCACAATACCCACGTGGGGGATTGGCTCAGGAAATCGGGGCGTGAGAAGGGCTAATGCACCCGCTTAAAGGAGTACGACATCCGAAATTTCAAAGCTGAGATCCGCTCTAGCAATCAAGTACAACGACAACACAACATAGGTGTCTGTGAATAAATGCATCTTTCTTTCTTTGTAGTTGTGTGTGTGGTGTTGGATCTCTCTTTCGCGAACATTACCGAACCGCGCAAATTCAACTCGTGGCATTCGCACTTTCACATTCTTCCCCTTCGGGGAAATGCGGGGAATTTTTTACTTACGAGTCCATTCAGTCTCGTCTGTTCTGGCCGCTAATATCGAATAACGGTCCCCGAACGGGTAGCGCCCACTCTCCTCCCCCTTTATTTCTCCGCCGCCGCTACTCCACTAAATGGTGACACATCGCGCATGTATAGTAGATATATTGACGACGCGGTAATCGGCAATGCCGGGCTGCTCAAAAAGAATGACGACTTCAAGCTTTAGCTCGAGGCGATACTCAGTGTTTGAGGGCCCCTGTATAAGCTTAGGATAAGCATTCAGCACGCACTAAGCTCGTTTCTCTCTATACTTCTTCCCGCTACACTCATTCTTCTCTCACCAATCAGATACTGAATAAGCGATCAATTCCCAGGGGGTCACAAACCCACTAGCGAACTCACCCGTAACATTTCTGGCTGAATCGAGTGAAACGCAGAAAAAAACTTTTGCGTTAAATTATTTACGAACGGACAAGGTAGCCCAAGAAAGACCATCTCATCTGTAATTACCGCAGTCAAGTTTTATTTATCTGCTTCGTGAAAGGCCCCATGAATTTTTATACTTTTTTGTTTAATAAGGAGTTTCCCGCCAGTGCTAGAGCCAGAATCTTCTTAATACAACACAAATTTTTGTTTGCAAAGGGCCTTGACAACTTTTTTTTTACCCGCTCATTGTTGCCAGGTGTGAAGACAAATGTTTACCGTGCCCTCGCCAACACAGTAAAACCTGGGATTAGGGCGCCACCAGAGCGAACGTCGCAATTTCTGGCACTGAGCAGGCACAAGGCGTTATACACGAGGCTACGGTAAGGCTGTGCTTGCATTACAACCTAACGTAATGACAATACCATATCATCGGCTCTAAGTTTTGGCCCAACATCGAGGGCCAACTGCTAGCCACGTAGATGGGCCACCAACATTTGTCCAGCTTTAACCAATGTGAAGCTGTACGATCGCATCTGCTATTGACTGCTGCCCATCGCAATTCCGACAGTTGACCATTGGCAAATATTGCCTGGACACAAAAATCTATTCGTATCAGAAAAGTAGTTGCTTAATGTCCCCACTTCAGGAACCATCCCCTCACTTCAGGAGTATTTTCTACGTGATAACATGTAAGCGTGCGCATGCGTGGATCAATACCGGCAAACGCCAATCTTTACAGCGAAGCTGTTATACGCTACTTTCAAAGCTGCGGCGCACTCTTATTCTCTCTCTCTCTCTCTCTCTCTCTCTCTCTCTATGTGTTTATATATATATATTATATATATATATATATATATATATATATATATATAAATATATATATATAAAAATATATATATATATATATATATTATTAGATATATATATATAAACACATACCACTGGTCAGTCTTCATAGCTCCGCTGGTCGTCCAGCTTCACAGACATAGTGATTTTTGTAAAGCCGGGATAAGCTATGCTCGAGACGTTTGATGCCCAAAAGCTAGTCAGAAACAAGATACGCATAAACTCTAGCTCTAACAGCTTCATTATTTCGCATTACGTGTTATTGTTCCTTGCTGGAAATTGAGGTTTTGTTATGGGGCACCCATTATACTCGTTTTAGAATTCCCGCGAAAGTCTGTCTTCAAAAAAAAAAAAAAATCAAAGCCCGTTTTTTAAGAGAATTTAAACATGGTTGAAGAGCGAAGCTTTCTCCCGTGCAGCCTGAGTCAAAGTCCAAAATCCGAACTGATTCGACCGTGTCGGTACGACGCATTCGGTTAGCCGTTTGCTCCATAACGCGGGGTATTCCCAAGGTTCGATTCTGCCCGAGAGAAGCTTTATGTTTGTTTGTTTGTTGTTGTTGTTTTGTTTTTGTTGTTTGTTTGTTTTTTGTTTGTATTTGTTTGTTTGCTTGGTTCGTTTGTTTGTTTGTTCTTGATAGTTTGTTTGTTTTTTGTTTGTTTATTTGTTTGTTGCTGCTTTGCTTGTTGTTGTTTGTTTGTCTTGTTTGTTTGTTTGTTTGTTTGTTTGTTTGTTTGTTTGTTGTTTGTTTGTTGTTTGTTTGTTGTTTGTTGTTTGTTGTGTTTGTTTGTTTGTTTGTTTGTTTGTTTGTTTGATGCGCTTAATATGCCTTCGTGGAAACCCATTGTGTAGCTGGCTTTCTTGCAGTGCCTTCTGGGCGTAACCATTGTGATTTCGGACTTTGACTTTCGAGTTTGAAGACATTGGCTTTCGATCAAAAAAAATCTTTGCCGTTCCACCATCTTGCACTTCACATCTTTCGCGATCATCATTATCGACAGAGAAAGTTGACTCTCCTACAGTGCGTTTTGGGGCAACGTTGCCTTCGGTTAGGCATAGAAAGCTCCGCTTTCAAAACGAAGAATTCAAACTGTGCAAGCAGTGCCTCAAAGTTGATTCATAAAGATTTTTATTTTCTTTCTTTATACATATTTATATTGCAGAAGACTCAAAGCAAACAGTTCTATGTTATGTACAAACACTTGAGTCACACTTGCAATTCATAGGAGAAAGAACAAAGCCACAGGGGGAAGCTTTCGTCGTATCCTGTGCGATAAATTTAGTTTTGTATTGTATTCAAAGGCATGCTCATTCCAGTAGAGTCTTCCCGAAGGCTAATATAAGTTAAGAGCTCAGCGACAAGCATGCGAAATAACAACCGTGAGATGTTTCTCACAAAAGGAATGAAGAGGACAGAGGCAACCTTACTGTTCCGGATCCGGACCAACTCAGCGCGGACATCGGCGTGGCTCCATAAGCTGAACATTATCGCTTAACCTCTGTGTGGAACGTGTGGTGCTACAGGCGACATCGGTCATTTTATTATGGACTGCCGAGAGCATGCGGAGGAGCGGTTAGCTTTGTTTAAAGAACTGCGAAGGATGGCCGCTCCGCATGCCTCTTTGAACGATTTAATTTTCCCGGAAGGCCATTGGATCACGAGGAGGGACATCTTTCGTTTGATCCTGCAATTTTTGCGTGTCACAAGCCTCAGCGAGTCATGGTGAATTCCCGCGCATAGCGGTAAAAAGGTGCTGATCGGGTGAGCAATTGCCGGCATACCACGCAAGGCTAGGTCCACCCGTCAATAAACATCATCACCAACACCACCATCCTGGTGTTCGTCAGTTTTAAAGAATTCCAACTAAGCTACTTACACTATCTGGAAATGTATCCTACCTGTATTTGTACTGAACTCAGTACAATAACCAATTATTTGCTCCTCATCACCTTAGTACAGGCTTCAATTATGCTTCGAAAAAGAAAAGAAGAAGGAAAATTAGTAGGTCATTTTTCTCATCCACTATTTTTGCAAAACAACCAAACCATCACGACTTGCAAGTGCCTTGCAAGTGCCAAGCACTCCAAATACTTTTTCTGGGTTTGATTTTGTTATATTTCACGTGAACGACCATTCATGGCGTCGAAGGGAGGCGAACTCGACGGATGAAGACGCCGGTCGTGTGATATGACTCAAAGAACGTGACACCCCGCAGTACAAAACGTTATTCTTGGACTTCCTTAACCCACAGACCATATTTGAATGAAATCGCCTGCTGGGCTTCCTCATTGATCTACCTGGCACCTCTCGTGGGCACTATCAGATGTTCAGGTGAGTTGTGGTGAGGCGGGTTTAAGGCTGTTGGTAAAGCGTGCCTTTGAAACACACGCTGCTTTTTATTTGCTTGTACACATTCCTTTTTTTACTCTAAAAGGTCTTGTTTATGCAATAACCCATACATAAAAACGCTATTTAAAATTTTCCTTCTCTGCGCATGAGCGTCTTAACGTGTCTAATTTAAGTGTTGGTTGTACATTAAAATTTTTGTGGGTTTTCTGCACTGCAATGCACCTCAAGGACCGATTCATGCGGTCAAAGGCGCAAAGAAATCAATGTCGAGGCCTGGCCAGCATACAATTTGACTCGAACTTTGTAGCCTCGTCTGTGACATGGTGGTGAGGTTTTGCGTAGCAAGATATCACAGCGCAGGTCCCGTTTTTGAGTCAGTCTATACGTCTGTCAGGTTCTCTCTGTTAGACGCCGATATTGTTCCTTCAGATGCACTGCGCGAAAGAAGACCCACACAATCTTTTTCCAATTCGTATATATATTATATATATATATATATATATATATATATATATATTTGTTTCCCGTATAGATTTAATAAATCCCACAAAGCTGTTGCTGTTGATACGTGAATCATTGCAGGCTTACTGAGTATTTCTTAATAATCCTGGTACTTTTGCTTTTTGAGTGGGTCGACGATTTTGTGAGTGGGTGTTGCTGTGTTTTGCGGGGAAGCGAATTCGTAGCCGTTACGACGGCCGCAACAAGGTGCATAAGCTCGTAGCGTTCTATTTACACTATCTCGTCTCTCGTGCGACTCCTGATTCCCGCCTCGATCGGACGGTCGGCCCTGCAAGGCCGTCCGGCCAGAGCCGACGTCACACACCCTTGCACAAGAGCTGCACGTGTTCGCGAGCCCGTAGCCTAAGTGTGACGATGCTCGAAGTGCGTCCCGAGCTAGCCGACTCTTCTTCACCGCCGTCTTCCTGTGGCTGCGGCTGCGGCTTCGGCTCGTTCGTCAGCGTCAGGTTCAACGGCGAGCTGCTCGGAGTTGCGATCCTGCGCGAAGCCAAAACGTCTTGGTCGTCAGGTTAGTCCCCACCTGCAACATTTGTAGTTCTTTTGCGTGCGGCATGAGAAAAAAGCACACGATCAAAGAGCAGACAGCATGCATTCAAACATTGCGTTGAACGTTAACTGCCTTCACTCGTTAAGTTTCAAAGCACCCCATGCGTGCACTGCCAAGTGCGTTGGATCTAAGCACGTCTACAAAGCGCGTATTATGTGCCGTCCAAGGGTGGTTAGTTTCTGGCCTTAAGTCTGTAACGCTCAGCTGACGGAATGATTATTAAAATACATAAATACTGACACTTTGGAAGTGAGAAAGCGGTTTGACAAAATAAATCTCCTGGGCTGCAGCCCTAATACATTTAGTGGCCCGAAAGCGAAGATAGGCACCTTGACACACAGCGCAGGCTCTATATTAGAGCATTTCATTTCTAATAATTTATAGGTGTTGAAATAGAACAGTTGATAAAAAACAGAATAAAAGAGTTGATTATCATTGCTGGAAGCACTACCGGGACACTGGTCGAATAGTTTTAATGTTCTTCTGCGTGTACATAGTTGACACCGCTGTATTGAAATGTCCGCTCCTTGTTCAGACAAAATAACCGTTTTGGATTACCCTACCTCAGCCTATTTTAATGTTTTTCTCCGAACTCAGTTTTCTTTGAGTCAGTAATGAAACTTTATCAAAAATATCTAGTCACCCTCGTACCCTCGTACCAAGCTGTTTGTGCAGTGTGTGTGTTTGTGTGTGGTCTGTGGTGTCCATTTACTCATAGCATCTGAACCTAATGGATATTAAGGGGCTAAAAATACACTCATGCAGTTTTTGATACGATGTTTGTGAACTTATTGAGTTTGGATACACTTGTAGTTATGGAAAAACAAACGCGTCACTGCACTGCACGGCATTGAGGACAAGGGAGATGACGTCACTGGAGGCATACATTATGCCATAACTGAAAATTACATTACTTGCAATCATGATATCAGTGATGGAGCAACTTCCGGCCTTGATGTTGCGCCCTTTTACGGCGCCACATCTACCATTAAAGCTTAATCTTAAAGCTCCTGATTTCGAACAACCTGAGTTCTAGCAAGTGACCTTACAGCTTCATTAAGGTGGCCTTGACGTGCCCTCTGTATTTCCGAAACTTCGAGGTCGGAAGTGAAGAACAACAACATGTCGTTTGGGACGTCTAGTATTGATAACCTTGGTTAGACATCTCTTTTACACCATCACCTGTTTCACCAGACGCTGGTGACGTTCCTTTAAGATTAGCTTCCCCTCAGAAGCTGACGCCAGCGCCAGGTTCTTTTGTTCACGCCGTGGGGGCGAAGTTAGAGAATACGGTGCAAAGGAATTCAATAAGTTTTCGCTTGGCGATTTCATGTTCTAGAGGCAAATCAGTGGAGAAAGGCAGTGCGATGACGTAAACCGGCCAATGACTCAAAGCTGGCTTTCCCACCAAATGAGTATCAATGTGGCGAAAACCACCATCTGTTCCACGCGACGCAACGAGTTCATAGTTGTAAAGGGTAGAGAGGGAAGCGTGCATTGTAATTTGCGCACCCCTGGTGATACATAAATCACACCAGGTAATCACGAATTCTTGGAAGCTTTGTATGAGCCCTCAGCATGTATCAAGGTCCCTCTCATTGAATCACAACTGCTGGAATGGTGCGCTGCCTGAATCTATTCTTTTTCATCAATTTTGTTTATCTTATCCCTACAGCGAGTTATCGTCCTTCTTCTATCTCTCAATCTCTGTATGTATGTATGTACGTACGTATATATATATATAGATATATATAATATATATATATAGATATATATATATATATATATATATATATATATATATATATATATATATACAAATTATCAGATCAGGTAGGAATGGGAGGGTCTACATAAAGTGTAATGCCACAATAACGAGGTATTCTGCAATCGTAGAAACAAAGCAAAGGAGAAGCGACTATCACGCAGTCAAATGTCAGCCATGCGAACTGAGATGGAAGATTTGACAGTGACTGAAACTCAACGAAACAAAAAATATCTAAGACAAGTCCGATATGCCCCTTCTCGGATAATTTGCCTGGTCGGGCATTCGGACTCCGCGGAGCGTTCCTTCCCGCCCGGTATGAAACGCAGTATAGGGAGGAGTGTTTAGAACGTTGCGCGCACGCACCCTTGCAGGTGAAAGGCCGCCGCTCCCGGAGGCGCACCGGGGTGGAAGTGGTGGTGGTAGTGGTGGGAAGGCTGCGTGGCGGCCGCCGCTGCCGCGGCCGCCGCCAGGAAGGGCGCGCCCGACAGGAGCGGCGGCGCCAGCCACGGATCGAGCGGGATGGTGGGTGGTGCACCCGGACAGGCCGCCGCCCCCAGCCCCACGCCGGGGCCAGGCGATCCCCCGCCGCCCGAGAGTCGGTGCTGCAGCGCGCTCTGAGATTCCATCTTCTCCTGGCGCCGCCACTTGGCGCGGCGGTTCTGGAACCACACCTGTGAGGGTAGGAGGGAACAGGAGGGGCGAAAGGGGGGCGCCCGGAGTACGCCCGTCAGTGTTGCGCTTGTGTCAACAGGGTAGCACACTAGGCGTGCGTGCGAGTGTGTGTTATCGTTATTGAAGTAGTACAGAGACCGACTGCAGGCTTCTTTCCTGTATTTACTCCTAATCAACGCGAAATACCTGCAGTTTTACGCGAGATACCTGCAAACGTTGAGACGCCTGAAGACGAAGGGGTGTTGACTGTGCCTCATGGAGGATCTTGTTGTTTCCAGCTGCTTGAGGGACACCAAGAGACAGCCTAAGCCCTTTCCTGTGTAAGGATTCCAACCGCTCGTATTGTGTCTCTGAAGGCGATATGAGAGGCAGCTGATAAAGCATGCGGTTCAAGATCAAGGCTTCGTGAAACTTGACCATAGAGGCTGGGTGATTTCCCCACGTCACACCGGCAATTCTCCGCAGTACTATTTCCTGGTGTACGACGCCGGTCTGCGCGTCTCAGGATAGAACTGAATGGCATCCCCATCCGCCAAGCTACTCATGTTCGATTTCTAGGAATTGTTCTCGACCATAGGTTGAATTGGCGAAAGGCCGTCGACTCTATGGTTTCCTCTGTGGCGCCCAGACAACAGATGGAGCGCATTCCACGTCGCTTTATCTCTATATCTGCAACACGGTGGCGTTGGCCGTGGCGAGTTCGATGCGACCAAAGCGATAAAGGGGGTCTCGCTATCTGCTTGTTAGGCTGTGTTCAGAGTATACCGACGCAAAAGCCATATTGTGGTCTATGCACGTAAAAAAACGGCATGTCACGCAGTTCGGTTGGCTGAGACGGGAAGTGACGTCATTCTTTAAAGTTATTACGACAGTTGCGGCAACAGCCTGAACCCGGCTTTAGCAGCGGGATGCCTTTTTTAATGGGTGAAAAATATCCAATTTAAAATTTTTCTAAACACATGGGCACATTTAATAATAGGTAATTACCTTTGTAATAATTTAGTGTTGATTTTTGGTACTCTTGGTTGTTGGATAAGGTGATCCTGTAAAAAGTATTTACGTGTACTGTAGAGCATCGTAGTTCACTACAAGCCTAAAATTTCACCGAATGAAACTGGAAGAAAAACCCGGCAGGGGGTGAAAATAAACTATAAGAAAAACTCTGAGTGAAAGGGTTAAGATTGGAGGAAAGAGAAGTCATCCCAGAGGGAATGCAATCCTTAACATTATACCGTTACTTTATTTATTTTTAAGGGCAATACTGTTACTTCCCGCCCTCTCCCGGTATATCAAGCGCATGCTTCCGTTCCTTTAGAACACTGCTGCGGCGCCCATGTCAATAATCCTTGTGTCTCTATCCATGCGCCAGTAACGAGCATGTCGCTGGCTTTTGCTGTTCATCATATGGTCCGCACAATGACATGTCAGAGCCGAAGCGACCTCACTCCGCCGGCTACAGACCAACTCCTACCCGCACTGTACCCCCTTCCACGATATCTATCCCACCCAATGTTATAGTACCTCCCACTTTTTGCCCCCAGCCAAGCTCCCTGTACCACCTGGTCTGGGAATGCCAACAATGCCCATCCTTCACACCCGATCCCCGTCCCACGTACGAGCAGTGATTGGACCTGCTGTCCACCTCGAACCTCTCGGCCCAGCGCATGCTGACAGAGAGGGCAGGGCATGCCGGACTAGCGGGCGCCCTCCACCGGGCCGGTGGCCTCACCATCCTGTACCATTGAGCTCGGAATTAAAAATGTTTGTTCTCTCTCTCCAAGCAATAGCGTAGATGCCCTAGGATTTTTTTTTTCTTTAATGGCAAACGCTATCCCTTGGGGTTCACGGGATTTTACATATTTTACATGGGTACAGCACATTATGTAATGGATGTAATGGAACGGTTCCCTGTCCTTCGTCAAGCTGATTCACAGCTTTTAGTCAGGGAACTGTCCAGAAAATAAAATATTTGATTCGATTTGATTTGATTACTCACCGAACTGTCCAATATGTATACAATGGTCAATGGGGGCGGGGGTACGCCAGTGGGCTGGGCAACTTTAACCTTTGACACCCTTTCGAATACTCATGTATGTTACGTATTTTATGCTAGGCCTATTTTATACGTAATTTTTTTCTTGTAGTTGAAGACACAAGTTTTTCTCTTGACGAGCACGTAATCGGAATGTCCAAAGAGGTGGGTTAGAAAACAAGCCAATGGCGGTTTCTATGTGTTCGATTACCAGAAAAAAGGTCTGCTGAACGACTTTTCTTCTGCCATTATGCAGACCGAGAATCTAGCTATGATCCCTTCAAAAGAACCCCTGGTCGCCACGGATTCAACAGGGCACAAAAATATCTCGTCCCCCGTCATTCGAAGAGACAGTTTCGCCGACTATACACGAAGAAGACACGCCGTAGAGTCACTTGCCGGCATTACTCGAATGCATTAGACCTAATTAATGTCGAGTGCGGCTAGTTTGACACAATGCAAGACCCCACAACCAAAACAACAAAAAGCACTCCAACATCTCTGACAGTGACCCAACCATCCTGTAGCTGCAAAACAGAAAAAAATTAAGAAGAAAGAAGAGTAACGGGTAGCGGGGAATTTAGGGGAATTAGAAAAGGGTTTTAGTCGTCCAGGGAATAACGAATCTCGGCACGCCAGCCGGGAAGCGAGTGTCACGGTGTGATATCTCAGCGAGGGCGACAGTGACACGCATACCTGATGAGTCACGGTGGGTCGCCAACGCCTCCTCGCCCTCATTCATTCGCTCAGCCTCTTTTCAGAGGTTCCACACTCACGTATCCGCACCGAGGTGGCTAAAGCCAACACGACCCAGGTAAGAATGTCTGCCGATTAACCACCCTTACTTCTCATTATTTTTTTTTTCCATCTGTGGAACTACTTGTGCCGTGTCATATTCGTTGTTAATTTTAGTCCATTCAGATGCGAGTGTCCGGGCACCTTAAGCTTACATGCACTACGAAAGGCATTTTCATCATGGTGTGGTGCTCGCTAAGCCCCCGTGTTTCGGTACCACACTCTCGCTCCCACGACTGCCGCAACGACAACCTGTGCGGCACCTTCCAAAGTCGCCGGGTCACCGCGTCCCGCTGGTTATCCCAAGCGCCCGTCGCAACACGTCCAATGCATGCGCCCGGGGCATGAATTTATGTGTATGCGCATCGCGCAGAGGGGGGGTTCGCAAAGTAAAATAGAGTAACGCATTAGAGCGTTTTATTAGGCCGTTTAGTTTCCGCCGAGATCCAACCTCAGAGGTTCCCGTATCAACCGGGCAGCTGCAGCAGTCACGGTATCCATGCGACGACCCATGAGACCAGGGCTGTTGTTTTAGTTGTATTTTCTTAATTTTTCCTCTCCTAGTTCATGTATGCTTCCCACTTCTTTCCGAGTGCCCCCAGGGCAACGAGCGTTGGCCGCACTGTTTGCGTATGACACGGTCGCGGTTCAACACATCTGGGCGCGTAAACGTTTGGGTAGGGGGAGAACTCGTGGCGCCGATAATAGAGCTATGAATATGCTAACGACGCCTCGAGTGTGTACGGCCACGTTTTGTGACCGGAATGCATGATTGCCCCGTTCGCCTTTGTTGCCCGAACCACGCCTCTCCCCCTCCGCGGTTAGAGACTGTATCGCTTGTGCGCTACCATCCACGGACCGTGTTCGGAGAGGGACCGATAAGTAACGGCCTGGGATGTAAGGAAAAGAAGGGGTATGGATGACATTTGTGGGGGTGCTGTGAACGTTTTTCTTTTTATTGTTACAGGTGTTTGAAAGTGCTCTTCAGACACTCCTAATACAGAAGCAATGAAAATATATACAACCCACCTGGCTGCTTTTACGGAAATCCAGCCTTGAATTATGCGCGGTACATTTATTTGAAGCGTCCAGTGTTATTGAATCGCTTGAAGTGTACTCTTTTTAAAACCAAGCACTCTCTCTGGTTGGTCCCAACTAGTGTCACTAGATAAGGTTACACTAGTACCAACTTAAATTTGAATTGGTCACCGACTTATCTCGGCGGTGACTCAGTTCTGAAGGAGTCGTGCTGATGACCCCGACGCCGCGGGATCTATATGGTGGCTGAGGCAAAAAACGAAAACGCTGGTGTACGCGATTTCAACGCACGTCGAATAGTCCCAAGTGACTCCAGCTTATTTTCTAGTCCTCTGCCCCATAACACCGCATAGCCGCCGGAAACAACTTTGGCACGTCGAGGCCAAATTTGAAGTCATCCGCTCCCGCTAAAACAAAACAGACAAAACCAGACGAGACGCTCTTCAAGAAAGCTTGGGAAATGTAAAGCGAACAGGCTGGCTGTTACACGCAGACAGCCTCATTTTAGGTTCAACGAAAATTCGCCTTGGGGATGGCGAATACCCCACTGAATCCCATTGCATTCGTCATCAGCGACGACTGAAAATAACGCCATATCGGCTTCATTATGGCTTGTTGCTTGTTTTTGGCTTCTACGTAGTCGTTTCTGGATGGCGGTGGTGACGTCCTCCCAGAGTTGCTTGAGGAGCACGTCTGATAGCCGCAGCTGCTCCGGACGGCTAGCACCCATAGAAAATCACTCAGTGAGTGTAACGCTATCGGGTTACTATTCAGGGAAGTGTGTGCGATCTCATCAGTGAAACTGGCGTAAGTCTGAAATGGACTTCCAAGCGTGAGCAAGGCAACGCAGCTTCGGTGTTGCGTCAGTGCGTTAAACCGTGGAGGCGTCGCTTCCCGTCGCCTCTGCCGCACACGCTTCCTGGAGAACCTCTTTTCCAAACGCACAAGCTGGCTCTTCCTCCAATAACGTGGTTAGTGGCGCTGTAAATGGCGGGAGCACATTCTTCAAACTTTGTCAAGCTTGTTCCCCATGGACAGCGGCCGTCTGTCCACTTCTCCGGCTACGTGAAAAGATGGGTTATCGGCGTTGTGACCACAACGATCGTGCAAGCTAGCGACGGTGTAAAGATAGCCGCGCTGCAAAAACAACGCAACATTGTCCATTGTTCGATATTTGCGCTCTGAGCCGGAGTTGGGTTGCATGGTTAGGTTACATGGGTCATCTGCCACCTGATGATTTTTTTAGAGTCGGAATGAACCAAAACACTTTCAACCTGGAAGTCCAACTATCTATCCTGACACCAACGCATACCTGACATATCCACGGTGTGTCCTGATTCAGCAGCTATACTATTAAAAAAGGTCCACGCGTCTGAAATTGTCGAGTATGCCCTACATAGTGCGACGGAAAACATAGCCATTTCGAGGGTAAACTACGCAAGCGTCCCGCTATTAAAAACACTCTACGCCCACCCTCATTTTTCGGAGACACATATACAAGAGATAGTCAAACATAAAAAGAGGTAAGAAAAGGCTGTCCAGTATGTATGGGCGTATAGCGTTGACTGCGTGGGAAGCAGCCAACCGTAAAATGAATCTGTCGCGAATTGTTTGTTATGTTCCCTTTTTGTTTTCTTCTTATCCTTTTTTGTCTTTGTGGACGAGGGCGCACGCACTGGGGAAACTCGTCAGTGGGCGGCTGTCGTGAGAACGCGGCCCCGCCAGCAGCCTGGCGGGGCGGAGAAACACCTCCTAGACGCAGGCAAAGCCTACTTGCAAAGTTTTCACTCATAGGCCATACCAAGCTGGCGCGTGTGGCTAACGGTACATGAAGCGCTAGAACACATCCGATGAGAAGAAAAAATAAGGCATGTCTCACCAATGGCGCGATGTTGATAAGACGGTGCCCTTCATGTGTGTGGGCTTCTTATTGAGGTGACGTTTGAGGAGGGGGATTGGGGGAGGCGGGCGAGTTCACCAGTACCCCAGCTGGCCGTCAGGTGTCGCCAGCTCTAGAAAGAGCGGGTGTGTATCTATGCGTTCGCGCAGAGAGAAGAGGGGAGAGACCAAGGGCGTGAGGGGTTCCTTTCCGCTTTATTTGGGGAAAATAGGCGAGTCTAATTAACGCTGCCGCCTCGCGGGAGCGCAGCCCCATTTTCACTCCAGGGGTTATACTGCGGGACGTGCGAGAGGCGAATTGGGGATCAACCGAGTGAAAAAGTGGGTTCTACCAGAGTTAATTGCGATCGTCCGACGGGCTTCTCCCCACCACCCACTTCTTCCACACCTTCACGTTTTTTTGTAGGGAAGCGGCAGCTTCGTAAGCCACGAAGACTGACGAGGTAGCGGCAGGGGTGCGACTGGCGGCCTCCGTCCAAGCGCACGTGGTAGCCCACGAGTCCAATTAAAAGGTGGCCGTGCGTTTCGGCAAGCAGTTTCGCGGTAAACGCGCACGTGGGGGGCGCTAATTTGCAGGGCCCGCTCATTTCATCGTTACACCTCTTGACCCGTGATCGTGCCACAATTTTCGTGGGGCAGTTTACGCAGCGCCTATTTTAATGAGAGGACACGGCAAACAAAAAGGAGAAGGCTAGAGAGAAAAAAACGGTGTTTTGGTCCGCAAATGTGACGAGGCCTGTTTGTACCCCCCGCTTCGCAGGCTAAAAAATCGCAAATGAGAGGCGAAGTTTTCTGTGCTTGGGACGATAATTACGAAAATGTACCACACATACGACCTAACATGGCTCCGTGTTTCTAAGTGCATGGTAAAATACAATAGTTGTTACCTTGTGGGTGAATTATATTACAGTCGTGAACACATTAAACACCTTGCTGCGGGCGCTCAAAAGAAGAATCTCTTTTCGCCAGAAAAGGCGTAGAGTTTGTCCACTAAGATGTATAGGTTCAACCTATGAAGCTAAATGAGAAGCGCACAAAACTATTGCAAGGCCTTAGAATATGTTGCTGTGATATGGGAGTAACATTGCCGATATCAAATAAAATGGAGCGCGTCTAGAGGCTGGCAGTGCGAATTATTTTTTCCGCGTATGACAGGAAAGCGTGAATGACTGCCCCGCTCACTGGGGCTATCCTTTCTAAACTCGTACCTCGTCGGGAACTCCAACAACAAAAAAAATTGCATAAACTGCCAAGTGAGAACTGTCGGATAGATGCGTAAGCCACTCTCCTATTCACCGATGCGCTAAGCCTCTCTAAAGTCGGCTTCACTGCGCACATAGTGCATTTCTAGGAATACGTTTTTAGGAGCCATATAAGCAGTCTGACACCAACGAGGACCCGAGGGCCTTTCATTAAATACCTCCGTACGACCCCTTCTACATGCCTGGCCCACTTAGTGTTGGCTTCACTACTGTACACAAATTAATTGCTAGGGAGACATTGTGAGGAACAACATAAAATGTCTGATTTCAAACTAAGAAGACCATAATACCTGTGATTGTATTGTTATAAGACGGATTTATTTGCTAGAGGGACAGAGTATTTGGCCAGCGACACAGAAACGTTAAAGGGGCCCTAAATAGGCTGCCAAATGTTACGATTTTGCGTGCGCAGTCACTGGAGTACTATCCAAGGAACGTCATCCCGCAAAAATTGTTTAAATTCGTTAAGCATTAGCCGAGTTATCGCTCATTAAAAGGGGCCGCCCATAAGGCCTGGGGCTCTCCTCCTCTAGTAGCTCCTCCGAAGCACTGTGGAAGCCGCGACGTCATCGACCCGGCGCAAGACCACCGAGAGAAACAGGGCAATCCATCACCCTCCTTGATGTACGTGCAGTCATTGGCTGCGCCAAGCCCTGCGCGCGCTTTTTTTTTTTTTTTTGCACTCGAAGCGCATGTTCCGCCCACCAGATTCCGTTGACGTGAGCGCTGTCGCTGTGGTTCGCGTTCGGGGCCTGGGCAGTGTCTCGTGCGTCATAGAGGCGCGTCAGAGCCGGAAAGAACTGCGTCAGAGCGCGCAAGTGTGGCGGCAAGGTTGGTTGGTGAGCCAGGAGAGAAAGTGAAATCTTTTTTCGTGTTTGTGCGGCCCCTGCTTTACGCAGAGGTGTAATATTTGGTACACGTTGTCGTGAAGGGGGACTCTAGCGATTGCGCGATTGAAATGGCGACCTTCGAAACCTATTTAGGGCCCCTTTAAAGCGGTTCCAAGGGGATCGATGTCCAGCCGGTGCTCAACCTCGTTCTCTTCTTTCTCCAACTCCGGTGCTGAGGCAGGCATGGTTGTAACCCCTGGCGTGTAATATTGGCGTAACAATATCATTTCAAAGACAATATGTATACCTGCAAAGTGGAACACACCAAGTTTTTTAAATACGGCTTCACAACTTTATGCTAATGCATCGCTGGAAAGACATCTTCAGGGACAACGTAACTGGACATGAGAGAATTCGACAACCCTAGGGCCTTATACTAAGTACCTCCATAAAGCATTATGTATGCCTATAAAAATACTGTACAGTACACTAACCTCCTCTAAATTCGGCTTACTTACTGCAGTCGGCTTACTTACTTCCTGTCATTTCCTTTCAGAAAAATTGAAAGGAAAAAACGGTAAGTTTTCCAACCCAAACGTCTCAGCGGCACTCTAATGCACATATAAGCCGTGGCTGATACGGCAATATGCACACATGAATGGTCCCATAAGTTGAACCGTAATTCTTTCGTATGTGTATATTGACATATTTAGAACTAAAAAAATCAAACACCCCTGCGTCTAAAGACGACGGTGGTCGAATTGCGAGGCTCTCTTGCGTGCGATTCACATGGCGAAGTGCCAAAATCAAAGCAAGAATTAATCTAGGGTAATTATCCTTGAGGCTAGCACCTAATCGCTAAGTTGAATGAATACACGTATTAACTATATTGCCTTCGTTGAATCGAGAAGTCTTCATCATTTACAAGTTCCCATTTGCATCGACGGCTTTGCGCTTGCAGAGTATGGCCTTATGATCGCCGTAGCAGACGGTCAGAAGTTCTGCCATCGTGACGTGACACAGCTTGTTTCAAAACGTCAGATCTATGCAGTAACGGTTCGTTCCTTGACAGAACCATGCTGTGGGTGAACCATGCCGTTGACGGAACCATGCCAACACGGGCATTGTTTGTCTTTGCTCCCCGTCGTTCGATTCTGTTTCTGACATGATTTACGTATCTTGTGGAACCGCATTGCTCCCCAGATCTTTACCGTGCGCCGGACGCCATCAGTAAGGCCTATAGGAAGCTTCGCTTTAATAGCTAAAGAAGTTCTAAACGAAATTCAGTCGTTTTTGATGGCAGGAAAGTATGTGTGTTGCTTGCGTGTTCGCAAAATATAATTCCTTTTCATTGCGCCATGTAAATGTTATGTTCGCGTATTTTCCCAGGCTGATGTGGTGGCTCGAAACTAAGAAAAGGCTTTCGACACGCATGGCTGGCTTCAGGCAACGCTCCTGCGCGCAAGACAGAGTCCTCGACCGTGTTAGTCCCATCCAACACCAGCTGTCTTATGAACTGCCAATACTTGTTCTGTTTTTTTTTTTACGTTTCTAAAGTCTACGACAATTTGTTACAAAGCTTCATCATTACAAAGCTACAAGAAATGTGAGTGACGGTAAATCTCCGTTTTATGTACGCATTCACTATGGGTGGCTGTAAACAGGTGCGATTAGGCGTTCTAAGTACCACAAGAAGTGTATCGCGAGCTGTCCCTCAAGGAAGTGCTCTGTCCTCTATGCTTTTCAATGTGGCTATGGCCGGCCTCCCTGTACCCCTAAAAAGGATTGTAAGTCAGTGCATTTATCAAAATACGCAGGACGACATTTACATCTGGATCTCGGGGTATCCACACAAACGGTTGGCTATGACAGCTCAAAGAGTAATTCGTCCCGTAGAAGCGTATATCTTACTGGGTGGGACTAACTGTCTCCGCGGAAAAATCTTTATTTTGTTCCCTCGAAGCCAACGGGAAGCTGCGCGCCTGAAGCTAACATTACGTGGCTTGACAATCCGGCAAGCTAATCGCGGGGAGTTTCTCGGCGTCACCATCGGCTATCAGCTATTCTGGAGTCAGACCATGGAATCTCTCATTACGTCTTTTTGGCACCCCCCCCCCCCCCCTTAATGTGCTTCGAAAAATTTCTGCAGCTCATTGGTGAGTCACCCGTAATCTGTGCCTCGGCTACACTCGGCGCTCATCTTGAGCCGGGCTCTTTACCAACTACCGGTATTTTTCCCCTCGAAGTCCCAGTATGCTCGTCTGGAAGCTCTTCAGCGAAAGGGGATGAAGGGGGGAAAGGGGATCGGAGTTCACCCAAGCGGCGGCAAATAAAAGGGTCCTTGACGAGTCCCAGTTTCCACCGCTCCGCCGGATAGCGTCCCGGCGGCTGCTCTTGCAGCTCGTCCGGCTGGGAGAGTACAATGCCGGAAAGGCGTTGCTCATGCGTCTTCGCATAAGGGTGAAATCTCGCATTCACGTGGCATTGAACCCTCGGAGCTTTATTTACCCACAATGGTGGAAGGATCAACATCATTGGGAACCCCAGTGGTCTTTCGAGAGTTTGGATTGCCATCTCGCCATCCCGGGCATTCGCTCGAAGTGACTTGCCGCGGTGGCCGAAGGGAGGGTTTTAGTACTTGAACACTTGGACCGGATGTATGGAGACTGTGTTCACATGTTTGCGGAAGCTTTGTCGACAGAGGATTAAAGACCAGCGCAGCGGCCTTTGGGATTCCCGGTATGAACGTTTCCTGGTCGGCTCGCATTGATCGTATGACGCCATCCACAACGGTGGCCTTGAAAAAATGAAATCGCTTCGCGTGTGGGGTGCGGAAATTCTAAGGGACTCCAAGTCAGCCCTACAACTTCTGCAGCATGGAGTTCCCGTAGACAGAACTTATCTACGCTCCCTGCGTCTCGTTCTGCAGCTACAAGAAAACGGCCATGGTGTTCGCTTCCAGTGGCTCCCTTTACACGCAGGAGGGCTATGCAACGAAGCAGTAGACAAGATGACCCGTGGAATTATATCGTATTACAGTCGTTTTTAACAGCGGAGCTGTTCTAGCGCTGAGCCTTGACGACAGTCTCTGCTGCTATCGTTTCCGCTCTCTCCGAAGCAGGTTTCTCCACCCCGCGAAAATCGGTTTCCAGTACAGTCGACCGACCGTTTATTCGGACGCCGAAAATTCGAACACGCTTGTTTATTCGGACACCTTGCCGCACGGCCACTTCTACCATTGAAAGTACATGTATATCCACGACCGATAGTTCAGACATCGCATAGCACGCCGTTCGATTTTTCGGACTCCAGCTTCAGTGCTCTTGGAATTTTTGCCGCCGAATAACACCAGTGTGTTGCAGCCCATGGACCAAGGTTGTCCATCAAGAACCTTGAAGCTGCATTACCGATCGCGGCCTTCTGAATCGTGTGCTGTTGTGTGTGGACAGTGACGAAAGCTACGTTGTGGATGCTGCGGCTGGCTATCAGCATCCTGCCTGATATTTGGGAGGCAGTGACGCAGGACATGATCCGCAACTGCTTTCGGCATGCGGGATTTGTGGTTGGCAGTGAGGACGAGGATAGTGACACAGTCCGGAACTTCACAGCTGAGATGCCACCTGCCGCAGCATCCGACATTTTCGATGACCTCTGTCCTAGCGTTGTCGATGTTGGGGCGGCTACGTTTGAAGGATTTCACCGACATCTAAGTGCCGTCTTGCCGTGTGCCGAGTTGGATGATGACGAAACCGGCGCAGGTGGACAGCGAATACGATGATGCCGTGCCACCAACGCCAGAGGCATCAAATACTGATCTAGCGCGAGCCCTTTCAGTGCTATCGTATGCCTACAGCAATGGACAAACACTGGCAGAAATACAGGCGGACTTAGTCGCGCGTGGGTGTGCGTGTGTACAGACGCTCATACATGCGTTTTTCTAGCCGTTGTGCCAAAGAAGGTTTTTTTTTTTTTTTCAGTGAATTCTTTTTTTCGGACTCCAGATTATTCGGCGGTTTCCGTCGAGTCCGAAAAAATGGCCGGCGACTGTATATAAATATTCATCCCAAAATAAATACAAGGTCCAAGGGCATTCTTGTTTTGATATAAGACGGCTTGCATTTCCCCTGAAAAATACCTTCCCAGCAATTCTTTTGTGTTTAGAGGTGAAGCCGACTTTTAAAAATCGGTGCTAGCTTGGTTCTTGAAGCTGGCTTTCTCACATTGCCTGCTGCGCAGAGAAGCATGATCATCTACGGAGGGAGTATGATTACAGAAAGCGGCTTTAACCCTCGTGTTATCAAAAGTATCCCAAAACAAATTACGGTAAAATTAGCGGCTACGACTATTCCACCATTACGCCGAGTTTCATTTACTTGTCATTATTTATTAGTTCACAGTGAAGTTGTAAGCGTACAAATGAGCTAGCCTCTGATGAGGAGGTTGGCAAACGTCTGAGCTGAGTTAGTAAATTCCCGGTTCGTGGCGTATCTCTCGCCGCTAAGACGCCCTACTCGCCACTACAAGTGCGTTCGTGCCTGAAAGTGGGACAACAACCGCAGCTCCGCGTTCCTGCAGATTCGCGAAGCCGGTTGAACGGGTTAACGCGGTCCACTTTGAGAGAGATGTGAAAGCCTCCTGCGGACGAAACGATCCGGGCCTGCCAGTTATGGAAAATTTGCACGCAACATGTGGGTCCAAAAGTAGGGGCAAGGCGCGTTAGGTGGCGGACAAATCTCGTGTTTCTCCGGCTGCGCCACTATAACTAAAGCGCCTTTTTTGCTTTCTTCAGCAGACAGGTGAAAACATCTAAGCGGTGAAACCGATTTACTTTCCTAAGAAAATCCATTTGCATGCCTAGTAAGCACGCAGCAAACTTTATTTATTTACGACGAGTAGTTTTCCATAATGATTACAACAGGATCATGTGAAAAAAAGATAAGTTTTTCATGTTTGAAATACCGAAAGATGAACATTATTGTTTGATACTACCCAAACTAGGCAAGCCGGCCTTTTTAATTATGTATTAGCTATGTATGTGGTGCAAACTGACGCGCAACAGCGACCTCACAAACAATCGTCAAAAACTGGCTTCGCTTCCCGATGGACTGGGATTAACTCCAAGCTCAGGCTTCACGAAACCTGCCCTGGTGACCGTAAGAAATTAGAGGCTGTTAAGGTGGGTGCCTATCGGGAGGGGCCATTGTTCGTACTAGAGTTTTAAAAAGTTGGATTATGGTGATTTCGTTGATTGATTCTATTGCCAGTACACTGCGTTCGTGCCTGAAGTGGGGAGCACAGACGCCGAGATCGCCTACAGACGCCGAGTTCGCGAAGCCGGTTGCCACGGGTTAACGCGGTCCACTTTGAGAGAGATGGAAAGCCTCCTGCGGACGAAACGATCCGGGCCTGCCAGTCATGGAAAAATTTCAACGGCAAGTTCCATGTGCGGCGCAACAGCCGGGTCTCCGACGAAGAGAGAGGGGCCTCCAGCTCTGCTGTTTCTCCAGCCTTGCACCACTACTGAAAGCTGCGCCAATTTCTTGCTTTCTTCAGCAGACAGGTGAAAACATCTAAGCGGTGAAACCGATTTACTTTCCTAAGAAAATCCATTTGCATGCCTAGTAAGCACGCAGCAAACTTTATTTATTTACGACGAGTAGTTTTCCATAATCATTCACAAATTCAGGATCATGCGAACAAAAAGAATATGGTTTTTCATGTTTGAAATACCGAAAGATGAACATTATTGTTTGATACTACCCAAACTAAGCAAGCCGGCCTTTCTAATTATGTATTAGCTATGTATGTGGTGCAAACTGACGCGCAACAGCGACCTCACAAACAATCGTCAAAAACTGGCTTCGCTTCCCGATGGACTGGGATTAAACTCCAAGCTCAGGCTTCACGAAACCTGCCCTGGTGACCGTAAGAAATTAGAGGCTGTTAAGGTGGGTGCCTATCGGGAGGGGCCATTGTTCGTACTAGAGTTTTCAAAAAGTGAATGATGAATAATTGATTGATTGATTGATTGATTGATTGATTGATTGATTGATTGATTGATTGATTGATTGATTGATTGATTGATTGATTGATTGATGATTGTGATTGATTGATTGATTGAATTGATTGATTGATTTGATTGATTGATTTTTAGGGTTTTTTAACGCACGACGCACGCAGGCGATGAGGCGCGTCGTAGTGGAGGGCTCCTGGATTAATTTTGATCATCTGGGGGTCTTTAACGTGCGCCGAAATCTCGTACACACGGCCGTTTTTTGCCTTTTGCCTCACCAGAAAAGCGGCCGCCACGGCCGGGAATCGAACCCACGTCTTTGAATGAATGAATGAATGAATGAATGAATGAATGAATGAATGAATGAATGGGAGAGGAAGGGGCGCTCACCTGCACCCTGACCTCTGGCAGGTTGACCTTCATGGCCAGTTCCTCCCTGCTGTAGACGTCCGGGTAGTGGGACTTCTCGAAGGCTCGCTCCAGTTCGTGCAGCTGGAAGGTGGTGAAGGTCGTGCGGTTGCGCCTGTGCTTCTTCTTCGAGCCCCCTCCGCCACCGCTGCCGCTGCCACTGCCCGCCGCGGAGGGGGACAGCGACGAAGATACAGAGCCGGAACCGCCGGCCGCCGCGTCCGTTGACAGCTGCGACGCGCAGCCTTCGAGGCCGGGACTGCCGCGACTTCCTGTTCCGGGAGACAGTTCCGGGCCACTCGACACTTCCAGGCCGGCTGCGCGCGGCAAAGTGGAAATAAACACTGTTTATTATGTCGCCGTCGTTGTTGTTGAGTCACTACGGCGGACAGTCGCATTAAAACAAAACCCTGTTGTCTTAAACGGACCCGAACGAAAGGGGTTTCATAGAAAGTCACTCCCGGAGCCCATTCGAGCTAACCAGTCTTGGGGAGAACGGAAACTGTTCCGTTCAGGTCAGTTTTTAGTCTGGAGAGAGAAGAAAAGAGAGAGTTATAGCAGAGCGGAGAACCGGTCCCGGTACGGTACCCAGTGCGTCTGCGCATGAGCACAACCAGTTTTTCCGCCTCTGGGCACGCGCAGTACCCCGGTCGCCTACCAGAAACCGTACCAGGATCGGTTGCTATAACTCTTTAATACAGCGGAGGGCATGGAGCAAGAATAGGACACGAGGGGAAAGGAGTCTTCCTAGCACGGCCAGATAATGTCACAAGCGCTCGTCGTAGGTTAAGAAAGCGGCCCCTGCCGCGGGTGTAGAAACTAAGCGGCCGCCGCGATAAATGCGCAGCCACGGAATGAATTGCGGGCGCTATAATTTCGTCCATCAAGTTCCGCTACCCTCTCCTTCGCCGTCACAGCTACAAAGCTTTGTAGTCCGCCTTGGTTTTTATTGTGACATTATCTAGCCGCTCGCCCGCGCTTGCCGCGATGGGCTGTTGACCTCTACATATTCTTGCTCCGTGGCGGAGGGTGACATTACGGTGGACGATACCGGCACGGCTGAATATACGACGCAGAGTCGCATTATACGGTGGACAGTGGAGGCACGGCTAAGGTTGCGCTATTGACAAAGCCACATATCTGAGTGGGAGGGTGACATTACGGTGACGACCGGCACGGCTGAATATAGAGCAGAGGATATACGGGCAAAGTGGAGGACCTGAAGAGTGTGGCATAGCGGAGACTCTCTTACGGCGGAGGGCCGCGGAAGCTAGATAAAGAAAACTGGGCGCAAAGACTTGGCTGTCACTTGGCGTAACTCATGCAAGGAGAAGCCAGGGCCCTGAGTAAATCCATTGCTTTCCACACACCCCCGATGTATATATGGCACGTAAGACGTCTTGTTTCGTTCTTTCCGACAAATATTTGGAATCCACTTGATAAACCCCTTTACATCGCATTTATAAACCACGAAAAAGTCGCTTGATTCAATAGACACCGACGCTGTGCTGAAAGCATTAAAAACCAGGGAATATAGGAGACCCGCATAAGACTCCTAGACGACATATATCAACGTATGAACGTACCGGATAATCTTTCACAAGCAAAGCGAGAAGTTCCCGATTCGAAAAGGAGTACTACAGGAGACACCACCTCTCCCAAAATCGTTCACAGCTTGTCTAGAAAGTGTATTTAGGAAGCTTGACCGGGAAAACGCAGGATTAAAGATAAACGGGAATGCTTAAGCCATTTAGGCTTCGCAGACGACATAGCCTTGCTGAGTGAGTCAACAGAAAACCTGAAATATAAATGCTTGAAGAACCGCACTCAGAAAGCTTGGCCGTGGGGCTGAAGACTAGTATGAATAGAGTAATGATGAATAAGCATGCTGAAAGCACTCTCTTCAACATAGCTAATGGAACGTTAGAACACGCAGAAAAATATAACTACATTGAACAGGTTGTCAGTGCCTATCCCAACCACGAGAAAAAAATCCGACGCCTAATTGAAATGAGCTGGTGTGCACTCGGCATGCACTCCGAAATAATTAATAGAAATTAAGCTACCTCTATAACTAAAAAGGATAGTGTACAACCGATTCGTTCTACCGGTGGTGACATATGAGCGAAACTTTGTGTTTTACTAACAACTGGAAAGCAAGCTTAGGTCGGCTCAACGGGCCATGGAACGAAGTACGAATAGAATAACGCTTAGGTGATAGGAACGAGGCTTCCTGACATCATGGAGCGGAACACGCGCCGGAGGCGGAGGAATAATGTTTATTCCACTAGCTGCTGGTGTGCTTGTTGGCACCCGCCCGGTGGGGGGGGCGTCCCTAGTCCGGGATGCCCTGGCCTTGGCTGGCAGTCCAGGCCCTCTTCACCAGTATGCGCTAGGTCCCAGGGTACGGACTTTTCAGGCAGGCCACCCACTGCTCGTAAGAGGGGGAATAGTTCAAATTAATAAAAAGAAATGGACTTGGGCTGGCCATTGTGGTGAGACGAAATCACCAGGATAAGAGTGAATACTGAGCGATGGTTCCAGAAGAACGGGAAGGCCATTAACTCGATGGAAAGACGAAATAAAAAATTGGGTAGACAAAAATGAACTCGGACAGCGCAAGACAGAAGCTTGTTTAGTTCAATGAGAGAGGCACTCGTCCTGCTTTAGACCCGAATGAGCTGTTAATGATGATGATAATGAGGATGAAATGACCCAATTATGACTGAGTACACAGTGTTCCAACATTTAAATTGAAAGTTTAACCCATCACTATTATCTATAACGCGTAAGAGGGTTGTTGTGTTCATTGCTGCACATAATTTAATTTCACTTGAAATAAGAAGATGCTGCTTACCTGTAATTTTCTAACTGCATTAAATTTTGCTTTGAATTTGAGGCATAATCTATCAGCATAAGATATACTTTGCAGCGAACAGTACGGAAGTTTTCTGATCGCTGGGATGTGGCTGACATCCTGTAGTTATTCTTGAGATGCGAGTTTCCCGTTAAGATATTAAGTGACCCCTACAAGCTCACACTCATCAGGACATACAGAAATGCAGCTTAGTGTAAAGGCAACTAAACAGTTTGGGAAGTTATGAATATATAAAGCTCATCATCAAAATATAATTTATCATTGAAGCAGCTGTTGTTTACTCAGCAGGCTACAGGCACGCTTTTTTTTTTTTTTTCAGGCCCGAAGGGACGGAACAAAGGGACAGAAAAGTCTGGTAAGCCCCCCACAGCGTGATCGTATGTCGGTACTTCTTTTTTATTGGCTGGTGCAAGTCTTCGGCAAGAGCCTTTACACGAAATGTCTTTCACTGTGACTCACCATTGACACATTTCTTATGATTGTTGAATGGACGGTGCTGTTGCAATAATTTCTGTTTAGATTTTCCACGGCCTTTTGCAAAAAAAGTGACGATCCGTTGGTTCCAGTGGCGTAGCCACAAATATTTTTCGGGGGGCGCTACACGCCGCCAGCACAAAAAAAAAAAACTAAAAGGAAAGATATCCTGCGAGAAAATATCATTTCATTTCATTTTCTTATCACCTTTTCTATTTTTTTTTTTACATAATATTATACCCGTGAGGAATGTGAACACCGTGGGCGAAGAGAAAAAGCAGCAATGCGAAGGAAAGCACCACTCAAAAATTTAGGGGATGTTCTCACCCCATGGCTACGCGCCTGATAGGTGAATCTTAGGAATGCGTGAGCATTCCGTCCTGTCTCTCGCAAACTTGACCTACGACCCGATACGCATGTCAAGCTCCAGCTTCAGAAGTCCACAACGCGACATTTATCGCACGTCTTTCGGATACCCGTTCCAACCACACTCTCGCAATGGCGCGCCTGAACTCTTGGACGCGCCATTGTGTAAGGCTGTAGGATAATTTGGAAAACTTCGAGTTCTTTAACATGCGCCGAAATCCCGACCCACGAACGTGCTTGTTTTTTCGTCTCCGTCAGAAAAATAGCCCCCGCGCCCGTCGATCGAACCTGCAACCTCGTGATCAGTGGCCTAACGTTTTAGGTGTTGAGCTACGACGTTAGCGGTTGAATTTAACTCCTGATATTCCCCACTCTGCTTTCGTCCAGAAAGCTTCGTAATTGAGGTTGCATGACAAATTCAATTTGTTTAATGTAATGAAGTCTAGATCGAACGTTGCAGAGAGCCACTCGATGAAGCGGAAACCCGAAAGAGATGGCTATCAGGCACTTTAAATCTTTTGAAAACCAGCGGTTGATACGAAAGCTGGCCCCCGAAAGAATCGGGTCGTCCATCGCCTCCCCTCTAAAGGGCTTCGCAGAGACGCACATCCGGCGCTTGTTGTCGCTTCTGGGTGCGCGCTTCAGATTAGCCTCGCGATGCCACTCTCGTTCTTGTTCGTCGTGTTCGAACGGCTCCGCTCAAAGGCTTAAGCTACTTCAAATGGCTACTCTTAAAAACAACCTTTTTTGTAGGGCGCATTCAGTGGCTCACAATGCGCAGAAAACGCGGCTCGAAGAGGCGGGGGAGCCGGTAGTACGACGACGTCGTCGGCGGCTTTTCAAACACACACACGCGCGTGTCTCCAGTGCCCCGAAGCAGCGCTCCCTGCTCTCGATTGTATATAGTACACACACCGAGACGAACGCAGCAGACACGCGGGCATTCGCATGAAAACGCGCGCGGCAGCTCGGAAGAGAGGCAATGGGGAAGCGATGGGAGAAGGGCCGGCGGCGATGCACCTAGAGCTCTGACAAAAAAGCCTCCGCCGGCGTCTTCCCTCCGCCCGGCCTCCTTATAACCGGACTTGCACGATGCCGCCACCATCCCCTTAGTCGCTTTGCTTCGTCCGCGATATGTTATCTTTTCCCTTATGCCCGGAGAAAAGATGCACAAAGCGCGCGCGGGGGGGGGGGTTGGAAAGAGCGAGGAAGAAATAAATAAGAGTGTCTCCAGTAAAAACAGCCACAAAAAAAGCGAATAAAAAAGCGGGGGAGCGATGAAGGAGGCGGGCTCGGAGCTGGCGCTACACAAATGTTTGTAGAAGCTCCCGTCCGCCCCTTCTCGGGCGCGCAGCCGGGTTCCTGGCAGCCGTGCCCGGTCTCCTGAGTTCGACTGGAACCCCGTGCTCTGTGAAGCGGACGACAAGCGCAACCGGCGACAGGGTGTCTGTCGCCGTCTGCTTCTGCTAAACGGCGCGTAGTGGCGGCCCGCAGGGGCTCGCTCTGTCCCCTCCCGCGTTCACACCAGCCCGTGCTCCCTACGCACAAAGGGACCCGGCGTTCACAACCGCTAATTTTGCGGTGCCCTTTCTTCGGCTCCCCGCTCCTCACCCCCCTCCCTGTGACGCCCGACTCCCCTCCCTTTTTGTGCTAAATAGGCCCGTTGGGGAACTAAATTAACCCCGCTTTGCACGATAGAGAGCTTTCCAAAAGGAGGCCCCACCAGGAGGCGCACGCGCGCTGCTGCACAGGGGACGCGGGACAGCGAGGGGCCCTGGATCGGTGTGCGTACGTGTATTGGTCGGAAATTTGATTCGTGTGAATGTCCGCAGATGGCGCTGCTTTTCACTTAATTGTGCCCGCTTGTAGTGGATCCGGCACGAGTGGTGTTAGCGCCGGTTCAGCGGCCCGTAAGTGCGCGTGAATGTAGGTCGCGGTTCGTGCGTTTTATCCAGGACGTACTTTTTTTCTTAAATGCTGATGGCCCTACTGAGTAACTGACCAAAAGAAATTCCGTATCCACCCGTGTCCCCATTCAGGCAGTTTTTGTGCACTTTTTATGTTTCTGAAAATTTGGCATTGACTGGGACTGATTCTTGCATAAACTGCCATCAAGGGCCTATCTATCGTTTCAGTCATTATTACATATGCAAGAACCTTATTACTAAGGCCAACCTAGGAACCTTACAAGCCGCTGCCACCATTCTCTCTCTGAAACGAGCGGGCACAAAGCTCAGAAAGATGAATCCACAGCTCTGAAATTTGAAATTTTACAAATGTTATTTCCCCTGTCTGTTTCTGCGATTTTTTTTTTTTTCACAATTATTGCAGAATGCAAGCCCCGCAGCAACATGAGAGGACCGAATTGAATTCCTTTGAAGTGAAAATGATGTGCAAACATGTTTTGGGCAGTCGTAAGACGAAAATCACAGTAACGAAATATGCGTATTTCTGCTGCGGAAAAAAACAGAGATCTGATGAAAAGCAAAAGTCGTGGCATTTTTTATGGGCAAACAATAGTTCTTAGAGGCTACAGCAGTGCCAGTGATTCTCAAAGTTTGATGCTTAGACATCCTTCCATCACCATTCTTGTTCATTTCAATGCGATCAAGCCAAAACCTTCCGTACAAGTCTCCTTAACAGTCCATTTGTTTACTTCGGTTGCGTTTCTAGTCATCTACCAGAGCAATGGCAAGCGTTTTCGTCCATCCTAAACAACTTTTGGCCTTATACATGTGCGGGGCGGGTTGGGGGGGTCTGCGATTTGGCAATGAAAATTTGGGTCTATCACGAACAAGATCCAGACATTTACTCAGGGTGGAATCATCGGGAGACAAACTTGATCCTAAGCCTAGGGATGTTCGTTAGTTCCCATACACGAACACATCGCAGAGCCTCCCGAACAGCGTTCATAATAAATTTCTTGAAACTTGAATTTATGGGCGCCTACTGGCTCTTCTTTTTCTTTCAAGTAAGAATCCTTGGGAAATCGAACGGGTGATACGATAGCCAAGGCGTGGCGCCGTTTTACATGAATAGGGAAATGAATTACAGTAAAAGCTCGTTAATTCGAACTCGGTTACTTCGAACTTCCGGGTAATTCGAACTGACGCCCTGGTCCCGGCACAGCCCTGTATATTTCGATAGGGGTTCAAAACTCCCCATAATTCGAACGCGTCGGTATCCACAACGCTTAATTCGAACTGGGATTACCCTGGTTTCCATCGCCCTCGCAGAAGAAGTCGGCCCAGAGTGATTACAATGTGTAGCAAATCCAAACCAACCAATTTACTAGAGATGCATGCAGTGTCGAGGCTGGATGTTGCAGCACGTTATTTCTCAGCAGATGACAATTCTGACGCTGCGCTGAAGCTGTTCCGCAAGCTCCAAGCGATTCTCATAGAGTCGGGGCAGCAGAAACGCAAGCACATGCGTATTAACGATTACTTTTAATTTTTATTGCCTCGACCCCACCTAGTAAACAAAGTTGTTTTCGTGCATAAACAGCGTTATTATTTCGACATTACGGCTCACTGCTCACACGAATGCAATGTCAGTGCCTGTTTCGGGCGTATAACTGACTGATCGATAATTGCGTTCGCTGTTCAACCTCCATGAACATTACTTACGAAATCACCTGCCACAAACGTGTAGTAGCGCCTAATTTGCGATAACAAGTCCAGAGGTGGTTTCATTGTGTTCTGCCCGCGCAGTGTGAAGTGATGTCCATTCGTTCTAGCGCCCTCCCGCTAATTCGAACTCCGCTTAATTCGAACAATTTCATGGTCCCCTTCGAGTTCGAATTAACGAGCTTTTACTGTATGTTGAGCACTGAGAAGCCAACCTTCCTTTATCAAAGCAATCTTCATGTTCAACTCGCCTCCACATCAACATCATTAACAACTACATCGCCATATCAGCCGCAGCCCCGTAAAAGGACACCCCCCTCTTATTGGATTTTTCTTCTATCCCAGGGACGCCCATGCCCATGGTACTGTAGCTTAAAGAACTCCAGTTGTAGTCTCCCCTCAAGTTCGCTGCAACATTTTGCAAGTGGTGTGTTTTCTTTTGTCTACTAGTTTGGTTGGCTTGTAAAATTTGGCGGCTGTATTGTCGTCGCCCATGATTTGATGCCCCGGTAACAGTACGTGAATGCTGTAGGAAGGCATATTTCACAACTGTTTAACGTTATCTAACTTTTGTATAGAAGTGGGAGTGCGGTCGCCTTCAAGGGGCTGCTGGCTAGTCCTGGAATGTTTCTAGATGTGACGGACGCGTGCATCTCATTTGGCGAAGCCTAACCTAATCGGTTGACTTCAAGCGCTGTTACCTTGATGCTTCTATAAATATATCACCGTTGTGTGTACACAACTACAGTCGTTAGGGGCAAAGTTTTACGCAGTGAGAGTCGGCAAAGGTTAGGGCAGCCTTAATAAAACGCTGTCTATAACAGCGTCCCGTAACACAAGCATAGTTTGGGGGTATGAAATAAAGACCTGAGGTTGAGTATTTACACTATAGTTTCTATGTGCTCAAACTGACGTATAAACTCTGTAAGCCCATACCCTAAAGAAGTAACCGAATTTGTGTTCTGCCCACGGCACACTGGAGAAGCTGAGTGCATAGAAATAATTTTGAAGCATATCGAAGCTATACTTCAGCATCAAAAATTAGTATGGGCCCCAGAAAGCAGTAGCATACCCCACAGACTCCTGCATATATTAAACGCTGTATAACTCAGATTTCCTCGGTGTCCTTGTGGATTCCTTCCTTCCCGATGTCCTTCCCGCTTTTTTCGCGTGTCTCTTATCTGTCGCGGGGACAACTAAAAGAACAAAACCATTCATTCCCCTGACAGGCATTTGTAATGTCAGCCACTGAGTTCAGAGACCAGATCCACTTCTCATCCCCACAGTGCCAGGACACAGCGCAAGGGTCTCAAATGGTCTCAAAGCTCTCGCTCAAAGGCGGCGTTGGAGGCGGCGTTGGAGGCGATTACGATACGTCCTCGCGCGCTAGGGGCAACATGTATCCGCAAACAGGCGCCATCAAAGCATTTACCCGTACTTCACTGCCCGTGAGGACTGGCGTGCGAGGGGGGCTCCGCGAGGGTCGATAGGCCGGAGATTGGAGGGGGACGCACATAACCATAGGTGCACTTAAGTTCCGTCTGGCTCCAGCCTGTCGCGCAGCCCCCTCCCCTTTTCCCTTTACCGTTTACCCTGCTGGACGGACAAAGAGCCAAAGTGGCACCGCGCGTCCTCCTTTCGGACCCGCGCGCCCGCTTCGGGCCCATCTTCGTTCACCCATCCTCTTCCCGTACGAGGTAGGCCCCGCAGTCACAACAATAACCTGTTTTTGTACTCGCTCATAACCGCGCGCTTGTGTCGCGGGACGCAGCTCTCGTCGACAATGGGGACGTCGATAAGGCTGCTCAAAGAGATTAGACGAGCATAGAATAACACGGCGGCCAGGAAGGGGGAGCAGCTAGATCGCTAGGCGTGCGCGCTGAAAGAGAAGAAAGAAGGATGGAGGGCAAAAATAGCTAAGGGAACAGACAAACGGCGCGTTTACGTGCATAAAAATTAGCTCCCCGCGAAGCTGGGCACCGCGGGAGTCTATGGGTGCCCGCTTGTTGCCGCCGCTTAGCACTCCTCCTCCTCCTCCCCCACTGAAAAGTGAAGGGGAGACTGCAACAAGGCGGGGATGCAGTTGGGCAGAGAAGCGAGTGATTTGGCAGTTACTTGGGGAACGGACGGATAAGATAAGTGAGGGCAATCATCCGGTTTACGTTACTAATGCGGGATGATGTGAAAAGACCGGACACGGTGGTGGAAAAAAAGACGAAACGCAGCTCGCGCAGCCATCAGCGACCGTTTAGTGTACGGGCAGGTTGTGCCGGTGCTGGCAGCGGCTGGAATTTGAACTCACCGAACAAAACTTGAGCGCCGCGGACTGTACAGGGGAAGGGGGAGACCTGTAGGTCCATTTCACGAGTGCATATATAACTAACGGGGATGACGTAGTGACGATCTCCGCGGGTGGATGGCAGAACTGCCGTTTGAAGCTCGCCACAGTACGCAGTGAGAGAGAGGAACAGATATGTTTGGTGCAAGTTTTCATAATGTGCAAGGCAGCGCTCTTGAAGTAATCAGCGAATGCATCGGCGAATACAATAAGAAACTGCAAATGTAGCTTATGAAAACAAAAATCGATTACCATTCATTTGAACTTTGCGTAAAACGCAGTGGTTAGCAGCGCAAGCTGTAAACTAAACAGACACTACGACTGGAACAAGTAGTGAGAGCTTAAGCAGGGTACAATGTCAGAATGGCGGACAATGGCCCCAATGGAACCATTTTTGAAAATAAGAGTGACCGCGAACTCATTTCGCTATGTTCTCTGCTCCCCGTAGTACGTCTGGCAGTTGCAGAGCTTGCCGCTCCTGCTGCGAAGTTTCAATCCGCCCCCCAGTCGATACAACCCAACAACAAAGAAAACCGCCGCCGCTGTGCCCGGCGCATTTTCTCACGACGACACTCGTCGTGTTTCAACTCGCCGCAACGGATGCGGTAGCGGCCTTTAGGAGCGCACCTGCGCCATCGCACATGCGCAGTTGTATCATCACGAGGACGGGGACAATCCAAACATAGTGCTACCACACACCGCTTGCGCTGTACAAATTTTCTTGCCACCATCTGCCTCATTTAGGAACGGGGACTAAAAGTGAGTTGAAGTTGCCAGATCACGAACGTGGGTACATTCGTATGTTATGTATGTATGTATGTATGTATGTATGTATGTATGTATGTATGTATGTATGTATGTATGTATGTATGTATGTATGTATGTATGTATGTATGTATGTATGTATGTATGTATGTATGCATACGTGAATGTGTGTATATGAATGCATGCATGTATGGGCATATGTGTGCATGTACGCATGAATGAATGTATGTATAAGTGTTTACATACAACAAAAAAGGAGAGCGAGAACGTTTGGCGAGCAAATAAAGTTAAAAAAATTCAGCGCTTTTCAACTCTGAAAAGGTGCGGAGCTGTTGGTGAGATTGGTTGGCCTCAAACTCACGTTGAAACAGCGCCATCGCACTGGGGAAGTGTTCGGCAATATTGTGCGTAGACTTCACTGTGCCACACATAATGTGAGAAAGACAGCTTACAAAAACGAAGGTTACACCGGTATTTTTTAAAGTCTGCTTCCCTACCAAGTATAAATACTTTGCTAGAAATACATTATTTAAGGGGAGTGGGGGGGGGGGGGGGGGGGGGCGCAGTAAATGTCAATAATTATAAAAATATGACGGCCCGGAGGTGAATAGGTGGGTTAAGGGAGACGGTGTGCATATTAGTACACAGCGCCAGAGGAAAAGACGTTAGGTCAGCTACGGCAAAAGAGAACATCGGCACGGGAGATGAGGGATCGAGGGGATTTTCTTTATTACGGACGCAAAAACAAAAAAAGGGGGGGACAGCCTACAATCGCTCTACTGTAAACAAAAAAAAAACATTTCGTTTTAACCACGTAAACGGTGGCATGCGGTGGGTGTACACTCTACTCAACCTTTTCGATTGCTCCCTCGTTTTTGTTGAGGGGCACTGCCGAAATAAGGGATCGGGGTGGTGAGAGCAGAGGCCTAGACTGCGAAATCTTAGTGCGGGGGTAGCCTGTGGCAGAAAAAAAAAAGATCAATAGTAGTTATTTGAAAGCTGGTTAAGTCAGTGGCCTCATTTATTCTTCTCTTCTCCTATGCATACGCCAGTGGTTTCAAACATGGTGCCGTGCAAGGTTATTGGTTCCCAACGTTGACCCAACGTGTTCATTTTCACTCGGCAAAATATGAATGTGTGTGTGCAATGCAACTGTTAGCTGCCAGCGTTCAAGATTGTCAGTAGACAGCTGATAATTACGCGAGGGAAGTTACGCACCGATATTTCACATAACCAGATATTCGTCCATATTCAACACAGTACCGCAGCCTGCACTTCTTTTCCAACCATACCATTCCCCTTTTGATCAGTTCGCCTTTTCGGAATAAATGTACAGATGTATCGCTAGGAACATTTTTTTTCTACTCATGCTGGTAAAAAAAAAAAATCATGCACCCCTCCATCGAACGATGACAATGACCGAACGTGAAGCTTTCCCTTGAGGGATTTTTTGGTCGTCGTCTGTCTCGCCGACAGCTTAGATCTTGACTCGTTGCTTTTACTTTGACTAGCACGCAGTTAGCATTTTTGATCGCCGCATCTTTGACTTTGGCCCTTCCCCATTTGTCTTCGCACGAAGAAAGCATCGTGTTCAAGCATCGTCGTCATTAGACGAGTGTGTATGATTTTTGTCTATTTTTTTCGTCCGTGTACTCCTCTCCAAATACAAACTGCTTCGGCCCTGTCGAATTGGCGCAATCTGATAGACGTCGTCTTCATAACGCGAGGGACCCATATTCGATTCCGTCGGTTAGCGATCATCATCCTCGCCAGTGAAAGTTGGCTTTCCTGCGGCGCACTTCGCGGTGCGCACGGACGACTTCAGGCAGACATAGAAAGCTTCGCTTTAATAATCTTCGGTAACGTACAACGCTTTTCATCAGTGACGAACTTCCTCCCCTTAAATCCCCATCAATTCCGTTAAGTATACAGATAACACCTGCCAGTTATCTCCCACATGACCTCACGCCGTAAGGTATATCCTGCCCCTTCGTCGCGAACGAAATATAAGCCGATGACCTTGCGCCATAACATGTGCGCGAATTAAGTGTGAAATATGGCACCGTGAGCCCATATTTTCGAAGGGCATATATACGTGCGCCGCGCAGAGGCGACCAAGTTAATCACGAGAGCTGGAAAGGGGGGACGGGGGCGCGGCAGACCGGCGTGAACTCGGGCCAAGTTCCACGTGGGCGCACACGGCCAATCAGGCGGGATTAACCTCGTGCCGTGGCTTGGGACCCTTTCTGCGGCACGTGCGGCGAGCACGTGCCGCGAGCAGAAAGCCCGCGCGTGGCGTTGACGGGCCGCGCGTCCTTCCGTGTGCCCTGTCTAAACAGGCTGCCTCAACCCCCGCGCGCGCTTTGTTGAAATCAATGCGCACAGTGCACTAAAAGTTAACTGCGTACTTTTTAGCGTTTTTATGCGTGCTTACTCGATTGTATTACGTGAACTTCTACTGTGTGCGTTTCCAAACACGTCAGCTGTACGGCTGTAGAAGAGCTTATGCGTTCGGGAAATCCTCCCGTGATATAAACTATCCGAAAAGAAAGGCGGCGAAGCAGTTAAAAGAAAGCGAAAATTGGAAGCCAGTGATAAAGCTAATCAAGGTTCCAAGCTTCTTGGCCAGAACAATGATGGACTGAGACGGACAAAGCGGGAATCGAGTCAACCAAGCAAAATGGAGCGACATGAGAGAGCTTACATGCATGGACGCATTGTTGAAGGGGGCGTATAGCAAAAAACTGAGCGCAGAGTTTCCCGAAGCCGGCCTATGGTGAACAAGCGCACACCATGGCCTTCCACGCGGGCACACGACGCCGAATGCATAAGGTCATTATTAGGGGTGGGCGACTGGATCGATTAACCTTACAATTATCGGTTAATGAATTAGCCGCGGCTAATTTTTTAACCGGTTAATCGGTTGAAGTCATGTGGACAAAATGAAACAGGAGGATCCTGTTAAAATTGTGCGCAAGCATGTCGAGAATAATGCTCGTGTTCAAATAACCCACCTTACATCATAACAGAAAACGATGAAAGTATGCTCATAGATGATATTGATTAAAACCACAAGCTGATAGCTAAGACAGACCGAAAAACGGCTACTCTTAATGTAAAAATGCCCAATAAAAAACAGGAGCGGGCACTCAGATTACTTTACCGTTGTATAAACTAACTTTGGCTGAAAGTAAACCCCGATTAATCGGCGCTAATTGCAATTACGGCGAGTGCCGATGTTTCTAATTCTAGAATAGTGCGACGGAGGAACGCAGTGATGAGGGTCCCGATCACATCAACGCCATGATGATGATCTGCTTACCTCATCTTGAGCGTCTGTCAATAGGCCGAGGAGCATATTGACATTTGAATATATAATCATTTTCATTAAAATATTACCTTCAATCATTTTTCTTCAGAAACCAACACAACCGATTAATCGATCAATTAGCCGATTAATACGTCATTTCATTTGAGATAGAGAAAATATACTCGACAATAAAACGGTTGTCTGTCCCTTTAAGTAAAAACTAACCCAAATACTAGCTGATGATCGATATATAGTAATCACATACCGGCAGACAAACACATAAACGTAAGGAGTATGGGTTTCTGGGCAGGGGCATAGGGACAGAAAAACTGGCTTCGTTATAAGCAATAATCCGTTAAAAGCATGTGTACATGTGCTGTCATTGAACTGCATAGTGAACCACAAAACACTTCGAATGAGGCTAGATTTTTAATAAAGCGATTTTCTTGTAACGAAGGTCTACAGCACTGCGTTCACACACGCGCTGTGCCCGAACGGTCATTGAGCGTTTGACGAGCCTGACGTACTCGAGGTCCTCGCTGCTGGGCTGACAAGCGGGAGGTTGAAACAAATAGATCGAAGTGCACCGACAGACATAAAGAAGTACGCACGGATTATTGGCGGGCGAGCGAGCGCCTCGCACTTTCATAAAGCAAAGGCGACGGGTCCTTTTTCCTTAATGGAGACGCGTGTATGCAGCGCCCGCGGGGAGATGTGCTTCTCCGCGCGGCACGCGCTCGTTTAAGCTGCACGGCAAACGTTCCGGGCCCACCCGGTCGCCGAGCGCACGGCTTCCGGAGAAGCGGGAACTTTAATTGCGACCGCCCCGAGAGTCCACCAGCCCTTGCTTTCTTCAGCCCTCTTCTGAATCCCGTTTCCGTTTCTTTGTGCTCTGAAGCTAGAAATTTATTTTCGCTTTTGTTTTCGTACTTCTCTCAGCGCTAACGCTGGGACGAAAGCGGCTGATACAGGAACGTTCCTTATTTCTCTTCGATCAGCAAAATAGCAACAACAAAAAGGATGCACTGTAATGTGCACACAACGGACACCCGCGTTTGCATGAATATCGTTAGGGGTTTTCACATATCATTTATTGATCCTGCGTACAAGTTGCTGTTACATTCTGAACCCTGCTACAAGTATAAGCCACCTTTCTGAATGGCAATTTTTGCATTTAAAGTAAGCTCCACCACAGGTCGGTCGAGCAGTGTCATGAAGCAAGCCATTGGTTAATGATGAGCTCTCACGAGTATATACGACGCAAGTCTGCGAGTTGACGATCGCGCCGTGTAACGCATAGAATGCAGAAGAAAAAAAAAATACGCATCACGATACAAGGAAACCGGCAACAAAATTGCGAAGAAGGTGACTGAGAACTTAAATCTTCAGCTCTGACATCGTCTCGAATTGGTGTTCTTGTTCTGTGTTTTTGTTTTTACTACGAAGAGCAACAGCATGCAGACTAATATACTACTACGCAGTTTCATTTGCTTCCCGTGACTTTATTATCCACCGAGTAATCTGGTGTGATGTTCTCAGAACTTCAATCGCAATGCATTACAATTTTCCCACACCTTTCGCCCTCATTCATACGCCACGTTGCCTCAATGCTTTACCAACCGCGAAACAAGAAGGAGCAAGCCCCGCATGTGCCATCGGAGCCCCTGTATCGCTTCATCTCCTATGGCGTTTAGCAGCGAAATTTATCGCAGCCTTTACAATAGGTTTATTGGACGACTCATCACTTTCAACAGTAAGGTTTAAATGCAAAAAAAAAAAAAGCAATAATGGGCTTAAAAAGGTCACGTGTCGAACTGAAACCAAACACCGAGGGGAATGCCGCCCGTACCGATCTCGTGGGCGGCAAAGGGACGCCATCGCCGTCAATGAATACGTATATGTACCATGCGCATAAAAGTGGACGAAGGGCGCCACGCATGCGCGCCCCGAACTCCCCCGCCGAGGGACTGTACTTGTGGAAAATGTTTGCGTTCCCATGACCCTTGACATCCCGACCGGTCGGCAACGATGAAGACCTGTTTTGACGGCGGCGTTCATGAGAGGGCCGGGGATGCCCTCTTTGCTCTTTAGCCCGCGAACGGGGCCTCGGGCTGGTGGCTTTACGGGGCCGAATCCCCCGGCTTGCTGCGGCGGCGTCGACACCTCCCCACGAGGCTTATGCCGCCGAGGCACGCGGATCCCGCGAGAAGAGCTCGACGAGCTCTTCTCGCCGAACCCCGTGTTTAACCTCCGCGCAAGCCGAGGGGCTGAGTCGCCCGAATACGCTCGAGGGCCGTGCGCTGCACTCGGCCGCCGCTTACCCCCGAGGCGCGCTATATACGCCTGTTTAAATAGAGCAGCTTTCTATGTACGGTCGCAATGACGTCACCGAGAGGACCCGTCATCAAAAGCTTGTACTGTGTGTGTAGAGTATATGATGCGCCCGTTTGGAAACTGAATCGGATAGGTGAAGTCACTTTAGTTTATTACGGCGAAGAGATTAGATATCATTTGGGTACCACGAATGGTACCAAAATGGCCGCCGGTGCGAAAAAGAAACAAACAAATAACGTGAAACCTGGGGAGAAGCGAAGCATGCAGTGTATAAGTGTATTCTTGGCGCCTTGGGGTTTTTGCCAACGGAGATGAAACCGTTAGGGGGGTACAGGTGTACAGCTTCTGCTGTAAAAGTCTCGTCTTTGAAGCACGAAGCTCTCTAGCGCGAGGGGTAAACGAGCGTTTCGATGTTTTTTCAGTAAGAATTACGAAGCGCTCCAGTGCGAGGCGTAAACTAATGTCCCGGTGTTTTTTTTTTTTTTTGTTTGTTTTGTTTTTTTAGCGCGTTACGTTCTAGCGCGAGACATAAACGAGTTTCCCGGCGTTTTGGTACCGCGACTACATGGGACGATGATTACGACGACGACGACGACGACGACAGGAGACGCCAACAGCCCCATCACCAACCAGCGCCTAAGGGGGCTTCGCCGCTAAAGCACACTTAGGTACGTGTGGAATTCTAAGCCGGGCCTCCAGAGAAGGCGCCCAATGCGTTACCACTTGGCACCCTGCCAGAAGAGGGAACAGAATTACCTTGCATGCGTACCGCGTGACAGGTGACCGCGACGGCACGTGAGTAGAACAGGTGCACGGGGAGAGGAGCAAACACCCTTTTATTTTTCCTTTTCGTAATGCTCAGATGCATGTTTCTCACTCACCTGTTTTTCCATTTAAGAAATACGCGCAAAGCCGGGTAACAGGGTCCGTCTGATGATAAAATCAAGCAAGTATCATCTACCCCTAACTTAGGCCCTAATATCTACCTCCCTTACGGAACGCATAAGCACTTCTATGTGTACTCGAAGAGGTGACGCGCCTGCCCGTCTCTAAACGGTAGACGTGTCACACTTTCTCAGCTTAAAAGAATGCTGGGTCTTCATTATTTTATGAAAGACCGCTTGTTCTGCCCATAAAGGAATGCTCTTCCCAACAATACGTTTCTGTATAGCAGGGAAGCAAATCTTCAAAACGGCTGGACGTATAGTATAGCGCCGCATGGGTTCCTCAAAGGTATTTAATAAAAGCCGCTGAACCCTTCCTACCTCCATATCAAACACCTTGTATGGCCCCTAAAAATACTGTCCTTTGTAGTGCACTTGACTATAGTAGTGAAGCCGACTTCTAAGGAACTAAGTGCATAGCGTTTCATAGGGATACAATTGGTCTCATTAAGCCATTCATTAAAATGTCCCAGGACCATCATACCTTGATATCAAACTCCTTATTGTCCCTAGAAAAATGTCCTCCAGAAATGCACTTCGAAAAGGGTCGTTGTAGAGCAGAGTGGACTATCCGACAATTCCCACTGGAATTGCGCTTCCTGCTCACCACCTTCACGTAGAAAGTATCAGTGGCGACAGTAAATGAATGCGACCATTCATTCAGCTCAAACGTAGCGGATTTCCTTCCAGCATTCCGTCTTTCTTGAATGCAGGCGCCGTACCGTCGATCCCATACTGCATCGCCATTTATTTCTTTTGTGCAACTTGAGACGCCGCCAGCAACCGCGCGTGACTGCAGTCCGACGACAGTTCCCGCGAATGCATCAAATTTCAGTGCGGCTGCAGGACCACGGCTGAGGCTACCGCTTTCGGCGCCTTCTCCTACTCCTCCTCCCTTTCCGCTGCTCCCCCCTCCCCTACGTCGACGTATGGTTCAGATTAGACTTCTCTCCCGTCAGGGCGTGGAAGCTGGCGCTCTTTGCGCAGAGTCGCCTCACTCACTCTCACCATCTCGCTCCGCTTCGCGAAACGTTCCACACGCTTGTGCTTGCGTCTGTACTTGACTGAACGACCGTTTGCCTTCACATGTACGTTTGTGATGCAGGTGCGTCTTGACTGGGAAGGAGGGGCGCGGACGCGCGCCTTTGCGTCATCCGCGCAATGCGCTCGGTCATTCAAACGAGACGAGCGCCTTTCTATTATGAAATCGTCAAAAGCTGCTTCCGTCACTTTCTTTTTTTTAATTTTCATACAAGTCCTCCCTTTCCTCTTCACGCTACTTCCTTTTTTGATCGTATGTGTGCGTCGAGTTTGTTCTCTTATTCTTTTTTTTTTCTCTTTGCCGTTGTATAGTGGAAAATATCAGGAACGTAACGCTTGGAGGGAGGAAAAGTTTATCGGGGCTGTCACCGCCTCCTCGTTGTAGATAGACGAAACGACTTGGGAGGGCCGGCCGTGAGCGACGGTAAAGAGATGCCGCCTGCGGGGTGGGGTCCTCGGGGAACTGTTGGTTGTCGCACGCCCTGCATGCCTGCAAGCCGCCTTTGCACCGTGAGCAGGAGCATTTAAAGCGGCGGGTGGAAACCAAAAAGTACGAAGTGAGCGAATTTTTTGTTCTGCTCGTTGTGCCCATCAAAGAAACATTCATAGTTGCCTCAATTTCCTGCAGATGACTGAACAGACTTCACTGCTGTCGAAGGCGCGGTGTTCTTGTTCGCTGTCCTTGTCTATTATTTCCTGCTGATTTTTTGGAAGAGGTGAGGAGGGGATGCGCAACGCTGTTTTTGAGGGAGCACTTCCACTCCACAACTCTAACATTTTTTTTTCTTGCGTGAAGTTAAACGATAAGAAATGAATCTCATCGTTTGTTGCGGGTCCGGTCAGTATTTTGTTGTAGCGTTGCGTCTTTCAGACGACGTTACCGTTGTTAGAGGAGGTCGGAGTAAAATATGTATGCATAGAGAGAAAGCTTCAAGGAAAACTGAAGAGGTCAACTCTACTAACGGTAGGGCTTGCTACTGCAGATGGGGGTGAACAGAGTGAGATAAAAGAGCCAAAGAAAAAAAAAAGAACGGGGTGGGAGAGCAGGAGTAATACATCCCTACATAGTCGTGATAGAATGGTGATACAGTCGAAACTCATTATAACGAAGTAGTATCGGGACAGCAAATTAGTTCGTTATATCCGAGATTCGTTGTAACAGTAGAGGTAGAGGATAGGTTCTAACAAATCGAAAATCTGGCTCGCGCAAAATACTATATACAAGAACGCATTTTTTGAGGCTTCGAATCCACTATACACAAGGTAACCCTTACCTTTCTCCTTGTTGCGTTTCAACCTCAGTGAACCGGAACATGAGTACGTGAAATTACGACAGAGGATGTGATCTTAGTCTGGAGGCTACTCACAGCACTGAGCAGGATGAAGTTTTCCCGAGTGTCCACGAACAAAAGGGCTTTTACTGCTGCAGTTTCGGATGACGGTTTTTATTTTCATGTAGCTTTTCAGACTCCTGGTAAAATATTTCTTCGTTATATCCGATATCGCGCGCGGCTCTCACGGTTTCAGTTTTGTTCTAACGGAATAAGTGTCATCAATAGAATGAAGCGTGACCAACCAAAGTTTGTGTTTAGATCGCTATATCCGTGTTCATTATAACGAGGTTCAACTGTATGCGCGCTCAGAAGCCAGACTTAAATATCGCTGCCGAAGCTTTCCGTGCACATGGAGGCGAAAAGCGATAAAGATCGTATGTCGAGATTTCGGCTCACCTTAATGATCCCCAGGTGGTCAAAAGTTATCCGGAGCCCCCCACCACGGCGCGCCTCAAAGGCCGGGTGCAGCTTTGGCGCATTAAATCTCCAAAATTTGAAAGAAAGAAAGACAAACAAACAAACAAACCAACTGTCAGCGACGCCAGCGGCAACTCATTTTTGTGACGTCACGTTGTGAAAAAGGGGCACACGCATTCCAAGATTCCGGGAACAGCATTACTGTTATATATGTATTAGCAATGTGCTTACTGGAGAAACATCTTTTTTGCAGTTGGCGCCAAATGCCTGCTGAGCTGGTCTGAGCGCCATTCCATCTGCAGCAGCTACAAAAGGAAACGTCCACGAAATATCTGCTTGCGACCGCGCGGTTAAATGTTTAGACAGCAGAGGGCCGGCTGCCATGTTTGACAGCAGTAATTGGCTTAGGAGACTATCCGGTGGCTGCGTAAATCCGGACCACTTCAAATTAGGCCTCGCGGCGGCAGCAACCGACGCGGATTTCTTTCCGCATTGACTCCTCAACGTCACTCACGATTAGGCTTAGCCGGTTGCGCGGCTCGCAATGCAGAAAAACACCCCTCGTTCTGCTTCTGTGGCGGCTGCGCTTGGCTTGGATTGCGTCCATACCCTTCACGCCGGATTACGCAGACGGAACCGGCAGGCGCGGTACCGGAACCAAAACATCGTCCGCTAGCGTATATGCCAGTCCATGTTCGGTCCCGACGATGCGATGGCGAGACGGAAGAAAAGAACGAGCCTGCACGCGAAGCAATATAAGCAATATGGGTGCACATTTTCAGGCCTAGATTTGGAGATGCCGCGATTCGGGGTTCCTATATGATGTGGCGACTGTATAAAGGTAAAAGAATGTGTTCTGAGACCGGCCACAAATACATCGCAGAAAAGAGAGAAGGTAGAGAAGGTAAAAGAGAGAGACGAAACAACAAAATACCCAACAATCTGGCTAACTCTTCCTTCAGTAATAACTAAGAACATATAACAATGATAAGTACCCGGAGTATTTTTGCATATGCGCAAGCGCACACCCATGCTTCGCAATACATGTATGTATGTATGTATGTATGTATGTATGTATGTATGTATGTATGTATGTATGTATGTATGTATGTATGTATGTATGTATGTATGTATGTATGTATGTATGTATGTATGTATGTATGTATGTATGTATGTATGTATGTATGTATGTAATTATTAAGTACGGCGTTACAGGCTCGGAAATCTGCGTGCAACCGTCTCTGCCAGAATTTTCAGTCTATATTTATAGCGTTTTCTATGGATGTCTATCGGCCATCAGTCAAGCTAGTAGATAACTGGAAATGCACAAGAGCGACCTCGACTCGACTTTTTCCGCTGAATTGGTCTAGTTCTTGCTGACAAGATAGAAACGCAAGCGGTCTGCTTAAAATGTTCAAGCAAAGAGATAGGGTATGCGTTTTCCGAAACATGTCCGTTGCTTTTATTAGGCTATAACAAACTATCCCTGCAACAAACTGCAAGAGCGAGCGTTCCTTTTCTTAACTTTCCTTAATAAAAAGTATCTTGCGCTAGACTGTCGTCGTGAGGCAGTTGAATTCTTCAGCCACCATGTCGATCGAAAGGGACTTGCTCTGGGGTATTTCTGTTCGTGAAGTAATATAGGAATTTTCGAGTTTGAAAGGCCGCAAGATTCCACTTTAAAAGGTTATGTCTGTTTGTGACTTTTGGGTTAATGCCAATTTCTCTCATTTTCTTGTTTTTGTTTAATGCACTGTGCACAGAGTGAATGAAGTCCTTCTGTGTTCTCATTTTATCATGAATTGTGGAGTTTGAGCCCGACATGACCGCTTTTTATTGTATTGATTAGAAACATTCTTTTATAAGTGAAATATTTGTATATAATTTTTATGGCTAATTCAATCTTCAAAGGTTGTGACGTTACGTACGTTCGATGCGCTTAAAATATATTATTAAGCTAGAAGGCTTAATATTATATTTCTTGTTTTAAAGAAAATGCTCCTATGTTCTTTGACATGCAAGGCATACCGACGCAGTACTACAATTAGGAATTTGTGATGGACTCACGATTAAAACTGACGCGGGCTCGATTCCCTGCCACGGCGGCGGTTTTTCTGATGGAGGCGAAAAGCAAAAGCACCCGTGTGTACGAGATTTCGGCGCACGATAAATTAATCCGGAGCCCTACACTGCGGCGCGCCTCATCGCCTTCGTCGCGTTAAACCCTAGAATCAATCAGCGATTAAAACTGGCCAAAGTGTACGTCAGGTAATAACCGTTTGATAATGTTAAAAATCAACCCAAGAAACGAATTTCCCGGATACATAAAAATGACGTATATTTATCACTTATCAGCTAGCTTATCACATCACTTATCATGTTGGCTTTAAAAAATTCAGCCTCTTAACATAGTCGTCATCTTCATCATCTCTGTCGTAACCATTAGGGCCCCGAGGACGAAGTTAGCCCCCCTGCTCCAAAATTTCTTAGTCCGCCCCTGATGCTAACAGATTGACATTTAAATATCGAAAGGTGAACGATCGGCCATTATGGATAATATTCTTGGAATATAAAAGTGCACATCCCAAAGTAAATCGAGAATTGCTGTGAGGCATACTCAAACTCTAGGTCTTATATGACGAGGTAATACAGTTCCTGTGGGGAATTTACCAAGATAATAGGGTGCCCCTGACACAGGAAGGGCTAGAATTCACACACCTGGTAAACACCTATCGACGATTGAAACAGGCATTTCTTCTTAACCCCGTACTGTTCTGTGCTTCCCATTTCAGTGTTAGAAAAGAAACTGGAAACAGGCCATTTTGAATTACACTTGACACATATACGGCAAGGCAGAGTGGTAGAAGATCGTATTACGGGAATGCTTTTCGCAGATGGCGTTGTTATTACACCTGATAACCCGAAAGCTGATAACTTCTCATAAATATTGCTGATTATAAAGTCACATACCTCAGGTTGAATTTAGCCCTATAAATTCTGTAATTATGGTTTTTAACGACAGTTTCACCAACGCAGTATTAATCCAGCATGGCAGAAACACTCCGGGTGAAGGGATGCAAGTATTTGGGAGTGTGGATAAAAAAATAAAAGCACCTTTCTTAACAGAAAGATTGTTCAAACGCTCCGGCTCCCTTGCAACCTGAGTCAAAGAATCCAAACTACTTCGACTGTATATATCGGAATGGCGCAATCGGTTTTTTTTTTTGTTCCTGTTAGGCCGTGTCTAGAGTGCCGTCCGACGGTATTATAAGCACTCCACTATATCGACGTCCACCGGCGTTTTGTGACAAAATTGTCGCGTCTAGCTGGCACTACATCGCTCTAGATAACGTAATGCTAGGCAGCTTAACCTAAACATGAACATAAGGAAACCTAACGCACACAAAGAAATAATTTAAAACCCCAAAACTAACCTAAGGCAGAAAAATTATAGTTCAATTTAAAGTTTAAAAAAACGACGCAAGAGCCGGTCCCGAACCACCGACCTTGGGATCAAGAAGCTAAGACAGATCCTCTACACTACAACGACAGATGTTTTGGCCGGTGCTCGCTTAGTCTTAAATATTCGAATGTCGTCGGACGGCACTCTAGCCATGCCTGCAGCGATCAGCTGGAGTGCCGTCGGACGGAACTCTAACTGCGTTTCTGTTGAGGCGCTTGATGTGTCTTTGTGGAAACCGACCATCATCACGTGCCCTCCCCTTGTGCAGAGTTGGATTTTTTTCGCGTACGGTCGCCATCAGTGAGGAGAAGGAAGCTTCGCCTTAAAGCTACTTTAGAAGTCACGAGGCGCAATTTAAAATCAAAGGGAAGCGAAATGCCGCTATTGCGAAGCGTAAAACATTGGGTGCAGTTATAACCAGTGCGGTGTGGTGCATGTAATTTAGAAATGTGTAATGATTCCGAGCCTGACATTTGCGAACACTGTGCTCTGAATCAGACGCGCTGTCACGTCAAGAGGTACACCAGAAAACGGTAGGCTGTTCGGTTTTAGGTTCGCATAATAAAATTAACGAAGCGTTGCTGGGAGATATGGGTGGCGTTGTTGATGAGGACCGCGAAACTCACAGTACAATATGCTTTTAGGATAAGTTATAAACAATGGACCCACTTGAGCATTTAAGTACCACAACATAGAAAGCGTGAACATGCAGTAGATAAGAACGACCAGAAGGTATGAAAATATGTGAGGCTCAGTGTAGAAGCCAAGACAGCCAAGATAACCAAAGAAGGGTCAAAGCAGACAGAGACAAATATATGGAGGGAAAAATGAAATCGAAAACGTCGTTAGAGATGTACAGGGAAGAGAAATTCCGTAACAGAGAGAAAACTTTGTATAACTCCAAGGACACTACATTGAATTTCGAGGCTATAGAGCAGGTTGCTTGAAAACGAATGTTTTTGTGGGGGAGTACACACAAAATGATGGGGCACGTGTGTTCTGCAGAAAGCAAACAGAAACTATTCAGCACATTTCGTCGGAAGGTGATCGTATCCAGCTGAATTCGTATGAGGGAAACATTCGCCTTCCCGAGGCCCTAAAGGTACGGAGGCCCTAAAGGTGATACGAAAAAGGTGAACTACGAGGCTGCAGAGGTGACTAAACAATATTTCCCTGATATGTCGTAAAACAGCTGTTTCATGTTACAGACAAGATTTAATTTGAGCCTGTCGCTAATCGCAGCACTTAAATAAAAGAATAGCCAGCATAGAACATTAGCTTTTTTTGGTGAAACTGACACGCGCCATCACCAGATGCAAAGGGAGGGGGGAGGGCACAATCAATCAATCAATCAATCAATCAATCAATCAATCAATCAATCAATCAATCAATCAATCAATCAATCATCAATCAATCATTGCGATAGTTTGATGAAAGAAAAGGAGGAGGATGTTTTATGCGAACGGCCCCTCAATTTCTGTGATTCTTCGTAGACGCCTCCGGAATGATTTCGTGAAACTGATTGGTAGCTGAGCCGTGTGGTTGCGTCCTTGTAAAAACGAATTGCTCTATTTCATGTAAGTATACATCTTTAGTTTAATTGTCAAGCTCGAAAGGAAAAGAACCACCGTGCACCCTTCGAGGACCCCATACGAACCCCCTCAATGACGTCACACGCCTGTTTTCAGTGTTTTTATAATGCTATCTTACTGTTCAAAGTTTGAGTTATCTGTGTAAAGGTTAACTTCAACAATGTGTGTCAAAGTTAAACTATTCTCGCATAGTTTATACAAGTCAAACGTGCTCAAAATCCGTCCGCTGTTTCAAAATGGACTTACCACTGGATAGTCCCAGACGCCGACCATATCGGCTAGAAGGATTTTGCGAGGTAAGCGGGTTTTTCGTATACACGTTCTTACCATTTATAAATGCGCGTAATCTGGAAAAAGAACTCAGAAACATGGCTAATTATCCCCCACTTTAATCTGATAATGTAGTTAGGCCATGTTTATGACCGTCTTTTTTGTTTATCTCTGACCCTGCTAGCAGCTACATATTGGCAGAAATTGAAACTCAAGAAAGGAAGAAGTACATGGTGGTGGTGGTGGTACCAGAAAGATGGCTCACACCCACTCAGGGGGATTGGCCAGGAAAGGGGTGCTTTACCGAAAACAAACTATGTAGTTTTGGGGGGAAAAGAAACATACTTAAATATTAGAATGAATTAGCAGTGGATGACTAGAGAAAGTTAGGAGATTATAGACAGAAGTAAAAAAGATAAAAAATACATGAAAAGTAGAGTTAAGTATAACGAAGAGAGAATGTGGTACAGCCGAAGCAGTGAGCTAGGCGCGCGTATACGATTGACAGGGGAATCCAGCAGGGCCAAATGATAGCTAACACGGCAGACGTCCTGATTCTAGAATGAATGAGTGCAACGCACGGCAAAGAGCCCTGTGGCAGAATCCCAGTACAAAGTTGAGACTTGATAACTTTTTCTCCCTCCCCCCCCAAAATCGTTATGCACGTATTTGATGGGAGTGAAATTAGAGTAAAAGTGGTAAGATGTACCAGTTGAGAATAAAAAGCTCGTCGTGTACTTAGCTATGACGTCATCTGCATTATCTCGTTTCAAAGAAAAAAATGATTGAAGCTTACACTAACGCGTAATACTTGGAGGTAGCGAAGCTGTACGCAACCTTCACGACAATCACGACGGTTTAAGTCCAGGACTGAAGCCGATTAGCTCCTTCTTCGCTGCCTCAGCGACAATCATTGTTGCTATAAGTGTGAGCTTCCCTCATTTTTTGGAAGTAATATTCATTGGACATTACCTTGGAGAGGCATACGCTATGACGTTTCTTTCTCGTTCCGACCAAGTGTTGCCACGATTACGGCGAACGCTGGAGTTTTTTTTCCCTTTTGTGCCAATCTTAGCCAATCTCCCAAGTGGGTATGTTTGGCTTGCAAACGTGCACCGGTGACAATGGGGTGTCGCCGCAAGGCACGCACACACGAGCGCTCGGCAATTTCTTGGTTTTTTAACTGCCGGGCGGTCGCCGCAATCTTGGCCAATCTCCTTAAGTGGGTATGCGTGGCTTGGCAAACGTGCGCAGGGGACGCTGGGCGGTCACCGTGAGGCCCGCGCTCACGTGCGCGCGTTAGGCAATTTCTTGGTATTTTTAATTGGGGAAAGAAAAATTACCATTTGCTAAAGAGCTTCGTTCTTAAAAACAAAATTTAAATAATCCCATACATCAAATAAGAGACAATACCGAACGCGAAGGGCCGAAAAAAAAATGCAAAAAGCGCAATAGCGCAAAGCATATAAAATAATACCCTCACCATGTGAGGTATAAATATTCTGAAGTATTACAGCACAATCACATCACCTCGTCTGCGACACGTCCACAGGTGTTCCCCGACCCTTTCCTGCCTGCCTCACATCGTCGCCGCATGTTTGACGCCATCCACAACATGGCCCACCCCGGCATTCGGGCATCTCAAAAACTCATTGCGTCCCGCTACGTTTGGCCACGTATGAACGCTGACATTCGAGACTGGGTACGAGCCTGCACGCCGTGCCAGCATTCAAAAGTCCAACGGCATTCCGTTCCCCCTGCCAAGCCATTCCTTAGGCCCGATGAACGCTTTTCTGTCGTTCACATTGACCGCGTTGGCCCCCTACCCCCTTGCCAAGGTTACCGGTACATCCTGACCTGTGTTGACCGCTTCACACGTTGGCCCGAAGCCTGCCCTCTTCCCGACATTTCCGCCTTCGTACGGAGCCAACCAGTTTCAACTTGAACAGTTTATTTTCAAGATGTCCATATCCCACCCTCTACTCCCGCTTCCCCACTTGCGTTTCGTTCGCAATAATCGACCAGGAAACCCTTGAGGCTGGAGCGGTAATCGGCACCGCATACAGGTGCTATGCCTGTGGTACTCGCCTTGGTGCAAAGAAGCCGCTTTGACAGCCAAGAAACTCAAATGTCCGATAAACAATATTTCTCTCATCAAAGAATTATTCTGTAGACCACCCCAACGGCGCGCCTCACATCCCAGGGGTTGCTGCTTTGGTGCCTAAAACCCCAAGTTGGACGTTTACTTTTTCTTTCATTGTTTTTACAGCCACATATGCACGCGGAGACATGATTGTGAGTACAGAGGAGAAGCGAGTAAAATAAAAATCAAAGTCTCTTCCTTAAGAGAAAGATGGTTAAAACTAGAAGCTTTCTTCCATGCGACTATAGTCAATGTCAAAGTCCAAAATCCAAACTGTTTCGACCGTGTCAGAATATCGCAATCGGATATACATCGGCGTCATACCACAGGGATCCAGATTCGAGGGGCTGAGGTTCACGGGAAGTGGTTTTTATTGATTGTTTTTTTTTTTTCTTCAGGCGCTCGATGTGCCTTTGTTGAAACCAATTGTGTAAGATGGCTTTCCTGCACTGCGTTTTGGGCGTAATGGTTCGCATTTTGAACTTTTACTTTGGACTTTGAAGGCATTGGCTTTCGACCAGTAAAAGCTCCGCGTTACAACCATCTTTTACTTCACCCATGATCATCATCATGGTCAAAGAAAGTTGGCTTTCCTGCAGCGCGTTTTGAGGCAACGTCGCCATTATGGAGGCATAGAAAGTTTTGCTGAAAAGAAAACTACCGTATGCCTTCATTTATTACTAGCATTGATTTTTAGGTGCTGACTTTTCTGCACAAGGCTTGCTCTCACGAACTATGTGTTCTTAATTGTACCAGCTAGCGCACCCGAATTGATTTTTGCGAGTATAGTGTGCAATGCGCGTGCTCAAAACTAATAGTTTTCTATTTTCTTTTTATGCATCTGTTTTTTTAACACAAACTAAACTTTCATTAGCACCCATCAACGACACCGTATGCGGGAAAAAATCGTTTAGCAAGTTTGTTTCTTGCTGCTAAAAAAAAGTAAATAAACTTTTTGTTCGTCCAAGAACACTGCATAAATCAAGCACTAGGACTTCGTTGACGTATAAAACCAGCACTACGGATTCGCTCGTTCATTTATGCTGCAGAATTCACCAATGCCTCATTGACACAGCTGTTTCAACTTTATCGATCGCTTCTCTTTGACCGTTCCAGTATTTTTTTTTTCTTTTTATGAACCACGGAACGGTACAGAACGCGTTAGCAAACGCAGAAGGCTTGCACACGTCTCGTGCTCGGTTCAATCCCTCTGGTTCAATAGCACGAATGTATTGTGATAAGCTTGCTACATTTCAATAGGAAGGATCCATTATACTTGTGGGGATGTCATGGCGTGCGAGTATCATCGCCCAGTCTAGCTGCGGTGATATATTATCGACAAATGGGGCTCTATTTCCTTCGGACACAGCAAACTCTCGCAATAACGAAGTCCTCGGTACAAGAATCTGACTTCGTTATTAAAGTTGCTTTGTTAAACGCGGGTAAGATGTGGGAACCACGAAACACTCCGAAGAGAGCGTGACTTTGAATAGAGTGACATTGTTATAACAAGGGGTTAATTACTATACGTTTAAAACGCACTTGCAACACAAGCGTAAAGAAGGAAGTTCCTTGCAGTTATAAAACATTGTTGGCTAAAGAACTCGGTTGGCCATGCATGCAGATACAGCTCGAGTTACATGGAGTTCACGGGAACTGTGAAGAAGCCCTGAAGGCGAGTGGCGCCGTCAGGGGGGGGGGTTCGGTGCCATAACTCCTCCCCCCTCCCCCCCCCGAAATTTTCTCAGTGCCGCTTCCCCCCCCCCCCTCTCATCCTTGCATTGCCCATGATATTTACACTTCGAATAGATATATTAAGCCTGAAAACGTTGGATAAGAACAGTGTCAATTTACCTATCCTATCACATCGGCGTAAACTATCACGTTTATCATTGTTTCGTAAACTGTTCCATCCCTCTTCACTTCATGCTGATTTCTTTTCTTCGCCACCGACCATCTTTCCCCGACGGGACCATGCCTTAAAAGTGACACGTCTGAAATGCCACACTGCTAGATATTCACAATCCTTCATACCTCGCACAACTGTGGATTGGAATGCCCTACCATCTTACATTGTAACTGTAACCGATCCGACCGAATTCCAAGAACTTTTACACACTTACTTTGTATGTCAACTTCACTAAAAAGTGCTTTCGTAGATTTGTTTATGAGTCCTTTTCAGATTTTTTGTTTGTTTTCCTTCTTTCTTTTTTTTTCCTTTTTGCCTCGCACCCGCTTGTATTTACTTGTTTGCCCATTAACCTGCTGTTAGTACTCCTTGCTTTGTTCGTTTTCAATGTATCCTGTATCCCGCCCCTATGTAAAACCCTCCCAGTGAGGGCTTTAGGGGCGTTTTTGAATAAATAAATAAATAAATTTGCTGATAAATGGTTCCTGGGAGTCCAGTGTGCACTTTTTATGTAGATGTTATAGCGGACGAGGCATTTAATGAATTGGATTTATGAAAGGAGAAAAATGACTAAGACATTGTTTTGGCACAGGTGCCTCGCCTTTTTATTCGTAATTTTTACCGCCGGCGTAAAACCGCCTACGAAAAATATTTCTGGCCAGTGGCTACGCCACTGCTGAAGGCTGTTTATGTTTGGACGAATGATATCAAACAGACCCGGACACAAACTCGAAATTAAGCTTTCGCTATACGCCCAGTTGAGTCCATCACTAGAGATGCATCGTGAAACTAATTTATAAAAAAAATTTAATGCAGGACCATTGATTAACGGCGCGCGATATTTCTCACACCGTTGACATCTCAAGTGAAAGAGGACGCAAACTCCTGCACGTCGAATTGTAGATGAGAAATTTGTGTGCATTTGTGTGCCGCGACCGTCGATTGTGACCAAAAGCGCAAGCAAAAGTTCATTTCCACGCAGTGTTTAATTGCAACCCGCAGGACCTCTTGCGTTCATACGTGACCATGGGAGAAACATGCATTTAACTCTACAACCCTGCGTCGAAACGGCAGACGAAGGAATTGACAGCCTCAGGAGAGTAGTATGTCCCAAAGAAACCAAAACCATTTAACGGCTAGGATAGATCGGGCTTCTGTTATTTTTTTTTCTTTTGCAAATAATATTTTTTACCGACTACATCCAAATAGTCGCAACATTAACAAGAAAATAACGCATTGTTATTGCAGTGCATGAAAGTGCGGCAAATAAAATGACGGCCCATCCATGCGCACGAGAAAGTACTCCTTCACGAAAACAACACGTCGTCTCACAAATCGACCACCGGAAAGTTCATGAATTTGGTTTTCAACTGATTCCTTGGTCCCATATTCTCTAGATTTGGCTCCTTAGATCTTTCGTTGTTTACTTACTCAAAAATATGTCTCGGCAGAAGAAAATTTTCACCCGATAAATGTGCGCCACCAACTCTGCCAACACTATTCGCTGCACTTGTCGATTCCTGCCTTTGTGATGAAAACTGCATGCTAGGTTGACCGAGTGCGTAGGCACTCAGAGAAGAATATCTTGAAAGATAAAACTCTTTAGGATAGTGCGCTTAGTTCGTATTTTTCCCGTACTTAGCAGACAACTCCCTTATATGCAAACGCTGCCATTGCACAGCCTAATAGCTTACCGGGATGCTATTAAGCATGAAGCTTTTAATTGAGTTCTTTTTTTTTATCCCATCTACTTAACAATTTATCCGACACTCATAGCCCGACTTCGCGCTTGTTTAACACTCACAGAGAAAGAGAGATAGAGAAAGGCAGCGAAAGAAGTTCAGTGCAAGAAAGGATCACGTACCGTTGCTGGCCGTCTCGGATCCGCTGTCCGTGCACGCCGGCGACGTGCACCGCGTTCCGGCCTGGTAGACCACCGCGGCCGCCGCGGACGACGGACAGGGCGATCTTCGGCGCTCGTCACCGCACGGAGACCTGTCAAGTCCCAGGATGGCGTCGATGGAGTAGGCGTGCAGGAGGCGCCTCTCGGCGCCCTTGGACGAAGGGGCCCCCTTGACTTCTCCCGGCGCATCGCGCATGGTCGGTACCTCGTGCAGCATGACGTGGCTGCTCCGACGACCGGTGCAGAGCCAGCGAGCGAGCACAACAGACCCGAGGCCGAACTCGTGCGCTGGACAAAAAGAAAAGAAAAAAAACCCGGCGCAGTAAAGGAAAAAACAAAGCGTACGGCGCGCAGCCGCCACCGAGCGTCCGACGATTTTTCACACCGTTCAAAGTGGCGCGCGAGGCCGAGCGATTTTGCCACCGGTCGCCGACACCCCGGGCCTCCTCCGCCCTCCCTCCTCCTCCCGTTTTCGGGAGAGAAGGAAGACGCAGCTCCGAAAGGGAGGAGGAGGTGGGGCAAGAAAAACGGGAAAATCTCGGGAAAAAAGCGCGCGCCCGTCGCGCACGTGCCCTTATTGGCTCGCCGTAATTGCCCAATCGGCGGCGCCCCGTGACGTGCCCCTCGCGCCAGTCAGCGACCCTCCAGCGCGTGACGTCACGGAGCGTTTGAGCGAGGGCGCGCCCGCGTTATTATTATTATTTTTTTTCCTTTTCGGCGACGCTCCCTTTGATCGCGGCCTCTGGCTGCCGGTGCTCGGGAGTCGAGCCGCTGCTGGTGACCGTGCGCGTGTTCGCGTTAACTATGGCGGGTGCGCCACGTTGGTTTTCATTCTTGTTTTTCATTTCCCTTGTTTTTTCTTTGCTGATGCGCCGCTCCCGCGACACATCGCTTCTTTATTTACTTATTTGTGACTAAAAGAAACTTGCTTTTGTCTCTCTGCAGGGGGATTTTTGTTCGTGTGCGCGCACGAATTTCCGATGCTTCGATCCCCTTCTCGTCCCTTTCACTTTGGCACCCGACCGCTTAGCGCTGTTTGATTTGAGGCGCCTCGCCTTCTCGTGGAGAGCGCGGGGAGCGAGTTAGCCGGGAAGTGGATAAATCGAACCAAGATTATCTAAACCTACCTCTCCTCCTCCACCCCCCCCCCCCCCCAACGCTTTCGCCTCTTTTAGCCTCGCTCTTGCCCGGCGTCACCACCGAGATGCAGACAGGGCCTTTGGCGCATCCTTCTCTCCCCGTGTACAGCATACTCGTCTCTCAACGCCGTTAGGCTTACCGACCCGTTACCGTTTTGTATGTGATGACTTCCCTACTTCGTTACTTCAAACAATCAGAACAGAGAAATTGTCAATGAAGCAGCCGCAGTGTATCGCCATGACCTCGGCGTTGAAGCAACCTACACTGCCTCGTCTTCCGCTATACTCGAGAACAAGTTAAGAACGGTAATAGCTCATGTACGGTATCACTCCGCCTAAGCGACGGACCCGGATGTCAACGGGCGCGCGCGTTTTGAAATGAGATTGCTATGAAGGCGTGATATCGCCTGCCTTTTCTGACACAGTTTGTTTGTCGTCGCTGCAGTAATTTGTAAGCATATTCAGTACAAAAAATCACGGAAACGGCTCACGCCATGTTCAAAATATTCCCTGTAACGCACAACTTGCGCCGCACGGAGTAACATCCGGCTGCGGTGATGAGACACAGCGGCAACTTGCGTTGCCGTTCTTAAGTTGTACCCGAGTAAACCCTAACCTGCCACCCCCTTCCCATTTTTCTCGACGAATCTCGCTTTTTCTCTCGCATTCCGGCGTTTCTCGCGCCACTTTCGAGGACTGGTCAGATAATCCTCTATTGCTGCTGCTGTCGCTTTGTTCAGAAATTTGCGTGTCTAACTCGCCGAAGCCACACCCGGGCTATGAGGCGCACCGTATTAAAGGGACCCTGCAACACTTCCGATAAACGCCTTCCCTATTTCCTTCGCGTCTGGACGCACTGCGAAAGCTATAGTTATCGCTAGCTCGGAGTGGTCCGGCGCGATTTGCTCGTCGCAGCAGATACGCCTTCCGTTTCTGCTTTGTTTTTGTGGCTTTATTTGTAAAGTTGCTATCGGATGCGTTCATTGCTGCAACTGAAAGAAAACCGGCCAACAGCCGCTACATGGCCATAGTGACGTAATTCGTGCCGTTGATGAGCGCCAAAACTGGGAAAGAAACAAAAATCTTCTGAGCGAGTTTCCAAGTTATCTGGTGGGCAGTAATTTTTGGCTGAGGTACTTTGCGACCCCCTAATCTAAGTACTTGTCTATCGGGTCACTACGTTCTGCAAACATTTAGGATTTCAAAAAAAAAAAAAAGTTGGAAAAAAGTGTTTCAGGGTCCCTTTAATGATGGGTGTGACTAAATCTCGACACGTGGGAGTTTTCGCTTTTCGTCTCCATGTGAAAAGCAGCCACCGTGGCCGGATTTCAACCCGCATTCTTGGGCTCAGCAGCACAACGCTTACCCACTCAGCCACCGCGGCCGTATGTTTCTTTGTTGCACGTATACACTGCGTGCACTGCGTGTGTTCTTTTCCCTTCTTTTTTTTGCTAACTTCTGACCGCCTCGTGCTTCTGACGCATTTGAGCACGTACTTTTCAGCCGAAGATCGACGGTCTTTTTTCTGCGCGAGGCAATATGGCCCTAACGCTTTTTTTTTTTTCACCTCTCCCTCTAACTCCCTTTTTGTGTTCCTCGTCATTATCCGTATTTTATTTCGTTTATGCACCTCCAGCGCCCCGTATCTTGCGTGGGTTGCTACGGGTCGAGGCGAAAACGAGCAGCTTGTTGGCCCCGGTGACCACACACGGCCGGAAAAACGTTATCAATTAAACGACCTCCGCTGCCACGACAAAATTAATAAGAGCCGCAGGCGCGTGACGCCGTCATGGCGCCCTTCGAGGCACGCTCCGGCTTACTGGGGGCGAGGCTATACTGCAACAGCGCCGCTTTTATTCCGGGCTTGTTTTTTTTTTCCCTGCGCAATATGTTTAATTAGAATAAAGGCTCATATGAACTACCTGTTTTGTGGGTCACAAAAACATATTTGGGCACGCACACCATGGTCTAGGTACAAGAAAACCGCTGTATCTGTCCTGAGCATGTATTTTTTGTTGCTATCTAGCCGGACTGTACATTCGAAGTAGATGTGCATGCAATATATCATCTGGCACTATACTCACTCTCTGTGTTTAAAGGGCCGCATTGAATAATTGAGAAGTTTCGTTTTTTTCTAAATTTTCACTTTATGAATTTCAATGAGCGTTGAGGACAGTGTACTTTGTGATATAAAGGGACCGAGAACAGTTTCTATTCGCATGTAAACGTACAGGAGCTGTGGTTAGAAATAAGTATACCTCAGCATGTGCGCACCATCGACATTTCTTTGCGCCGCGGAGCGTGGTTTTTACTTGATACTTTTCTCGTACGGCTGAGGATAAAACAGCTGTTTTATTTTATTTTATTTTTTTGGTGGGGGGGGGGTGGCAAGGTCAAACAAGCCGGAAATATATCTGGACACAGCACTGACAGTAAGCTGTTTACAGCTTCAGCATAGATAAATAAAAGGTAATTGACGTAGATTGACGTATGCGTACAATGTCGGGTAAAAGGCACACCCAGACGCGCACGCACTCCAAGGTTTCTTTCCTGTAAGGATACAGGGATCCTGCAAGGATCCAAGGATCCTCACCTGTAGATGTATGTATGTCAGGACATCATCAGCATCATCAACCTACTGATGCCCAGTGCACGAGGCGGGTCTCTCCCTGAATGCATTTATCCATAATTGCCATTTTGGGGCGGTGTCGAAGTCCTCCAAGGGCAGGCGGTGTTTGGGGGATGTTGGGGGCTACGTATAAACCCCTGGGCAGGGTGCTTGCTATGGGTTGTTGAATCTTTTGGGGGGTTGTCGACGACCTTTGGGGGGGGGGGGGGGGGGGATGGTTAGGGGTGTGTGTATGAATCCCTGCTGCAACCACCTTTGCGGCCGCCAGCAGGCGCCACCCGTCGCGCACGTGACGTCACACATACAGGGAGAGGTCCATTGCCAGGAACTTAAAACTGGCCCCTCCCAGGTGTTTATCCAGAATTTTGATTGGGGGGGGGGGGGGGGGCGGTGTCGAAATCCTCCTAGGGGGATGATGGGGGTGTTGGGCAGGGTGCCCGTTTTTGCGGAGTCTTTTTTGGGGGGTGTCGATGGAATAGGGGTGTTGGGGGGGGGGGGGGTGGTGGGGGTGGTGTTAGGGGGTGTGTATAAATGCCTGTCTCCCTAACTTCCTTCTGCTCCTAATCTCGTTGTCCGAATGGATGCCATGTGACCACGGCCAGACAGGGCTGCATGCTATTCGGAGGTAGCGCAGCAGTGAGTCGACAGGAATTTGGACGCCATTATCAGGTGCAGTCATCAACGATTCCCGTGAAATCAAATCACTGTGAAAATAAAAGCGCGCAAATTTTCCTTTTCACACAATCCTTTCCTCTATTCTACTAGCCCTACGCTATATCCGGTCCATAATTTAGCTGCAGCCCGGATCTGTGGTCCGTGCGTCGCAGTGAAGAGGGCTGCAGGCCGGCGTGCCTTTTGCACTCCACCACGTACACGAGTACCTAAACGCCAGCGAACACGCATGGAGGTTGCGCGGCCTCAACGCGGTTCGTGATAAATAAGTGAAGGAAAGGAGATCAGAAATGAATTGGGACTACAGTGGGAGCACAGCGGGAGAGGGGGACGTCTGCTGGGAAGAAGGCGAGAGAAATGACCGCACAGTGGGCTGCAGAGATTAGGCAGCGGCGACCGGCGGATTGTGCGCCATCGAATGGGAGCGTGCGTCAGAGCTTTCGGTGCTATCTGAGTCCGCCGCGGACGGCTGCGTGCAATTTGCTAATTAGAAACGAGCCGACCATTGTTTGAACCTGGCTGTGAGTGGGAGAGAGGCGCGTGCTTTTCGTTCAGCAGCTCCTGCTTGTCGATTTGGACAGGAGGCAAGTTTACGAGCGTCTTTTTGTTTCGTGATTGAAGTTACAATACTCTTCTGCGAGTGGAACAGGACAGAGATGAATCGATTAACCACCCCGTGTTCATTGCTTTCTTTGACTGGGCGCTGGGGTGAAGAAATTGCAATGGCGGTTTTAAAAGAGAGAGAAAAAGAATTAAACCTATTTGTAAGCCCAGTGTGAAATCTGCTGAAACAGCAAAGCTCCGGTTGTCTTTACAAATATTCCTGTTAGCTTCGGCTTTTTTGTGTGTGTGCGTATGATGTTAGAGTAGTTTTAGCGGCTAATTGTCATATAATTTGTTTCCAGCATTCGGTTATTTCCTGCAAAACAGCAGTTACAACCGTTTTCTGTAACCACACTCCCTCCGTGGAAGGTCGTGTGGTGACAGCAGACAAGTAATTCTGTACCGTTTACAACTTCGCTGTGAACTAATTATGAGAAGCAAATGAAACTCGGCATACTGGTGGAGTAGTTTTAGCGGCTAATTGTCACTTATCTGTTTCGCAATAATTTTGATAACACAATAGTTACAGTCGTTTTCTGCAATCATACACAACTGGCCACCTCGGCCGTGCAGAAGATGGTCGCCCGAGACAAAGGCTGCTCCCAGCAGACAGCCCTGCGGCTGTACAGCGCCTCGGCCGTGGGGCTACTGATGTACGCGCTGCCGCTGGTCACCCTGCGGAGACCCAACTGGCGGCAGCTGGAGGGCGACCATCGAAAGGGCGTCCGCGCCTGCCTGGGCCTGCCCCGAAACTCGCAGTGCGACAGGACGCTGGCTGAGGCAGGGGTGTGGACGCTGGAGATGACGGCCGAGCAGCGGGCCTTGGGCCACATCGACCGGCTGCGCCGAGACGAGGGGGGCGGCCCTCTGCTGCAGCGGCTGCGCACCCACCGGCACTCGCGCATGGGGCGCATGATGGGCCGGTACGAGCAGGTGGTGGGCACCATAGACATGGGGCCCTCCAGACGCCCTCCGGACCTGGCGGCCGAGCTGCACCTGGAGATTCCGGGCCTGCGCAGCAAGCGGCGAACGCCCCACTGCGGGTTGCTGCAAGCTGGCCCGGGCCGTCGTCTGGAAAGACCTGGAGGGCCACACCCTGGCCTACTCGGATGCTCTGTGCGGCAGCGCAGGGCTCGGCTACAGCGGCCGCCGTGCTACGGAGGCCACCAGGCAGGCCCGGCTGCACTAGGTGCCGCATCCTCGGCCACGGCAGAGCTTGTGGGGGGGTCCAGCTGGGCCTGGACCTGCTGCTGGAGCTGGAGCCCGCACTCGAGCGCTGCGCCCTGCTGTGCGACTCCCGGGTGGCTCTGCTGCGAATCCGGGAGGGCGACCCACAATCCTCTCTGGTTCGGGGCGTGCGCAAAAAGGTGGAGCGGCTGGCAGACAGGGGGCGCCCGGCTGCGCTGCAGTGGGTGCCCGGCCACATCGGGGTCGAGGGCAACGAGCGGGCGGACGAGCTGACCCCCTCGGCCACGGATGCCCAGGCAGCGGCGTACGACTCCCGCCTGCTTATACAGCGGCACGTGCGGGCACAGTACCCGGACCCACGGCTGGCCGCTGGAGAGGCCCAACCACCTGTGCGGGCCGCACGGCTGCCCCGACAGCAGCATTCGGCAATCCTGCGCCTCCGCGTGGGGGCTGTGTGGACGGCTGAACGGAAGAACCGCCTGGGGCTGGCCGACAGCCCTGCCTGCCAGCACTGCCACACCTGCTCTTCGAGTGCCCCGAGTATGCGGCAGGGAGGCCGGAACTGCTGGCCGCCCTGGGAGGAAGGGCTCGGCCGCTAGACGAGCTGCTATGGCCGCCGGGCAACACCAGGGAGAGGGACAGCGTCCACGAGGCGCTGGGCGGCTACCTGGATGCCTCAGAGCTCCGCCTGGCACTACACTCCCTGGCCCAGTGACTGTGTGGACTTTTCTTTTTTTTTCCTGGACCAGATTTTGTGTGTGTGTGTGTGTGTGTGTGTGTGTGTGTGTGTGTGTGTGTGTGTGTGTGTGTGTGTGTCGTGTTAACTTGTAAATATCCCCCTCTCTCCCCTGTGTTCTGTAAATATGTCACCTCTATCCTCTGTCTCTCCTCTCTATGAATCTGTCATCCTCTGCCCCAACACCCACACCAGCAGGCGTTCCGGTGTCCACCCTTAGGTGTGACAATTTACGCCTGCTGGTGGTCTTTCCTTTCCTTTTCCTTGACAATAAATTCATTCATTTACTCCATCAATGGCCATGCTTCACTGCGGAACAGGCACTGTGGAGAAGCCAGCTTTCAAAAACCAGGCTTACGCCGATTTTTAAAGTCGGCTTCACATCACAACACAAATGCAATGCTGAAACGACAATTTTTGAGGGGCAGTATAAGTCGTTTTGTATATATAAAAAAAGAAGGCTTTAGGACATTTCCTTACTATCTTTAAAACATTTTATACTGCTGCCGAGTTTTTTTCGGTGGGGAGAAGCCTGCTGCGGAGGGAGCGTGACGCTATACCAGGACAGACTGTCGTCAGGCCCAGCCCTATAACAGCTCCGCTGTTAAAAAGTTAATTGCTCTGTCCAGATTCCAGACCCGGGAGCTGCGTTATCGATATGGTCATACAAAAAAAGCTACCCATGTTTTAGGCTTACTAAGCGTAAGGCACCTTTTGTTTGCTAATAAGCAAGGCAGTAATAAAATCTGTAAGTTCGCCAATTAGGTAGTTTGTTAGTGCAATGGCTCGTTAGTGGAATTGGTAATTGGTCTTTAAATTATTTCGTTCGTAATTTCAATTTTTATTATCGAGATGGGTACTTTTCTGTTTAGTTCTTCATCTCGAAATTTCCTTTGTTCGTTCATTACACAAATACTTACTTCATGGTTGCTTGTTATGCGTCGTTTGAAGAATAGGCGGGACTGGGATTGTGGAACGCTGCACACTGCTCCGGCCCTGGGTGAGCTTTTGCAAAAGTTGTAATGCTGTGAAATACATGAGGTATATATGAGAATGATGCACGATGATCAATGATATGTGATGTTTAGTGTGTAGCGATGTGTCATTGTAGCTCCGCGCACGTTAGCGGTGTAGCGGTTCCGCTCGGTTCCGCTACATGAAGATCCTACGAAGCAGGCGGGAGCTGTTTTAACCTATCCCTAAGCGTGGTAGGCGTAGTAAAGTTGCACGCATGACGCCTTTTCGTGGTGAAACCGCCGGCTCTAAAACTAGGCATTAGAGTTGTGATTGTTTGAATGTTTGAAATTTTAGAACGTCGAATCACTAGCACTCTGTTAGATTTCACCATCTAGCCACCATTCCCTGTTTCGAATGTTTTCTATCGCTTATATTAAATACCACGGGCCACGAAGGCTCGCAAAACAATAACTGCAACAAATATACAACTTTGGAGCCGACCCACATCGGGCAAACGCATAGGACATACGCTGATGATGGTTCATGGCTCTGCACAGGACGACTGCATCGCTGCAGACCGAAAGCGTTAGCAGAAAAGAGTTCCATCGGTATCTATTCACTGAGTGCCACTATTTTATAGCAGTGACCAATGCCCGGATATAAATGCTTGATGTCATAATTTAAGTGTTTCAGTTGCATTAATTTTAGCCTGTGCATTAATTTTAGGGTGTGGGCCGACGGTTTGAGCTCCTGCAAGGTTGTTGTAAGAGGTTCTAGTGATTTACAGCTAACACCCCTGGGTACTTCTTCGTGAAGTTGGCTTTCTCTCATCATGGATAAACTTACGCTGTAGCATACTTTACAGGGAGTTCTTAGTTGAGAGCATGGTGTAAAGCGGGGGACTTATGTCTGTCCGAGCAATCCGGTTTCCGACGCGGCGCGTCAAAACATCTAGCGGGTTGTATGCGCGCAGTAGAGGGCGACGCGGCGGGTCATCCGGCACCCAAACTGGTTCTCGGCGCACCCTTAAAGCGCCCGACCACGTACGGTCCTCTCATAAGCAGCTACTGTAAGAAAAACGGAGAGAGATAGAGAGAGAAAGAGAGAGAGAAAATGTATATAGCTGAATCGGCATGCTAGTTCCTTTTTCTTTTCTTTTTGATACTTCTTCTTTCTTTCCTGTTTCTTCCGTCCTACTTTCTTTAGATCCTTGATTTCCATCCAATCTTCGGTTATTATCAGTGTGCTTTTTGGGTGTGTGGTGGCGCCGAAGGAAACGACAAAGATGTGGGCGATCATCACCTGGCCCATACCTTATCACGTAGCCGTCGAATAAGCGAGGAAATTTGTTCGTTGTCGCCATAACCTTTCCTAAAATTAATTTCCCTTTTCCTTCTTTCCCTGCCCGTTATTATTTTAGATGCAAAGCATCTCTTAGTCGACCCTCCGGCGTCCGGCGTCCCGCATCCGCACCTCTACTCCTTTCCACGCCACTCTCTCCCCTTCTCCTTTCCACACCACCTGTGCGCTACGCGCGCTGCTCCTCCTCTCCACACCAGCTGTCCAATCACGCGCATGCGCGCTGCTCCTCCTCTCCACTCCCTCTGCTCTGTAAATAAACCAGGCCCGCGCTCCGCTCAGTTGCTTCTTCGGTACTGCGCCGTCCGATGACTGGAAATGGACGCCAACGATTCCGTCAGCGAACTGGCTGGCACACCTTCAACTAGCGCCAGCCAGCACACTGTCAGAACCGCGAGCACCTCCGAAGACAAGGCTGCACAGAGGAGAGCTCGCGACGCCGAACGTAAACGGCAGCGTCGAGCAGCGGATTCCTCGCTTCGAGAACGAGAAGCCGCTTTGGAACGCCAGCGGCGAGTAGCTGATCCAGATGGCGTTCGGCAACGTGACAACGCTTCAAAACGCCAGCGTCGAACAGCGGATTCCTCGCTTCGAGAACGAGAAGCCGCGCGAAAAACGTTCCCCACTACTCGATAAATAAAGAAGACATTTAATACGCTACTACACGTGTCTTTACTCTAACAACCAATTAACACGCTACAACTCCACGGCTTTGCATCCCCTCAGGGTTCCCACGTGGGAAGATGGTGTAATTTTTTTATTGCCATTGTTAGTTTTTATGATGTTTGTTGCTATTTGTCTCAGTATTATTCCCCTGTTTTGCGTCTTCACTGTCATGAAGCGCAGCTATTGTAAACGGGTTGCACGCGGCCTTTATCTATGGCACATACTCCATCCTCACGAAACGCGCTCTTTCGCAAGCAACGAGGTGTTCGTAATCGAAAAGTGGTCACGCGAGCTCGGAGCTATCCCTGCACATTACCTAGGCGCACCTTTTGGCCTTGCATCCGCATGACGCGAGTCCATTAGGGGTAATTGAGCGCCCGTCACGTTTACGCCTGCTCCGTGTTTTACAAAAAAGAGTAACTATTTTCGTGTGGTGAAGTCTTTGATCATTATGGTCCCCTCTTCAGTGCACGATGACTGCGGGAGTTTATTGAATAACAGTTACTCTGGCTGCCGTGATAATACCATCCAGATCCAAGCGCGCGTTTCAACTCTGGGGGAGTGTTCATTTAGACGAAGCGAGCATCGTCCTGGACATTCTAGACCATAGCCGTGAGGACAAAAGGCATTGTTTACCCCTAAAAGTGGCCTGTAATATTTGTTGGCAATCTCTCACACATTTAACAATGACTGACTATTCGTTCATTAAATCACCACCTTCGTTTTAGTGCGATAATATAAGGTCAATTTTTACAGTTACTCGGCGACCAAGGTCTATAACCTGATAATCGGTTGCCACTAACTAACTCCAACGTTGACCTAAAACCCGGTAAAGGTTACATCGTATTGAATCATTTCCGTGCTCCGAAACAATATTAATAAAACTTTCTAGAAAGGATTCAAAAACTTCGGCACGCAGGAAGTGTTAATAGGCGAAGGCGTCCAGAACCGACCTCCGTCAATGCCGTGGAAGAGTGGTGGGCGAGCGGTTAGCAGGGGAGTTGCCTCCGTTCCGACGATGCAGAGCCCAGAGCAAAACTTAACGGGTGTAATGCATGGCTCGAAAAGAGCAGCGATAATACAGGTGGCAGCCGCCTGACGTTCTTGCAACGTTTGAGTCAAACGGGCAGAGCAACGCTCTCAGTCGAGCCCGTTATACGAACTACTGGGTGCTCGTCGAGAGATACTTTTTATAACCAGGAGTCCTAACGCTCCACAACCTTCCAACGCACTGCACATTGCACAAAAGTACAAGTATACAAAACGCAATCCACAAGTCCCGTGATAAGGCCCGCCGTACGCTGAGAAGCAGAGAGGGAAACAGGAGGGCTCCAACGGACGCCAGAGCCAAATACACACAAACAATAGCACTCTTGCAGAGCCGGAGAAGCGACGAGTCAGTCGCCTCCGCCATTAGCTGCTCGAGAGGGTTCTGGCCGCGCCGTATTTTCGAAACCGCGTGACCAAAGCAAGTAGTCTTCTCCTCCGAACATCAGTGCTATCCAAGAACGTATCTAGGCGCACTGTCGCGCTGTGCGCTGTCGAAGCCCGTTCACCACTTCAACCCACGCACACACACATGGTCGATTCGTAACAAAGATTGTAACACAGATTGTAGGCGGGCCAGTAAAAGGCCTTTTTCCACAGAGCTGAAGCAGCTGCTTGCCGAGCACGCTGAAATCTGTGCGTGCAAGGGACCCATACCCCGGAAAAACTGGGCGCCACTCACTAACACTCACACAGAAAAATACATTATTCCTCGCGCACTTACTCACACTCACGCTCACGAGCCACCCTCATTACTCGCACTCACTCGCACTCACGCTCACTACGCGCCCCTCCACTCGCACTCACTCGCGCTCACCACTCGCCGTCTCCCTCGGACGCGAGTGTGTGCAGCAGGCCCTCAATGAGTCATGAAACCGAACAGAATTAGTGCGTTACGGCGTCATATGCCTATCCAAACCATATTCATAAATCAACACGTCACCCGGAGCAGGACAGTGACGACACATTTCCGAAGCTAAAAGCAATCCCGTCAGCAAGCGGTTCCTGCGACGAATAGCCAACAGCGAGTACAAGAGCAATAGTGGCGATCGCCGCGGTAAGCCCCGCAGATGGCGCGAATAAGCGCGAGTGCACTCGCGAGTGGTCAGCGGGGCTCCCCGCGAGTTGCTCTCGCACTCACGAGTGGTGAGGGGCTCGCCGCCAGTGGCGTTCGCACTCGCGAGTTGTGAGCGGGGATCACTACGCGTGGGGCTCGCACTCACACTCGCCACTCCAAAACGATGGCGAGGTTCACTCACCACTCACTCATCAGGGTGAGTGGGGGTGTGTGACTGCACTCGTGAGTGAGCCTTCCGACCTATGAAGGGACCACAGAAGATCGTGAGGCTCGTCAACGCTAGAAGCTCGCTTGCATTGAGGAACCTTGATTCAACGTGAGGTCTCACCCCATTTCGACCGAAACCCGCGCTGTTGCTGGCGCTGACGTCCCTCCGAACGTGGACCTCGTGTATGCGCATGTGTATTTACAACGTACGCACGGAGCTTCGGCTTCACGGATACCGTCCCCGGAGGGACGTGTCGGTCGCTCCGATCCACGCTACACCTAAGCGCAATCGCCTTTGTGACCCACCCTTTCTTACCTTGTGCCGCCCGAGGCTCGCTTAATTTCACTGGCCTTTTTTTCGCACTGGTGCAAAGACCTGCGCGCAACGTCATCGCATCGCTTATTCCTACTTCTCACGCTGGAGCTCCTCGTGTAGTGTTCGCGGTTTCCTCGGTGCCAATTTTGCGTCCTGTGCCTAATCCGTCATCGCCGTCTTGCACTGCAGATGAAGCAGCCCTTACATTCTCTGTAACAAGCATGAAGCGGAAGCTTTTCCATTCGAGTATCACCCAGTCGAAAATGACAAGAAAAATTTCTGCTGCTTGTCGTATATTTCGGTGTCATAGAATCATCGAGTCGTATTCTTGTCGTGTCGTGATTTTTATGTTTTGTCGTGTGTCGCATTCCTGTCCTAATTTTGATGTTCCGTCACGCCGAATTTATGTCTTGTCGAGATCCTGATGTTCCTTCAATAGTTGCGCATGGTTTGAACGTTATTGCCCACTGTGAAAAGTAGCGTAAAAGGCAGTTTTGTTGTGACTACAGGAATGTTTGTCGTTGAGAAAATTGACTTTGTCGTTACGACAGAAATGTGTGCCGTAACAACAGATGGCTTTGTCGCAACAAAAGGACTTCTGTTGTCACAACAAAGTTTTTTGTCGTACGACAGGAATTCTTGTTATGTTTTTTACGACAGTCCTGTGGCGATTTTAGATAGCCACAGCTTCAGGCATATGCCAATGGGGAGGATGAAATTGTACGAGTTTGCCTTTATCAGCGACATCGTCATGAAGTCTGCTCTGGATCTCTGGAGCGGTTGAGCGAAGCACGTACGCCGTAATTGGATGCGTTGCGGCAGAAGTCCACAGCGGTCATAGACTCGCAACGCAAGCCTTCACTCGGGTGTGCTAAAAGAGGTCGTTTCCCTTGTAGTCGTAATTGTCAGCGTATGAAGCACCACTTCTTTCCTGTTCCTAGGCAACAATTCATGCCCTGCATCGCCTGCTATTCCCCTGTGTGCCATGATACATCTGTTGAAAGAAAAAGAAGATGCCTCACCTCCCTCGTGCTCACCATCATCATCATCATCATGATGACCATGTTTCATTAAAGCGCTCATTGGAACGGGTCGCGTATAGCCGTTTCCTAGTCAGCACAGCCAAGCGGCACATGGCGCCATCTAGGGGCATGTTTGAAGCTATGTCGGTCTTGGCGGCTCGTCTCTTTTTTTACATTTTTTGATGTTGAAAAATATGACGCCTCGCCTCCCGCGTGCCCATCATCATCATGATAAGCATGTGTCATTAAAGAGTCATCAGAACAGGTCTTGGCGGCTCGTCCCCTTTCTCCACACCCTCTGCGCACAACTTCTAGTAACCGCTCGACCTCGGTCATGGACCTAACACCTGCTTTCCTCCGAATAAATTAGGAACACTTACTACTGGAGCAAAAACGATACTGCACATCCCTCTGGGACGCAGGCAACCCAAGTTGCAGTTTTCGCTACCGACTCTAGCTTATATGCGGTTTGCATTGCATGCACTTAGCGGGGCCGTGTAAATTCCCTTAGAATCCGTTTCGAACTACATATTAGAGCTTTCTTGAGAGAGTGAGGGAAGAGGAGTCGTTTAATTGAACGCTGTAGCCCTCCAATTCCTCCCAGCCTTGACCCTTGTCCTTTCGTCCCGCTAAACAGGTCGAAAACACCGCATTTATTGCGCAATCTTTTCCCGAGCCACAACGAGAATGCCAAGCGGCAAAATGGCGCAACAAAAAAAGAAGAATCACACTCTCACAACTCTGTACAGCATCACGTGGTCATCGTAAAGTGAACGTTCCGTCGTTTCTACACCGGGTGACATCGGAAACGAGAGCGCTGTCCATTTGGGTCTGTTCACCCCGAAGTCGCCGCAGCGGCCGAGCCACGTCGCGAGTCGCGGCGTGCCGTCTGTCGTCTGCCACGCACGTCGCTGCCAAATCACTCGTGCATGACGCTGCTGATCCTACGTGCGCTTGTCCAATCAGCAGAGAGATCCATCATAGTTGCCGCGGCCGCCTCCCACTTTAATTGATTTGACTGTTTTCGTACCTACCATCTCTTTTGTATTTTTTCGTTCCCTGACACACGGCTCGGTGTGTTTCTTCCTTTGTTTTGTGTGCGGACTTGAAAACGACGCTGGATAGGGGTGGTGTAGATCCCGTTCTGGATGTCGTTAATTACAGCCGTAGCGATGTGCGACACACGCCCCTCACGAGCCGTGATTTAAGGGTTCCCCTTAGGTGTGACATCCAGCAACGTTTGCGGTGCGCTGCGTGCGTGAGTCTATCGCATACTTTTGCGGCATAAAAAATGATCTTTCGTGCCTCGCCGGTCGCTCATCTGTATCCGAATGATTTTCGTTGTTTTTGTTTCACGATTTAAGATCAGAAATACAGAAGGTAGGGCCGATGAAAGTAGTGGTGGTGCTGAAATGGAGTTGTCACCGTTGACCTGGCAGTCGGTTCCCTTCATTCCCATGATTGAAGCAGTTGAAACTCTAAAACGTAGCTAGAATTGGTACTGTCGATGAGCATACAAGCTTTTAGTTAATGAAATGTTGCTGAAGCGCTCGTCCCCTCGTGTTCCGATGGGGGGCAGAGCCACGCGCTATGACATGTTTGGCGGGACTGGAAAATGTGGGTGAAAAAAATCGCCTGATTGCAATGAAACCTCGTGAAACGAAACGGTTTCGTTTCACCTCAAATCTGACATAGGTCCGACATATTGTCCGGTTTTCCCTACGAGTGCTGTCCGGCAGTTTTGTAATTCTGTGGGTAGCTTGATTGCGAGAGCTGTTTAAAAAAACCGTGAGATAAGGGCAAAAAAGTGCTGAATTTTTATACATGTATACTATTCGAAAACACACGGAGAGAACCACGAAACCCGTGCAAAAAATGGTTCTAGACCTTGCAAAAGTTTTTTTTTGGTGTTGTTGTTGTTCTTGATGGTTCTAGGCGTTCTCACAAGGATGTAATTATTACTTCTCTTTTTGACGAGCGAATTAGGCTTACTGCCTTCTTTGTTTAAGGCAGCAATAATCTTTAACTAGTAACAACCAGCAGCATAGTCTACCATCAACAAGCTGCGCCAGCATAAAACAGTACAAAACAGTAAAAAGCGGCAACAAGGAGCAACAAAAAAAAATCAAGAAGCATCAAGCAGCTGAAACATTGCAGCAGCAGCAGCAGCAAGGAACAGCAACCGAAAGCAGAACAACAAGAACACAAGAGCCGGAGCTTCATATAGAACAGGATCTCAGTAAACGGAACGATTGCTTCGTAGCTGTTTCGGTTCGTATTTACACGGTGGAAAAATATTCCTACTAAACGGAACAACGTGTCCAGTACTCCACATAAAGAAACAGCCCAGCCCTCTGTGAGCGCTCACCAGGCAGTATTGGTGCTGCGAACCTCCAGGTTTTTTTTTTCTTTCTGACCGAAGAAAGAATATTCATTCCCCAAACCGCCATTAAACACTTACCCCCCCCCCCCCCCCCTAAAAAATCGCTCTTTTTAAGGTGCTCGACGACTGCAAGTGATTTAAGTTGGCATGTCCGCGAATGTATGCTCAAGAAATGTCACTGTTTTGTTCCTTTTGTCTTCAATCATATTTTCGATTATATTCATTTGATGCCGTGACCCTAAACAAATACCCGCAGTAAGACTGAAGTCTTCAAGCCTATTATGTCGGTAAGCGGAACTCTCGATTAAAAGAAAAGGTGTTCCCGGTCCTTTCAGGTTTTGTTCATTATTTTACTGTATACGAAACGTCTCTAATTAGCGTAATCCAAGAGTGCAGCACGTGTTCACTGTTAACAAAGTACGTAATAAGCGATAAGTAATTTCCTTTAAACACCCCCCTCCCCTCCCAAGCCCTCGGCATGTCCTTTTGACCGTCTATATTATAATCAAATGTATCGTCAAAGCGGACGTCACAAGTCTGCGCTGAAGTACGTTCCTTTCCGATCCGGCACGGGTTGCCAGATGCAAAAGATCAGCGCTAATACGTCCCGGTTCCGCTTCGAACTTGTTATAGCCCACGATCACACCGGGTCGCTGCCGGCTGAAACTTTTGCAGGAACGGGAAGTCCTTAGCTCCGGACCAGGGCAAAACAAGAAGATTAGTTTCTCGTTACTTGCCGGCTCAATTTCGTCTCGTTATACCGAGATTCCTCCCGAATGAGCTTTCCCTAAGGGTTCCTCACATAGCGACTTTTTTTTTTTTTCGATTTTGCTGATTCTTTGACTGAGTGGCAATCCTTTCACCAGGCACGCACGTGTGTGCAGTCCCCGTGGCGAAATCCGATGGCGCTAATGATATATTTCCCATTGCAAATCAGTCCTCGAAGGGTGGGGGGCTAAGCTGCTTCAGTAGCAAGAGCGTGATCCAGCGAGATTAGGCGCGTCATTTTGCTAACTCCGGAGCACGAGGCGCAAAGAAGCAGGCACGCCCTAACAGTGAGGGTAGCGGGGAACGGCAGCTTTATACCTGAGCATGGATTCTCTTACGTCCGAAAGGGTTCAGTTACAACATGTAACGGCATTGCTGATTGGACCGTGTTCGGGGATAATGAACGCTACTGAATGAGAGTAATGAGCACAGCTCTTTGACTGTGAACTGTTGAGTCGGGACGCGCCAAGAAGTGTTGTCGGGGAAGTAACTAAAGTCAGGCACTTCAGTAACAAGGGAAGTCAAAAATTACCATCCCTAACAGCTTAAACAAGGCTAGATTCTGACTGTGCTAATTGCTGTCGGGAAAAGGTACACTTACGTTTTCCTAAACACTACAGATAAGTTTTTCCATAATGCTGCGAAAGATTGTGTTTCCGCCTCTCAAGTTTCCGGAAAAAAAAATTCTGAAAACACCTAGGCACGGCTTATAATGCAGTGACTGAGAAAGCTTTAGTTTGGATTTGTCCAATGCACGCTCTTATTATATCATAATAATCTTTTCTCTTTGCGTCCTCTGCTTCTTATCTCGGTTGCTACGACTCGGGACATCCCCTTCTTGGCATTGTTATGCAAAGAGCGCACTTACGCGGAAAGTACTTTGCCACTTGCCTAATTTTCACTTCTGTAATTAGCATTCTCAGACTGCCCATGTAGGCCTCAGCGCATATGTCTCTAACACAACTTTCTCGGTTAAAGGCCATAACGTATTCACTGGGTCATCATTTAGTCAGCTGGAGCCATCGAGCTGTAGTGGTTGGTATGCGTACTCGTCTGGAATTTCGGAAGCCCGTGGAGCCATTTTGGAAGCCGCATTTCAGGGGCCCTAATGATGACGATGACCTGCTATTCACATGTGCTGCTAAAGCTCTCATTTCCTCCCTGACCTTTAAAACCTTACGGTTCTCACCCCAGTAAAAGTTGAGCAACCGAGATCATTCATTCATTCATTCATTCATTCATTTCATTCATTCATTCATTCATTCATCCGCTCATTCATCTCCAACTCAGTTCATTTCTTTCGCGCGTGCGCACTGGCTCCCGCGAAGGGCCTCCAGGCTATGGCAGACGTTTCGCCTACGTATATACAGTTTCACTGTAAAACGGGTCAACTACCTTCGTTCGAAACTGTTCGAACGTTGAACGTAGCACTGTGTAATTTTCAGTGGCGGTTTGTCCGGGCCAAGAGATTGGTAGCACTTTGTGGTCTTGCTGTGCTGCCCCTTGGGTATACAGCCGTTCTACAGCCGCTGTAGACTGAATGGCAAGACAATGTCCTACCCAACCATAGGACTCGGTTGCTTGCTATTTGGTTCATGTCTGACAAACAGATACCCACGAAAAAAAGGCGGGGACAAGAGGGGAGGAGGACGATTGCATTTTTGTACACTAAAAGTAGGGCCATCATGCTTCTTCCATGCCTTTGGCTTCAGGCGGCTTAGAAATGCGGCAGAGTTTCTATCGTTACCCCGTTGTCGTGGCCATCCCGAGCGAAATGAAAATAGTATAGCGCTTGATTATAGGTGGCCAAATTAAATAATCGTAGCAAAATGACAAAGAAATGCGACTGCAATGAAATTAATGGGCGAAAATCAAGACGGTTGCTAATAAAACTGGGTAAGAAAACTGAAGGCGTCTTTGTGACGAGCACCCTATAGATGCGAAGCAAATCTGGCTGGTCATAGAACGGGTCAAAATCACATGAGGTTAGCACGAGGACACAATGCAAGTTGGGCTCACACGAAAAGTTATCACGTCAAACCAGTAATCACGCTCATTTAACCCAAATTGGAAAAATTAAGTTAAAAAGAATTCGAGGAAGTTCGCACTCACGCGCAAGACTCGAATGGCGAAGCTGTTGTTGGTGAGAGTTGCCGGCCGCATGGTTAAGTCCCAGTATTATAGTTTATTTGCATAGTTGCGCTGCTAGCAATCGTCGTCATATGCATCGAAGAGGCAGTCGTCTTCGCGGCTAGTGGTGGATGCAAAGTCATACTCAGCATTGTCAACTGGCGAAGCTTGCACATAAGTCGCGCAAGGCTTGAAAGAGAAGATGCAGGATTTCTTTATACGTGAGCACTGAAGGACACTGGACACATCACCACGCATTTGTAGAAGTTTTAAATTGTTTATTTACATGTTACATCGTTGCTTTGCACTGTGCTAGTAGTATAGTCATCGCCATATGCATCAATATCGTCGTGTTCCTCATTCCAAGCATACGGTAGCTCTTGACGACTGCGCTGGAGTGTTTTGTTCTTTTTATTTATTTTTTCTAAAGCCAGTCGACGAGCCGGGTACTCGACGGCCGCGGCGAGGCACGCGCTAACGAGCGCTCGGCATTGTCTAGTTCCTCGCGGTTCTTGCCAGCTTTACTTTTTTTTTCGCTAAAACCACTGCGCGTGCCGCGAACGCTCGGCAGTCGCCGTGAGGCATGCTCTCACGAGCGCCTCGCATATTCTTGGTATTTTTTTGCCTGCAACGGCGAACTTACGGCTTGTACAAAAGCTCCACTGTTAAAAATAAGGAGTTCCAGTGGAAGAATGACATCTACTGGTCCGCCACTTTCTATTACTGATAGCGTCAGAAAAACTAGTTTGGGCTATTTGTCGGCCGCCAACAAAACCTACAACCAATGAACATGATTGTACAACGACCTTGTTCCGTTCTTGTTGAACAGTGGATTCGAATAACACATCTATAACATATCTTACTCAAACACGAGGATATTACCCTCCTACAAATTCACACGAACACTTTCCCTCACCCCACCCGGCTACGCCGCCTATATATAATCCAATAACCCGCAGCATGTAAAATTAGTTCTCCAGGCACTCTAACCCACACTCTTAATAAAAAAGGTCGTGAAAGGGTAGTAACGGCCGTATTTACTAACTCCTTACAAACCTTCTACCACATCATGATCACTACCGCCACTACGCCCACTGCAGGGCTAGAAGGCCTTCCTAATTAATCTCTTCCATTATGCATGGTCCGTTGTAAAGCATTTAGCTCAGAAGGTGTTATCCCCGCTAAACTTACTTGAGGTGCTCTACTGCTGCCCATCTAGTGACCTTTAGTCTGCCGCCTCCCTTCAACGACTTGCCTTCTCTAGGGATCCAAACTCTGTTAGGTTCCGTTAGTGACCAGCGAGTATCATGCTATCCTTGCATACGGCCCAGCCTACGCCCATTTCTTGCTTCTTAATTACTACTGAATATGTGGTGTTAACACGCAGTTATGCCCTGACCTGGCATACTGCTCCTTCTTGTCCCTTAATGTTACACCTATCATTTTACTGCCCATTGCCCGCAGTCGTTCTCAATTTAAGTTGAACCTCTCTTAAATGAGCCCCAAGCTGCCGGGTGAGTACCGGTCGCTGCAGCTGTCAGACACTTTCCTCTCACGACCACCATGCGTAGGCTGCATTCATTACTGAGAATTCTGCCATATGAGCCCCCCCCATTCTGATCCTTCTAATTATCTCTGCCTCGTGGTTGGGATCTGGGGTCACAACTTGGCCTAAGTAGATATATTCGCTTACCACTTCCACTGCCTCGCCACCTATCTCAAACTGCTTGCTGTCCCGAGGTATTGATCATACTTTAGTTTCTGCATAATTAATTTTCAGGCCACTCGGTTCCTATTTTAAGTTGAATACTCCCATAATACTCCTTACAAACCTTACTACCCCGCAAAACTGTACGTAGGCTGTGCCACTAGCAACTGCATGGTTAGGAAATTAACTGGGTGTAGGAAGCAGTACACTAGAAAGGTCGTGCTTATACATGCATCCAGTTGTAAACGCTTTAGCTCAGAATGGGCTATCTAGGTTATAGTGAGTATGCTTACTGCCTGCTCCAGTTAGTGACCTTGACTAGTGCTGCATTTACTGCCTCCAGTTACTCTGTTCCGTTTTCTTACTGCCTTTTTTTACTTCCGTTTTTTTTTTTACTGCATTTACTGCCTCCAGTCAGTGTTCCGTTAGTGAAGGTACAACCTTGTTTTTGAGAGTGATGCAAGCTATCATCGGGTGTGTTCACGGCCCAGCCTTCCGACCTCTTTCCTCTCCGCATCCCCTTGATTGATCGATTGTGGTGTTGAACACGCCTAAGCCAAACCTGGGCTATGAGGTGCGCTGTAGTTGAGGCCTCCGGATTAATTTCGACCACCTGGGGATTTTTAACGTGCGCCGAAATCTCGACACACGCGCGTTTTGGCTTTCCGCCTCGATCACAAAAGCGGCCGCCGCGGCCGGGAATCGACCCCGCGTCGCTGGGCTCAGCAGCACACGGCCTCAGTCACTGAGCCACCACGACGGGTCTCAAGAGATAACAAATTACTACAAACACAGCAGGTGTGAATTCCCAGCCGCCCACCGCACACTCAACGCTGCTCAAGCAAGGCATGGAGGCAACTTAAAACAAATACCTACCCGAACCCGTTGGCCTATAGTCACTTCCATCCAGAAATCTTCTAGGATAAGTGCAAACACTGTGGCCACCGCGCAGACCTCACGCACATTATGTGGAAATGCCAAAGAAAACCACGGAACAAGACCCCCCCCCCCCCTCCTCCTACCCCCCATAGACATCAAACACCTAGAGCACTGGGAAACCACGCTGCGCAGCTCCTATCCCCTAACGCAGTACACGCCTTGTCCAGATGGCCGAAGAGGCCGCCGGGAACCAAGGTTTCCTGGCTGACTAACGCGGCAAAGAGAGCCCAAGCTCTCTACTTCTGGGCAAATAAAGTTCTTGGACCATCGGACGCACTCCGGCTCTGGCGGGCTTTTCTTCAATATTTTAAGGACGAGAGAGGACCCGGCCGTTTCTTTGCAGAGCCGACGCCGGGACCATTCCACCTCGAAGACGTGGACAGCGGCCCCTCCTCGCCTCCTACCATAAATTCCCCCATTTCTGTCGCAAGGTTTAAACCTGCAAAGCATAAATAAAGACGCAAAAAAATGAAATCGCTGCTCTCCCTCATTAACATCTCTCCTCTCTCTCTCTCTCTCTCTCTCTCTCTCTCTCTCTCTCTCTCTCTCTCTCTCTCTCTCTCTCTCTCTCTCTCTCTCTCTTCCCCTTCCCGAGCTATGGGTGAGCCTGATGACCAGCGCTGACCTGGACGCCCAGCAACTACTGCTCCCTTGGTAAGAGATGGCCAGATCGTCACTTGGTCTCCTGGACTGAAGCGCCAGACCCCTTTTTCTGCGAGATAAAGGATTCTACTCCTTCCAATTGCACCGTTTTTGGTACATCACTGTTGATGTTGCGTAACTGGAAATTTGGATGCTTGCAGGTGTCAGTTATTCTTTTTTTGGTGAAACAACGCCCTGGGGCGTTGTATGAGAAGCCATAGTTCTTCCAAATAAGGCAGGCATGTATGTTGTCTTCGTGGTCTCTTTGAAAAACGTGTTGTAAGAACGAAAAAACTATAGCAATGGTAAGGCAAGGAACCAAGATTGAAAACATGTTGAATGACGCGCGCGACGCCGGTCAATTTCGCACAGATGAAGAGGACCACAATGCGAATGACGGGGTCTTGTCGTAGTTACGATCGCGATGAAAAAAACCTGAAAACGCGTCATCTCCTAATTGTCGAAAGGTCCATATATTTTAATGCTCGCTTTCAGAAAATAACCAATCGCCTGCCTAACAATGAACAGTTTTTAATACTGCTATAAAACTCATTTACTCCTTTTTCATCCTTAAATGAGCCCGTTGATTTTTGAATAAGCTTTCGGCTCAAAGAGTGCGCATCTTTGTCAGCTGTTACAGCATGTTTCCCCCTACAATAAAAAGAACTTCTGATTTCCGGTGCATGTTTAGGAGGCATAGAAATACCAACGTTTCTATGCTTCGTACGCTTCAGCGCGTTTTGCTCACATACCTGCCCTTTCAAACATCGTACGCAACTTGATTTCCCATTTTTTGCCGCCATTGTGGTTGCCAATCTACGAAGGACAACAGCACCGTAATCAGGCAGGTTCATGCATTCGCGAATGTTTATATTTTGCCGTAGCCCATTTCCCCCCTTACCTCCTGCATGAATTGCGTGCGTCTGTGTCCTGCATTAGTATACGAGCAATGGAAGCCTCTGTCCTGTATTTTCGAATGCTGGGACGCCGTGGACGCCGTCATACTTGCGTGGTGGGTGCCGCCGAATGTACGCACGCGTCGTGCCCGGAGCTCTGCGTCGTCCCGCGGAGTCCTTCGCTTCGGCGACAGTCCCGCATTGAGACGCCTAAGCCTTATTATAATAAATTAGGGATTACGAAGGATTACGACGACAGCAGCTAAAGAGCTTATTAGATGAGATTAGGCATATACGGGCGCTCGTGCAGGGCGCGATCGTGGAGCGAGCGCGCGGGGTTTGATTGCGGAATTACGATTTGCATCGGGACAAATCCGGTTGGAAAATGAGAAGTGGAATTTATTAACGTCCTCCGGGATCCCGTCTGTCGCGAAGCGGTTCTAGGGGATCTGTGAGTCCGCTGCTGCAAAGCGAATACGGAACTACGGGACAGGAAAAAAAAAACGCAGTTCACGAAGCAACCGATCTGAAGTAAGACGTTTGGAAGGGGTTTTGCTTTCGTAAGCGCTTGTTCTTATCGGAGACGGCAGAGAAAGCTGTTAATAAGGCAGATTTTAGATTAGAGAACCACTCTCATTAATTGTGTCGCCAGTAATGAGCCAAGTTGAACGTTAGTAGTCTCCCTTTCGACTAAAGGAGTTCAGAGAAGGCAGACAAAATTAGTTAACTCAATTAGGCAGATGAGCGCAGCGATAATTGCGTGACTTGTTATTCTAGCTGCAGAACGAATTTCGGTATTCTTAAAAGTTGCTAAAAACCCTTTTGCATGAAGGAACAAAACGTGATTTTGTTATTAAAGAAACGAGAGAGTTTATTTTTTGTCACAGTGGTCCCTGCTACTGCACTAACAAAATGTTCTGTAGAAACAAAATATCCCGGAAAATATGCACAGCATGTCTTGACCAGCTAGTTGCATGGCTGACTGATATGTCTGATGGAGGCGAAAAGCGAAAACGCCCGTGGATACGAAATTTCGGCGCACGCTGAAGATCCAAAATGATCAAAATTAATACTGAACCCTCCACTACACCCCACCTCATACATCGCCCAAGTGTATATAGCTTCCGCGCTTAAAAAAATACGAACATTTTTTTTTTCAAATAATAATTTCGTCCATTCTCTCATTGTGTCTTGCTATCCAGCTGCAACCCCGGGAAAGCTGGTAGCCGTGACGTTATTGCGCTTTTGGCTCACTCACGATCGAGTGCACTCACACACCCCCACTCACCACTCATGAGTGAGTGGTGAGTGAGCGTCGCCATAGTTTTGGACTGGCAAGTGTGAGTGCGAGTGAGTGCGAGTACCAACGGCGAGCGCCACTCGCGGCGAGCCCCACTCACAGCAACTCGCAGGGAGCCCCGCTCACCACTCGCGAGTGCACTCGCGCTATTCGCGCCATTTGCGGGGCTTACCCCGGTGAGCGCCACTATTGCGCTTGTATTCGCTGTTGGCTATTCGTCGCAGGAGCCGCTCGCTGTGAAGGTTGTCAATGACGGGATTGCTTTCAGCTTCGGAAATATGTCGTCACTGAGTTCTTGCTATGGTGCACCCTATAATTAATTCCCTGGTGGCGTGTTCATTTAGGAATATGATTTGGATGGCCTTCTGACGCCGTAATGCACTAATACTGTTCGGTTTCATGACTCATGGAGGGTCTGCTGCACACACTCGCGTGCGAGGTAAGTCGAGGAGTGGTGAGGGGGGGTGCGAGTGACGTGAGTGAGTGCGAGTGGTGAGGGTGACTAGTGAGCCTGAGTGTGAGTGAGTGCGTGAGGAAAAATAAATTTTTCTGTGTGAGTATGAGTGAGTGACGCCCGAATTTGCCGACGTATTGCTCGATTACGTGCTCGATCTCTGCCTGCAGCCTGAGGGTTGATTTATTTGTCATTTCTAACTACCTTTCATCCTAACACTGTTTGTTCATTTAATAAAATGCTGAGAAGGGGTGTTAAAAGGTTCTGATGTCGAATCTATTTCCCTCTTCGTCGTACCGGTATTGAAATAAATCATCTCCCAATATGTAGTTCTAGACTCCACTGATACCACTTTGCAGTTATGCAACTAAAGAGCGTTTCTCTCCTACGATCCACCTGCCCAAAATCCTGCCTTCTGTGACAAAACTTCAAAACTTCGAAAGACGACTACGGGAAAGAGAGAACGGTGAGTGCCATATAGGTCAGCACATGCAGGCCTCCAAGGCAATTTTCGAAAAGCTTGTTTTTCTTCTCAACTGTCTGAAAAAAAATGAAGTTAACTCCACGATTTTTGCCGACATGTTGAAAAATTGTTGCACACAGGCCAGTAAAAAGTCATTTTGACGTGGTAACGGGCTGAAGATACTCTCAAGGGTTCTCAAGGGCAACGTACAGAGGAAGGCTACGGATTAATTTCCGCCAGGCGAGCCTGACGAACCCCTCATTTTGGAATTCATGACTGCAGTCACGAACATGTGCCACTCAACTATAATTAATCAATCAATTTTTACCACCTGCTGTTCATCAACGCCTGCTAGAGATCTCAAGTACATCTCCATGTACCTCATGTACGTATACAGGTATAGGTATACATGTACATGTATACCTACGCCCCCTCCAGGCCGCTTGTATGCGAAGCGGAAGATGACTCGACAGAGACATAGCCGCTACGCGCCGTGTGGTCATGTGCCTTCTAATTTGGCACGCTGTTGAAAGCCGGTAGTGGTTGAAGTCAACGGTGAAGAAGCGTGTTGGCCAGCTTGACACCCGTTAACAATTGTTCCCTAATTGCTGGATAGTGAAGATTTTGTAGCGAAAGCTACACTACGCTGCCTCGGGCAGTTTTCGCGGAGTGACCAGTTTTGACTTTGAGAGCTAGAGGTCAAACACAACCCCCTTTCGCCAGCGCCCGGTACGAAGCAGCGGGCCCATGGTGGGGAGAGATAGGCGGCAAGGGAGAGATAGGCGAGGAGGCAACGGATACGTGCGCAGGACCCGTGTCGCCACCTGGTGGAGGAAGGCGAGGAGGTCGCCGCCGCAGCGATAAGTGCGCGCCACGAAGGAAGGCAAGGAGGCCACGTGCGGCACTGAGCCGCGTGCGATGAAGACGAACATCCAGCTGTGGTCACCTCGTACAGCGGCGAGGCTTAAACAACGCCGTGAGGCTAAAAAGAGGAAACACGCTACGGTTGCTTACAGCTTAGCTACCTTGAAGTCTACGCGTTAGTGTGAGCTTCCTTCATATTTTTTAACACCTGGCATAGAGGGGATACAGAATTTAGGCTGAACGTATGAGCAAATTTTATTTCCGTGGAGCGTGAACGGCGGTCATACCTAAGAAAGAGCTTTGCATCTAGGACCCGATACATACTTATAAAATGCGACCGTAGACATAAACTTAGTCATGGTTGCACGGGGTTAAACGAAGTTTGTAGGGTGCGAGCTCGGTTTTCGGGCTACAGCGCGCGGTGAACGCGCCCACAATTGTACGGCAAGACAAAACGCAGACGTTAATCGGCGCAGTGCAGCTCTAGGGGTTAGCGCGAAATGAACTTCGATGCAGCCAGCGCCTTCTTTTATAACTGTCGTGTGGGTGCGCGCCCTAACTCTTTCCCCTTTATCCCCTCTTTGCATCCCTCCCCTCGCAACAAACTAGCGATTACACGCTTTCACTGCGGAAGCGCGCGAAGCGCTGGTTTGACTTTGGCTGAGCCAGCACGTACAGGTCCGCGCAGAAGTAAACGGAGCACGGGAGCGGTGACCGAACTGCATCATCGCGCCGCGTATGGGCGCCGACGGGAACCATGGAGCGCCGGTCGAAGAGTGTGTTCGCACTGCCCCCACCGCCCTATCTGATATGTTTAATCGCCGCTCTGCTGGCGTGTCATGCTCGGCGAGACGGTCTTCAAAAGGCAGCGTTGGGCTATAGAGGGGCGCTGGTTGCATTTTCGTTCGCTGGCATCAGCGGTGACCGAATCCGCTGCTCATGAGCTGGGCGAAGCTGCGCCCGCCCGCAAACAAGCCTTGTTGCGCGCTGTAAAGGGCGGCATAAAATTGTAGGCCGCTGCGGTTTGGCATAGCATGTCATTGCGATATAATTAATTGTAAGCCGGCATTTCCATGTACAATATAGAAAGCACATTCACAGACATTTTCCAAATTCGGAAAAAAATCTCGCTTGAGATTTCTTTTTTAATTTTGGCTTTGTCCAAGGTATTGCTGCCGGTCAGTCCTGGTATGTTTTGAAGAAAGGAAAATGGAAAATGTCCATGCGGTGGAAATTCTGTATTAGAGAACACCGTAAACAATAGGTACAATCGTTGCCTGCTATTCCAGCGGGCCTCGTACGGCGCATATTTGATTGTCGCATTAACCCTTTCGCTCCCATTGACGATAATACCCATCATAACATTTTGTACCAAATTAACCGATTAACAGTTGTGGGGAGCGCTTCGGCGCCCCTCGCCGCGAGCTCTCTCCTCGGGCCTTCTCCGCCGCCGGACACCCACCGGCCACGCATGGCCTCCGAGATCCCCCCGCACACGCTTGGCTGCCGCGGGACCTCGGGACGTCGGGACCCGAGAGATGGCGCTGGCGGACACGACGGGCAGCGGGCAGCGGGGCGAAGGAGCGGGCGGGGTGCTGAAGAACCGGGCGCGGGGACTAGGACTCGGGAGGGACAGAGTGTTCTTGGCTGGTGTGTGTGTGTATGCCCGGACTGGCGACAGTGCGTTGGAGGATGTGAGTAAAGAGTTCTTTCACGCAACCGCAGTGTGCCTCATTCCTGGGCATGCCGTAGAGAGCAGGCCCACACAGTATGGTCGCCATCGGCCATGACGACTAAACTCGTCATCGGTCATTTTGAGGCCTTGACGGCGCGTTTTTGCAAGACATTGAGGCCATGCGGTGAAGCCATCTTTCAATTCAATGCGGAGTTTTATTTAAACCTGCAGCACTTTCTTAAATAATATAAGGTGCTCGTTAAAAATAACAACCTCGGTTTTAATGCGACAACAAAATATGAGCCGTATGAGGCCCGCTGTAATAGCGGGCAACGATTGTACCTATTCTTTACGGTGTTCTCCAATACAAAATTTCCACCGCATGGACATTTATTTTCCTTTCTTTAGAACACAGCAGGACTGACCAGCTGCAATAACTTGGGACAAAATCAAAATTAAAGAAGAAATCTCGAAAGCGAGATTTTTTTTCCAAACAAGGAAAATGTCTGTGAATGTGCTTTCTATATTGTACATGGCAATTTTGTTGCCGGCTTACAATTAATTATATCGCAATGACATGCTATGCCAAACCGCAGTGGCCTCCAATTTTATGCCGCCCTTTAGGGTGCGCAACAAGGCACGTTTGCGGGCGCGCGCAGCTTCGTCCAGCTCATGAGCAGCGGATTCGGTCGCCGCTGATACCTGCGAGCGCCAATGCAACCAGCGCCCCTCTATAGCCCAGCGCTGCCTTTTGAAGACCGTCTCGCCGAGCATTACACGCCAGCAGAGCGGCGATTAAACATATCAGATAGGGTGGCGGGGGCAGTGCGAACACACTCTTTGACCGGCGCTCCATGTTTCCCGTCGGCGCCCATACGCGGCGCAGCGATGCAGTTCGGCCACCGCTCCCATGCTCCGTTTTCTTCTGCGCGGACCTGTACTCTTTCCCCTATCACCCTCTCCAGATCCATCCCCTTGGAACGAACGAGCGCTTAGACGCTTTCACTGCAAAATCCGTCGGCGCCGCGAAAGCTGCATGAGGCGCTTGCTTGAAGGTCGCATGGGGCGCTACCAGGCGTTACCTCTGCTTGTACCAGGAGTGTAGAGGCTTCGCTTAAAATTTATGGAGGGAAGAATAGACACCAAACACTGCGCAACAGCAACACGTAGAGGCCATTGCCTGTGCCGAAGCTACAAAAGCGGAACCAATGTCAAACGTATAATATGTAGCGTGACAGGCCATTCTGTTGCTCGCGCTTGAACAATTTCATATCGGCTGCCAAGTACCTTACAACTTGTCAGCCAGCCCCTTGCGGTATTATGAAATGCTTTTACGCGTGGGCGCATGCGGCCCGTATTGAAGATTCGCGCTGCGTACGTATGAAGTCCGCCATTCAAGGGTGCGTGCCATCGGAAAATTAACATGCCGTTGTTTCAAGCCATCGGTCAGTGTAGGCGACAGCTGTTGGCGGTAGCTAAAAAAAAGAGTTGCCGGGCACATAGAGTTTCATACTTGTATATACTAGAGGGAAATCTGGCGCTGCAATCGCGGGCCGTCATGGGCGCCGCCATTACAGCTAGCGACGTTCCTCGCCTACTTGGCTTGGCTAGCCACGTGGCTTTTTTCTTGTCTCAAAGCCAAAATCAACAAAGAAGAGGAACATTTTTTTCTTGTTCATCTTGCATGAGCCTATAAATAATCACTGACAAATAAATATTTTTGGAGCTTCAATTTTATAGCAGCAAAACAAATTTCAATAATCTTTTACAGTAATACTGTTGCTTTTTGCAGCCAGAAGCAACTTTTCAGCCGCCATACCAAGAACAAGCGGAACGTACCTGCCTTGTACATGACGGAACGCTCGCTGAAGCGCGGCTCCCATGGACAGTGGCGCCAGATTTCCCTCTAGTATATATTAGTACGAAACTCTATGGCCAGGCAACGTCGTTCTTCCCGAGTGTAAAGCTTCTTAACCAAGGTCATAGAAGAAAGGACTGCCACGCAAACAAGAGAGCGCGTTGTTAGGCAACACACACGACAGTCGCTGTGTAACGCTGCAGGCGGTGGCAGGTTTGTCGTCTGGTACCGTGCATAACCAAGCAGCGACCATCCCCCCCCCCCCCCTCCCACCCATAACGCTCATGCTTTATCACGGGAATTCTCTTACGACTACGACTTCCAGTTTCACGCCTTTAAGATCAGCGTTGCAAGTGTACGCAGGCTCGGCGATAAAAGTTGGCGCAGCGCCGGCAATGAGGTCGGCGGTGACAGCTGACACGCTGGAATAACGTATGTAATTGTGCTGTCCCGAAGTTGGCTAAAAATACTAGAAATAATTAGACAGCCAATGGGATAAACAATTGAACAACCAATAAGAGGATAATCGGATGAACGCTGACGACAGAAACGAGAGAAAATACGCTCACGCGATATACGCATTCACTTCGCGGAACGACCCCCTAACTTTTTTACAACCCACGCACCAAAGTTCTGTTCCGCGCGCCATCTCGTGTCCAGTGTGCGCAACGCTCATTAGCCCAGCACTTTTGCCGGTCCAACGCGGGGTTGGCGAGCGAGTTAGCAGTGGTGTTTCGCCGTGCTACGTGCGTGCACAGCGGCGCTGCGTGCGTGCAGGCAAATCCTCCGCCGCCGCCGATGCCCGTCCGCAGAGCCGGGGCTGCGCTATTGGTCTTCGCGTTGGGCGGGGTAACCTTATTAGTATTCGTTGGGGAATCAAATTCTTCCCCCTTTCTGGCCACCGGCCGTCCCCGAGCCCTTTCCTACCTGCCCTGCGCACTGCCGTGTATGCGTGCATGCTCAGGCCCCACACTGCAGACGCGGCTGAATCCGATTTTCCCGCTACAAGCGGCTTTTGTGGAATCCCGGCGGCGCTGGCCGCGTGCCTCCGCTGGGAGCAGCAATGGGCGCCCCAATGCGATTATGGGGCCTCCGCGGGCTCCCGCTCGCCTTCTCCGAGCACGCCACTCGGCGTCCAAGTATCGTCGCACTTGCGAAAAACACGGGCCTTCGGGCAGCAGCGTCACAATTAGGGACGCGCTGCTATTGCGCTCTTTTTGGCGGAAATGAGGTCGGAGCTTGGGCCAGTTAACGACTTGGGGAGAAGCAGTGCAGAAAGGGAGACAACCGTGAACCCAGCCCGGTACTGCTTTTGACTACCGTGCGACGGTTGGAAACAAAACCAGTTTCCTCTGCAGTGAGGGGCGGCGTTACAGCCACATCTAACTTACGAGTACCATGCGCGCTATACCCGCCGGGTCGTCAGTTCTACGCAGCACCTCAGGCGCTGCTGCTACTGCTGCTAAAATCGAATGCTACGGCACCGTGTTCTACAGATTGATAGTGCGTATATTCTTAGCCTAGAAACCAAAACTGTGGCCACGCTAAGGGGTTTATTGCTTTCCAAATCTTTGCCCGAAAGGCTGATAGCCATGCTGCACAGGTCCGCTCCATTGTCTTACATCGGCGGCTTGTAGATTCAAAATGTTATTCCGGTAGGCTTAGCGAACGCTTCGCTTACTGGTTAAATGAACCACTCGTTTAAGCAGTCATTGCCGTGTTTAGCGAGGGTATGCTTTAATAAATGCCTCGGATGCTGATGCTGCACTTCTAAACCAAGGGATCAGTTATTGTTGACGTTGTCCTGGCAAAGAAAACATCTTGCTGATCTAGCCTTGTCAGCAAAAAGCAGTTTCGTAACTTTTTCATTTTTACGGCAGCTGTGCTTATAAGCAGCATTATTACATCGTCTTTCCTGTTACGCCACGTATGCATACGAGCCTAACGGTGCGAATGAACCAACAGTCTAAAATTAAGGACGCTGCTTTCGAGCAAACATGGCCCTAAGTAACATCATGCATGCCAGCCCAATTTCGGGCCCCGCATCAATACGAAGCAGCGATCGAAACACGCACGTAACGGACATACGCACACAACACACAATCTATGCGGCCGGACGCGCAATAAACTCCTTTTCCGAGCCGTTGAATCATCGTGTTCTTGCTTTCTCGCCCGGACCCGTGCCCACTCGGCGACGAAGCACTCCGCGCAATCCGCGTTGAGTTAATCCTTTCTTAATTGGAGGCTCCGTCCCCGTGACCGTGTCCCGGATGGCCGGTTTCGCCGCTGTTGCCGCTTCTCGCCGCCCGACGGTTTTCAGCAGCGCGGATAGGGTTTACGCAGTCTCTCACACTCCCCCTCGATCCTGGCTTATATTCCCAGCGCGGCCTTCACCCCTTCGGCTGCCAGACAAGCCGAGCTCTCGTCAATGCTCCGCGTTTATTTCGTATGTATGGTCCATGGGGCCTGTCTGTGCATAATGAAAGCTGCAATCATGATGGTTCTCGTCGGGCATGGCTAACAGCCTTGCTTATATATATAGGCTACCACTGCCGACCGTCCTCTCCTGGCGCGTGCTGATTGAATCTTGAGTTGCTCGTTCCAATGAGGATGAATAATGGTTATTGGAGTCAACATAGTGTTTTGGCTTATTACAAGGAAGGCTCCATGCGGTGCAGAAGAATGGAGAGGGGAGGGGAGCGAGGAACGGAAATGTTGGCGTTCGAAGGAGAATGATCTATTTATTTATTTATCTCCGGTGCACCCGCACAGACCCGTCAGCAAAAACAAAGGGCTGGTCATGTAGGCCACCCGACAGTCACCGAAGCTCCCAGCTCGTGAGCCTTTCCTTGTAACTGGTGATCTCTCCCTGTAAAAGGTGTAGTTGCCTTCTGCGACCTAGTCATGGTCCTTGCATTTCAAGACAAATGGACTCTCTTAGAAAGCCCGATTAGCCCATTAAACTCCATTAGGTCACGCAATGTTCTACCAATTTATACGGGGGAAATGCCTCCCCGCTCCCGCTGGCCACATATTAATCACCCGTGAGCCCTCTGTACACCGGTAACGTCCCTATGGCAAATGGCGACTGTTGGTTTCCGGTGGTGCCTTTTCAACGCTGTGGAGGACGCGTCACCGGGGTCCCACACTGAAGAGAATTGTTGTTTCTATTAGAGGGTTCACATGGCGTCACTCCATGAACTGTTTTTTTCGATTCCGGTCAGATTCCGGCTCGCAATGGTCAGATGCTCTGCTGTCTCGAACTCCACTGACTTCACCATGAGCATACTGCCTCTACCTTCGAAGCATTATAGACGTTCGAACCACAGCGGATCAAGCAAATGTGGCGGGCCTGCGTTACATCCCCGCGCTCCTCTTAACTTAGACGGACGAGATACGTGTAACCGCATAACCTTCGAAAACGGCTGCCGACGTTCTAGGACATCGCCGACGTTCTAGTCGGATGATCTTAATAGGACGCTCATGTGCTCATCATTACGGTAAAACTCCAGCACATATCGCAGCTCGAATACTCAGAGACGCAAATGAGGCGTCGCCCCAGAGTTATCACTCCGAAGGATAACGCCTCCTTTTTATTTCCATTGGAACTAAAAAGTACGGCGAACGTAGAACAACGATTATAAGGCGTGGTCTTAGCCCCATAAAGTCACTTTTACACGGAGTCACCATTACTTGTTATGCGCTTCTGCCAGCGGGGAACAAGAAACTATGGACCTGAATGAGCCGAGGCATTGTCTTTCAGCTGTTATAAGAGCTTTCGAATGCGAAAAAAAAAAAGTTCGTATATCGTGCCGCAAGCGAGATCCTGTCTTCTTTACTGGAGTATGTAGGGAAATCTGGGCTTACGGTTTAGTGACTGTCTCCATAGAATGTTCCAAACTGACAGTTCCACCCCGTCGGGAGCTGTAGCACACGGTACAATACCCCGGTGTAGTGCAGCCCAACCGCGCAAAAAGTACCTGAAGAAACGTTTTCCCAGTCCCAGTCCCAGTCGAGGGTCGAAGGCATCAAAAAAAAAAAAAAATCTTGGGCCATTTCCACAAACGTGAAGCCTGGGCAGGGATGAAGCATGCAGTGTATAAGTGTATTCTTGGCACCTTGGCGTTTTTGCCAAGAGAGATGAAACCGTTGGCGGGTAGCCCACGGAGATGAAACGTTCTAGCGCGAGGCGTTGAAAAACGAGTGTCCCGGTGTTTTATTTCCGGGACTATATGATACTACGATGACATGAGACGCCGACATGAGACGCCGACAGCCCGAGCCCCTAATTAAGGGGCTTCGGCCCTAGAATATTCCACCATATGCCATCTTTACTCGCGTAATGATCGCCCTGTTTTTTCGAAAATTTGATGCAAATTTAGGGATGCATTCATTACGCGGGGTAAATTTTTTTGCGAAACATTCTTGAGCGCAGAAAACAGCAAGCAAGTTGTGGGTAAAAATTGTTTACGATAGTTCGCATTAACATAATACAAATAATAAATAGAAACATAGTAAAAACTCCGCACACCACTGCCAGCAGCTTTGCCAAGTGGCGCGAAATGCCGTGTTTTCATGAATTACCCCACGCGCCGGTACGAGTTTGCTGCAAGGTGACAACAGTTCAACCAATAAGTAGCTGTCACTTTTACAGTGCGGGACGTGAAAACAGACATGGCGGCCGTCTCGGCAACCTGAACGCGTTTTTTTTTCTTTCTTTGGCTTGTGAGTATATATTACCTGCATTTAGTGAGAGTTTCATTCCGCATCAATATTAAACGCGTGCTCGCCGATATCGCTAATATCGGCAAGTCTGCCGCAATAACGTATCCATGTCCTCTTCGAAAGGGAAGGAAACAGAGGCACGCACGGCCATAATCAGCTAGACTTGGCACACATACGACCTACTGCTGGGGCTAGTTCAGGGTGCGTCCATTGCGCGGGAAATTAAAGAAAATTGAACTTGGACGACATACTTATTGGTGGTGCGATCATTACGCGAGTAAATATAGCTATCTCCAAAGGCTGTGCCCGTCCCATTGTCTGTAGACGTCTGTATTTTGAATTGTTGTTCCTATTAAAGGGTTCACATGGCGTCGCTGCATGAGCTGTCTTTTCGATTCCGACTCGCGATGGTTACCTATACGCTTATTCCCAGTTACGATGCTATAGGAAACTTTCACGACCATATATTTGTCCAGCAGATGCCGACAGATCTTCCACAGCCACGGGAGATCGAGTGGCCGTGAGTTCCCATTCCATGACGGTTGCATTTCCAAGGTTTTCAAACAATGCGCGCTTGCGCGCGTGTGTGCCTGTGTGCGATTGTCCGTATACAACCACTTTGCGCGACAAAAGAAGATAATGCCTAATAGCTGACGTGAACGTACGTAAATACAACTGCTTAGATTGTCAAAAAAAAAAAAGGTTACATTTTCATGCTTTTAATTTGCGTACTCCTAGGAAGCTAGGGGAGCAAAGCATGCATTTTGATCTGTTCGTGATTTAAAAAAGGCAAAACAACAAACACAAAGGAAGTTTTCTATGTGTTATTCTTTATGCTCGTCCTCTTTGTCGTCTTCTGTTAACATAATACAACTATATGAAATAACGCGTTGCATATTTAGGAAGCAAATGTAGAGTTTATGAATTCTCTGGTGAACTCGATGTCTTCCTTTCTATTGTCAGTAGTAGAAACTTTGGTGTTTTTGTGCGCCGTTGCGGGCGAGGAAAGGGATACCCGTTCTTTGGCTTCTAGTTTTTCTATTTTTTTACCGGTACGAATTTACCTTCAGTGAGATCGGAAGCACGCAAGACAGCTTAACGAAGCTCCGTACTAACGCTCGCTTTTGTGCACGTTTACATCTAATCTGCTTGCCCGCACGTGCGCTTCGGTCCCGTGGGGTCGTCCGAAGCATGGCGTGGGACACTTTACGTGATCCAATTTGGCGCCAGCCGCCGCCGGTGGCCTCAGACCTTGCGGGGCAGGCCACCCACAAAAACAACTAGGGAAGGGAGGGTACATTGAGGCCGCTGTTGCACACCGGTGTGTAGAGGGAGAGAGAGAAAGACTGTTCAGGTTAATCAGATTGAAAGCTGATTTCCTACTTGGATGAGTCTGCTCGTAATGTGCGTGTGCTGGTCTTTTGTTGTTGCTTATGCTGCCGTTGTTAGCGCGTCAATGCCAACATTTTGGTATTTTACGCGCCTCTGCTATGAGCTGCAGTGAACGTTGTGGAGGACCCTCAGAATAATTTAAACTACCTGGGGATCTTTGACGGACGCCGAATGCCCGCCATACGGTACGTGTTCCAGTATGGTACGTGTTCCAGCTCCTCAGCTGGAGAAACAGAAATATGGCCGGTATCAAACCAACCTGCGTCCTCCTTCCCATCGAGTTAGCCGCTGCGCCACCGCGACAGGTATCGGGCACATAGATACCGTTCACGGATAAGCGTTTACTACAGCTGAGAATGCTGGCCACATTATGAGAGCAGGATTAACGTTCATGGGGTGCTGCATGTAAGATAACGCCTGTTGGTTGGAGATATCGTGAAGCGTTTCAAATCTCAGGGTGAATTTAAAATTAACCCGCGACTTGCACTGAAGCGTTACGCATGACGATTTGGCTAATTTCTGGGTTAACTTCTAAATTTGATCTTCCTTTACCTAAAATCCTATTAATCTTCGCAAAATTAGTGAGACGAGCTCTTTTTGTAACTTTCAATATTCATCCCGGTTAAGACAACACTGCGTTTCAATGTGAAGCTCATTGGATGTCTAATTACATTGCGCACACACGTGAACCAAAATCTGCCAACATCGCCGCATGGTACCCGGATGCCGGAAATGGGAATAGTGGTTGGGCATCGATGCTTTCCTTCGACGATGGGCCCATGCTCATGATGGTTCAGTATAGGATAAGATTGGTGAAAGAAACTACTGGAAGAAGCCAGCCACGTTGACGAGTAATGGCGATAAATCTAAGGCGTCTCGGTCTCTTGAAGGTCCCGCGGATACAGATTTTGTATTCCCCCTTTAGGCACGTTCCGCTGATGATTTCCTCGCAAGCAGTAGCACCATTTTTTATATCCTGGCGGTTCGGGGGGGTCATTTCTGTTGTGAAAGATGCCAGCAATATCACGGGCTCGGTTCGTAGCCTGCATATTACGTAAGTGTCGGCGCTCTATCCTAGACACCAACAGCCGGGATTATCACGAGTTACGCATGGCCGCCCACGCAAAGAAGGCACCTAAGGTAACGTCATGATAACAAGGCCGAGAAGAACGAACAGCTTAAGTGGCGCAGGCGAAAATACGTCAGTCGCTGCTATTGCAGCCGACCAGTCAGATTGCAGATAATACAAACGGCAGGAAGGAACCGCTGCATTGATCACGGCCGTCTTTACACCGTGTCTCCGTGTCAACCACATAGATTATTGGCACGGCATGCTGCAGGCAGTGTGCGATAACTGCTCGAGTAATCGCCGTCCTGTATGCCCTAGCGTGCGCTGCAGAAAACTTTAGTAGGAAAAGTGCTGCGCTCACAGCGGCCTCTGTGCGGTGCAACGTGCCTATAGGTGGTATTCAGTGAAAAGTTCAGCTGCCAATTTCTTCGCTTGGCAACACTGGAAACGGCCACGGACATGGCCGATGCGCCACGGACATGGCGTGGCTTGTGCCAGTGCGCCCGCACGCCGAAAAAAAAAAAAAAAAACACCGGCGTGCGTCGTCTGCTCCATTTCAATCCGATTCTCAACGGTGGTGTCAACAAAGATGTCATTAATCGCACTCCCATTAAACTCGAGGCATTACTTCGCTTTCGGTGGGGTAGAGTTTGGAGCTTCCAACACACATCACGTGCTTAGCACGGACATGAACCACCATCCCGCGGAGCCCGACGTAACCAGCAAGGGCGCACAGGCGCACTCACACGGTTGCCTGCATGCGCGCCTCGCCAGTGAATACAAGCTATATCAATGGATGGTCTAGAATCAGCAGAGCTGTACACTCCCGCTTAATGCAGCGCAGACAGGCAAATTATTGTTCCGGTCCGTCTTTGGTCATTCAGCCCCGCGGAGCGGTCTTACGCGGGTCTTCCACTGGCGACGTACCTTCACCAAATAAAATAAAGCTCCAAAGACAAAAGTCAATTGGGGTGATGTCCGGGTTGTCTTTATGTCTGGTTATCTTCCGGCCCGCCAGAAGGGAGAGCCTTGAACGAGGCATTACGCCGATTGAGAAGTCAACGGACGACGAAATTCGACAAGTAATACAGCAGGCTCGCGATAACTCAAACTCGAAGGGACCCAGGATTTTGTTTGAATTATCAGAAGAAATCATAAGTATGACTCGGGGTTCACATGTATTTATAATACAACATCCTCGCACAATACCGAAGTGCTATTCGCACATTAAAAAAAAACACGAATGGATGACTGCTTTGTCTTTGCGTCTGAGTTCAAAACAAATTTTTTGATGCCAGAAACGGCAGCCAGTTTATTGCAAGAGCTTTTCTGCACTGGTCTAGACTTTGCGGATCCCAGCTAATATACTTAAAGGATGCAAATGCAAAGGGATGCAAAGGATGCAAGTATTCTGAGGACACCTAAGCGCTTATGACTTGTGAATGCGATTGCATGAAATTGCAGTGAAACGTTTGAGACGACTTTCTTCCGCCTCGCATCGTCGAAGGTATTTGCAATATTGCCAGTTGAGATGTTTGATTTGCTTCGCGATCCCGCTCTAACGATTTCAAGTGGTTTCCATCCTGTCTCGTACGCGTTGCGCCGTTGCTCCTTCGTGCCACCGCATAATGGGATAGTTCACGACGATGGTGCATTTCGCTGCTTGTCTGTTCGCTCGTTCGGCTGCGTTCTTTCGTTCCCTTCATCCGCTGTGTGCTAGTGTGGGCTGCAACAATTCAGAACTGCCGAAGTTCAGATCACGCTGTGGAACCCTTCGTGCTAGTTAACGCTTCCAAAGATTGTTTTTTTTTAGGGGCGAAGCACCTTAAGGCCGAGGCTTGTCCGCGTCCGGCGTCCGTGCTCACGGCACAGCACCGTGTAAATCGAAACATCTGTGAACAAAAGGTTCACAAAAGGTTAACAAGAACAAAATAAAAGGTTCACAAAAGGTTAGTAAGAGAGAGAGAGAGAGACGCACAGCACCGTGTAAAACGAAACATCTGTGAACAAAAGGTTCACGAAAGGTTAACAAGACAAAATAAAAGGTTCAAAAAAGGTTAGAGAGAGGGGGAGAGAGGGAGAGAGAGTGCTCCTGGAGAGCCGTGCTGCCCATGCGCGCGGAGCATTGGGTTGGACTGGACTGGATTAATTTAGATTATATTGGATTGAATTGGATTAATATTGATTGGATTGGATTGGGTTGTAAATCGTTTTACCAGCAGTAAGCACTCTCACTGGTGATTTACGGTAAAAATGATTCCCAGTGCTTCGCCCACTCGTCATGATTCACTTCGTGGAGATGCGTGAATTTTTTTATTTTTGTTTCAGACACGCCAGCCTCCTCGCCCAGTGGGCCATTTATTGTTTTCGAAATAAAAAGAGGCCTAAACCTACAGCCGCCTAGCTGGAAAGCCCCCCTCGGGGCGACCTCGGGGCCGGCCCCAGAACCCTTCAACCGCTACGTCGCTCGTGGCGGGTAAACAAACACATTCGCAGCAAACCGTAACGACGCCGCTGCAAGGGTAGAGACAGTCCGGCGGCGTGCCACGCCACGCGTGGCGCTGCGGTTGCGCGATAGCTGTCAGGTTGACCGAAGCGCGGCGCGTTTTCTCGGTTTGCTAATACGGCTCCGAGTCCGCCATTAATAAAGGCCGGCAGCGGGACACACTGGGCGAAATGAGTTCCTCTGTCGCTTCGCTCGTTGCTGGAGACCCGCATACACGCGGCCGTGCGCCTCCGTACATGCCTTTCTTTTTTGTTATTTTTACGAGCGCGTAAATGAAATCACGCGGGCGCGGGACCGCAATTAGCAAAGTGATGCACGCTCCTCGCCCTCCGTCCACAGGTCGAAACTGCCGGGAAACGGGGGAAAATGAAAGCGCGCTGCGCCCGTGCCTCAGTTGTAATTGATAATAAAAGCGGCGGCGGAGAAGCGCGAGTCGAGGGGGCCAAAGCGTGTCACGACGTGAATCTCGAAGCGCCTGCCCGCTAATAAAGGACAGTTAATAGGGCCGGGGAAATAAAAAAGGGGGTGCTCCCGCGTAATCACGTTCCGTCCGCGAACTCTGTGGCGTCGGGCGCGTGCTTGACGCGGAGTGGCGCAGATAGCAGAGGCAGTATCGCCCGTAGCTTGCGGTCTCGGGGTTTGAAAAAAAAAAAAAAGAACACGTAAGTGTTACGCAGGCTTATATTGCTTACAGCCCTTCACTAACCTTCGTTTTCGTGGTCTCCTGTAAGGTATACGGCAGACCGTAGGGGATATTTTAGCGTGCTATGTGTTAACCCCTTTCGAAGTAGGTTTTTACTTTAAAGGGACAATGAAACGCTTTCGATAAGCGCTTTCACTCTTTCCTTCTCGTTTGGAAGCACTGCGAAAGCAGCAGTTATCGCCAACACGGAGCGGCACTGCGTGATTTGCTCGTAGCAGCAGATACGCCTTCCGTTGTTGCTTTGCTTTTGGGACTTTCTGCCAAAAATGGCTATCCAATGCGTTGAAATAACGTAATGCCAGCGGTCGAAGAACGCGAAGACCGAGAAAGAGAAAAATTTTTTGAGCAAGTTTCTGAATTATCTTATGGGCATAGAGCAGTAATTTTCGGCTGAGGTACTTGGCGACGCCCTAATATAAGTACTATATGTGTTGGCTGTTTAGTTTTGGAAGCATTTACGATTAGGAAAGTTAAAAAAAAATGTGTTCCAGAGTCCCTTTAAAGCATGGCAAGCTTTTTTTTCCCTGTGGAAACAAGCCTTCGTGCAGGTGACAGTTAGGTCAACTGATTGATGGATTGATTGATTGATTGATTGATTGATTGATTGATTGATTGATTGATTGATTGATTGATTGATTGATTGATTGATTGATTGATTGATTGATTGATTGATTGATTGATTGATTGATTGATTGATTGATTGATTGAGTTGTTTAACGCACCGAAGCTACATTTGAACTATGAGGTGGTAGTGGTGGTGGTAATATATTTTATCATTCAACGCTGTTAAGAAAGAGGCACCGGCTGGGAGCACCGGCACTCTACAGTCCCCTAGTCGACGGCCAGGAACCCGCGGGCCCTAGCGGCGAGTTCGGCCAGCTGAGTTACGCACTCTTGCACTTCTGGGTCGGAGCTGAGCAGCGTAGCCTCCCATTGCTCTAGAGTGGTAAGGGGCAAGGACAGAGTAGCATGGAGGGGGCGGGTTTGGAGGGGCACGCACCCACCATGTGGTGAAGGGAAGTGAAAGGCGCGCCGCAACATGTGCACGTGTGGCAGTATCGCGTGGGGAAGTGGAGGTGGCACAATGCGAGATGCGGGAAGGTGTTAGTCTGCAGTCGACGCCACTGAACCGACTGCCTGCGCTTTAAGGTGGGAGCGGGGACGGGAAAGTGCATCCGACTAAGGCTGTAGTGCTGTGTTATGTCCCGATACCTAACCAGGCGACCCCTCCCTCCCGCCCGAGGTGGAGAGGCAGCATCCGAGGCATCCCGGCAGCAGAAATCTCGGGCTACCTCGTTAGCCAGCTCGTTACCCGGAAGGGACGAATGGGCCGGTGTCCATATCAGGCGTGGACAATGTGCAGGCGGAGTCGGTGCTGTCTGCAGGATGCGTGCGGCGATAGGGGATACACGACCCGTCGCAAAGTTCCGAAGAGCCGTTTGCGAGTCGGAGATTATTGCGGTGGCCGGGGCAGCTGTAAGGGCCAGGGCAATGGCGACTTCTTCACCAACTTCAGGATGAGGCGTGGAGAGCGAGCACGAAGCAACACAGTCTCCTCGGAAGTTGACCACTACGGTGACGCAGGGAGCACGGTCGTCATATTCCGCTGCGTGGACGTACAGGGTGGTGGGGTGCGAAGCGTGGGCCTTGTGTAAGGCCTTGGCCCGGGCAAGGCGGCGTTCTTGGTGGAAGGCAGGGTTCATGTTCCGTGGGATGGGGACCACACTGTAGAGGGATCGAAGAGGGTCACTCAACCTGACCTTATCCCCGTGCTGCGTAGCAAACGAGATGCCCAGTTTCGTTGGGATGGACCGACCCGTCAGAGTAGAGGCCAGACGGTGAAGTTGTCTGACACGCTGGGCTTCAACCAGCTCTTCGAAAGTGTTGTATGTCCCGGTGTTGAGAAGCTTTTCAGTAGAGGTGTTACGGGGGAGACCCATGGCCAGCTTGACCGCCTTGTGGATGATGCATTGGAGACGTCCAATTTCGGTCTGGGTAAACTTCAGAAAGGGGTTGGCATATGTGATGCGACTGGTAATGAATGCTTGCAACAACCGAAGGAGCGGGAGCTTCTTTGAGGCCATGGGTGCGGTTAGCTATGCGGGCGATAAGTCTGCCAATCTGGTCGGCGGTGTTTTCGAGGGTGCCGATACTCATCGTAGTGAAGGGCCCCGGATTAATTTTGACCACCTGGGGATCCTTAACGTGCTCCGCCTTTATAAGAAAAGCAGGCACCATGGCCGGGATTAAACACGCGTCCTCGGACTCAGCAGCACAACACCTCATCCAGCGCGGCAGGCACAACCTGCTCAACGGTGATCTCGGTTTTTCGTCATGACAACATAGGAGTGGCAAGCAACCGACGCACTCCAAGGCTCTGTAATGGGCAAAACGCTGGCATTACTACCTCTCACCTCCCCTCTCATCTTCCCGCTGGGTCCTTGCCCTCTCCCCAACAAGCAAGTCAAACACTGAACCTCCGAATGTTTCAAGTTCCCAGTGGCGCTCCTACGGGCGGGGTTTTGAGGGTTGTCACACGCCGCCCCCCCCCCCCCCCCCCCCCCCTTCCGGGGGCCCGTCGACCCAACCCCTCTCCCCCCTCTTCCACCGAACCGATAACCGAAGTTGACCGATCGAAGTTTGTAGTCTCGGCAGCTTCTGTTGTTGGACATTGTTAGTTCAATCTCGAAAAAAAAATTGTTTTACTGGTATTAAAAGAATAAAAGAAGAAGAAAACCGGAGCACGAGGCTGTGCTTTTAAGGCTGTGCGGGCCAACTTGCGTATAACTTGAAGTAGTTTAAGAAATAGAACGAGAAAATTTATTAGTTGCAGAAAAAGTGTCCATGAGTAGAAAATTTCTGAATGCGTAACAATCGTTGGGGTTTAAATTAATCCGTAGCTCCTCGCCACCCACCCCACCTACGGTGCGCCTCATAGCCCACGTGAAACCGAAATTTATTTTCGTAGGGCGACACCACTTTTTAAACTTTTTTGCGCAACTGCAGTCACGAGATTTGAATTGTTTGCCGACTTGAAAAAAAAAAAATTACGCTGAAATTTTCCATCGGTTAAGACTCAGTATGATTGAGCTTGCCTTCTGACCTCAAATCAAATAATAGGATAAGGTTGACTTTATTTTATTTTTAAGTGCGAATGCACTTTATAAGCGACCCTGAATTCCGGTGACCGCCGTCCGTCCACATAGCAACAGCTGCGGGTGCGCGCGCTCCTCGTCTTCCTTGGCAACGGGGGGAGATGGGCGCGCGCTGCCTGGCCGCTGACATGGCACATACCCACGTGGGGGATTGGCCAGGATCTCCTCGTCTTCCTTGGCAACGGGGGGAGATGGGCGCGCGCTGCCTGGCCGCTGACAAGGCACATACCCACGTGGGGGATTGGCCAGGAATCGGGCGTGAGAAGGGCTAATGCACCCGCTTAAAAAGGAGTACTGACACGAAATTTCAAAGCTGAGATCCGCTCTAGCAATCAAGTACAACGACAACGCAAATAGGTGTCTGTGCATGGCACATACCCACGTGGGGGATTGGCCAGGAATCGGGCGTGAGAAGGGCTAATGCACCCGCTTAAAGGAGTACTGACACGAAATTTCAAAGCTGAGATACGCTCTAGCAATCAAGTACAACGACAACACAAATAGGTGTCTGTGAATAAATGCATCTTTCTTTCTTTGTAGTTGTGTGTGTGTGTGTGATCTCTCTTTCGCGAACATTACCGAACCGCGCAAATTCAACTCCTGCATTCGCACTTTCACATTCTTCCCCTCGGGGAAATGCGGGGAAAACTTTTATTTGGAAGCTAGAACAACTTTTTTTAATGCTAATCACTGTACGTGCTCAAATAACCCCCCTCTCCCGTTAAATAAAATGTTCGGTTTTCATTTAAAAATTACTCCCACCTCCCCTCGCGGGAACCCCTGTGTAGATGCGACGCATAGGGGGTTCCGTTGTTGTTTCGGTTGGGTTGATTCTCCCATCGCGTGAAACGTGCCGTGAACCCCCTGCCGCGGCTATGACGCAACGTGGCGCGGCTATGACGCAACACAATCCAACACAATCCACTTTAATCCAATCCAATCAAATCCAATCCAATCCAAGCCAAGACAAGCCAAACCAAGCCAAGCCAATCCAATCGAATCCAATCGAATGCCCCTCGCGAGAGAGTGTTCGCTATCGGAGAGGAGAGGGGGTGAGTGGTGGAGAGCGCAGCTCGCGCGGCGAGGAGAATAGGGGAGGGGTGTGGACGGACAACGACAACGCCGTATGGAGGGACAAGGCGAGTGAATGAGATGCAGTCGCATCTAATATATCGCCTGAGTTTATAACATCCTAGGGAGGAAAGCGGCAACGTTGCGAGCGCAGTTAGGAAAGCCAGTGAACACGGGTAACAATTATGTCGTGCTGAACAGGCTGCCAAAAATATGGGTTAGTTTGACTGCTCAAGCACAAATCGCGCAACGTGTAATAACAGTAGCCGTTCACTTGCAGGAAGATTAAGTAAACTTTTTCAGTGAGACGTATTTCAAGTTTCGGCTCCAACTTTGTCCCTCGAAACTGGCTTCGACGTGTGCAGACCATATTTTACAGTTGGTAGACAGGTGAACAGCCTTTTTTGTATCTGGTATAGCAGCAAATAGTAGTCAACTACTGGGTCACGAGGAGACCACACGTGTTTTACGCTTGGCTAGACTTCACCACAAAGAAGGCATTCAGGGATGCTTTAGTTGTGTTTGCTTTTAACCCTGATTTCCCATCATCCCTTCCTTTCTATTCTACTTCCAAACTCGGGTCCGAGGCTTTGAGCAACAGCAAAAATGCTTCCCGTGTCATTTTTGTTGTTGTTGTTTGTTGTTGTTGAGTAAAGGTGTGTTCATTATTATATACCTCCTGCAGGTGAATTTTATGTTATGGCGGCTGCTGTGACGCTTATTCTTTTCGTGTGAAAATTAATGAAAACTCGACAGCTACACCTTTCTATTTGTTTATATTTGTTTATACAGTGGACTCCCATTAAGACTAACTCGGTTAAGACGAACACCATAATTAAGACGAACAACATTTTTGCACTTTACACGTCATATTTTACACGTCATATCAAGCACACACTACACTGAGTGCGTGCTTGGTATATCAAAAGGAAAAGCGAGAGACATTTCGTACGTAATCATTTTTTTTTTATTTCCGACAAAAAAGCCACTCTCGTCGCCGAAAAGTACTGAGAAAGCAACAAAACATTAGTTGCTTATGTTATTACAAAGCCGTACTTGTGTTTCCGGCTGAAGGGCAGGTAAAACATACTACACTTTATTTGTCAGAACATAGCCCTGTACGTTTTTCACAGGGCTCTGAAAATATTACAGGCTATCTGATGTGTTTATAGCGAGAAGGCTAAAAACCCTGCTTGCGAGCGTGCACCCCCTTAAGCCACTACGGCAGCTTCAACGGGCAGTCGTCCTTGCAAAGAGACCGGCGCCGTACACTTTCTTCCCTTTGTTGGCAAGGCACACCCACTCTCGTAACTCAAATGATAAAATGCCGCCAAATAATGTGCACGTTTTGAGTCGAACTTCCAGCACGCGTATTATTGCGTCTTACTGCCGCAGTATAGAGGCATATAAACCGCTTTTTTATATCACATTGCTCAAACGTGGATCCAATACGCAAGGTTACGGTAAGAGGCAGTATACGATACAAAATTAGGGGACACCCCCAAGGTTATCCGAACAACCATTTGCAGCTTGCTGTTGTATGCCCTACAATGGTAATGCGATTGCAAGCATATGCTGTTTACATCCGCCGTTGCAAGGCGCTTATGTACAGCTGAAGTTAGCAATGACACGGAACAGCTGCCATGTTCTAACTTTAATCATGCAACCTGCAGTGCGCATGCGCAAAGAAGTAAAGGGCACTCCAGGGGTGTACGGCGCAAACAGCACAACAAACAGCATGATTACGTATAAAAAGAAACTTATTATGCACACGCAGAAAATGGAAAACAAAAACCGCGCGTCAGCAGACGTCGAAATTGCTATCAAATATTCAAGTACTTTACGAAAGAGGGAAGGGCAAGCGATGAAACTTTTTCTACGTCTCTACATAACCAACTTGCTGTACGAGGTACAGTCACACGGTAAGGCGTCCAGAATCAAAGAAGACTGGTAAATTTGGTATATTCTCGAAAAAAACAACATCCGGAGCAGCACACCACTTGCACTAAACTCTCCGCAGCACACCAGCCGATGTATACAAAAGGCCGTGGAGACCAGAAAAATGCCGAAGCAGCACTTCACGGCGTCTCAGTCCGCCCAGCGGGAAGATGCCCCGCAGGCTGATGGCGGCAGTAGCAGAACTTGCGGTACGGCATGCGTGGCACGCACTCGGAGCTGTTGCCGTACAGGGAGAGGCGCAGCACGTCCCCGAGCAGGGTGATGCTTTCGCGAAAGACCCGCGCGGTGGCCTCGAACACGGCCTCGCCGGGCGTCGTGATGACGCTGACCGTGAACTCCTCCATGTCCTGCTTTCTGGTACGATTGTACAGCCACCGCAGGAACCAGTTGGCATTCTGCGACACGGTTCGGGAGGCCTTCGCTGCTTCAGCTCAAACAGTCTGTCGCGGGAAAATGTTAAACGCAGGACTCCCCCCCTCTCACAGACGATGTTTCAAGATGGGATTTTGAACACGTTTATCGTACCGGATGCCGTATACGTGGACACACACACACACACCGTCCCAAAACATTCAAACTTTAAAATTTTGAGGGTTTTTCGAGCCGACTCTACTCATGGGCTGGGAGACGGGCCGTAGTAGAGAGCCGCGGGATAATTTTGAGTATTTCCGTGCGCCGAAACCACGAAACATGAGCATTTTCGTTTTTCGCACGCCTTCATGAGAAAAACGGCCTCCACAGCCGAGATCGAAGCCCGCGTTTTTGGGCTCTCCCCTCTGACTCTTTAGACGCAAAGCCACCGATGCGGGTTACGCACGCAGGCACTTTCATATTTATGCGTACCCAGTTCACTGCACGAATTGATACTGACAGCCATATTGCGGGCTATTACAGGAGTTTGAACATGAACACAAAACAGCTGCTGTTTTGACACACATGGGTTAGAAGAGTGTACAGGTGGGAAAAAGTATCGATACAAACAAGGTAAACATATAAGCAGCGAAACAAATGAAATCGCAGCAATGATACACCTGTCCGATTTTTTCAGATCCATAGGTTGTCGAAATTAATGCGGAGTCCTACCATTAGTGGCGCAAATGGCAGGACCATACGAGATGGGCTGTTGTGGCGGGGAGATTGCAGGAGTGGGAGAGGTAGGAGGAGATGTTGGGGAAAGAGTATGTCAATATTGTGTAGTCGAAGCAGGTGCTGCTATGTAAATCGGCGCCATGTTTCGGCCTCGTCAGTTGTGCACAAGAGCTGAGAAGCGGGGGGCGAAAGCGACTGGGACGATATTGAGGAAGAACGCGAATATAGCTGAGGGAGAGAGCGAAGTAGTTGTGGTAACTTTTACATTGCCATGAATAAAAAAAAAACGAATTTAATTTTCATATTCAGTTCATTTAAAACAATTGAGTTGCGCGATAGATGCGTGGGGGAGTGTCACGGACGTTATCTATTGAAAATACACCTTCAGCAAGCCGCTCAATGGTATAAGCCCAAGCGGTTCGTTGATGTGTGCGGATTTTTAAAATTTTACCTTTCTTAATTATTAGGTGCCCTAAAACTGTATATGCCAGAGATTTTATTCCTGCGGCACCACTGTGCACATTTTTTCTCAGAAGACAGGTTTAATTTACAAGAGCCTGTCTTCTGCGTGGCCTAGCCTGAAGGAAGAGTTGGCCACTGTAAGTAGGGCCATGCCTTGAAGGACAAGAGGAGGAGGCTGGCTGCGCGAACAGCGTACTCCTGTCGCTCAGAGTAGGGTAGGGTACGGTAGGGTGGGTGGGAGTGATAGTGTAGTGAGTGAGTGAGTGAGTGAGTGAGTGAGTGAGGTGGGGCATGAGGTGGGTGAGTGAGTGAGTGAGTGAGTGAGTGAGTGAGTGAGTGAGTGAGTGAGTGAGTGAGTGAGTGAGTGAGTGAGTGAGTGAGTGAGTGAGTGAGTGAGTGCTCTTACTAATTTCTCCGGGTCGTCGACGATGTGCTCGTAGGCGGTGTCGACACGCAGCAGCTTCAGGTGCGCGCACAGCTGCCGGTACGGCTCCAGGATGTGGTTGATTTCTCGCACTATTGCCTCACCCACCTGCGCGGGAAGGGAGAGGAAAAATAAGGCCTCTATTCGACCGGCTCCCAAAGTGGATACGTATCGTAACTACGTGGAAAAGTTTGGCACGCGTCTTCTTGACCCGGCAACTACAGTAAGACGAAGTCCTCCACGCCATCCGCAGCATCCCGTTTCCGCACTACCGATACCATTTACTCGTGCGGGATGTGTTGTGGCTGCTCTTGAGGGTGCCATGGAGAAAAAAATACAATTAAGTTTGGTTCATTAAGCGACTGATTTTGCGGATAACAGCAATGCCAATTATGTTGAATTCTCCAAACAAATAAGCGTATTGATAAAAAAAAGCAGTGGATTAGCTCGGCTATGCCATGATGTATGCAGCGTGAGCTAAGGTACAGCAATACAATCCAATCCAATCCAGTGCAGTCCAGTCCAGTCCAGTCCAGTCCAGTCCAGTCCAGTCCAGTCCAGTCCAATCCAATCCAATCCAATCCAATCCAGTCCAGTTCGGTCCAGTCACTGCTCTTCGCGCCTGCGCAGCACGGCTCTCCAGGAGCCACGTGAAACGGCTATCAAGCGACTCCGGCGCAGCGTTGGCTACTGCGCAACGGAGGCCCAAAGCTGGGCACGCGCCGGCGCCAGTGCGTCTGCCGCGCCTATGACGTCACTCCTCTGGAATGCGCAGACCGGTGAATGTGTAGACCCAATTCTCTATACACCCGTACTCCAATTGGATTGGAAATCCAATCCAACACAATCCAGTTTAATTCAATCAATCCAATCCATTCCAATGCTCCTCGCGCTTTCGCAGCACGGCCCTTCAAGGTCCACCCGAAACTGCTCAACCTCGGCCGGTGTAGCTTACGCTACAAAAAAACATTAGAAGCAGTGGCGACACCCCACCCACTTCCGACGATCTCCATATGACGTCACAGAATCTTGCTTGTGCCATTGGCGGCCGCTAGGCTAAGCCACCACGAAGAAACATGACTGGGCAATAGTAGTAGGGCCTCTAGTTCTGTTTCATTTGATTGCAGCCAATGACCGCTCATCACAGAACCACTTAGTTTTGACCGGCAGGAACAGGCTCAACATCAATTCAACAGCATCCTCGATTTTTCCAAGAATTCTCACACCTTTAGGATTCGTACTGAAAGAAAGAGTAGCGCGGCGAGATTGCATTAATAGTCCTTTCAATTTCCTTCGACGTTTCTGGGGCATGGCAAGCTGGAGTAAGCGACCTAACAGAAATTACGTGTGTGTTTGTGCCTACTTAAAACCGTGCACCCCTCCATGCAGACCAGATAAACTACCGAGCTCTGTCGAATAAACATGAAACCACTTTGGTCGAGTCGAGTCCAGTCGTTCAACCGTACGCGCGGCAACAGAAGCATCGAGGGGATCAATTATCTAAAACGAGAGCGCGTCGTTTTGAAACGACACGGTAGCGCCATGAAAATACATGGGGCAACCATAGCACTACTTCTGTGCTTTTCTGCCTTTTCCCGCCCCCCAAAGCGACGGCCCCAACCCAAGAACACATGCATGCGCATGGCGCTACCGCGTCGTTTCAAAACGACACCCTTTTTTTAGAGAATTGATCCCCGCGCGTAACAGGTAACTTCGGCGTCAAAGGACACACCCGGCGGTTGGCCGTTGACATAGAGATCGTGTATGCACTGACTCTGGATTTCGTGTCCATTGATTTCAGTGCACTCGTCCGAATGTAGAAACATTTTTTGTGTGCGAAGCAATAGACGTTTGCACCTTTTCTGAGTTAACTTCATCATCCCACCTCACAGGCTTCCAAACAGTCAGATTACATCAGTGCTGAAATGTAACATGCATCGGCAGCTCTTCCCTTGAACCACGGCAATCAACTAGCTGGTACATATCGTGCACTTTCCCGTATTGTAATCGGTGGGACGTTGATATGTTGAAACAGGCAGGTATTCTCTAAATAACGCTCCTTTATTAGTGCTTAACACTGCATCCGATGCAACTATGTTCTGAAAGCTGAAGCGCAATTACGCTTTCATTTCGCGCACAGGCACCCTTGGTTAGGCCCGTACACAAGTTTTCACCGTTCATATCAACGCTTCCGCTGGTCTACACTGCGAAATTGCATGGTTGGAAGGCACTTGGCGTAAATTTTTCAGCATCAAAAAAAAAAAAAAAAAAGCAATAACCACACCAGACATTGCAAAATTTTTACGACTGCAAGCTCTACGCCACTACCAGGATTGCAGCACACCACGTACTGTCTTTGCCCGCGCTAAGGTGGCTAGAATGCCGGCCCTTCGTAAGAAAACTATGGCTTCTTTTGTGTAAGTGCATTGCTAAGAAGGATGGATGCAAATGTCGGACAACTTAAATTCGTTTATGCGCGCAATTCCTCTGAGTCACTCGTCCAGTAGCGCCGCTTCAACAGACATAAGCCACGGCAAAATCATCGAATTGACAGCAACCTAAGACAACTGGGCTCTTTCTCGAAGTCTGTCATGAGCGCCGTACGCAGGAGGTGCGGGGTTCCGCATCTGTCGGAAAAGTGGCAATCATCGCCTGACCTCGAGGTAGGGAGTTTATCATGTTCAGGCGTGGAATCGCTTATCAAATGAACCACCGCGGTGGAAGGTGAGGCTATTCAAACAGATAACTGGCGGTGACATTGCGCGAAGCTCATGTTGCTTGAGTCGGGGCGGTGGCGTCATCTCTCGGAGTCGCTCGTCAACCCCTCCCGCCTCTCCGCTTCATCCCCAGCGCGCCGCAACAGTATGAGAGGCTGATCGAATTGGATTGGACAAAGTTGCTTCTTAAACAAAATAAAATACACGATGAAAATAACGTTTACCTATCAAGTAGGTTTCACGCCTTTGTTGCCTATGTTTTTTAGAGCTCGCGTGGCAGTTGAATGTCTGTCTGTTCACCTATATTTCCCATTCCAGAGCTTCATGATCGCCCATTTGTAAACGGTAAGACACCACCCATGCAAGCTGTTTTTGCAAGGCCACAAGAGGTAACTACCAAACTTCTTTAAAGTACGTTGAAGACTCAGCGACACCAGGGGTTTTATGGGGCGCCGGAAGGTGGCGCTACGGAGATTTTACGCTCACACCGATTTTTCTCTCACCGTCAACGCCGCCGACGTCGCCGGATTTTCGGCTACAAGTGGCCGTTTAACAGCACAGGGTAAGCCGTATACTTCCCATGCATTTTTGGCCATTTTGAGGTACATTTTTCTCGGCATCTAATAAAGGTATCTACATAATGTATATATAATTATCTTTCAATGTTCGTGCTCTTTTGACTATAATAAAATAAGGAAACATCCATCAAAAAATTCTATTTTTTTTATTTTTCGTCCGTTAGGGACTAAAATTTGCATGATTTTAGTATTAAAAGTTGTGTAACAAAAAAAAGGTTGCGTGCGTGTTTTCAATTCTAGTACAGTAGATGTGACAAGTTATGTAGATGACAGGGGAAAAAATCAGCTCGTTGTCTTGGGAGATATAAGAAATAATGGTACCTATGTAATAAAAAACATTGTTTTGAGATAATCAAGTTTAAAGTAAAAAAAGGGGTTAAAACAACACTTTTTTTGCCAAAAACACCAATGGAGCCATTTATTTAAAAGGCACCAACTTCGTAATCACCGTCGAAGTCATTTTTTTGCTTTTCAGCCTATCGTCTGTCCTTCCTTGCCTATTTTGTGCGCCATCGTACAGCTCTGTTCGCAAAGTATTTTCGCTTGGGGTCAACCTCTTTCAGCCACTTGATGGTGGTGTTGCGCCCAGGATTTGATCCGTATGACTTCAAAATGCTGGCTGGTGCGTTGCTATCATCATTGAATGAGAGAACAGCATCCAATGTTGCAATCTTGAGAGTGTGAAGCCCAAAAAAGTCGTTTTTTTTTATGCGCGGCTCTGAAGGACAAATGTGCAAAAAACGTGCAACAGCGTCATTGAATCGCCCTCGCTGAAAAATCAGCTACGCAATGGTTGCTAAGCGATTTCTTAATACAGGTGGTTCCAGAAAAGCGTTTTGATCTGGAACTGGAGTTTCTCGGTGAAAAAAATGACAAGCCGCGGCAGTGTGAAGGCCAGACTCTCACGCACGGCGAAACTCGCTGAACTAGACCAATTAGGCTTTCGCCATAAAAGTGTAGTACGCGATAGGGCGATTATCGCCGTGCCAATCGTACCATTGGCACGGGCCGGCGCGACGTGGAGGTGGGCGAACGGCGGAGGCACGAGCACCACGGCTCCTCCATGCCTGTGTCCCGGCACGTGCGATCCTCGGGCACCGGGGTGAACAGGGAGGACATCTTGCGCCCGTCGTACTTCGCCAGGGTCGCCTCCTGTGAAGCGTCGGAGCAGCAGGTGGCACGGCAGATTACAACACTAGGATACAAGTTAAATGGACCCTGCAGCACTTCCCATCGACTACTCCGAGTGTATTTTAGGGTAAAGTATATTGTCCCAGCAATCTCCTCTCGCAAGAAGTTTGAAAATACGTTCACTATCACCGAAACTACGCGCGATGAGAAATCGCGCATAATTGTTCTCTTTAAACTCGACCGCGGGCAACGCGACGAAAGCTGCGCGCTCTCTCCCGGAGAGTGGGGCTCGCGGCGTTCTTTTCGGCAGCCTTCGATATATTGTCACGGAAAGAAGGAGAGCTATCGGTCCAATCTCCAGAGAAGAAGACGAAGACCCAGCTGTGCGGGCTCCCTCACAGCCGACATCGTGTATATAGTGTAAATACATCACTCGCATCTTCCATGGTTCATTTCCTACGTCCTGCCGTCACGTAACAATATCACAGGCCGGGGAGTTTTCTCCTTTTCTCCGATACGTGGAGGGGTCCATTTCCCCTATGGTGCCACAAAAAAGCAGGCATGCCTGCTCGCAAGCAGGCGCGCAGGCTGGTGGGGCGTTTTTGAAGCCATAAGCGTTTGTTTTCAAGTGGTCTCATTGAAAGGGGAGTATTGAGTTCGTCACTCAAACTCCGCGCGCACTTAAACACAAAAGAAACGCCAAAACTGTGCGTAGAGGTTCAGGCATAGAAGAGTTCAGTACACAGCGCTGACGACGGTGGATAGTCGCAAGAAACGCGAGAAATAAGCCGCGTAGTTGACCAGCGACAGCCAATAGGCCAGCCACGGCCTCAATGACGTCGTTCAGGCCATTACAGGAATGCATAATGAGGAAAATTGAAGAGATTGCGGTTGGTTTTATCGCGTCTTTCAAGTCGATTTGCGCGCTCAGCGCTTCACGTGCACGTGTAATATTTGCCTCGGGTATTCCTGGCAGTTTATTCTAAACGTCGCGCAGGTTTACTCGCACTGCTCAAACAGTGTTGCAGGGTCCCTTTAAGTACGGCAACAGCTTCTGTAGTGTATCGCTCCGCCGAAGCGACGAACTTGGACGTCAACGCGCGCGCGCATTTTTAAAGGATATTGCGCCTAATGCGTGACATCGTCTGATTTTCCTCACGTAGCTTGTCGCTGCACTTTCGTTAAAGCAGACTGCAGCAGTTTATAAGCAGAGGCTGACCTATTTGCGGTGCTGCAAAGCAAAGGAATAAACTTATCGTTAAAAATAACTTCCGGCTGTCTTTTGGCAACTGTGTTATGCATTGTTTCTCTAAGGAATGACGGCCGTCAACGCTCAAAAGAAACATTTCACCATCTTCCCGTGGGGGGAACCCTGAGGAGGATGCGAAGCAGCAGTGGGGGTTGGTTGGTGTGTAAGTAGAGTTGAAACTGAAAGTAAGTAGTGTGAGTAGAGTTGCTGTGTGGTGTTAGAGTAAGGAGACACGTGGGTAGGGTGAGGAGGAGAATGGAGGAGAAACACGCATGCGCAGTGGAGTAGCGCAGCGCGTGTGCACACCTAGTTTATACAGCTGTGAGGGGGATAATGGAGGAGAGACGCGGATGCGCAGTAGAGGTGTGGCCGGCGCAACAAGGGAGGGAACAGGCTCGACGATAAGCATCCTACGGGAAGATGGTGTAATTTTATTGTAGGGGGTGGGGGGTGGGGTGTTAGAGTCGAGAGGCATTAAAGAGGAGGAGAGAGAGGAGAGAGAGATAGGAGAGGCTCCGAGAGACGAGAGAGGAGGAAAGAGACAGAGAGAGAGACGTTGTACCTGGTATGAGTTTGTCTTTATTTAAGCATTATCATCATCATGTTTAACGTAGGTGACGTCGCGCTGTGGTTGGCGTGCCGCTTTGATTATGACCGCCTTGTGGTCTGTGAAATGTAAAGTCAAGGGCTGTTCTAGTGGATGAACCCTAAAGTTGCTGAAGATGAGGTCGCACGTTCCCCGGATGGTTATGGGCTGCTTGTAATAACGGCCCGCCTAGACTCGCCGACGCACGCCTCCGCCGCCGACGATGAAACGCCGAAGGTGCGTGAGGCGTGCTCGTCTCGGGCCGGCCCAGAAGGACACCGGTAACACTGTCGCTCCAGGAGCCCTTAAAGGGGAAGCGCGCTCGTCTCGTGCCGGCCCAGGAAGACACCGGCAACACTGTCGCTCTAGGAGCCATTAAAAAGTAATACACCACCGGGCGTTCAGCAAGCCGAGCAGGCGCAGTGGGGGTGTGGACGGCGCAACAGCAACAAGGGAGGGACATAGCCCCGACCATGAGATGCTTCGCATTTAAAAAATAATTGCTCATGTCTTTCAGATGAGTTCTGGGCACCTTTATGCGGCTGGCTAAAAAGCTTCGCCGGTCATCCACCTTTTCAGAGTTGAACAGCTCATGACTTTTTCTAGGTGAACGCAAGTCTAGCCTTGCAAGCAAACAGCGCATCTGCGCTCACTGTGTACCGTGAAGGGGCGCGTGTCGGAGGCGTCGAGGAGCGCGAAGTCCTCGACAACTCCGCGCAGCGTAGCGTAGGCGTCGAGCGGAGTGGTGAGCCGGTGGGAGTTGTCCTTGAACGCCTTCACGAGTCCGGGGTACCGCAGCCGGAAGTGCTCGGGCAGGTACCACAGGTAACCCGGCAGCCGGCCCTCGAGCAGCCCCGCGAACGTGCGACGAATGGTGCCCCACCGCATGCCGTGGTCACTCAGGAACACCACGATCGTCCTGTCCAGGTACCCACCCTCGTACAGGGACTGCACGGGCGGAAGATACAAACACTATGTCACGTATGCCTGGACAGAAACAAAACACTAACTGTGGTTGATTCCTCTGCCATAGGAATCGGTAAAACACTAAAGTGAAATGTGCAGCGAAATCAGCAGCTGAGCATTATGGGTGTGCTTGTCGAGCGACGTCCTGCTGGCGAGTCACTTCGGCAAAGGTGTACTGGCGTCATCTTCTGTGACGGATATGACGTCAGTTAAATGTTGGTGTATCCCGGCATAAAACACTTCCGTGTTAAAATATAAAACCCGGAAACGAACAACCCAAAGTATAAGGCCCAGGGTATTGAACTGGAACCGGAATCGAACCGAAAACCGGAACCGAACCCGGATTTTTGCCCGGAACCGGAACTGAACCGAACCCGTATTTTTTCCGCCATTTTGGAACTGAACCCGAACCGGAACGAATAGAAGGAACCGTTCCGAACCGGTTCCGAGGCTTCAAAACTCTAATTTATATTTTTTGATTATGGTGGCCTACCTTGTGTCTGAAGGTATTTTTACCACTCGCCTGACAGCGCCAACAAATATTACGCATAGTGTGTAGTCGCACAACCCAGCAGTTTGTCTTCTTAATATAACCCTCAATATAATTTAAAGTTGTCCGTATATACTGTCAGTTTGTGTTAGATACTGTTCATTCCCCCAATTTTATTTTAGCATTAAGAATAAGTTATGCTTCAACGTATATTCCGAGGCAACATATCATGGCTTATTCATCGTTGTTCCCATGTGCATGGTGTTTAAATATTGTGTAAAGCTTTCAATGTGTTATTAATTCGAATGCATCCCTGCCCCCTTGTGAAGGCCTCCAAGGACATCATCAACTGCTGGAGTGTTGTATACGCTGGGCTAGTTGGTGCTGTTCCCTGATGGCTAACAGAGCAAAAACTAGGCGAAGACAAGGAAGGGGGGGTGGGGGGGGACACAAAAAAGCGGTGTTGTCACTCTCAAATTCTTATGCACTACTCTTAAAGCCTGCTCACAGAACATACCTTTCGGTAAAACAACGCATTGGTCCTCTTCACCCGTTAAAAGCAATTTCAGGTCATTGTTTACCGTGTAATCCACCATAACGTTCCAGTTGAAGCTTATTTCGGGCCTATAACTGTGGTCCGCACGACGGCATCCATGCACTCCCCGATGCGGCGCTGTTTATCACCCTCGGGAACATGAGGAGAGATGGCACGGGCCAATAAGCTAACCTTTTCCACTTTTAAAAACGGCGCGCAAACGCAAACTTTGGGCCTAACTGCAGAACTTAGCGATGGGGCTCCGCGAGCTGCATGTCACCCAACGCGTGAACTTGTCATTGCGTTGGAGTGGATCTTTTCCTGGAAGGGAGGGTATGCCGGACGATGTTCCAAAGCGCTTCCGGTACTTGGTCAGCGGAAACTATAGATACTTGAAAAGCGTAGCAGATCAATCAATTTTTTAATGCGAAATTTTTTGCCTTATTGGGCGAAAATAAGCGTGTGTGCGCGCGTGCTTGTGTGGGCATTTGATGGTATCAAATACGATTGCGGTCGGGCAGGCTCTCTGCTACCCAGAGAAATCGCCTGTCTTGCCAAAAGGGTTCCCGCTTGTCAGCAAATTACACCTGTCTGCCTGCCTGCTCACCAGCCGGTAGATTTCGGTGAGGATACGTGATTTGGAGACGAGGGGCGGCCCGTCACCCGCCACCCAGGAGGGGGTGTGGGACGCAAAGCCGCACCATGGCGACACTCGATGGAATAAAAAAAAAAGATGGTAGACGGACGGACTGGCAATGGGTAGCCTGCAGGGAAGGTGCCCATTGCCAGAAGGTTCAGGCGAGGATCCCAGAAGGGGTAGGTGGAGGTGGCGTCGGCGGCACCGGGGCGCTGCCCACTGGACAGGAGGCTACACGCCTGCCTGCCAGAAGACTGCGGCGAGGATGCTCTATTTGAAGACGAGGTGGTCGGTGAGCGGAGTGGAACACAAGGCGGTACCACGGCAGTTGCAAGGAGTCATGTTCTTGATAGCAGCTTTCAAGCACCCGTTGATCTCGTTTTGCGTAGTCTCTCAGGGTCGGCCTCATTGTTACCGAGACAACGGAGAGGCCACCGAAGATGAAGCAAACACGAAAGTGGAGGATGAAAGTAATGCAAAAGTGTGAGCGGGAGGGCAGTATGCTGAAGCCGCGTGAGACATGCTCCTCGGCGACGGCCCGCGCTACGAGAGAACACCAGAGCTTAGCGCGAGCCGTCGTGCGTTCGCTGATGACGCGATCACTTCGTGAAACGCAGGCGCTATACGCCGTCGCCGAGAAGACGGCAGTTCGTGCTTCCCTCAATTTTCACATTAGGGTGTATCGTAATAGTCAGTCATTTTTTGTTTATGAAACTGCAGGTTTATAAGCCAAGAATAAAATTCAATTGAATTATATAAATGACCTAACTGAATTATTAAAAAGAAATTTGGGGACATAAAGTGTAATTATTGCACATTCACACACACAAGCAGCCTTAAGTGTCCCTCCGAGCCTTTTATATCAAACGATATAAAAGGCTCGATTAACTTAAACAAGTTAATGTTGTGATCGTTGACCTGCAATTAAAAACATTTTGCAGTGGATTGTGCAGTTAAAGGAACTCGGCAAAACTTCTGATAAACGCGTTCACTCTTTCCTTCGCGTCTGGAAGCACTGCGAAAGCTCTAGGTATCGCAGCATGGAGCCGTGCTGCCTGCTTTGCTTGTCGCAGCAGATACGGATTTAATTTCTGCATTGCTTTTATGGCTTTCTTTTAACAGCGGGGCTGCTTAACCTTGAACCTGATCCGGTGGCGTTCGCAAAAAAATACTAAGAACTAAATCTGCGCTACCCGTAATTGGTGCACCACCGCAGAAAGGTTTGTATAACGGTGAAGCCAGCTTTCGCGCCTACTCGAGTGTTAGCACAAGGGGCATATGCGTGTGCGCACCCTTTACTATATCCCATCTTAAAGGTGAGAGTCTTTTTGGGCTACTAAAACGCAAAAACGAATTGGCGCAGCTACACTAGTGTCGCAAGGCTGGAGAAACAGTGCAGCTGAAGGTCGACCTTGCTTCTTCCCCCTGGGATCCGCTGTCAGTGTTGGGGACCGACCGGAACGGCCTTGTAAAAACCGGGTAAACTTGGCCTCACCCTTCAACGCTTAGATTATCCTAGCAAGAACATCCCGAAAACTAAAAAAAACTGACCGGAGCCCAGCAAAACCTAGGAAAAGAGCAAGATCCGAAAAAGCGAGGATGATCCACAGCTCCGCAGTTTCTCCAGCCTTGTGCCAGTAGTGCAAGCTGCACCATTTTTAACAGCGAAGCTGTTGTTGCTGGCTGTAATGTGTGCGGCGTCATCAGAAAACACCCGGGTAATAGTTACTCCAGCCGCTTACCGTGCGCGTGAGCAGGGGCCTTACGTGGAGCGCCTGGCATCGGCCAGGCTTGCGCGCGGCGCTCGGAAAAGAAATACTAAGAAAACAGTTCATGTGCGACCGCGCCTCAAGGGGCAGCTCGCGCTACAGACGCATAGTTCGCGGACCCGGTTGCCACCGGTTCTAGCACGTGTTGACGCGCTCAACTTTCGAACACACGTGAAAGCGTGCGGACAAAACGATCCTGGGCTGCCAGTCATGCGTGAGGAAGACGATGATATAGATGGATTTGACGATGACTACTACTACCATTATGCATTATGTAAGAATACTACAGGATATTTACAGTGGGTCCCACAGCTACCATCATCCTTCATATTGAGACCAGTAAAATACCTATAAGGAAGGGCGTCAGACAAGGAGACACAATCTCTCCAATGTTATTCACAGCATGTTTACAAGAAGTATTCAGAACATTGGATTGGGAACAGGTGAAAGTAAGGGTTAATGGAGAATACCTCAGTAACCTAAGATTTGCTGATGACGTTGCCTTGCTAAGTAACTCGGGGGTGGAATTGCAAAGCATGCTTACCGCACTGGACAAACAGAGTAGAACTGTGGGTATGAAAATTAATATGCAGAAAACTAAAGTAATGTTCAATAACCTTGGGACAGCACAGCGGTTTGAGATAGGAGGCGAGGCCGTGGAAATGGTAAGCGAATATATCTACGTAGGACAAGCGGTGACCCCGGATCCCAACCACGAGGAAGAGATCATTAGTAGGATAACAATGGGGTGGAGTGCATTCGGCAGGCATTCTTAGATAATGAATGGAAGCCTGCCATTGCCCCTGAAGAAGAAAGTGTATGACAGCTGCATCCTACGGGTACTCAGCTACAGAGCAAAAACTTGGAGGCTCACTAAGAGGGTTCAACTTAAGTTGAGGACGACTCAGCGCGCAATGGAACGGTAGATGATAGGTGTAACATTAAGGGACAAGAAGAGAGCGGAGTGGGTCAGGGGGCAAACGCGTGTTAGGACATATTAGTAGAAATTAAGACGAAGAAATGGGCGTGGGCAGGGCATGTATTGCGAAGGCAAGATAACCGTTGGTCATTAAGGGTAACAGAGTGGATCCCTAGAGAAGGCAAGCGTGGCAGGGGGCGGAAGAAGGTTAGATGGGCAGATGAGATGAAGAAGTTTGCGGGGATAAATTGGTCGCAGTTAGCGCAGGACCGGGGTGATTGGAGATTAATGGGAGAGGCATTTGCCCTGCAGTGGGCGTAGATAGGCTGGTGATGATGATGACTACTGCCACAGTGAAACGCGACAACGGAACATGTAAATAACAATTTCAAACCTACTGATACGTGGTGGTGTGTCCTTCAGTGCTTACACAAAAAGAAATCCCTCAGGCCTTGCGCGACTGATATAGTTCAAGCATACCCAATTTTATTACGTGGCTATCGAATGCGTTCTATGCTGCAGCTGAAGGAACGCTGGCCGATAACTCCTCCACTGCTGTAGTGACGTTTTTCCGGCGGTCGAAGAAGAGAAAGAGAGAGAATCCTTTTGAGCAAGTTTCCAAGTTGCCTAATAGATATAGAACGGCAATGTTTAGCTGAAGGTGTTTTGCGACCCTCTATAATCTTAGTATTGCACGTGTTTGTTGACTACGTTCCGGAAGCATTTGAGATTTCGAAAAAATTGAAAAAGAGTTGCAGGGTGTTTTTGAATTGCCAAAATGAGAACGTTTGCACAAAAAAACTTTACAATATGAATTTGTTTTTATACCGACGTTACAATGAAACGAAAACGCAGCACTAAAAAAATTAATTACAAAAAACACTCCTGCTTTTTTTTCTCCGAACCCGTTTGAACCCGTTTGAGCCGGTTTGAACCGGTTCGAACCGGAACAGAATGGTGCTCCGGAACCGAACCGGAACTGAACCGGAAAGGCTTGAACCTGAACCCGAACCGAACCCGAAAAAAATCCGGTTCGACACCCTGACTGTATAACGTACTCTTTAATACTAAAGGTTGCTTCCCCGCATTAAGATCCTGTGTGCAGGGGTGCACCCTTTACAGGCCGCATGCTTCGTTGTACTGGCGTCAGTTCCCCTCAACGTTAAAGCTCCCAAGTGCGGAGCAGTGATTTGCCAAAGGGGCTGTGGCGGCCTCTCTTGACTAATTTCAGTATCAGCCAGGCGTTGATACCGAAAGTATATACTGTGGCTAGACTCCGTGACCCCGGACGTGCTATGACGACAAGTCGGGCCCTTAAAGCGCTTCGAACTTAAATATTTTGCCGTGTTTGAACGCAGTTAAACCGAGCTTGTCGAGCGATAGCTTGGCTTCCGCGCTGAGAGCGCGCAGTGAACGCTCACGCTGTTACACCACGAGCCAGAACACAGACGCTGCTCGGCGCGGTTGCCGCTACAAACGCGAACGCGCAGCGAAGTTGTATAATTTTTGTGTGGCACGCACGCTTACTCTTTTCCTCTATTTCCCTCTTCGCAATCTCCCCCCCCCCCCCTACATTGGAACGAACGAGCAATTAAGCATTTTTACTCTGTGCAAGCGCACGAGGCGCTGGCTTGACCTCGGCTGACCATGAAGGTCAGATTAATGCTACGAGGAACGAGCCGTTTTCTTGGTTTGTACCTGCAGTAATAGAGCTTTCGCCCTAAAATACGCTTCAACGATCCGATGCATCGTCACAATCAACATCAGCAACAACCTCAAAGTCATCCTTAGCATTATTTTTCTCCAAAGGCGATCCCGATCCCTGATCGATTTCGAACACGGCCAACAAACATGAATAGGCGTTGTAGAGGGGTCCCTGGTTCCGTTGGATCATGCCAGTTGATCGAACGCTCTGATAACCCTATCACTGTTGATGTTGCGCGGCGCGAAATTTGAGTTTCAAATGTTGAGCATCTTTATGCGGTCTCAATGACGAAAACCCTGATGTCCGCCTGTAACGGTTTGGGTGTCACACTTTCGCCGCACAAGGAATGCTAATAATAAAAATTCTAGGGGCAGTAATTCTCAAATAGGCGTCCACGGACACTAAGGAACCCGCGAGGACATTTCAGGCGTCCGCCAAGGCCTTCTCAAAACTTCCCCCCTTCCCTTTTTTTATTTTTTGACAAACCTTTCTGGGTATGCAAAAGGTGGCTTCATTGCATGAATGGTGCATTTCATTTCTCGGGCGTAGCACACGTTTTAACGTTGGATTTTTGCCCAAAACGCCGCTATGCTGAAACGCCAGACACACAGACGGCAGTGATAGGTTTGGTAACTTTTAATAACGGCAAGAACTAATTGCTTGACAATAGGACACGCACCGGCAAAAATGTCAGACACAAAAGGCAGGCATTGAATAAGTATGTGGGCGACTTCAGCTGAATGTGGACATTGCTTGACGGTTTAACACGAATCAGCATCGTTTATCATGAGTTCCACCATCACTTTTGGCGAGCCCTGGGGAGGCCCCGGCGCACTCATGGTTGAGATCATTTCAAATATGACCGCATATATTTCCTCTGAAAAAATGACTTCAAAGCAATGCATTTGTGTATAGCATTGAAGCCGACCTTTAGAAAATAAGAAGTATAGCGCTTGAATGAAAAATGTCTTTCCATCAATGCGTGAAAGTGCAATAATGATGTCAAATGTAAAGAGGCTCGCTGTTAGCGTTTTATAGGAAAATATATAGGATCTTGCTCATAATATATAGGATCTTGCTCAAAATATACAGGATCGTGCTAAAAAAGCCCTAGGATTCTCATACTTTAATATCAAACTGATTATATTGGTCCTGGAAAAATGTCTTCCGAGAAATGCACTTCGGTATAGCATGAAAACACACTCAAAAGAGGCTCGCTGTTTACCGGTGTGACCTAAGTATCTATCGGACTATTTCAACTTGGGAGTTGGCACAATTTTTTTTCTTCAATATTTCGTACTTTCTTTTTTTGTTTTTTTTTTGTGTGAGAGCGTATTTAGGGAACGGGGTAGAGGTGAGTGATTTACCAAAAATGTCAGCATGGTCTTCTTTAAATTCACATTCTCAGATTTGCGAGTGTGTCGACTAGAGATGAAAGTGTTCATGCAATTTTGATGGGATGTGTGAAAAAAACCGCAGGTTTCTTTCATGTTTTTTTTTTCAAGAAAAATATGAGAAATTGACAAACGATGATTCCGCAAAGATCTATAAAAACTCGACATGCTTCTTAAGGTGAAAGACTTAGATGTCTCATCAAACCCGAAAAATGACCGTAGTTGCTGGCGACTAAACAAATAGAACCAAACTAAAGCCGCTCTAAAAAAAGTAAGTACATAAAATATACATAAAAAACAACTTTGAGTTCGAACGGTATTGGTACCCGGGTCGCCAGAGCAACAGCCAAGTGCGTTAACTACAGCGCTAACCCAGTACCGTGCCAGGATGGAACGAGAATTATCCGGGTGCATACCGCATTTCCCCGGAGGAAAAGCTGTCTTTTTTTAGTGTTTTCCTGGTTGAAAAAAAAATTGTTTTTTTTATCAAATGTTTCTCATGTTTGGTTTTTCAACCGCTCACATCTATCTGTCGACACAACCACTGTCATGAAATTACGCGATGTGAACAGTAGAAATGAAAGCCGTTCCACTCAATGTGAAAGCGTGTCGGAAGTGCAGAGCAGTGATTCGCCATAATGGGCTGTGGCGCCGTTATTCGCTCAATGCTGCCACCCAATGCAATTCGAATTTCCCGCCTTCGCAGTGCTCGCGCGCCCCATGCCTGAAACTGCGCCAGCGGGAGTTCTGTTCTTTTTGTGCTTGATCTTCCCCCCGCACGGGCCGGCGTTGCACTGCCACTTTTTTTTGCTTACTATCGTAAAAACCAACCCAACGAGCGTTCCTAACTGAATGAACGTGGGCGCTGCCGGTTAATACGTATATTTTGCCTCAAATGTACCTACAGTTTTCTTTGCGCTAAACAACCGGCAGATGTATGACAAGCGTCAGCGGTTCACTAGCTTCTAACGCTTATGACTATATAAACCGCTTGGCTTTTTGAAGCCTCTGGGTTACATCGCGACGACAGCCGCTACGACGGAACGCCGTGTGGCTCTACTTGGGTCCATCGAGCAAGCTACAACGACAAGGTGAGCCCCTAAAGTGCTCGGCACTTTAAAAAATTCTGCAGAAATTCAGAGAATTATCTACTAATGCGTAGCATTAGTGGATAATGTAGATAAGCATTAGTATGCATAATAAGCATTAGTAGATGCCGCCTGTCTTGAGTGTGAGTTTTTTACAGCCAATTGTTTGGTTTTGTAATCCTGTCCGACCAATTATCTCCATTTACCTTATTATAACCATTAGAAGTGGAACATTAGCGAAATCTGCATTATTGTGGAAATTCAGGGCGTTATACGCTTCACCATGTTGAGTAGTTTTTTTGTATTTTTGTTATTTTTTAGTTCTTCAAAATTTTGTGCGACCAGTTATCTCTATTTACGCTATTATAGCGATTACAGGTGGAACTTCCGCGATATCTGCATTTTTGTGGAAATGCAGGGCGTTACATGGACCTAGCTGTGGGGACGCGTACTCGGCAAAGAATACTATGCATCAAGATAAATCGGCCCCTTGGAGCGTACTGCTCTCGTGAAACCAAGAACGCCTGCTTGTTGTTTGGAATAATAATAATAATCTTTATTTAAAAGCACTGAATACATATTCGGGCCAGCCCAAGCCAAAAAAGGCTTGTGGGGCCGTGCCCGGCAGTTGCTGCCCATTACGGACACCGCAATACAAATATTGTCGTCTTAAAAAAAATGAAAAGGAAATAAAGAAGAAAAAAAGTAAAAAGCAGGTACAAAAAGAAAAAAAAAGGGTCTGGGAATAAAACAAGCACCAGAAAATACATTCAACAGCTTCCACCATTCAACATTCAACCACGTAACAGAAAAACGGAAACAAATTCTTAAAGCGTTGATCGGACAACCAAACTGCAAGCTGAGCTAGTTCGTAGATATTCATGCTCAGCGTTAGCACAAATAGTAACAAACCTCAGGACTGCGGGCAGAAAGACAATTCAGCGACCGCTCTCTTGGCTGTCCGTTGTCCTGCTGCTGCGCTTTCTACGCGCATCTACGCGCAGACAAAGGGACAGACACTATAAAACTTGGCTCGACAATGTTTACGAACGACGGTCTCTCAAACGCGCGCATACGGTCTGCGGAAAGCGAAGCGTCGTGAACTTGCCCGAAAAAACCTGTAGAAGACCTCGTCGCCCGCCCAACGCGTGGAGGCGTAGTCGTGCGTCAAGGAGTTGATCCAGGTGAAGGCGAAGTACGGCTCGTTTTTGAAGGTGATGGCGAAGTCGCGCGTGTAATTGAGCACCACTTCAGACACCAGCGACGGACCCACGCAGAGGTAGCAGTTCAGCGGCTGCGTGTGGAACGACGTAGAAAACGCCCTGCTGTAGTCGCTCAAAAGGTGCTATGAATCAATACATACATACATACATACATACATACATACATACATACATACATACATACATACATACATACATACATACACACATACATACATACACACACATACATACACACACACACATACAACACATACATACATACAATACATACATACATACATACATACATACATACATACATACATACATACATACATACATACATACATACATACATACATACATACATACATACATACATACATACATACATACATACATACATACATACATACATACATACATACATACATACATAGCGCTCACAGTCGAGAACGCCAATGAGGGAATAAAGAGGTAATCCGTCTCTCTTTCGTGTGCGAATAGGAATTTCGGCATGGTAGAAAAGAAAAGTAACGGAGAAAAAACAGGAGCCATTGTACTCTGTGAATGTGGACGAGCAGCGAATCTTTGTAGCACACAGACGTCACAGAATTTAGGCGAAAGGAATGAACACTGAAAGAGCTTTTCGTCTTCGACACGATATATACATATGCAACCGTAGCCACAAATTTTGTCGTGGTTGAACGCTGTTAAACAAAGTTTATCCCGAAAACTCGGTTTTCGCGCCAAGAGCGCACAGTTAATGCGCACACAATTGCGCCAGAAGATAAAAAACAGAGGCTGCACCGCGCAGTAGCTGCTAGTAGGGACGAACGCGCAATGAATTAAGTTTGATGCAGCCAGTGCCTTCTTGTATCACTGGTTGCACGTGTCCTCACTCTCTTCTCCTACCCCCTCTCCACTCCCCTGCCCTTGGGGACGTTTCACTGCGGAAGCTATCGGCGCCGCGGATTGGTTCTGTCAGTGGCCGAAGTGCGGTTGGTGGCGCTTCTGTCAGAGCAACGAAAACGCGCAATGCACTTGCTTGACCTTGACTACTGGAGTTGCGCGTTTGAAGGTCAGAGGGACGCTACCAGGCGTTTCCTGGGTTTGTAACTCGCAACCTTCCGATGACACGCCCGACGCTCTACCAACTGAGTGACAACATGATCAGTGGTTATCGAACTCAATTTTAAATTTCAAGCGGGATAATCAGGACTTTTTTTGCGCAGTAGTGACGGCTTCCAAGCTGGTCTAGACCACTTAATTTTGTTACCGTTTTCTTGGTGTTGTTGTTTCATTGGAACTATACGCTGCCGCACCCAAGAATCTAACCTTCAAAAGGTGCTTAGCACAGAGGATCGATGTCCAGTAAAGATTCACCTTGTTATGACCCAGCTCATCTTCGAAAGGTAGGATGAAAGGCCGGCTGTAGTAGTCGGTCGGCTGTTTCTTGAAGCCGGGCTGGAGGTAATTGAACGTTGATATCCCACCACTGTCCTCGGCGTACAAGGTGCGGTAGCCGGCGTCGGCGAACAGCTGCGGGCAAGAGATTATGTAACTTGACGCACTTACTTTCAGTGACCTCCCCATCGACAAGGAAGAACTTGGAAGCCATCATCTGGAGGTGCTGCCAATTTTAGAGTCGGAAAACAGATTCCAGAAATGATGGGAACTTTTACCATGACACTTTCAGATGTGTAGTGCTAGGGGATATGTAGGCAGGAAAATCTTTTTTTGTTGTTGTTAGGACGGAGGTTACGCACCGAAGCGAACGCCTAGACTATGAGACGTGCCAATATTTCAGGTATATGGACCAATTTGGATCACTAGACGGTCCATAACGAGAGCTGAAATATCGGCACACGGAAAGCTTATTTTGCACCCGTCAGAAAAACGGATACGTTAAGTATCCGCGCATAACCACAATTTACAGCTTCGCGGGTCCACCACCTTCGCAGGGTGGAATGACCTTGAAGTTTTTAAACCACGTAATTTACCCCCCGAAATTTCACGCAGAAGAGCATAAAGGTTGAATCCTTTGACAAAACGTACACGCTCGAGGCAGCGCCCGCACAGAATACACGTATTTGTAGCATACATATTGCTCCAAGCTTTCTTTGCCACTATCATATCAGTTACGAATGCGAGGCCTCGGAGTGTTACAACTACAGAGTCCATCGTCTGCGCATGTCTCCCGCTTCGGGAACCGGTTTAGTTGCCAGATGACCCGCTGCCGCGCGCAGCTCTAAACGTGGCCTCCGCGATCGGCTGCCGGCGGGCGCCGCTGCAGATCGCGGGGATCGCGGAGGCCACGTCTAGAGCACGGCCGGCACGACCGGGCTCACTCTCCTAGAGTTCCTGTATATCGCGTAGCGCAAGAGTTGCGCGTCTGATTGCCACATGCCGCGGGTTCCAGTTCGACAGAAAGCCCGCTTTCAGTGCTGCGCACAGTCAGTTCTACCAGAGTCCTTCAATGCTTCTCTGGTTTATCAACTGGTCATCGGATATGGAACGGCGGAGCGGCGCCTCATCTGATAACGGCCAAAATTTCCACCTCACCCTCGAACGGGAACCGTGTAAGATGCGCATCGCATACGGCGGCAACTTGCAGGCGTAGGAAAACTTGGTTTTTAAACCGATTAACCGTTTTCAGCGAAGAGCGTAAGTGGTCTGAACACTTGCAAAACTGTACACGCCGAGCGTGGGACTACAGTATTTGAGCAAGCCGGATTTGCTTCGGCGAGATTCGGCCACCGTTCATATCCGTTACATGCGCGCCCGAGGAGGTAAACCAGAGCCGATGTCTGCCATGCGTCGGGGCCGTTCCAGAACGCGCTGCCCGGCTAGCTCAACGTGCCCGCTATGACGCAAACGTCAGCTTTGTTATGAATCGGATCCCATGAAGCCAAGCACCGAAGCAAGCACCGTGTACAACCAATCTAATTCCAATGCCCCTGCGAAGAGTGGTTCTTTCGAGAGGACGGGGCTGTCGCGAAAGCCGTCGGGATGCTTGAAGTTTAACGCAGATTGACCCCCGAATCTCAAGCTAGCAGGCGTTGAAACGACGCACGGCAGCCCGCATCAAGTTGGCATAAATTGCAGCTTTTAGTCGAATCACTTATAGCGAGCCCTAACCTGTACCACCAGTCCTCGGCGCGGCTGCGTCCGCGTCTCCGACCTAGCAACGCGTGAGCGGTAGAGCGCCTAGCACGCGCGACTCATCCCTCCGCGATCGCTCCGGCGTCCCGCTGTGTGCGCGGATGCGAGCCACTCTGAACGTCCTGCCGACTCAGATGTCGTCACGGCTCTCTCCAGAGTGCCGGTATATCGTAGGCAGAATCTCTCTGTCTGTTGCTCACTGCCGCGGGTTCCCTTGCGCCGAAGCCTCGCTCTTCAGGCTGCGCACGGGCAGTTCTGCCAGGAGTACCCCCCTTACTTCTGGATCACTCAGACTGGTCCATCGGCGCGTATCGGGCAAGCGGAAAGCTTATTTGCACCCGTCATTGATTAAAGCGGGAATATCGTGGGAGTTTTTGCCCGGCCGCTCCTCGCCACTCCTCTGCCACTGCCGCTCGCGCGGTGGCCCGGCGGCAGCTTTTTCACGCGAGAAGGGTGGCTTTCCCGCACGACCTGGAAGTCAAGATGGCGGATGGACGCGCAACTCTGCTCCCCTAGGGGAGCTATATAGAGGAACTCTAGTCGGCCTAGAGTTCCTGTATATCTAGGGGAGCTATATACAGGAACTCTAGTTCGGCCTTGCGCGTCTGATTGCCACATGCCGCGGGTTCCAGTTCGACAGGAAAGCCGCTTTCAGTGCTGCGCACAAGACCCCGTATTTCAGTCAGTTCCGCTCAATGAGCATCGGTTTAGCTGAGCAGAAGCGGTGGCAGCGGCAGCCGCTCAGCTGATAAGCAGCCGACTTTCGAGGTTTTGTTCACGCCGCTCCTGGCCACCACTCATCGCCGCTGCCGTTGGCGCGGCTTCCCGGCGGCAGCTCTTACAGGCGAGACGGCAGACGGGTTGCTTTCCCGCACGACCTGGAACTCAAGATGGTGAATAGACGCGCAACTCTGCTCCCCTAGGGGAGCTGTATGCAGGAACTCTACACTCTCCTCCTCCCGCGCTCCCCTTCGGGATTTTTTCTAACGCGTAGTTGGGGGAACTGACCGCACGAGGGCAGCACCACCTCACCGCATGCTCCGCGTCGCCGAGTCTCCGCGCAAGGCAAGAGCAAGTCAGCTTCAGCGTCGACAACATAACCAGCGAGCTTTCGCGGTGGCATTTCCGCATGAAACGGGGCAGTTAGTGTAACTGATATGGCCAAGATATTTTTGTTCTGGTATATAAACGATATATACGCAAGGCAGTTGTTTACGCAATAAGATCACAGCAAAAGTTGTTCGCGGATGTACTATATTTGCTTGCAACATTTCTGACGTGAGGCGCCCCGTGACACAAAGTTTTATTTTATGGCCAGCTTTATGCAATTTTGGGAAAGAAGCATATCATGCATGACTATACCTGAAAAAGAAAGCAACGCATTCCACAAGAACTACCTAATGCAGACGTGTAAAACTGTAAAACGCAAAATATTACGCCAAGGACGAAGGAGGATGACAGGGACAAGCGCTACTTCCAACTAGCATTTATTCGTAGCTCAGAGATGCGGGTTCTGTTCCCGGCCACAGCGGCTGCTTTTCTGATGGAGGCGAAAAGCGAAAACGCCTGTGTGTTTGAGATTTCGGCGGACGTTTAAGATACCCAGGTGGCCAAAATTAATCCGGAGCTTTCCACTACGGTGCGCCTAATCTCCTGTGTCGGTGCATTTAACCCCATAATCAATCAGTCAGCATATGATTCGTAAAAACGCTCATATATTACCCAAAAATGCGCACATCAGCGACTCCGCAGTGGATATAACCATCTGTCAGGAGACAAAATGGCAATATGTTTTGACACAGCTTGTGATCTTACTTACAGATAACAACTAGGCAACAATCGACAACTGTGTGACACCCGGTACCACAGCACAAAAAAGAAAAAGAAAAAAAAAAAACAGGGCCGAGAAAGCAGGTTGCGGCCGTTGGGAACTATTCAGGGACGCAATTTATTTGGCCGATAAACCCAATGACGGCATACTTCTGAGAGTGTGACCAAGGCGAGCCATCTAAAACGTCTCAATGGTTTCTCTTGCGAGATGGTTTTTCTGCTTCGCTATCCCTACAGTTTCATTAAAGAGAGGCGTGCATTCGCATTTCCGGCAATGTGCACTGAGTTGCAGCGTATTTATCAAAAAATATATTCTTTGTGAGCTGTGTTCCTACCCCGCTGTGAGAGTTTTTTCCGGTTGATTGCGCGGAAAAACAGGTTAGGCCAGGATATTTATATACAGCTTGGCAATCCTCCTTGGCAAATCGTAAATCCTATTGTTGAGTGGATAGCAGTTCAACGATGAGGCTTGAACTGACCAAACAATGCTAGCTTGTTTGCAGGCAACAGCGCTACCATAAGGCGCTCGCTATGTGAATACAGCGATTTTAAGCCCTTGAATTGGACCTGCATAACACGAAGCCATTTCTGCACAATGCGGTCGATCTTCAGGACATCTTTTCATGGCGCCACCATTAGTTTTCGCCGCTATGAATGCTGGCCAACGTTACTATGTTACATGAGGGCAGATTACTGGACAACAGTGCATATTCATCGGAGGATGTGCAACCATGCACTTTCCGAGACACAAATTGTCACACATGTGGCTGTAGCCGGCGCTTCGGCGCACACACTGCCCCTATGAACGCGCCTGGTGGCGGCGGGGAAACAGTGGGCTAGCAGCGCCACCCCCAACTTGCGGTGGCTAGCAGCAAGACGCCTTATCTGGCAGCATCACCCTGTTACACGTTATCAGCTGTTGCCTGTTCTGTGTTCGCTAGCTTGCGGCTGTGTAGACGCACGCAGTGGACAGAAAAATCACAGGTGTGGCACTTAACGGGAAGCGCGCGCTCATGCGAAAATCGCGATTGCTAGTTAGCAGCGCATGGAATTTTTTTTTTTCCGCGCGGCCAAATAATGCTTTATTTTCCTTTTTTGTATTATGCATTACAAAATTGATTTGGTAACAAATGCGTCGTGACAATTTTCGGTCGTCCTTTAGTTATTATTTCTAATTTTCTTTTTATGAAGAAATTTTTGTCAGATTTTCTACAGCAAGTTTTATTTATTCTTTGCCCTTATGGCGTAACTGCGATAGTTACACACGCATGCCGCCGATTGGAATCCTACGTAGGATTTAATTACTGAGAGATGATGGATTGTAGGGTTTGTTAACGCGCTGACGCAACGCAGGGGATGAGGCGCGCGGTAGTGGAGGGCTACCTACGGATTAATTTTGACCCCCTGAAGATCTTTAACGTGCACCGAAATATCGTACACGCGGGCGTTTTTGCTTTTCGCCTCCATCAGAAAAGTGGCCGCTGCGGCCGGGAATCTAACCCGCGACCTCGTGCTCAGCAGCGCAGCGCCTTAGCCACTGAGCCACCCCGGCGGGTCGAGTAAGCCGTTTGACTCTCGGGTACTAACTCACGGTCGTAGCCGAGTGTGTAAGACGACTGACTAACGGTTGATCTACCAGACAGGCTCAAATACTGCCGGTGCCGGTGATTTCTTTTCTTGTAACTGTTAATCTGTTATGCTGAGTTTTCTGAAACGCCGGAATGAACTAATTGCTAAGCAGCTTCGCTGTTCAAAAATGGTCAAATTTGCCCATTAAGCCGCGCCGGCGCTCGCCGATGCCCACGTGCTCCAGCGCAGTCCACCGTCGAGAAACGCGTTCTAGAAGGCCAGCCATGGCGAACCACGTCACGTCCACCAACAAGGCTAGGCCCAGGGCGCCTTGCTGTAAACCGTCTATAGCGTAGAAGTGGATCGCTCGGGCGCAAATTCGTCTGCCGCTCAAGATCAACTTGTCCGTGCTCGTTGTCAGACAATGATGCACGTTGTACGAGCGCCGCACACTTCATTGGACCGTGCGTGTCCACGCGCTCGCTGCACTCACTTTCCACAGGAAGGTGCAGTTGTCCCAGAACTGCGTCTCTTCCGGCTTGCAGCCGTTTTTCACCTCGTACAGGTGTTGGCCGGTCAGCAGCGGGATTACGTTGTCCTCCGATTTCTCACCCAGCGCGTTTACGCCGTTCATCCAGATGGCCTTCATGGCCGCCGTCAAGTACCTGCGCCCCGTCATCAATCAATCAATCAATCAATCAATCAATCAATCAATCAATCAATCAATCAATCAATCAATCAATCAAATCAATCAATCAATCAATCAATCAATCAATCAAACCAACCAACCAACCAACCAATCAATATATAACAAAATTCTGGCATACATTTATGACCTGCTCGCATGAGGGATAGCGAAAGAATTACATTTTAATTCAAGCTATGCGATTCCCTAAATTATTCATTATGTCGTGATTGCTTCCTTGTTTCCCTTTCTAGTGGTGCGATTGTACCCTCTCATTACCGCCGCCATGTTCCTTTTCCCTTCGCGCCGTTTTCTTCTCAGTTTTGGTCTCCTTCTTTGTTATTCTGACGCGTACCCATAGAGGGGATTATTTTCGTCGCTCACCTTCGCCCGTGCAAGCCCTGCATATACTCGCCATTACCGTAAACGGGGTTTGTTAATTGTGTAATTAGCATGTGCAAATTACCCGCGTCGGCCCCACTACACGTCTCCAACATATGTTTGTAAGTTGAACGCCACAGCGCATTCACTAGGTTCATCCTTTGCTCGATAAAGCCAAAGCTCGCCGATGGCGCAGTTGATGCGCGTTGGCCTCGCAATCTGTAGGACCCGGGTTCGAATCCCTGACCTACCTAGTTTACTCTTCTTTCAATCTGTTTGAACCATCGGCAATTTTGCGGGCCTCATTTAAATCATGCCGACGCCGTACGCTGCATTTTCGCGTGATGAGGCATCCAATAATTTAGCATTAATGAAAGAATTTGCCATCTCTTCCTAAGGAAGTTCACAGAAGCGCGAAAGCTTTCTGACATCAAAAGTGCGTCCAGCCTTCGCTGAACGTGCGCCCAATCCATCGTCAAACCTTCGAAAACCCAAATCGCAAACTAAGAACGAACTCATGCGACGATTTTTCGAGCATCAAGTACACGCACCTATACGAACGACCTAAGTGTACACCGATACGTGGTTTATGAGATAAACCTTTTTTCATGATCGACGCGTCTATTGTCTTATCTAGAACTGTTCCTTTCTAGCGATTTTCAAGCAACCGTTTTGGCCCATGGAAGCATGGTATCACGCACGCGCCGTTGTGGTTCCAGAGTATCTTATCAGAGCTTTTCGGTCGACCAACCGGTCGATGGAGAAATGCATTAGTTTTTTGACGCGACGCCATCAGTCCCAGTAAGAAAACTTTCCGCTCTAAAAACGCTAAAACGTTGCTATGGCATACGCGAAAGGATAGCGACCACAACCTGTTCCCAGATAACTCACGGCCGCAGGAGTTGGCGAGTGTTGACTGGTGGGCTAGTTGGTATGTCGACATTTTTCGTGCACAGCGCGCGGAAACTGAAAACGAAGGAGGGACGCGGACACTCCGCTGTCTGCGTCCCTTCATCGTGTCCTGTACCTGCACATTGTGCGTCAAAGTGAATATGTACCGTTGAAAAGGCCGGAAGGAGATGGATAGGAGAACACAAGACACCTCTGTTCTATTGTCCTGCTTAATTGCTTCCCTGGTGACTGCGATGACCTCAAACACATACTCTTCGCGAGTGCTCGTTATGAACGACAAAATAACACCACGACGGCCCCTCCGGGCCCGTTCCTGGCCGAGAATTTCCTTTACTGGAACTTCCTGGATCATGGGTAGAACGGCACGTAGGTGGTAACATTTATTCGGGCACTTGTCTCAACAGAACGGTGTAAACACTCTACCATAGGTTGTTGCGCCAATTCTGCGTGTAAGTTTGTATGTTGTGTGTGTGTCGGTCACCTTTACCCTTACTCTGATGGTTCGTCACGTTCTCTAACGGTGAAAGAATCTAAAGATGAAACCAGCCCAGTCGAAAAAAGACGCCAAGAAAAATTTCTGCAGTTTGTCGTATTTTCGCGTGTCATACTGTCGTCTTTGTCGCATTCTTGTCGTGTCGTGATCTGATGTTCTGTCGCGTGTCGTATTGCTGGCCTGATTTTGATGTTCCGTCGTGCCGAATTCCTGTCTTATCGCGATCCTGATGTTCCATCAGTAGATGCAAATGGTTTAAATGTTATTGAACATTGTGAAGAGTAGCGTAAATGGCCGTTCTGTTGTAACTACAGGAATGTTGGTCGCTGAGAAAACTGGTTTGTCGTTGCGAAAGATGTGCGTGTCGTAACAGCAGATGGCTTTATCGTAACAACAGGACTTCTGTTGTCACAACAGTTTTTTTTATCGTACGACAGGAATTCTTGTTAGGTTTTTGCGGTATATATTCCTGACGAGATTTTAGACTGGGAGTGCAGTTCGCTGCAGTGGGAGCGGAACTTGCTGATTATACAGCCGAGATGAGATTAAAACGAGCATACAAGTTTTCGCTCAAATCGCTCTCGGTGTATAATAAACTATACGTAACAGAACACTGGATAGCTTCGCTGGCCATTGACGTTTTGGGGTCGTAAGTGCGTACTCTCCTTTTGCTATGCCATCATTTGCACACAGGCCACACTGGCGTGACAGGTAAATGACACGCCGTGTTAAATGGGCCGTGAAGACAAAATACAAGTTTGTTTCATTAATAAAAGCATCTTTGTCCCCATAACAATGACACATGGATATATAGCGCAGTGGCGATTCCCGAGCCACTTTCCAGCGATATCTTTATGATGTCTCAAGGATCTAATTTGTCCAATTTCCAGCCGCCGATATAAGCCACCGCAAATAAAAATGACTGTACGATTGAACTGGGGCCTCTATAGTTCCGTTTGGTTGGTTGGTTGTAGGGTTTAATGCGCCGACGCAACGCAGGTGATGAGGCGCGCCGTAGTGGAGGGCTCCGGATTGATTTTGACCACCTGGGGATCTTTAACGTGCGCCGAAATCTCATACACACGAGCTTTTTTTGCTTTTTGCCTCCATCAGAAAAGCGGCCGCCGCGGCCGGGAATCGAATCCGCGTCCTGTTGTTCAGTATAATTCCGTTTGATTGCATCACTTGAACGCTGACGTGCAGTTAACAGACTAATAATCATTTATTTATTTATTCATTTTTGTTTTATTTATTTATTTATTTATTTATTTATTTTTATTTATTATTTATTTATTTATTTATTTATTTATTTATTTATTTATTTATTTATTTATTTATTTATTTATTTATTTATTTACAGTGCTCGTCAACAGCGCAAGGGCCTTCTCGGATACCAGGGTAAAACTGAGATCAGCGAGTTACCAAAGGCTAGTTCTTTCCAATTGAACCAAGTTGCTTTTTGTCTTCATGAACTGAGAAGGCCACTCACTTGACTGTCCTCGGTATGGAACGCTTCATATTGTTGCGGGACAGCGAGTCGGCACCAATCAGGAGCACGCTGTATTGCCGCTCCCGACTCTTCTGGGCCCTTTTCGAATTCGGGGGAAGTCGCTGGCGCCGGCGGTTGCAGCGAGCTTCCACTCGCAGCTTGGGGTGCACGAATGCGTGGTAATTTGCGTACACCACGCGTTCCCTAACGTCGCTGCACACCAACCGTATGAACTCGGCGTTGATGTGCGTGCCACTGGTTACCGGTGTGCAGGATCTGGACTGCCTGCATACCGAGCAGATGGGAAACGGCGAAGAATTAACTCCTCCCGGGCTGTTTTTTTCATGGAAAGACAACAAAAGAAACAAGAGAGATTTTTTTAGAGAGTACGAACGAGAAACCATTCCGAGTACAAGAGAAAAATCTGAACCAGCTTGCGCTGCGGTGCAAGCCTGAAGTCACAGCAGAGCTGTGTTTGTCTCACTAAGCTGAACTCGGCGAGCGCCTTATATTAACACGAAAGTGTTTTATTTCGGATACACAAAGATTTCACCGACATCATATCCGCCACGGAAATGACGTCCAGTACAACGAAGAAAGCGGCCTGTTAAGGGCGCAACGCTGCACACAGGGTCTTCTTGCGGGGAAGCAACCTTTAGTTCTAAAGAGTACGTTATACTTAGGGTTGTTCGCTTTCGGGTTTTATATTTTAACACGAAAGTGTTTTATGCCGGTATACACCAAGATTTTACTGACGTCATATCCGTCACGGAAATGACGCCAATACACCTTTGAAGAAGCGACCCGCCAGCAGGACGTTGCTCGCCAAGCACACCCACAAGACAGCCGCCGACCCGCAAATCATGCTCAGCGAATTCAGATTTCGCTGCACATTTCACTTTCGTGTTTTACCGATTTCTATGACAGATAAATCAGCCAAGGTTTTTTTCTTATTTTTCCCTCAGAGATTTTGCAAAATGGCTGATCGCCATAGGAAAGCAGACATCGAAGTCGCTTATAATTGGTGCGCAGATTGTGACAAAAGTGCAAGCACATTCAGCGAAACACGTTGTTTGAAAAATTGGTACTTTCTAACGCACCTAAGCAAAGCAAAAAATAAAGAAGGCGACAGGACAAGCACATTACAAGCGGGAAAATTTGCCTCCAGCTTTTCACTCCACGTGCCATAGGGCAGTTAGATGGCTTTCGGCTAGTCACTCATTGAAATCAGTTGGTGGCGGCGCTTACTTGACTATGCTGTCATTCGCATAGCTGGCAGGTGGCCGGGAGAGGACGTGGTAGCAGCAGTGTATCGGGGGCGTCGCAGGTGTATTATCCTTTGTTGTCCGCATGGCCGACGTGTTGATGAAAAGTGTGATCCCCTGTAGCGAACACAAGCAGCACTAAATTTGGGAGTACATCGACAAAGGACTGGCTTAGAATGAAGCGACAGCTTTCGTCATGGCAATGCCTTCTTTGTCGTAAGGGTACACCGCACCTAATAAAAGGACCCTGCAACACTTTTGCAGACTTTTTAAAATTTGAAATGCCTTCTTAACGTAGTCAACAATCACATCCAGTACTTAAGTTACGAGTCCACAAACTAACCCAGCCAGATACTACTGCTTTAAGGCAATCAGATAGCATAGAAACATGCTCAAAATTTGTTTTCTCTCCTACTCGGTCGGGTCATTGTTCGTACACCTTAGAGACTTCACTCGAGCTATATCGTGAATATATTGACCGGCCTTTTAACGCGACAGCGCTGCTACGGCCATTGAGCGATTTGCCGCGGGTGCTAACCAACCGTTATCTATTATGCTCATCAAATGCTTGCGGAAGGACGTTTTCATGACCAACCAGAAACTACCACTCGGCAGACGAAACTGCGCCCGCCTGAAGTACGCCGGGCTTTATAGCTATCTATAAAGCTGGTCGTGGTTCGAAGCAGGAATAGGGGACACCAGAAAGAAGGAAGCCTGCCACAAGGCTCACCGACAATGATGCTACGGCGAAGAACCAACAAAAAATTAGCCGTGGCTTAGCTCGGCTATGTCAGGATACACGCAGCGTGAGCTAAGATACAGCTGGTTATTCTTAGCTTTCCTGGTTGTCTAGGATTAGCTTAGGAGAAGTAGCCATTTAATTCTTACGCGTTAAAATTGCAATGCCTGGCTCCAAGCCATTCTGTGTCTTCGGGAGCGATCGTCAAAAAAAGAGAAATAAAAGTTTATTAAGAACCGATATTGGTTCAGACTAATAGTTTACAGGTCATCTCCAGTGAATACTTAGCTCTGTTCTAGTGCATTTTATGTACCGCACTGGAACTTTCTGTTCATCAAAAGGGAAGGCAAGAGTCAGCCATGTCTGGTCCATGGGGTATGACGGCTGCGCTGCTGTCGCTGGACTATGGGAGCTGGAACGAGAATCTATTTGCTGCCGCTACTACGTACTACGTATACGCGCCAGCTTCGCTAAATGGAGGCGTACGCTGCCCAGTTACTTGCGCTGAGGAATAAGCAGCTGAGCTTACTCTGCTGTAGCTGAGTCTTGGGTAAGCCGAGCAGTTTTCTGGCTTCGACGTCGACACGTAAGGCATCACCGATGGGTGCCAGGGGCCGTAGTCCGGGACTCGACAGTTTCTGCATTAGGCGACGGCAATTTGAAAAAGAAAAAGAAATCGTGCGGAGTTTATGTTTATCCACCGACACCGTTCTTACACATCTAGTTCTAAAAGACAGACCGTACTGCTATGGGCAAACTGACAATCAGTTAAAGCGATATATACATTGAAATCCGGGCACCATTTCTCAGACCAATTCGGTGCAAAATGTTCCACTAAAATGCCTTACACCTTTTTAACACGGAAGTGCTTTATGCCCGGGTACACCAAGATTTCAGTGACGTCATATCCGTCACGGAAGTGACGTCGCCAGAAAAGTGCCATTGACGCGGCGGCACCCTGATTCGAGCCCACTAACTCTGTCGCCACAACGGGAGGTACGTGGCGCTCTGCCCACTGTGCTATGAACAGAGACGTGATTAGCACTACGAACGCGCCTTATGTCCTTTCCTATGACTCATTCACGTGGTGCTGCCGTCTAGGAGAGGCGAAGCGAAGTAGCGCATCATGACGCTAATGAGCGCCGACAGTTGGCGCCTCGATTCCAGCGTCTTCGTGTACGGGGAACGCGCGTGAATTGAGGCACCCTCCGCTGTTGTTTGTTTTTTGCGTGTCGGCGTCACTTAGTCTGGCGGGGTCAGGCTCGCGAACCCTTGGCACATGAAGGTTCCTTTAACATTCAACGGCTCCTGTGAAGGCCCCTTTCACTTTCGTGTCTTGCCGATTCCTATGAAAGAGGGACCGACCACTTCTTTTTTTATATCTTGTTAATTGAGGATAGGAAATAGCGTCGTGTCGAGAGAAGGAATTTTTTTCTAGCCTTTCTTGTGCAATAAATAAACACGCACTCGTGTATAAGCGCTGATCACCCGGCCCAGTTGAGTTGATGTGAGGTTGGGGTACGAAACCAGACTAGTGTAATCGCTGTGCTAAGTTTCGTTTGAACACTGCGCTTTTTCGGTGGAGAATATTGTTAAAAACGGAGCGTCATGAAGGAGGTTAAACAAAATTGCGTAAACGAACGTCACATCCCTTCCTTCGCCCCTGCATAAATAAACGTGAACAAAGAGGTAAGAGACACGAACCACTAACCAAACAATAAAATGTCCGTCTCAAGCATTATACGACGACACTACAGCCGAAAGGTATAAAAATTAAGGGGCCATGAACACAATACACAAGTTGGTTTTATACGAAAAATTTGACGTTTTATAGTGCCCCCAACGCTTCTCCGGGAGCGAACGATGCTTTATTCACTGAGAAATTAAACAATTTAAGCCAGAATTTTAATTCTCTAACTGCATCGTGTGTCGCGCGACATCAGCGATGGCGTATTCAGCGTCATTCGTGTTCAAAAAAAAGTTTAAAGTGCTGCATGGTCCCTTCAAGATTGCTCCCTAACCTATAAAACTTCATTTGTTTCGGATATTCAGGCAGCCGTACGAAACATCGCGTGTTTTAGCTATACAGGGTGCGACCGTAGTGTGTTGCCTACCTGGAAAAGATGACGAAGCGCTTTTCGCTCTGGAGCGCCATTTTGACGTAGAATTGGCGCTCGGGCATGAACACATATACCGCCGCGACACTGAGACACACGAGCCCGGCGTACAGGCTTTTCGACGTGGGCAGGAACCGGGGAGCGGTGCCTCTTCGTTCTGTTTCGGGCTTGCCGGCCGGCCTGTGTGTACCTGGGCGAGCGAATTTGCAATGTCCACACAAGAGGTCATGTGGTAACGCAGCGTTCTGCTACGTGGATATCACTCGTGCGCAGAATAATGTGCACAATCGCGAAGAGCTAAACAAACAGACAGGCTCTCAAACACCATTGAATTAAGAAACCCTCGAACTAGCCACAGAGCAGTTGTAGACTAATTTAATCTCATCAGATGTGCGGTTGTAAGTGCAATTCCAGGCGAGGACGAGAATTAGCCCACATTGATTGAACGCGATGACGTCGCCCCCAAGACACCACCAGACTGCCCACCAGTACAGCAAGAGACATCCCCAGACCTCTCACTCTTAGCTGGACCCTTCGGCGTTACTTGGCTCGACATACACTAATCTCGGCTCCGACCATGGTGTCTTTCGAAGAACTATAAATAATCAAAATCACAAGGCCCACAAGGGCTTTTCAGCTTTTAAACCGGGGCAGATTTGGAAAATTTCAAGCCTCCGACCAAACCAAGCCAGAGACCTTTTATGACGCCTGAATCGCGGAAACAATGTCAATTCAAATACGTGCACTCGCAGTCGCCACCAGGGCAGACCTACAACATCTAGTGTGGGACTGCCCCCGCTACAGTATTCCTCGGTACCGTGCCCTCACCAACGTGCGACTTGGACCCTGGCCCACGTCTCTCCAGTCCTGGTCCTGTCCGCCACCAAAAGCTCCTGCTGGGTACGCTACTAGCTTGTGGCGGGCCCTGCTGCTTTTTCTGTTGGACCCCGCAGCACCAGTCGTTGGCGACCGGCTTTGTGGCGACGCGCGGGACAGTACGGTGACTATGACTCCACGCGGCCATAGTGTTGCGTCCAGGCCGCTGACGCAGTGAATGGCGGCATTATCCTTTCCCACTTTCCCCTTCCCTACCAATCCCCTACCGACCCATCTATCCATAGCAGCGCGCAAGCGCAAGAAAATGGAATAAACGTGTCTTCAATCAATCAATCAGTCGCCACAAGTACCTTCTTCCTTACGTAGATGCTCACCTACTCGTAGATACTTGCCGTACACGGCAGCAGAAGTCATGTTCATCCCGAAACAATGCAAGTCATCCTACGTCGATAACTTACGCCTAATGCTTGGCTTCTGCAAACACTTCGGCACCGAAAATGTCTTCCTCCAACTCTAACAGGATGTCCTGCACCGCAGCCACGCGCCACCGTCCCCAGAGCTGTAGTAGCCCTGTATCTAAAAAGTGGCATCCCAAAACGATGCCCGCGAGACCATACTAAATGACCTCGACAATAGAGGGTGTGATCAGAGACCAACCACGACATAACTGGCTTACTAACTTATTCGCACTGGCACATTTAAAATCGGAGACTTCTCCTTGAATCCCAGCTGAAGCCCACCTCCACGATATCTCCTGTCCCCTTCCCTCTATGTAACTGTACGTGCCATGCCCTGAGTTTATTGAACGAAGCCCTCGAAAAATAGGTAATACAGTAAAGCCCGCTTATATCGAACACGGATATATCGAATTATTGCCTATATCGAACCCTTGTATAATTCTCGCAAAAAATACATGCATTTAAAACTTTTTATACCGAACGCGATTTTCTCACAATGGATATATCGGACTCTCCCGCGCGGGATTTTTCGCTCTGATGATGATTGATGATTGCTATTGGTTTCCCCTTTGTAGCGGGGTGATGACATGTCATCTTACCAAAAAGAACTAATATACCCATGTTTTACACTCTTGGTTTAATACTAGCGCTGCTTAGGGCAGGCACAAAAAGCTTATTAGGCACAAAATACTTTTTTTTTCCTGTTACAGGTGGTAACTGTCCTAGGCAATATTCCCCTCTCTGCTTTTCGTCCACCAGCATTCTAATCTTCTTTTCGTACCCTCGACAGCCTTGAAGTTAACTTGCTCTGTGATACCCTTAAATCCTAGTTCTCTCCTTAGGCATGCGGCAGGCTTTCCCGCAATACATCGGCGCGCAGCGGTGGCGCGGGTGTTACTTGCGACTTCCGCGCGGCTCGGGCGCGTCCAAACCGTCCGTGGCAGAGTGGACCAGTTCCACGCATGCATGCCGTTGGAGCCGAAAGCGCCACATTGGGCGCTGCGGGCTGTGGTGTCACCGAACTTCAAGTCCGCGCCACTCGCTGCCCGCACCTGCTCGGTTCGCTGGGTTCGCCGTTATTCGCTTGTATCCATGCTTGTCTCCGCTCTGTCGAAGACGCCGAGGACTCCGTACCGCTTCCGAGCACGAGCGAAGCCGTCACTGCCGTGGCCCTGCTACGGCGATACTGCAGTGCCACTGAGGGCAGCGGTCTTGTGCTTGTCGACTGTTTCGATACCGTGGAGCAAGCAGTCACCAGCAACGCGTTGCGCTCCATGAAGCAGGCTACACTCACGCAGTTCTTACGCCCCAATAAATTGTTGTTTTCTTTCCGAGAAAGTGTCGTATCAGTAGTGAACTGCAGGTTCGTAAGAGCTCAGCGTTAGCTCGTGACTCCGTCGGAAAGATTGCTCTCATATAAGTTTTTTTTTTGCTTCACTTTCTATATCGAATTTTTACTATATCGAACTATTTTACAAGCCTCGCGCTTTTCTATATAAATGGGCTTTACTGTATACGTTATCAAATGCTTTTATCAGATCGAGTTCTATAACAGCTGCTGTGTCGATGTTGTTTTAAGGGATTATGATTTTGTGCGAGATTTGGAGAAGGATGTCCTGCATGGAAAGCTTCACCCTAAATCAAATCCTAGTATGCGGTATAGTGTTCGTCGTTTTTTAGCGAGTGACCAGTCTTGTTTGTATCCCTAGTTCAAGTATATTTTTCCCAGACACGACAAGAGGATATAAGTTTTAGGTTTTCAAGAGAGAGTGGTTTACAGGGCTTGACTATAAATGTTATTTTGGCGTGCCGCCATGAATGTGTTAGTGTGCCGCGTTTCCAGTAGTGGTTGAAGTAGCTCGTGATCTCGACTATCGGGTCTTCATCTAAATTTCTTTGCATCTTGTTAGTGACTTGATCGAGCCCTGTGGCCCTGTGATCATGCCTAGTCGTAGTACTTCTTCGGTGATATCCCTGTACATGTTCGGGCTATCCGTGCCCGCGTATGGGGAGGGGTGTCGTTCATGGTTTTGGGTATAGTTACGTATCTTTGATGCAATTTGAGGTCTCTTTTCGAGCCAGTGAAGTTCTGCATGATGTGTGCGAGTCGGTGGGCCTGGTCTGTTTTCGACTGCTGGGGTCCAAGGTGTTTTAGTAATTTCAGGCGCGTTTCATCCCAAGGTTTCCTTGAATTCGAACACAGATTTCGCCCCATTGCTCCTGATAGAGTTGAGTGTTTTTGGAAGCCGGATTCTAAATCAACGAGTTTGCGGCGTAGTTTTCGATTGTGTTTATTCTTTCTCCATCTTCTTTTAACGCTTTTGGCTGCATCCCATAGGTGTTGAGGGTACTTGTCCACTGTTTCCGCGGGAATTTCTCAGTGTATCGTTTGAGTGGCTGATTTAACGTAGTTAACCAGTTATTTGACACTGTTGTGGGGGTCCGGGGGTTTGTGTGTGTTTTGTGTTCCCGTTGTGATTCTCTGATGTTTCTGAATTTGTTCCAGTTGGTGAGGTGTTGTTGAGAAGTTCTCTTGATGGCGTGAGTGAGCTCAAAGTCTGTATGTAAAATGAGAAACCTTTCTCACCTCAACCCGACAACTGCGCAAGAGGCGGCTATAGCCCTCGCGCTCACTCGAAGGCCAGCCTCAACAACCATAATATTCCATTCTAAGATGGCCATTCAAACTTTTGCCGCAGGCTTATCACCGCGGCAGACAACCAAAATTATTCAACAGCGCCAACCACAATCACCAACAGAGCTCGTATGGACTCTGGCGCACACTGGTTTGGAGGGTAACGAGCACGTTCCCGTGCCATGGTGCCAGATCTTCCACTGCCAGAATGGCCTAACATCAAGAAATAACCATGCATTACCGCCTCTCCCGCAGAAAATGCCCCTCAGCCGACGTGCTGCCCACACCCGCACAGGAGCCCACGTGCCGACTCCCCTAAGCGAACACCTTTCCGAACCCTGCCACGCCCAACCTCATCCACCTCTCCCTTTACCCCTCACCAAATGGCAAAGCATGCGGAGCGCTCGCGACCATTCCCTATATCATATTGGATGCGTCAAAGGCCTTTTCCTCTCAATTTCTTCCATTGAGCCGTGGGAGGAGCCTCTGGCGAGTTCAGATCTGGAGATCCAAACCTCCCTGGTTACAGGAGCCGCCGACATCGCTGCCCGGCACAAAACGGCAGCCACGATAGCTTTGTAACCGCGCAAATCCTCTCTCTCTCTCTCTCTCTCTCTCTCTCTCTCTCTCCTCTCTCTCCTCTCCTCTCCTCTCTCTCTCTCTCTCTCTCTCCTCTCCTCCTCTCTCTCTCTCTCCTCTCTCTCTCTCTCTCTCTCTCTCTCTTCTCTCTCTCTCTCTCTCTCTCTCTCTCTCTCTCTCTCCGTCACTGTATTCTTACTTTGTCCTCCTGAGCAACGTCTATAGATACTCTATAAACGTTGCTCGTGAGCTACTGACCAACATACCTAACTTGAATCGCACCCACTGTCTGCGCCGACGTCCGCTTGGACGCGCGTGGATTTGACCGAAGTGCTGCAGGACACGCTGTTACAAGCAACGGATGTCAACAAATGACCAATGCGAAGGGGGGCTGCCTTACCTGATCGCCGAAAAAAATCAGTACTATTGATTGCCCAGACTTGAGAGTACAAGAGTCAGAGGGTATATGCATCGTCTCTGAGGGACACACAAGCCCTGCAAATCCTTACGACTTAACGGCGATGCTAGAAGCACCGTTACTATCCAACGCCTGACCAAAGCCTAACAGTTTACCCCTATAAACGTTGCTCGTGAACCCTTAACGACAACATGCATTAACTTGTATCCACCCTTCTTTTTCCCGGGCCGACGGTATCGTTTTGGAAAAGTGTCTTGTCTTTGAAGCGAAGTCTGCGGGGAGAGGGGCCCTTTTTTAAAGCAAGGTTTTGTATAACTCAATGACCAATGCGAAGGGGTGCTGCCCCTTACCTATCGAAAAAAATAACATTTACTGGTTTGTTTCCCAGACCTGAGGGCAAGAGAAAGGGGGTATATGCATGCTCTAGGCCACAAGCCCTGCAAATCCTTACACTAACGGCGATGCTAGAAGCGCCTTATATCCAATGACCAAACCCTAGTGAACAGGCTTATAAAAACCCGCAAATAACAAAACCGGGTGGGCGAACGCAGGTAAAATTGTTCTTCCCTTTGGCCCAAAACGAGACAAATCAAAGGGGTACAAGGTTATACCTTTTGCTCTTTAAAATTTGTCGTCGCGCTTTGGCATAAAGCGGCTGTAGCGGGGGAAGGCGTGGGACACGTGTCCCAACTTTTTTTTTTTTTAGTAACGCATACACCCACGCCTAGCGCGAGGCTTTATCGAGTCCCCCTCGCGGGGTGGGCCCTTTTTTTTTTACTACGCGTAGCGTTCTAGCGCGAAGCGTAAGAGCTTCCCGGTGTTTTAGTACCGTGACTACATGAGACGAAGGACGGTTACGACGACGACGATGACAGGAGACGCCAACAGCCCCAGCCCCTAAGGGGCTTCGCCCCTAAACAGCCCCCATCTTGTCCAGCTTTCAATCTCTTCAGGATCACCTACGTCGCCCCATGGCTGATATTAAGCAAGAAAGGATGCGTTAAAACTAATGCTCTCTGAATAAAAGCAACACGTCCCCGCTATGCCCATGAGCGCGTCCTCCGGCAGGCTCTTGAGAATGCATCTGCACGGGGCGGTAAACGAACGAACTAGTGGAAGGCGACCCCTCCAGCCAGAAGACAAGGCGAGTCATGGGTCCCATGACTCATGACTCAAGCTGGAGAAAAAAAAAACGTCCTTGACAAGATCCACTGTTATCCCGCAACAGGAAACCCAACCTTTGAGATTCCTAACCAGTGTAGAGCACGAGTCGTCACCCTTCGTACCCTACTCAGAAATGTGTACCGACGAGAACATGCCCTCGCAATATCCCACTTATAAAATAGTACTCCTAAGCCAAGTCCCAGATGAAGGCAAATTATGCTAGCAACCAGAGACGGCAACCCAGCAACTGCAGTATAGTGGAAAACGGTTCATGAACGGTTCACGAGAGAAGGGAAACATACACAACTCAGCTAGCAACTCAGGCACAAACTCGGAGAATTCGATCGTAACCCAGACTTTCCGCTTTCTGCCTCCTTCGCGAAATTTGAGTATCTGCGGGGGACTCTGCTGTTTAGCTTCTCCTTCTCGGCCCAACCCACCTCGTCGATAGGGCAGCCCCGGTCAAGACGGACAGCATGATTTCTGTGAACAGGAGTCACCATTTTCACGTGATTGTCTCATGGATACTCGCAATGAAACTGTCCTTTCTCTCAAAATCTCGCAAACTGAGTGCGAATTCACTAACACAAGCTCGACATGGCTTCAGGTTGGGGATACAAAGCCCTGTATGAAGTGTGCATCCACTGTTATTGAGCCGTATAGGCGAGCGACTATGCTCACTTGCACCTTCGCCGGTCTACATGCATCATCTGGTGTTGGTCACCTAATTGATGAACGAACGTGGAAAAAATTAGCAGTGACTTAGCTAGGCTATGTCAGGCTATACGTAGCGTGAGCTAAGGTTCAGCTGGTTATTCTTAGGTTTCCTGCAGGTTGTCTAGGATTAGCTTGATTATCATGCTTACGGCTGCTTCGATGACACACGGTATACGCATTATGTGACACATGTATATTTATCGAGCGGCTCCGCCGCAGCGTCACAAATCGCCCCAGAGCTAAGCTGGTTCCACAGGCGCACGCCGGTGTTGCTGCGACGCACGAGCCATCGGTAGCACACCCGGCCACCCCTCGCATGATCATCTAGTGGACCGGGCCGCCACGTGCGAAACGGAGGTCGGTGAAGACGCTGGGCGCGTGGGGTGTGTGAGACACGCCGGGCAGCGAGCAACGTTCTTTGCGCCGTGTGACGTCACTGCTCGCCCTGCATGCGCAGCATGGCTCTCCAGGAGCCACGCGAAACTGCTCAACCTCGGCCAGTGTAGCTCACGCTACAAAACAACAGCCGCCGCCTGCACCCACCTGTGACGACTCAATTCACCTTACTTGTAATCAGTTGAGAATTCTACCTTCGTTATGGAGGTTGCGTTGCGCGACGGATTTACTGTGCCATAATACCATTTTCACCACAGCAGGACTGCAGTGCCATAGAATTCCAAATGTTTTCCCCCTTCCTTTTCTCCTCCCTTTCTTTGCCCCTTTCATCTTTGGCTCCTACGTTTCATTTTCTAAAAAAGGCGGGGCGAAACTGGGGTTTGGAGAGGATGGGTGACGTGTCTCTAATAAAGACTGGGAAGCGTATACATAAAGGACTAGCTACACAGTACCGATTAGACCCGTTATTGTCGCCACTTCCTCATCTCGTAACGGGTGATTGTCGAGCCAGCTGAACGCAAAGGAACAAATGCAGATAAGAACAGGCTTACGTCGCACTTCCGGGTGGCTGCTGCGTAATACAGTACATCGGGCCGAGAAGAGCGGCTGGGCATGGCGGAGGTGCTAGATCGAGCTGGCGCAGACAAGGGTGTGGAACGCAGGCATCAGATGCACGCGTAACTGGGAAGCACGAGGAGCGAGCGAGCGATGATGATGATGATTACGCTCCTTTGCGCTTTCTCCAGAACAGTAGTAGTAGTAAAGCTTTTATTTGGGGAAGGGAGGGCTAAAGCCACTTGGTGGGGAAAATGGGATATGAAGGAGGGGATTACACAGGTTGCTTCAGTTCCAGGCACTTTTTCTTCTATTCACTGACTGTTACTGCGCAGGAATGCAATGGGTTTCTATGGTGGCTAGAAGGGGGGAGTGTGACGGACGGGAGCGGAGAAGTCCACGAAATTGCGATGAAAGACGCCGGGCGTTCTAGGTGGCGCTGCCTCTCTCAGAGGTGCCGTCGCCCCGTCGCTGACCGAAACGCGCAGCCTGTATGCTGCAGTCAAACCCGGTTATAGCGAACTGTATACTATGCGTCGCGATTAATTGGCTATATCCAATAATTCGATATAGCCGATACTTCAAAAACCGGCCATACGAGCAATTGCAAACATAAAGTATTGTGCAAGCTGCGCAGCATACTTTAACAAACATGAAATACTACCAGTACGGCAGCTTTACACCCAGAAATTATCTCTAGAAGTACTCCGCCAGTATAATTCTAATGAAACATTGTTTGAGCTGTACATAGAAGTCTGTATGAACTGAGAACGTACTTGGTAGAACAATGCCGTTCCCGGACAGGCTATGGGGATCAAAGGTTAAAATGGCAGATTCCTCACCTCCTCAACCAGTACCCTGATATTCTTGATTTCATTCGATACCGTAGCCCAAACAAAGTACCTAAGTTATGAAAGAAAAACTGTTGAGGCAAATAAAAATTACCGGTGACAGCAGTTGTTAGCGCTCTAATTTTGTCACTGTCCAGTGCCTGAAGGATGTGTGCATTGTGATTGCTTTGTTTCTTGTTTTGTTGGTTCCGATATCAGATGTGTGTTCATATTTTTGTTCTGGTATGATTACGCCAGTGTGCACCTTTTATTTTGGCAAACGTATGTAACTCTCTTTTTGTATTTTTTTGTTTGTTTATTTTTGTTATCTTAATTCTTCCTCTAATTGTTGTTCCTTGTGATCCCGCTGCTCCTCTGATTGTTAGGGGTGGCAGGGCCTCGTCAGGCAGTTTTGTTTGCCTTTTGCCATGCCATCCAAGGCAGTTTTGAATTGTCTAAAATAAATGGATACAACAACAACAACAGTCTACAACGAATTTTTGTTACGAGTTCGCAATACGCCCCCCCCCCCCTCCCCTGCCGTTCCCACATAACGAAACGAACACATAAAGTATGCCATTACCTTACACAAAACAATCCATTTATTGCATGTAATAAAGCTACTTCCTGCCTTAACTGCCTTCTTCGCAAGAAAGGGGTGATTTTTGTTTTCACTTTTGTTTTGGCGGCCCCAACTAGCACCGCATTCCCATACACGAGACATCGTTTGCACTAGTTCAAGACCGTGTCCTTCTATATCGAAGCATTATTGGCGTAAAACATCGACTAACAAAAGCACTTCATAAAACGTCGGACGGGTTTACGTGGTCACGTCCTCAGTCTCTTCAGTGCTTTCAGCAGCACCAGCTGCCATGGCATCGGCGACGGTGTGTGCGCTCGAGGGGCTCACAGTAACGGCAACATCGTCGTCAACACTCAGGAAATCCTCTGAGGGCACTCCTTCCGCCACAGCATCTGGAACGTTGGCGAGCTCTTCGCGCAGTTCGCCGATGATGCCGTCTTGGTCCGGACTCGCTGGCTGGATGGGCTCCGTTGTGAATCCCGTGCGTCGGAAACAGTTACGGAGTGTGTCGGGCGTCACGCGCGTCGGGCGATGCGAGGATCAAGATCTCAATCGTGACCAATCAGCATCTCAATCACCGCTCCAAGGTCCCGAATTTCGGTGGCAATTGTAGGCGCGCCGAGTTCAATATATCAGATGTGAACTTCGTTATAAGGAATATGCTTCGCATGCATTTTCTTAACAGATTTGCTTTTGTTCGATATATAGCGTAATTCGCTCTATCCGGGTTCGTTATAATTGGGTTTGACTGTAGTGTGCTCTGGGGCGGCAGAACTGGTGAACTCGCCTGCGCAATACGCTGACATGCAGTGATGTCACCTTTTCCCCTATTATTACACTACAATTCATGCAGTAATGTTGTCGGTTAGGCGTGAAACAAGACAGTAGAGAAAATGTACGAGAGGTGTGCGACGTCGCGTTCCCGAATCTTCGTTTCCCATCCTTGCTTTTTGAGGACGACGGGATGGGGATGAACCCGTACACTCCACCGAATACATTACACATAAAGAGAATTTATTAAACACAGGTTACAGCTAGGACCCGCTGTAGTTAGCTACTACACGGGTCGACAGAGCACAGGATTTACGTAATGTGCCACAGAGGAAAAGGAAGTGAAGATCACGGAAGTTCACAAACAACTAGTCCACCGCACCGAAGGTCCTTTACAATAGTGTCCGAGGCACGAGACTCATACACCATAGTTCACGCGTGGGAGTGAACATAAAAACAACAGCAGTTCACACACATCCGTTCTATGTCCGTACAGAGATGCATGCGCAGCCAGGCTGCCTAAACTGCGCCTTGGCCTCAAACATACAACTCCTTTCAGCACGCAAGTTTAACCTTATTAATAAGGCACGACACACCATTGCACGGTGTTATTGGCAACCTTGATGAAGCGAGTAGACCAACGCATGAGAAAAGATTCTTCACCCAGCGCCGCCAGCTCATGCTGCAGATGCTCTATGGCCATTTTTCGAACACGCCACAACAGGGGATACATGGCACGCTGTGGTCGTGCCTGCAAGGCGGCTACACCTCGCTGGCGCCAAACAACAAGGCACCCACACACAGCAGAAAGCTGACAAATGGGTCTTTCGATTTCGTGAGGGCTCCCAGCCTAAGCTCAAACATTCTGCTGAGTAAAACCCAGAATGTGGCGGCCACACGACACTCAAAAAGAGCATGATCTAGCGTCTCAGTGCGTCCGCATTGCGGGCACCGGGCAGAGCGAACCACACCAAATTCTGCAAGGCGGTCACACGTCGGCAGGGCCCTCCAGCCCCGCAGCCACCCGAAATCACGAACGTCTCCAGGAAGCACCGCTGACGTTAACTGTTGCCAGCGGGCCCCGCGAGACTTCTCTTTTTGCCGGTCATCCAACTGCCCAATAGCCAATTTCTCGCATATCTCAGTTGCAGATGGGGCTCTAATATCCAAATCTGGGTTGGCCGACTGAAAGCCTCTAAGTGTTTTAGCAACGTACCTATAGAAAGCTGGCGGCCTGCACGGCTGTAGGTCCGGTAATGGGCTCATCATAAAACAACAAGCGAGCAGTACCCCAAGTAGCGAAGCAGAGCCTGCCCCGGGTACTCATCATCATCTACTAGTTCCCCACACACCGCGTAACGCTAGAACACTTGACATCGTGTTCAGGCATGGCAAGCTAAAACCCCCCATGCTGCGGGGCAGACGCAGCAAAGCGCGCGCAACTGACTCGGTCTTGCTAGCCCAGAAAAATGACCCGAATTTTGTGGCCAGCCGTCGAGTTATATCACGAGGTGGTCGAGCTACCCTCGCCACCGTAAAAGAACGCCGCTGACACGCACGACTTAATGATATAGCTCCTCTCAGAGAGAGACAGCTTGTGAAAGTCGACGCTATGTTTATACGTTTGTCAGCCGTGTCTAACAAACCCTTCCACGTCTCACGAGCAACTTCTCCAGAGCCATGGAAGACTACACCTGGCACCCGGACTTTCCTCACCCACTGTACGTCTCCAGCAAGGTCACTGGCAAGCGACCCAAATCGTAGCGCTCTGCTTTTGCCCTTATTCAGCCGGGATCCAGACAGCTCACCATACTCCAAAAAAAGCCGTGTAAACGCTCGGTAGCTGTCCTCAATCCCGGAGAAAAAGGGACACATCGTCCGCATATGCAGAGACCTTAATCTGACCTTGACCGGGCAGCGGGAAGCCGCGGATGGAAGGACACGCTGCCGCGCGACGCAGAAGGGGGTCCAGGCATAGGGCAAAGAGGATGGGGGACCAGGGACAACCCTGCCTGATCCCGCGCGTAACTGTGAAGCGCTCACTGAGGCGGCCATTGACAAGCAGCCGGGCGGTCACGTTCGAGTAAGCTAGCCGAAGGACAAGATATATACTCCGACGGGAAACCGTAGAGACCTAAGACACCGAGCATGTACCGGTACTCCACTCTGTCGAAAGCTTTCGCCTGATCGACCGATATGAAACAACCGGAAATGCCGGTTCTCGATGCGAAGTCAAATAGGTCGCGGGTCAGGGCTAAGGATGAAAAAATTGACCGGCCCGGCATGCTGCACGTTTGCGCGCAGCTTAGTATGCACGGGAGTACATGGCTCATTCGGCGGGCTAAAATGGACGCAACAATCTTATAATCAGTGTTGAGGAGCGTGATAGGCCTGTAGGCAACCTGGGTCCGAAGGGCTCCCTCCTGGCTTCGCTATCAGTACGACACGACCCTCGCGAAAGGATTCCAGCCGCTCTCCATGAAGAAGAAAGCCGTTCACCATGGCGAGAAGCGCGCCCCCAACAACGGAAAAAAAAGTCTTGTAGAACCTTGCAGGATTGCCGTCAGGGCCCGCCGCTGATGCGCCGTTTAGGCGTCTGACGCAATCGTGCAGCTCCTCTTGCGAAACCGGCGCACAAAGCCTGCTCGCCATGTCATGGGGTACCTGGGGCAGCGCTCCACAAAAAGACGCTAGGCGTTCCTCAAAGAATTCATCCCGCAACGTATTCTCTGAGGTGAGAAGGCGAGAAAAATGGGCCGTGAACACCTCACAAATGTCGTCGCTATTAGCACTTTTTGAGCCGTCCGGCAACATAACCTCTGGCACTTGTCCGTCAAGGGAGCCTGATTTGACGTACCGTAACACGGATGGGTCTGAAACTGGCCGGCCTAGAAACTGGGCACGACTAGCAGCGCGAGAGGACTGCCGTAACAGATGTTCATATCGCGCCCCCTCAATGCATTGACGTAGTCACGCACGGGTGAAGGTTTAAAGCGCCACCCCTTTTGACGATCCGAAGCCTCCACAGTGTATCGTTGAGCGCGGCCGTGATGCGGCCTTTACGCGCTCTCCCCTCCCGGAACAACACCTCGCGCCAGACTTTAACTCATCCCACGGTAGTAGGTTCGTAGAGTCGCGGCGCGGTGAACGAAGCGCGTCCCTTAACGCGGCTACACTGACCTCATCTGTCAGCAAACTCTCGTCCATCCGCCACATCTGCTGACGTGGCATACAGTCGCCAAGGTTTAGAGTTGCTAAGACTGGCCTGTGATCGGAGATACGCGGAGTGCCCGCAGGAAAAGAGAGAACATCACAGCGCTCAAGATAATGGCTGAGCTCCGGCGGGAAGTAGAACTTAATCAACCGGCTGCCCGATCGTCCCCTTTCCCACGTGGCGGCAAACCTTTCACCATGCAGCTGCACCCACGCGTCGCGGAGTTCGAACTGCCATGGCTTACAAGATCCTTTAGTGCCCGCACGCCGACATAAGGTTTACCCTGTCCAGGACCACACACATCTCGCTGGGGATCGAGAACACAGTTAAAGTCCCCCACTAAAAAGGTGGGGTAGGGCTCCAACATGAATTGCATCTAGAGATGCAAAAAACGCCGATGAATCGGAGTGTCGCGCCCGGTGCATAAACAACCACGGCACGCACACGACGATCTAGGAGCAGAAAAATCTACTGCAAGCACGCGCCCGTCAAAGCCAAACGTGCAGTGAGCCTTGCGACGAAGGCTCTCGCGCAAGAAAACAACTCCTACCCCCGAATCTACCCGATCAGTCAATGCAAAAAACGCCTCCACTGAAAACCGCTCGCGAAAAGCCAACACATCACGCGGCGAGCGGAAATTACATTCCTGCAGGAAGAGAACGTCAACGTTTTGCGCACGTGCATAATGCATTATCTCTCTCTGTTTGTCAAAGCTTCGAAAACCTTGGGCATTCAGGGAAAGAAAATGTACCAGCATGATGGTATTAATGCGCTAGTGAATGTTGACGCTCCCTCCTACATTTCGCTGTCCTCAGAGGACACTTCAACACACAATTTCTTAGTGTCACCCGCGCCACCTGAGTCCGCGGAGGAAGGCACGGTCCGCTTGGACGCGTCGGGCCAATCCAGGATGGATGGGGAGCGCAGTAGGTCAGCCACCTGGCTGACAGGATTGACTAGGCGGGGGTCCTTGATCTTGGGCGGAAACAGAACACTGGTGCTGGGCGTAAGAAGGCCCGCGGCAGAGGGCTTTGACGCGAGTGCTGTCTTGGCACTGGTTCCGGGCTTGTTTTTCTCCTTTCGTCGGCTTGCTGCGCGAGCCGCTGGAGGTTCCAGAAAGAACGGTGTTTTTGACCGGCGCATGCCCTTGCTCGCGCTGAGGCTGCTCTGCGGTGTCGCTGCTCTCGGTAGAGCTGAGACTCGTGAAGAGGGAAGTGTCCGTCGAAGACGATGACGTGGCCTCCCCAGCAGGTGCGATTACCAGATTTTATCCCCATTTTTCATGCAGAATTTCTTGCTCTACTCCTTGCAATCCTGAAACTTGATCCGGCGAATTCTTCCGTGATGCTACTCACCGACTCCTTGTCCGTGTGCATGGCTCTCTCCTCAGAAAACTTTACATCCTATTGCCAAAACTTTTTATTCCTGCGTCCCCACTCATGTGCGGGAGATTCGGCTCGTTTGGCTGCCCGACCACTGTGGGTTAACCCTCAATGAAACCGCTGACATATTAGCTAAAACAGCTCTGGCTTTGCCGATCGTCGAGGTTCTTCCCCCGTTTTCTTGCGTGTTGTTGGCACGCTATCGCCAATACCTGTTCAATCAAGATGCCTCCGACCATGGTCTGACCACTTCTCCTGAACTTAAACACCTCAGGTACCGCTGGGAGAGAAGTTTATGCCAAACTCGCTTGTGCGAAGTATTGATAACTTCTTTTCGTTGTGGTGTGCCACCACTTAATCGGTATTTATTCAGGGCAAATCTGATACCACCCCTTTGTGCCACTTTGCCAAGAAATTGAATCCGAAGAGCATTTCTTTCTTTTTTGCCGCCGATTTTCCAACCATCGGAGAAGGCTGCTGGAGATTCCCCTGCTACGTCTTGAACTGCCTTTAACTGTACCTGTGCTTTTGTCGTTTGGGGGGACTAGTCTGGGCCGATGCCATAGGGACGTGTGCAGCGCCATCCACTCCATTTCGGAGGACAGCTCGTCTGCAGTGTTAAAAAACATTCCGATTAGGCTGATTTTTACTATAGTTTTTCCTATTCTTCTCTCTCGTTTTTTTTTTCTAGTGTTTCGCTCTCTCTCTCTTTTCATTAACCTAGACCAAATTCTTTCTTCTGCTCCATTATTTGCCTCGCTTGATTTATTTTTAATGAAAACATAACTCTTCTTGGCCAATCCCCCTAAGTGGGTATGCGCCATTTTTCGGGCCACCACCACCACCAACACCACCTCCGAAGGCGACGTGTAGCCCTCGAGGTCCATTTCTTGGCTGTCGCTCGTAGATTCCTCAATCGCCGTGCTGTCACCCAGAGCAGTGCTCCCGCTTGACGCCTCTGCCGGCTGGCCTGAGGAGGCACGGGGTAGTTCGGGAAATTCGCTTGCGCTTCCGAGAGCCTCAATATTCCCGCTTGACGCCTCTTCTGGCTGGCCGGAGAGGGCGCAGGGTAGTTCAGGAAATTCACTTGCGCTCTCGAGAGCCTGCTGACTGGGGGACGCACTAGGCGTCGCGGAGAAATTGCTTGCAGCGTCCGCGTAGGACCGGGGCCGCAGGCAGTCGGCGGTGCATGGTTGCCCTTGCAGCGCCGACACTTGGCGTTACAGTCGGCTTCGTCGTGGCCGTACTCCGAGCAGCGGCCGCACCACGGGGTCTTGCAGTTGCTAACTTGGCGGCCGCTCTGACCGCAACGGGCGCATACCCGTCGCACACCTTTATACTCAAACTGGGCCTTGAACCCTCGTATCTTCATGAAGTTAGGCACGGCCTTGCCATCTCCATCTTCACGAGTCGCATGCCGGTCTTGATGTGCTGAAGACTCCTCCACGACGGCTGGCTGACGTTGAGGACCTTTCCATACGGTCTCAGTGCTGCCGCGAGATCCGCGTGGCTAACGACGGGGTTCAAGCGGTACACCGTCACGTAGACGACCTGTGGGCCCATGCAGGCCACAGGACACGAAACGCCGTTCACAAGAACAGCTCCTTTTTCGGCGATCTTGCGAGCAGCAGCAGCCGAAGCAGCCAGGTGCATCAGGGTGTCCAGGCCATAACGGCCTACGATTTCCTCGAGGCTGTTCACCAGGTCATCCACGGTGACGTCCTTCGGGGCCGTGAAGTAGAAGACATGGGCCTTGGGTGGTGGCTGAACAGCCTCCCAAGACGCCATGATGACGTGTCCTCAAATGTCCAAGAGGCGGTCCAGTCGGCGGCAGGGTAGATGACGTCCAGAAGGAGGGGCCACCCCAACGCACAAACGTAGGGCCGCCCCACAGGAAAATGAAGTCCTTGACTCAATCAGCGTCACCCAAACCAACGGGATGCAAGCGGTACAGGGAGCCTCGCCCTGGGGGCTCGTCCTCGGCGATCAAGGAGGCCCCGGCACCAGGTAAGTATGGCGACAGAAAAGCAGAAGACGATCCATGATGATGGTGAAGTGATCTATTACCTAAGAGATGCGATTGGCATATTTATAGTATGCACAGGTGTCGTCGTAATCTGAACAATGATTTGTGAATATCACAAAATATTTGTGTTGCTGGCTTTATGACGGCCGCTACATTATCGGTTTAGAGGAAGCTTTTTCTACTATTGAGGACTCTTATAAACGCGCATCAATGCAGCCAGGCAGTTTCAGGAAGAAATTCCGGTTAAATTTACGAGACCGTGTTTCAATTACTTTTGACGGCACCTGTACATGGGGGCAGTGGCGTACGCAAGATTTCGGTTGGGGGTGAGGGCGGAGCCCCAGAAAAAATAACAACAAACAAAAATTTGTAAACGCGAAATCTAAAAAGACCCGCCGTGGTGGCTCAGTGGCTAAGGCGTTGTACTGCTGAGCACGAGGACGCGGGTTCGATTGCCGGCCGCGGCGGCCGCGTTTCTGATGGAGGCAAAAAGCGAAAACGCCAGTGTGTACAAGATTTCGGCGCACTCTGAAGATCCCCAGGTGTTCAAAATTCATCCGGAGCCCTCCACTACGGCGCGCCTCATCGCCAGCGTTGCGTCGGAGCGTTAAACCCTGCAAAAATTTAAAAAGTATATCGTGATTAAGACACACTTCTCAGGGCATAGTAGCCTCCCTCTGCATAACCCTCCGGTTGTTCTCTATCTTTGTATTGAGGTAAATGTGTAAACCCGCGATCCCGACTCGGTACAGCGGGAATTCACACGACGAAGGGAGGAGGCGCGCGGAGGTGGACGGATGTGTGACGTCAACAGCACTTGACCGGATTATCCGGCCTGGCGTCGCATCCACACGCGCGGAGCTACGCGGAGTGACTAGCAGACTATAGCGCCGAGGAACAGGTTCCATTACCCGCCGAGGGCCACCGCCGTCGAGAGAAAACATGCGGAGGCATTTTCTTCCCCGGAGCATCCGCGGGCTATCCCCACCGAGGGGCGGAGCCTAAAACCAGTCACGTGAGCGGGTCCCGCGGGCCAGAAAGAGAGGGTTTCTCCGTCGTGCGGCAGCGCTCCGACATCTGCGCGGCCCTGCGACGGCGACGCGGCTTGCGCAATAGGATGGCAACAATATGGGGGTTCGCTTGCGCCTCGAGAGATGGCGCCACCGGCGCGCTTGAAAGCGGGGAATGTCGCTTCGGCCTTAGAGTTTCATACTATGCTTCGGACGGCGACGCGGCTGCGACAAGCTGAGGACTTGTGCTGCGGCGCTCGGCGGCGGAGCGACCCGGCTGCGTATTTCCAAACGCTTCGCTGCACAGAGCACCCACGTGACATGTCTGCTCACGCGATGCAGAACAGTAATTAAATGTCGTCATTGGATGCACCCCGGACCTAAAGCGACCTAAAACATACTAAATCACTATTATTAAAAACAACACGTAGATTTGTGTTTAGACTCGCGGATCACCGGTTTTTCACCCGTCAGCGACCATGCCAGTGGTCATGAAGTGCCCACGTCTTGCCAGAAACACATGCCCAGAAAACGTAAGTTTTGGTCCGTTTGTCTGTCCCTCAGACTATTGTCTTTCGCGACATCTGCTGCGAAGCAAGGAGATACGCAGCCAATGTTTTCCATTCATTTATTGATTGTAGGGTTTAACGCGCCGACGCAACACAGGCGATGAGGCACGCTGTAGTGGGGGGCTCCAGATTAATTTGTGACTGCGTGGGGATCTTTAACGTGAGCCGAAATCTCGTACACACAGGCGTTTTTGCTTTTCACCTTCATCAGAACACTGGCCGCGGCGGCTGGGAATTGAATCTGCGTCCTCGTGCTCAGAAGCACAACGCCTTAGCCACTGCGGCGGGTCCCATTCATTTATGCCATGTGCCATACCTCTATAGCCGGTAATCAATGGCGCGGAATGCATGCAGGCAACCAAGTGTGCGCCGCCATATCTGTGGCCAAGCGTCTGTTGCTAGGCGATGTTGTGCGCACGGCCCGCAGATCAGGCACCGCTCTTCTCCTCCATGCAACCGTGTGAGTGCGCCCACGGCCGGGCTAGAGCAGCGGCGTGCTCGCGTTGGTGGTGGAACTTTACGTCGAGACTGGGCTGCATTGTTCTCGCCGCCGGTGCGAAGGCCGTATCATTATAGCGAGCGCCGCCTCTTTAGCCCGGCCGTGGTGCGCCGTCACTCGTTACGTCGGGCTCCGCGGGATGGCGGTACTTGTCCATGCTAAGCACGACTGTGAAACACGACTGTTTTACGTTACAAACTCTACCTCACCAAACGCAAAGTATTGCTTCGAGTTCAATGTGAGTGCGATTAATAACATCTCTGTTGACGCCACCGTTTAGAATCAGATTGGCGCGGAGCAGATGACGCACGCTGGTGCGTTTTTTCTTCGGCGTGCGGGCGCAGTGGCCCAAGCCGCGCCGTGTCCGTGGCGCATCGGCCATGTCTGTGGCCGTTTCAGTGTTGCCAGGCGAAGAAATTGACCGCTAAACTTTTCAACGAATACCGCCTATACACGGTACCAAGGCGTGCACCATCATACAGTGAGTAAAAAGTGTGTTCCCCAAGTTAAAACTTTTTTTTACATTATATTGTGCTACGCTCCCTATAGTACACCTAAACAGGAGGGCAGCTTGACGGTCGATTGTCGTTTCTTTCGGCTCCTTGCGAAGCTGCCGCAATCTGTGCCCTTCGCATTGTAGTCATGCTGCACACCCCACAAAAACTAACAGTTTAGAGACACTACATGGTGCCACCTTTCGGACTTAAGAGTGTTTAGAACAAAATTAAAATTTCCACCAATTTATTTAGAAATTCTTTGTGGTTACCCTACCATATAAAACGGTGGCTTTCATATGAGCCAGAGGGCATGCACTCGGACTCCACAAAAAGTGGCTGGCAGTCCCTTAAACATCCACCAAAACCTCAACACACAGGTGTTTTCCTTTCACCTTTCTAACCTGCAATTGCGTGCAATGCCTTCAGACACTCAGCCACCGCGAAAGGCATATTTTAGGTTGCCAGAACAACAGCTTTGCTACAAGGTAGACAGTAGTCGAAGACCGTTTGTTGATTTATATTTTGGGGAGCCCTAACTGCCATGCACCCAGGCATTGCAAAAAATCAGTAACAATGCATGGCCACTGAACAACAAGCAATGCGAGAAATAAACAAGGCAAAACTATTTTCTGCAGAAAATTTGCTACTTGAACAGAGCAATTGGTGGTGATCATTTCTTGAGTGCAGTATTGCTAAACAGGAGAGCACAATTACACCATTGAAATAACATACAACTGACACCAACCTTGGCAGAACAATTTCGTTACAAAGAAATATCACCGTACAGTAACGAGCCAAATAAACCTCTTATTTAGCCCACTTAAATAGATTTGTAATGGGTAACAGTGAGGAACAGTTCTTGAGCGTCTGCCTCAACTTGAGTGAACGAAGCATTCGTTAACGAGCAAAGCCCCAAAACGGCATCAGTAAAGATAGAATATGGAAGTGTACCGAACAGCACTAATGGTTTGAACTCGGAACTTCAGGAAGACATTGGAAGAGCAACCATGGACTAAAAAGGTGTTTGCCTCAAAATGGAGCATGGCTGGATTACTGCCAGGAGCACAACCCCAGAATAACATGACAGTGAACTCAAAATGATGACAATGTTAAACTGCCTGATAGGCAGCCATCTCAAGCATTGGGTTTGGTTGCATTGAGCTTCAAGAACACTTCGCGCTTGTTTTAAGCATGTAACTTCAAAGTTTCGTCCACTGGTTTCAGGTAGCTGGTGATTAGAACCCGTCGCGCGTATAAAAACATTCACAGGTTGACGCCCCAAACACCGTCCACCCAACTTTGTTTTGGACCGGAAAATATAGTAAACGTCTATGCTGTTGACTAAAACACTTCATGATAAAAAATTTGAGTGAGCACCGAAATCCTGTTTAACCAATTTGGCTTAGGCCAGGAAACATTCCAAACTTAATCACAGCGCCTCTCCGCCACATTACTGTGCGAGCTGTTAAGATAGTTACAGGTTGCACAGATACTGCGATGCACGGCACCTTTCACTGCCCTTCACAACAACACGCGCATCGATGTTGTAGTACAGTGTAAAGACCGAGAGAGGGATTCGTTTAGGCTGTTCTTCCAGACCGACCACATAGAGCGCTGGCTCGTGACTTTGGCCAGCAGAACGGCGGTACTGCGTGGTGTACGGGCTAGACTGTGGAATCGGTGCCTCCAAGTCTGTACAGGACTTGCAGTTGTGGAAAGAGGAACTGCCCCTGGTCTGTTCTTCCTCGCTACAAGTATCCGGTGAGGGCAGGTATCGCTTGCGGGCCATCAATGATATGCGACTTGACCTGCGCGGGCCGCTTTCCTGAGCACAGGGCGGTGGCTGCGGCAGGTATCTGGCCATCCGTCCAAACTCGCCTACGAACTGCTCGAATTTCATCAACAGCTGCCTGTCGCGGAAAAGGATTTGCAGGGAGCCATCCGGGTGGTGGTCGCAGTGGTGCCTCAGCATAGCCTTCAGCGACGACAGCTCGTAGTGCTGGCACAGGCCGCAAATCACAGCTCCCAGGTTGTGCTGCAAAAAGTGTTCGAGGAGTGCTTTGGGGTGCTCGCTGACACGCGACAGACGAAGCAGTCAAACTTCTCGAAATTCGAATGCACGCTAGTCAAATGCCGCTTCAACGTGCCTGGATTGATCGTTTTGAAGCCGCAGTCGTCGACGCCGCAGCGGTAGGGCTCCACAGAGCAGTGCGCCCGCTCTGGGGGCCGCGGCGTCAACTCGGGGGCACGCAGCTCGGCGTTCTTGCACGTCATCATGAACGGCCCGATCTCTTGGTGGTACCAGCGGCAGTGTAGGACGAGGTACAGGGGCTGCGCGGCGCTATAGTTGCACATACCACATTGGAAGGCGCGCTGCTGGTGCGACGTCACGATGTGCTGCACGAGCGCTGCTGTGCCATTAAAGGCTTCACCGCAGAAGACGCACCCACAATCATTCGTCTCACGGTGCGACCCCAGGTGCTCCGTAAAACGCCCACGGTCATCCGTGGTGTACTGGCAACCTTCCGCGGTGCATTTAAAGGGGGCGAGCGAGCCGTTAGGTAAAGGGAGGGGAGCGCCTTGATCAGCGGACTCGGACGGCGGAGGCCGAGGGGACTGGCGTCTCGCGCGGCGATCCCTGTCGGTTGCCACCTTGCTTATGTGTCCCCTAAGGTGCTCGCGGAGCTCGTCCGCACTAGTGAACGTACTGTCACAAAGTTTGCACTCGAAGGTAGCTTTGCTGAGAGCCTGCGTGCTCGTAGAGGTGGCCTCCATGCTGATATCGGTGCGTGGAACTAACGGTACCAGCACTGGACAAACAAGGTTGTTGCTGCTGAAGACGCTAGCAACGTATCACCACCATCACTTTGTTCACACCGGAATCTCACTAAAAGGTCACAAGGCTGTTAAAAAAGGGGGCAGGCTCTGCGCTTTTTCACACAGTTTCTTCGAGGAATTTGGAATGAGTTCGGTTACACAAACAAGGTGTGACAAGGCGTCCCTGCTTGCCCCACTACAAATATGGCGCGCATTGCGCCCGTTCATGATTAACTCTATGCGGTCATGGCCCGTTGACGGGTGATTTCCTTTCTTTCAGCAATTTTACTAAACAAGCTTATATATTATAATAATGGTAAAATAGTTAACAAATATTAAAATAAAAAGCTTTTGCCTATAATTAAGCCAATATTTTATACGTGACTGCGCCTTCAAAATCAGCCAGCCATATTAGTTATCACCGTTCACAACACGCTTGCTGCTCGGCATTCTGACTGTGATTCTGACGGTGTAACTGCTACTGTCCGTATTTACCTGGTTGAAAGCGAAGCGGTGTTCTCAAAAAAGAAAGATCGCCGAGTTGCATAACAATGTGTAAGTCTTCAGCCGCAGCTTTTCTTTCGTGCATCCGCTACAAGTGGGCTGGTTGGGAATCGTGGTTAAATTTTAGAATGCGCGACCTTGTTTGATGTGTTTGTGGCGTCGTTAACTTTCATCGCTCCCTAGTCTTTGACGTTACGCTGAAGAAAAAGAGCTTTGCTGTCTCACGCAATTCTACTGATATTCCTCCCGAAGGCAGGCAATGCATCGCGCTTGCTTTTGCTTGTGATCGTAATTACGCCTGTTCATCGAAGACGTCAGATAGACGGCTTCGTAGCTGCCAGCGGCTTGGTGTGCAGAACAATGACGCTTGTGTGCTAGTCTGCGCCAGCAAGCGTGTTTGTAGCGGTACGCGGGATTTTACGGATCATCGATGTTAGTTACTGCGTCAGTAAGGTGTCCACAATTGCAGCAAACTCGGCGGCGTCCGACATGGAGCCTGGCAGTGAAGACGAGGGGCCCTGCGATGTCGCCAGTCCTGTGAGTCATGGAACGTCTTAAAAATTTTGTGTCCGGATACTAAGTACGTATGAAATATGGAGCGCTTGCTTCTGTTTCGACGGCTGTCTTCGTTGACCGATTAAAAGACTGATCTGTACAAGTGCTCTTTAATTGCGACACGAAGGGCGCGTTTGTTTTGTTTTTCATACTCGCACAGCTGTTACGTGGGGTGCATGTAAGCGACTAGCCTGTTTACTCCTTTTAGTGGTTACAAGTAAACGGCTGCTGCTGCCCTTTTTTCTTTCTGCGTTTTAAGAAGAAAAAAAGTATCGCGATGAGGAAGTAGGAATAGATACCGGTACACCTATTCTGGCGTATTTGGGGCAGTGCTAACCCGGTCTGGATAATCAGACCAATAAGGAACCTGTTCCTTTACATTTCCGACTTGCAAGGTAGTGGGAGAAAAGGTAATTTTGCGCGTTGTCGGAATTGAATGTACAACTGTGAGAATCGATTATTAGAAGAAATTTTTCTCTGGTGTAGTTGTATTAATCCTTGCTTTTCACGTTCAAGAAATTCTCATACACATGGTGAATTGTGTTTTAAGTCTCTTACGAATTTAAATAACTTCATTCTAACTACAGTGAAACCCACTACTCCGCCGCTGTAAAGCATATTAGGCCAAATTTTTTATGCTGCAGTTCTGTGGTTAACAGACAGCAGTGTGATAATGTCAGTAGCTTGGCTTGGAAAGTTTTCTATCATATATGGGGAACTTGCTGCTGTCATAAGTGAATGGACACTTTCCAGTGTTGGCTGATGAGTGACATTTGCAAATTGTGTTCAGCAATAGTATTCTTCTTTTGCTGTGCAATAACTGCTCGCTGCACCCTGTAGGTGCACTTCTAACGCTCAGGGTTTTTCCCAAATGCATTGAAGTAATACTGGTATTGGCACAACGTGTGGCAGTGTATCGGAGGTGACTGACTGCACACTGTAAATTGACAGTCGGTTTTATGGCTGATTTTCGGAACCCTATTGTTGCGCACTAAAGACCGACGACCTACAAGTCTTCCCTCGCACCACAAGCCACGGAGAATGTGTGATTGTGTGGCTTTACAAATTGCCCTGTAGGACCTGCTTCAAAAGTGAGAGGTGGGGGGCATGGAAAATGGGCAGGTTATTCGCTTACATTTGCAAGGGAGAACGTACACTGCAGGGCATGTGGATTCAGCAGTGTTCACCTGTCTTCTGGCATGACTCTGGCGGGGCCTGACCCAGTGATTGTCTCCCCAAATGCAGTCTCCCGTGGCGTCGCCCGACTCCAACAACAACAGTGGAAGCCTGCAAAGCCCCGCGGGCTCGGACAATGGGGATGGCAGTGGCCAGGAGAGTGGTGGGGAGGGGGATGGCGACAACGAGGGGGACGAAGGGGCTGCAGCCTCTGGCAGTGAAAGAGGGGCAGGTGATGGCACGGGCAGCGGTTCGGACGACGAGAGGAGAGCCGACAGCGATGCTGAAGGGCCCAGTTCGCCAAACTCGCCTGCTGCGGTGGAGAACGACAGCACTGCCAACGGCGACCAGTCGGCTGGAGAGGAAGAGAACGAGGGGGCAAATGGTAATTATTTGCTCTTCTGCAGCCAGTATGCCAGGGGGACAGGAAGGGCAGGCTGGTCATTGCAGCTTGTGCATTGTAGTCGGAAAACCACGCCACCCGCCGCGGTGGCTCAGTGGCTAAGGCATTGTGCTGCTCAGCACGAGGACGCGGGTTCGATTCCTGGCCGCAGTGGCTGCTTTTCTGGTGGAGGTGGAAAGCAAAAATGTTCGGGTGCACCGGCGCACTTTAAAGATCCCCAGGTGGTCAAAATTAATCCGGAGCCCTCCACTACGGCTTGCCTTATCGCCTGTGTTGTGTTGGCGCGTTGCCGTAGCACTGTCGAATCCGCATCGACGGCAGTTTCTGCGAATGCCCCCCACGTACTGATCTCGTGAGGCGCTTAATTAAAAAAGCGACCGTGGGTGTGACGCAGGCGCTGCGAGTGCAAATGCTACCGCGGCTAAAGAATGACGCGCGACGCTCGAGACGGTGGTGGCAAGACGCGCGTTTGGGACAGCCGGCCGGTCTGCCTACAGGTCCGCCTACAGATGTGTTCGGCTTAGCACTGCGGCGGATATTCGAGTGCCGCTCTGTAAGCGGTGCAGATGGACAATTTTTATAATGCAACCCGCCATCGCATCATTAACTCCTTTCTCATGTAAGCCACCCATGGTCAGGACTGGGGACAATTTCGTGCAGCGGTAACAAGCTATCACTCGAGCTACCTGCGCCGGCCTGGGGCCACTTTCGTGGCCGTGGCCGCCGCCTGCACTGCGACCGCGTGCGGCTAGCTCAGTGGGCTTTTCGTGCCTCCGGCGCGTTTTCGCATCCAATGGTAATAAACAGTAATAGAAAGAGAGTGCCTGGAATCGATGTAGAACTTTGGTCGCGGCCAGCTGCCCGATTAGCTGACGAAATCACGGCGCCTCCGCCGCCAACGATCGGGTCATTCGTTCTCGAGAGCAGAAGCTCCGCCCTCCGGCCCTCCGATTGGAGCGGCGAGCCGAGTGCCTGGAATCGCTGTAGAACTTTGGTCGCGGCCAGCTGCCCGATTAGCTGACGAAATCACGGAGCCTCCGCCGCCAACGATCGGGTCGTTCGTTCTCGAGAGTAGAAGCTCCGCCCTCCGGCCCTCCGATTGGAGCGGCGAGCCGGCGAAACACGCCGGCAGTGCGGAAGCGGCAAACACAAACTCGTGACGTGTTTGGGTGTTGTTTATTTACACAATATCCTCGGGATGTCGATTGCGCGTGGTCCTCTGCTGGCTGCTCGGTTGCGTTTCGCACACTTCAAAATTGATTTTAAATATGTTCTAGGCTGTATTCGCCGCTGATATAGCCCTACAATCAATCAATCAAAAAACCACGCCTTCTGTGTCCCAAAGAAATGTATGTTACCTGTTCCAGTAGGCTCCAGCCCATTAGTGCAGGTCAGGCCCTGCGATGAAGTATTAAATGTGTTTCGTTTCAAGCTGTACTACACTGCACAGAAAGAGCATAACATGAAGGCACAACTCGTCGATGATGAATGAACTGGGTGGAGCTTTAAACTCAATTCATCGTTTCCTTGTCTGGAAATTGGGTTTGTGTGCAAGGCTTTCTTCAGGAAAGAATGTCATGTATAACATGTGCTACATGCTGCAAGATCCTTGTGTTATAGCTGCACTCGGAGAAAGCCTTTGTTATGCCAGGTGTGAACGTTGAATGATGTGCAGTGCAGCCAGTACTTTTTGGAAGCTTGCTTCATGCTCATACACAAGCAAACATGACGCAGCTCTCACTGTCAGCTCTTTCACGCAGCGATTGCAGAAAGTCAGCAAATTTTGTCTCGTCATTTCAATTCAGCGTCTTCCATTACATTCAGGTCTGGCCTATGCCGCAGCGAAGCTTGCTACAAGTCTATTCCACACTTTGAGTCTTTCGGTATGCTACTGCCAGCAGAAAAATTTTGACACATTGCGTGTTACTGCCACCGCCAGGACAAGAGGAGGGCGATGGGCGTGACAGCAGGCAGAGTTCTGCGTCGGATGCCCGCGCGGAGGAGCAGGCATCGGCGGCGGAGCAGTCCGACAGCGCTGGAGCCCAGAGGCAGAACACGGAGGGGGAGGAGGAGGAGGAGGCCCCCTCGTGCCACGACAGCCCCCCTGCGAGCCCCAGCCCCTCAAACACTGGAGCAGAAGACAAGAGCAGTGCTCCTTCATCCCCAGCCAGGTAAGGCTGCCATTGGATGCTGTTTGGTGCATGACGTGATGGCAGGAGGCAAGGCAGAGGATGCAGAAAGATATGGAAGTGATGAGGGCAGGTTTGAAATTTCACTCGCTGAAGTGAAATTTCGCTCAAATTTTACTCATGTCCTGGAGTGCAGCGCGGCTTATCAACAGCAGCGTCCGTGCCTACGGCATTGCGGTAAACAGGTACATGAGTGTGAGGCGCACCCATTTCAACGTAGCTGCTCACCTCCCGGTGTACAGTGTGGCCTAGTAATGTTGCCGCCTGTGGCAACGACGCAGCACAAAGATCACCTCCAATGCCTTGCATATCAATACCGTGTCCAAATGGCGCAATCAGGTTGTATAGGTGGTATCCATTGAAAAGTTTGGCTGTCAGTTTCTTCGCTTGGCAACACTGGAAACGGCCACAGACATGGTCGGTGGTGCGCCACAGACGCGGCGCGGCTTGTGCCACTGCGCCCGCACGCCGAAGTAAAAAAAAAAAACAGCGGGATGCGTTGTCTGCTTCGTTTCAACCCAATTCTCAATGGTGGTGCCAACGGAGATGTTATTAATTGCACTCACATTGGACTCGAGGCATTACTTTGCGTTCAATGGGGTAGAGTTTGGAACGTCCAACACGTTATGTGCTTACACGGACAAGTACCGCCATTCTGTGGAGCCTGACGTAACCAGTGACGGGGCACTCACATGGTTGCCTGCATGCACACCTTGCCAGTGAATACAAGCTATTCCAGCCAGGGTAAGCGGGTTCTTTTTTTTTTTCGTGAGGCACTTGGTTTTTTGGCAACACCATCACGAGCTTCCATGACGCAAGTGAGTTGATACAAGCACCCACCGAGGTGGGATGAGAGGGGATTATAGACACAGGCAACAGACACTCAGGGCTGTGTCTGTTGTCTCTTGTTTTGTCCTGTCCTCGTGTTGTTTTCTTAATAATAAGTGCATACCAAAGCCCACTTTCACACCATTCTGCAGAAATGGGCTGTCGGCGTAAGCCTAGGCAATTCAGTAAATTAAAGCAATTGACGAACAAAACAAGCTTGTTGGTTATTGCTGTTTCAGTGATCTGGCTAAGTTTCATTGTAGGAAGCATACTTATGTCCTTGCCATTTTGTCGTTGTGCTAGTAAGAATGTCGGCACACACTACTCAAAGTTTCGTAGTTGATGCTTGTGCTGTCAGTACTTTAAAAAAGCCCGGTGGAATGCTCTGTAGCGTGTTAGGTGGGAACCTTGTACTGAGGTGCTTGAGAGGGACTGATGAGAATGCCTTGTAAAGCCAAGCTATCTATGCCTCATTGATGGCGTCGATGCCCGAGCAAAACTCACTGCAGGAAAGCCAACTTTACTCAAATGGTTTACAGAACGATGGTGATGATAAGCGAAGGCACATTAAGTGCCTCAAAAAAAAATATGCTTCCCATAGGTTCGGAATTGAACCTGGGTCCCTCAGTTACGAAGCCGACGTCTGTCCCATTGTGCCATTCCGACGCAGTAAGAAGCAGTTTAGATTTTGCACCTTAACTTTGACTCGGTTTTAATGGGAGACAGCTTCGCGTTTTAACCATCTTTCTCTCAAGAAAAGGGATATGATTTTTTTTTTTTTTTTAGTTATTGAAATTACTGCACCGCAGTTTCTACTTGCCAGAAGCTGGGTGGGTTGGTTACAAAACTTGACTAATCCATAGCCATCCCTTATGGCATGCTGGACAGCGCTTGCGTAGCTTTGCCACATTAAGCCCCCAATTGAAGTTTTATAGGCATTTTTGACCAGTAATTTATAGAGGCAAAGTGTGTGCAGGCATAAAGGACTTGTTAGGTGACCACATCTTTCAAGTGTCGTGAATTATTGAAGAACTTCTTGAATTCTATTCTCTTCTCCTAATTGTGCGGACGTCACCTGGGATATCCCAAAAAATGGATGCGTCAAATGCAAGCAGTAATTTCTTCCAAGCTTCTGAAAAAGGGAAAAGAAAAGGAAAAAAAAGAAACCCTCACTTCTTAATTTGCCATTCTACTAGAGCAGCACCTTTTGGTTTGGTTATGCGAGGAAAATTTATTAATTTCAGTATGCTACTGCCTTGATGTTAGTCCTAGTTCAAGCGAAAATCAGCAGATTACAAAAGTATGCCGGGCTCCTCTGACCTAATGGTGGTAGTACAACTGCATTGCAGGTTGCATGCTTTCGGGAAGGACATTTAAGTTGGAACGTTCGCAAAATGTTCCCCCCCTTTTTTTTTCACCCTTAAATGTTACCTGCGACCTTTACACAGAAAAAATTCAGATGACGCGAAAGAAGGCTCGGACCAGGAAGCAACGAAGGAGGAAGAGAAGGAGGAGAAGGATGACTCTGACGAGGAGGACAAGGATGACTCCGACAAGGACGACAAAGACGACAGCGACAATGAGTGAGTGGGGCCTGTGACCATTGTGCAGGCATGGGAATGAACCCTCTCTCTCTTAACACTGTGCCATTGATGCTTTCTAGCAAGAGCAGCAAAAGTTAGCAGTCAGTAAATGTGCAGCGGCGGCCGCTTTTCTGATGGAGGCGAAAAGCAAAAACGCCCGTGTGTACGAGATTTCGGCGCACGTTAAAGATCCCCAGGTGGTCAAAATTAATCCGGAGTCCTCCACTACGGCGCACCTCATCGCCTGTGTTGCGTCGGCGCGTTAAACCCCACAATCAATCAATCAGTAACTGTGCATTTTTGAAAGGGGAATGAAATTTGATTTCATGGTGCAAATTTACAATGTTTTGTTTGCTGACTTGGAGGATGAAGTCTCCTCTCTCTCTCTCTCTCTCTCTCTCTCTCTCTCTCTCTCTCATCTCGCTTCCTCTCGCGCTGCGCGGCTGGTGAAGAGCTTTTCAAAAAAAATTTTCCTTAGAATATGAGAGCCTGAGGGAAGTATAAGCGCAACAAGTTCGCTCGCGGCGAGCTTGAGAAAGAGGTTCTCCCCCGACGACTCATGGCCGACTTATGCTTCTCGGGTGCAGGGAAGTTGTGCAGATATTGGTTCGCCACTTTTACCACCAGCGCTAGTCACAACTCCTGGCACATTTTTTCGACACACCATCATCCCCTTCTTCGCATGTGCGACTTTGTTTTTGCATTCGGGCAGGCGGTACAACAAGCTGTGGTGCAGCGGCCTGCGATGCATACAAGCAGCAGCTAGCGAGCGGCCGGTCGCTGCGCTCGCGCGGAGGTGCTGGTGCCGGGTCGCTGCGCGGCCGGTCAGCGGAACGTGTCAGTGCTGCACAAACGCAGTTTTAGAATAGGAGAACCGAACTGTTGTGGTCACCCAAAAGGTAGCGGAACCAAAACGCAACCCACTTGTCGCCGACGAACTTTAGAAAAACAACCTTCCCGAACAGCTCCAGCCAGCTTCGGTTGCACGGATCGCCTCGGAGGTTGGGAACTTTATGCTTAGCACCGAGACCGATATTTGGTCACTGCTACCTCTACAATCGCGAATGACTATCCTTAAAACAGTTTTTCACCGCACTATCATCCCATTTCTCGCGTGCGAACCTTATTTTCACGTTGATAGTCATTCTAGTCATACGGTGCTATGTTCGTTCTTGCGCGCAGGTAACGCCATCCGTCGGCCTCTCGCCGCATCTCGTGCTCGGGCAGGTTGCTGCCGACGACGCGCTGCGCGAACCCGGTCGGCGCTCCGCATCGCGATACAATTCGATCACCTCTTTCAAAATCACCTTGGATGACAATCCCTAGCACAATTTTTCACTTCACTATTCATCCACTCTCTCGCACGTTCACTTGCTTTTGGCGACGGCCTTGATTCTGGCCGGCAGCGAAGAGCGGTCGCTGCCGCGGCATGCGTGGTGCGTGCGAGCCGTTTCGTGCGCCGTACGGGAATGCACGACCGGCGAGTGTGCGGAGCGCTTCCGCGCGCAGAAAACGCTTCATGCTTTCAGCTTGCTTGATTTCTTTTTAAATCTAGCTACTCAGCTTAGTTTTCCGTCACAGCAACAACGTCGATCGGCAAAACGAGCAAGAAGTTCGCGAATCCCTGAGCGCTGCGGTCCCCACGAATTTTTAATCCCCTTATAATATGGGTCAGGAACTAGGGGTACCTGCATATTTGTTCGAGCCAGTCTCTTCGCGTATGAAGCACAGAGCACCCGACGACCAACCGGCCGGCCCTGCGACTACTCATGAAGACAATGTAGTAGCCACGGGCGCTCGGTGGAATCTCTGGTATCTAGGAGTCGCTTTAGGGAAGCACACAGCAGCATTACGGTTGAAAATCGACGCGGGTAGCAACTCTACACAATTGAGATTAATAAAGGGCACATTGCACGTCTGCTTAATTCGGAACTTCGCTGAGAAACTGGGACACAGCGAAGCGGCGGCGCACGCCGCTGGCCGTCTCCGAATATGGACGCTACTTCCGGTCGCTGCCTCTCGGTTTCTCGCTCTTCCGGCGGCACAGCCGCGAGCGGTGGGCGGGGCGTCGGGTCAACTTTATCGGCGAATATCTCAGTCCCCAAGCGAGATATGAAGAAAATTTTTTACAGTCATAACCTATCCAACATACTAATTGTAAAAAACAAACATTTACCCACTTTCAAAACCACTTCACCAGCCCTTTAAGGGGAGACGTGGGTCTTGAAATGAACTTTTTTATTAATTGGTCTGTGATAATGAAAATCACTGTGCATATGTGTTTTGTCTTCCTCATTTCAAATATGTAATTAGTTTTCAAGTGGTAGAATTATTTTTTGAGTTATAAAGAAAACACTGGAGCCTAATTAAGTCATTTCTTACGGGCCTTTAAAGGAGCCATGAAGAGAAAACACAAGTTTGGTTCATTCGAAAGATTGCCTCGTTAGAACCATAACGACACCACTTATAACGCAAACTTCGCTCAAATAAGCTACATAATTAGGAAAAACGGGAATGGTCATGCGACCCACCCAGCTCATTTCCCGCAACAGAACCTATGCCGTCACATGGGCTAAGCTCTGCGATTGGCGGAGGCCGGCAAAAGCAAACGCATGTTAGGCAGGGCTTACAGCTGCATAGCGAGCTAATGCCCGTGAAACATACTGCACATTCTTTTTATGACAAAGAACGGTGGAGTAAACGGTTGAAGGTCCGAACGAACTCGCAAGCGTGTGCGGCCAATGCGTACGAAACTAGCGCGCCGGCCGAGCTCGACATCTCGCCGTCGCGCAGACGAATTTTCGGGTTCGAGGCTCTTCGGGGCCAACGAACCGTTCCAGCACGCACAGCCGCGACCTGCTTCGTATCGTAATCCCTTCACAGGAGGTTGGCCGTCATATCGCCAACCAGCAAAGGTAAAAATAGAAACGAGGGGAGTAAGGAACAGCAAGAAGCGACGAGATAGTGCCAGTCGTCGCGTAAGTTTCGAATGGTGTTGGTTTGCTGCTGTCGTTACGAGCTCGTTTCCAGTTACAACCACTGAAAACTTCAGTTTGTTCAGTTACGGCAGGGAACCCTTACGTTAGCTCACTCCTGGAACATGCTGGCGCTCGTTGCCGACTTCGTCAAATCGCTCTGACCTTGGGGAAAAAAATGCCGTAAACACCGCGCATTGACGCTCGTATCTTTCTGGTCGAAAGCAGAGAGCTCGCGCGAACGGCTTTCCATACACGACACCGGCCAACTGGCATAAGTGATACTGCTACTGAAATTGAACTATTATTAACCGTAATCAAAATACGGCACATACGTACCAGTCTATATTCGTCCGTCGCGACGGGGCTGACGAGGCAGCGGTGCCGACGGCTGGGCGTTCGTCTGTTGTGGCTATCGCGGAACGGTCGCTTTCCCGTCCACCGCGTATCCCACAACTCTTGCCGCTCGTGCACTTAAAAGCATTGAGCGTTATTGTGGTGTGAGGTTGTTAAATGCAAGCCCGAGCTCCTCGGCGAGAGTTTTGTTCTCCGGATCAGGCGATTCCATGACTAGGGCTGCGGGTGCACTAGGTTTTACTAGTATTTTTAAAATGGCCGCCGTCTCGATCGACTCCCGCGTGTGGGTGCTATATGGAGTCGACATACTAAGTATCTGTTTCATGGACCGGCTCTATGACGCCATTGTACACGTCACGGAATGTTCAATTTTAGCGGGAGATATAAAATTTTGGCTTAAATTGCCTTATTTATCAGTGAATAAAGCATCATTGCTTCCGGGAAAGCGCTTGGGGTACTATGAAACACCTAATCTTTCGAATAAAACAAACTTTTGTTTTCTCTTCATGGCTCCTTTAAGGAACTTTTTATTCAATTTTTTTTTTAATAAATGGTATGGATGTGTAGCTTAAGACCTGCCATGCATGCTGAAGCTATTTATATTCCTGTAAAGATAGTTGATTGGATAGAATTAATCTAATTATGCCAAGTACAGTTTTCTGAAAACTTAATGACCTTTAATTATTACTCATAACATTTATTTGAGGCAAAATGAGCCAATTAAAATAGCTTCAGCATGCAGTTCATTTTATCCCGAATTCAACGGTATAACACTTGTAGAAATCCTTTGAAAAAAACTACCTCAAAACCCCTGTAAGGCTAGGCACATATGCAAAAAAAGGGAAGCTGAGAAAATCGCAGTTGAAGTTTTACTACAAGTGACAGTTTTATCTATTGAGCATATGAAAAAAAGAAAGGTTCTAGAATGTAGCTCGCGTTCGCTCAACACGAGCATACCAAGTTTGCTGAAATCAGTTGGTGGGAAAATTATGAAATCCTCTGTCTACAGATGGCACCTGGCAGAAAAACTGAACAAAAGCAAAGCCAGAACGTTGCTTCAATTTTTATGCTGTTGGCATCGCGCCGTCGCTCTTTGGCGACTAGGGCTGAGGTGCCGAGCGTGCACCACAGTTTTAAACGCTATTTTGTTATGTTACTGCTTCATTTGTAGCAATCAAATCGGATTTGCATCGCGTGAAGTGAGTTGCAGCGAAGGGGCTGGTAACGGAATGCCCGCCACTGTTCTGTAACGTGCATGCGCTTGGCTAGTTGGGATAACCACGTTTTCGGTTTAATCTACTCGTATATCACGTCACCAACGCACATTGTGCACAGTGCGAACATTTATAATTCTCAAATCGCTTATCTATATGGTAACCTGCCGACGAGGAAGCGCGCGCCGGAGTGCGGGCCGAACCGCCGCAGCATCGTTGATAACAGAATGAACACACTTCCCTTGCGACGTCGGCATGCGGCATCCTCCACTTTATCATTTCTTTTCTTTCTATTTGCTGCTGATCGAAAGATAGACGCACCTTAGTGCCCCCGCAGGCGTAATCATATCGCTACGCTATCGTCTCGGCAGCCCGCGCGGGCGCTAAGCCTACCCTCCGTCTCGGCGCCGTTCTCGCGATAAGTCGTCGTCACAGAGCAGAAAATCGTATTTCAGGCGCTTTTAATAATGCCCTGTTCTTCCTTTCGGTTATCGATAGTCATCTTTACTCTATTTTTGCGCCATGCGGGGCTTTTTCCGGTCCTCGCATAGACGAATGCATGAGCCGTTGCCCTGTGATGAGAGTGCCGAGCAGACGACCCACGGCGCCCAGCCAATGAGGTTGCGCCCTGCGGTCACGTGCAGTCAGTAACCAATTAGGCGGCGCGATCCGTCTCTTTTCTACCCCCGGTTTTACTCGCGACCAACGGACGAAACGGAGTGTTTCTGGCGGGGAATTGAAAACGAAAAGACGCGCTTTCGAATGAGACCAGATGGACGCCGTGGCGCATGTAGAACCCGAGGGGCGAAGTCGTCGAAAAAATGCTATTTCGCGTCGAATCTTGGCCGATTTTAGCGGGCGTCGGTGCTATAAATTGATATTATGGCTCAAATACGTACTCCTGGGTCTGGATATTTTGCTAACCGGTAGAAAAATAGCTCTACTTTCCGAAAATGACGATTTCTAAAAATCAATTTTTTGGCCAAATTTCGGAGCCTGTGCCATCGATGCTTTCTAGCAAGAAATGCAAAAGCTAGCATTCGGTAAATGTGCTTTTTTGAAAGGGGAAATACATTTAATTCCGTGCTGCAAATTTACAATGTTTTGTTTGCTGACTTGGAGAGTGAAATCGATTTCCTTTTTTTTTTTTCCCCCTCTTTTTTTAGTTCTTTTTTAGTGCTGTAGTTCCCCCATGTTATAGCAACACCTAAAGGAAGCCTTTGTGAGTTCCCAACGTGCAGCCAGAATATTTTAGAAGCTTGTTTTGTGTTGTTGAAGCATTCACTGAACTCATTATGTAATTTATTGAAAAATATTGTTGCTAAGTTCAAAGACACTGCTGCAAAGCATTGAAAATATGTTGCTGCATACCACCCCTTTACCGTCTTCAGTTAAATGTGTTGTTATAGTAGAAATTTAAAAAGTGTTCTAGTTTAGTGTGTGGTGGTCATAGAAGCTCGAGCTGGGCCTCCAGTAGTTAAATTTTAAACTAAATGTCAGAAGTTGCAAACATGACAGGTGCAAAATTTTCTATTTATATTCACTTACAATGAGTGGTGGTTACATTGTTTAATTTCAGGTATTATCTGGCTAGAGCACTCAAAAGGCCATCCTACAAGCAATGAAATTAACTGTGCACATTTTCTAATCATTTTAACAGGCCCATACTGGTTTTGTGAGAATAGGTGGGCGTGGCTGTGCCAACAAGAAGGGTGGGCAACAAAGTATGTCCTGTAAGCCGAGCAGAAGTTATTGGTTGTAACTGAGGGAAGAACACGGGTGTTTTTGGTGGGCGAGTCACAAGTCTTGACTTATTACGTTGCTCTCGGCAACGTGAAACAAATATGAAAATGCAGCATTTCCTTAATCGTCTTATTTGACATAAACCGTAAACTGCATTGCTTTGGGTTAGGAATTGCCTAAATGAAGCAGCTTTGTAACTATCTGCTATTGTGTGTTGTTGCTTTCTTTCTTTCTTTTAATTCATAGAATGTAATGTTCACCAGGGTATGAGCTTAAATTTGCCCTCATTATCTTAGTCACTCTCATTGTCATCGTCATTACCACCAGCCTGAAGGCCTCGTGCAATGCATTCCAACCTCTCCTGTCCTTTCCTTGCCGAACCTATTTGTCTCTGAATTGTCTGATCTCAACGCTTGAAAGAAGAAATTTTTTCTTTTTCTCCACGAAACCTCAAACCTGTTGTTTAGTATTCAGTGTGATGGGAAAGGCAGCGTCAAGATCTGGTAAAGAATTCGGATGAATATTTGCCTTCAGCAGTGCATGAGCAGTGGTGGTATTTAGGTGTGAAGTGAGGAGTGGTTGAAGCCTCTGCTGGTTCGAAGCGTCAGTGGGGGAGATGTCACCGGCTCAAAGTACAAGCGTATCTTGTCCGGTAGCTTAAAAAAGGGGCACGAAGTAAGTGTATCTGTGCCACTTTGCAGGTCGAACGTTGGGGAGCTGATTGCAAACATCTTTGGTGACAGCGACGATGAATCTGAATTTGAGGTCAGTACACTTTATTCTCCCGCTCTCTCTCTCTCTCCCCTCTTTGTTTTTATCTAGGCTCTTACGGGGCCTCAAAGTTCCCCTTGGATTTCAGCAGCTCCTTATTTATTTGACGAAGTGTACAAAATGAAGCATGGTTTTGCTTTTCACTATTTTATTAAATTCTGTCTCTATGCTACAGTGTCATCATATATGTCACTTACTATCATTTATAAAATGTAATATTACTTTTTAAGGACTGGTGTCGCCTTAGTACTTTTTGAGGGAAAAATAGTTAAACGTACGAGAAGGTGCACGTGACTTGGTTAAACCTTTCAGTTTGAATCCTCACCGTGTTGAATGGGATTGACTACGGTAATAATAGCACCGTTCTTTACCAAGGAATTAGTGCTTGAATTCAGGCCAAAGAACTTGCCCAGTCCTTGTGTGAAATCTGTGTCTTCTGTTTGTACTCAAAGCGGCCATGCAGACAAAATACAAGTTTGGTTCGTTTGAAAGACTGCCTCGTTAGACTAACACTGACACCACGTTTGATGCAAACTTCACTCAAGTAAGCTATACAATTAGGAAAAAAGAGAACGGCCATGTAACCCACTAGCTCATTTGTCACACTAGAACCTATGCCTGTGACATATTATAGGCAGCTGCGCAATTGGCTGAGGCCGACAAAAGCGGACACAAATTAGCCAGGGCTTATAAGCTTGCAGAACGAGCTATTTGCGCTTAAATTTAATGCATACTCTTTTTATAGCAGTAAGAATGGTGGGGTAAACAAAGGAAGTTTCGAATGTGCACGTAAACATCGAAGCACCAGTGCTCAGTGCATGCACTATGCTTGTTATGTTTGCACAGCCATCTGACGCATTAAGCTGACAACGGCCAACTGGAATAAGCGACATTGTCTTTTGTGATTTTGTTTGTTGAGCATTCCCTCTGCTTCACGCAAAGATCACTATCTACCGTAACAAAAATTATCCGGTCAAAAACAAGGTTGGGCGTACAGCTATCCCGAGCAGTATTGTGGCACCATCTAGTAGGACTCACAGTAAGAAAGTCATTCTGCCATTCGCTGCAGGCCTAGTCAGTGCACTTACATTCGCTTTTAAGGACTTGCTCTGTATACGTCATTGCAGACGTCACGAAACGCACACTTTAACGGGAGAATTGAAATTTTGGCGTAAATTGTTTAATTTCTGGGTGAATGAGGCATCGTTTACCGCCGGACAAGTGCTGGGGGCACTATACAACACCCAGCCTTTCAAATAAAACAAGGCTGTGTCTAGCATTCCGTCTAGATGGAATGATAAGTGCTAAAGGTTCTGTCCAGACGGAATAAAGTGCCGTGGGTGACCTTCTGTCCAGACAGAATACGAATGAGAGTTTAGTGTTCCGTCCAGATGGAACCAACATGAAGTCTGTAGAGTTCCATCCAGACGAAAGGAAAACCAGCTTGATTAGACGACATTTGCAGTCCTGGGATTTAGTGTAGAGGTTACGCCTCGGTTTATGGACATTATAGTCGCGGGATTGATTCCCCCGAGTTTGCTTTTTGTTTGTAATGTGATGTGTGCATGTGCGCGTGCGTGCGTGGGTGTGTGTGTGTTGGGGAGGGTGGTAGCGGCGGCTAGCGTTTGTAATAGCTGTACCTCACGTCTGCTTCACAATTCATGCGGAGAGAGCAGTCGGTCTTGATTTTTATTCAACTGGCTGCGCTGCTACTGCTCACTAAAGCCAAGGCCGATGTGGCCATCGCTTGATTTACGTCCATTCATCTATAATTATTAATAGTGGTTAATAATTAACGGTGATTTTGGCTAGTTAGTGAGGGGAGGCGGTTTAGCCAGATGGGTAAATATCAGGAAACACTGCTGTCACTTCTCACTGCCTATTGTGAAGGGGGCGTGATTGAGGTAGCGGCTTGGAGTTCCGTACGGACGGAGCTAGACTTAGCCTGATTATTTGTAATTGTTAATGGTGATTAATAATCAACAGTGATTCTGGCTAGTCAGTGAGCAGAAGCAGTTTGGCTGGTTGGGTAAATATCAAGGAAGACTGTTCTAGCTGCTTGTTGTGAAGCATGCGTGATCGCAGTAGCAACTTAGAGTTCCGTCTGATGGAGCTAGTTTGTCCAATCACCTGTAATTATTAACAGTGATTAGTAAGTAACAGTGACTTCGGCTATTCAATGATTTTGATTGATTGGTTGATTGATTGATTGATTGATTGATTGATTGTGAGGTTTAACGTGCCGTCACTGCACAGCCGATGAGGCGCGTCATAGTAGAGGGTCTGGATTAATTTTGACCACCTGGGAATCTTTAATGTGCGCTGAAATTTCGAACCCCCCCCCCCCCCCCCCCTTTTTTTTCCCCCCGCCTTCATCAAACAAGCGGCCGCCGCGACTGGGGACTGGCTAGTCAGTGAGCGTATGCAGTTTGGCCAGTTGGGTAAAAATCAAGAAAAACTTCTCTCGACACGAGTTACGTTTCCTCTGGACGCAACTTTAGTGACAGGTGCCTTCTGTCTGGAGGGTGCTCAACACTTCACTTTGGGTTTCGTCTGGACGGAACTCCAGCGCTTATTATCATTCCGTCTGGACCGAACGCTAGACACAGCCAGAAGACAACCTTGTATTTTGTCTGCACGACTGCTTGAAGTTGTGTAAGGCTGTTAGCACCAAGTAAAACCAACATGCCAAGCCTCTATGCATACTGCTCACACATGGTTGCTGTGAAAGGAGAGCTGGAAAGTAATAATGCAATAAGAGCGAAAGGTTTGCAGCAGTAGGTTCATGCTGTCTTGACAGGCTTTCACGGGTAGCGTTTTCCGTGGTAATAAATCGCTGCTTGAACTTTTGTGCTTCTGGTTTGTTGTAATTTTGCTGTGCATTATTGCTCTGCATGCTTTCGAATTCATTTGCAACGTTTATGGGGGCGGCATCCTTGTAACTGCTAAATTTTATTGGAACTGTTTTCGTTGGAGTAAGTCAAGAGAGGTACATAAACGCGGGCTGACTTATGTTCCTCCTTTTGGATTTGCGTGTAGGGATTTGGAAAAGAAGATCTAGTTAAGCCGAAGAAAAGAGACAAGGGCAAAAAGGGCAGAAAAGGTACGTGTTCATATCTAAGAATGTATCAAACATTTGTTCAGGGAAGTATGTGCATATGCATGGATGTATGTGTGTGTGTGTTTGCTGCCACTTTTACAGGTCGTTAGGGGTGTCAGCAATATTTGGAAAATTAGGGGGGACGGTGGGTGGTGGTAGTGTGGTCTGACGTTCAAGTAAGGTAATGAGCGATTGGCGGCATATCGGGGTGCAGTCGAACCCCGCTACAACGAACCCCGTTTCAACGAAACTTGCGCTTCAGTGAAATATTTCGGATTCTCAGTGAGCTAGCCATAGAAGTCAGTGCAACAAAGTTCTCGCCACAGCGAGCCATTTGTGTGGCCTGTTTTCGCTTCAGCAGAATTTTCGCTGAAATAATTTATCATAAAATTGGATTTCAAGCTGGATATTAAGTTGGAAATGCAACCCCAGAGAAAATGGTGGCTGGACCCAGCCAGCTTAGGGCCAAATTGGCAGCTGGTCGCTGCTGGGGCCAGCAGTGCCCAGCCGCAAATTGGGTCATAAACCAGCTAGGACCGCTTACCATTTTCTCTAGGGAAAATTCGCATCCAGAGTTTCCAGCTGGGAGAAATTTCTGGTTTCATAACCCAGCTTGCAATGAATATTTTTTTATTTGGAGAACTTCTTCCTTAAAGTGCACGCTATTACAACACATGGATACTTTCACACAAAAAAAACCTAAACTGTGCTGGCAGTTTGTTGACCAGAGCGTACTGTCGAAATTGGCCACAGCACAAACAGTTCACAAACTAATACATGTATGGACAATCGATTTGAAAATTGCCCCGGGCTGACTGCGCTAGGGACAACTAGAACAAAAGGCATACCATGTGAGGCCTGATAAGGTGTCGGCACCCTTCGCCAGACAGTTTCGGGCCTTTTCTCCACCTACCCCCACACAAAGCCATCGCATCGCATCGCATACCATGTGCAGCTTTTCAAATAATAAACTACAGCACCCACACACACGTACACACATGAAAAAATTGCGTCAGCTTGCACAAGTGGTGCAAGGCTGGAAAAACAGCCGACCTGGTGGTCCTTATCCCTTCATCAGAGACCCGGATGTTGCACCTCACATAGATTTCTCAGCTTGTCGCTGAAAGTTCTTCACGACTGGCAGCCTAGACCGTCTTGCCCGCAGGCTTTCACATCTCTGCCAAAGTGCACCGCGTTAGCACTCGCTAGAACCCGCGACAACCGGCTTCGTGGACTCGGCGTCTATAGTGCGAACTCGGCGTCTGTGCTCCCCACTTCAGGCGCAAACGCACATGAAGTGGCGAAGAGAACGGCACGCGAGAGATCACGCCGCGAACAATGGACAGAGCATTCTCTAAGGTAGAGCTGACCGACGCCTGGTGCTCTTCACGAGGCACACTCTCAAGGGCACTCGGTACTTTTTTTTTTTTTTTTCCATGCGCAAGTCTGGCTGTCGCCAGGTGGTACTCTTGAAGTGGCCGCTCACGTGCACTCGGCTGGGTGGAGTTTTCTGGTGACACTCAACAGCGGAACTAAAAGCTTAAAACGGTTCTTCTGTTAAAAAGTGGCTTCGATGCATGAGTTGTACGTTTCATTTCTCCACGTAGTGCATGTTTTCACGTTGGTATTTCGCACAGCACGCCGCTATGCAGAAAAGCCGAGACACACAAACGGCAGCAATAGGTTTTGTCGTATAACGCTTGAAATAGAAAACGCAAGCTTGCACAAAAGGAAAAGGTGAGCCTGGGAGGCGGTTATGCCCTTTCGTTGGGTGGGGATGTGTTATCTGCAAGTTGCAAAGGTCACGTGCAGCCGATCAGATGGCCTCCGTTTGGCCTTGCGAGGGCTTCTTATGGGGATGAAAGGCTCAATAGAAGCTCTAGCACATAGCGAGTGTCCCCTTTCACCGAGAAACACAAGATAGCAAGGCCACACTTTTCCACACATTGCCCCGTTAGAGGAAGAGCAGGTAACACACTCTGCAATGAAATGCCGCTGCTGACAGCCTCTCGTTGGACACTTTAGCACCCAGCTCGGCGCCCAGTACAGGCGTTTCACGGTGGCAGCGGCGTCCCCGTAGCCAAGCGAACAAACAAGTCACCCCAGGCAGAAAAAAATGGAGGGGAGCGTCGGGCGAAAGTGTGTGTGCGGGGGGTGGGGGGCATGCGCTGCTAAGGTGTCATCTCCCAGCGCGTCGCCATAAGGGTCGCCCTCCCCCCTTCCCCTCAGAGTTTCGCCAGACGCTGCTCCTCCATTCGTGGCTCATCCGAACCACGTGACATTTGTGCGGGAGGTTCAACATTCTCGGCGGTGGTGATGCGCTGCAAGATAACGGAAGAGTAGCGCATGCCACCGTGCGTTCGCTGATCGCGCGTCCACTTACTGAGACACAGCAGATATGTGGGTTACCGAGAAGACTGCAGTTCATGCTGCGCACAAATTCGCATTTCGGGGTATAGTAATCATGGTGTGATTTTTCTTGTACGTTTGTTTTAGTTTTCAGAATTTGAGTTTTGAAAGGGGCCCCTATGCGGTTTTGTCTTAACGCGATAATAAGTGAAGGTCTTCCGCCTATAAACGCCTTGCCCTGTGCGGAACACTTTGCATTTTCTTTCTTTATTGAAGTACCGAAAACCAGGGACATGTCAGAACCGGAGACGTGTTATATAAACTAGAATAGATATGATAGGTGTTCTTATTTCTAATAATTTGTTTACCTAAGAATTGCATGCATTTAATATTATCTTGCTTGCCACTCTGTGGCCAAGATTCTTGAGGGGGCAACTATTCGATACTCGATTTGAAAATATTCGGCCGAAATCACTGTTCACTTCGAATTCGCTTCGAACTTAAAATCTACTATTCGCACAAGCCTAAAAAAGGTATACCGATTTGCTATCTGATCTGTTATAAAATACGCTGTGAAAGCATAACAAACACAATTGTGTGAACATATTTTTTCTATGCTTCAGGAAAGGCATTCTGGTACAATGTGGGTTGTTTAGCTATCCCAAAGTTCAGTTATACTGCTCCAAGGCATGCCTCTTGCTGCTCCAAAAGCATGTTTGTTGCTCGAAAGATACTCCATCCGCTACAAAATGCAATTTTGTTGCTCCAGAAACTGCCCCAGAGAGTCTTGGTCTAGTCACATTACTGGGAGCAGAATGCACGACAAGAGCAACATGCCCATAAGCTTCGAGGAAGGCCTGATTGTTGCGCAAACAAGTGACGTGGCTTTATCCTTGTGTTGGCACCCGATTCCATTAATGTTGGAGGGAAGACCCTCTGAGGCCATTGGAAGGGTTGAATGGGTGGTAGATATGTAAGCCTGAAATCAGAAGGAAGCTGTGATGGGTGAAAAAGTTGTAAAAAAAAATGTGGTTGATCCCTCTTTCATAGGAATCGGTAAAACATGAAAGTGAAAGGGGCCTTCACTGGAGCAGTTGAATGTTAAAGGAGTTTCCTTCTTGTGCCAAGGGTTCGCGTGCCTGATCCCGCCAGACGAAGTGACACCGATACGCAAGAAACAATAAACAGGGGGAGGGTGCCTCAATTCACGCGCGCCCCCCATACACGAAGGCGCCGGCATTGAGGCGCCAACTGTCGGCGCTCATTAGCGTCATGATGCGCTACTTCGCATCGCCTCTTGTAGACGGCACGCACCATCTGAATGAGTCATAGGGAAGGACAAAAGGCGCATTCGTAGCATTGCTCACGTCTCGGTTCGTAGCGCAGTGGAAAGAGCGCCACGTACCTCCCCTTGCGGCCAGAGAGTCGTGGGATCGAAACCGGGCGCCGCCGCATCAGTGGCACTTTTTCTGGCAACGTCACTTCCGTGACGGATGTCGCGTCACCAAAATGTTTGTGTAGCCGGGTATAAAACACTTTCGTGTTATAAAAGGCTTTAAAAAATGTAAGCAGGAGGAGCAGATTAAGGGGGAGTTCACTTACCTTCCTCTGTTGAGAGTGATAATGGACACGAAAGATTTCTTGGAAAGCGATATATACAGAACTCCGCTGTAGCAAAAGCGGCTGGGCAGCTTTTGCTGTTCGTGTTCCAACCCATCTCTTCTTTCTAACTGGTTGCCAATGATTGCTACTCATTATTGAGAAGCACATTTGCCTCTAGAGTATGGAGATGCTACATGCTTGCATCGCGGTTGCAAAGTGTTATATGGTTTAATGTGCCAAAGTTACACGTGGGCTATGAGGCGAGCCTGTTTCCTAGCCTGTGAGCAACAGAAGCCTTGGCGGGCTGAGAGTTTGCGAGTGGAAGTTGCTGTCCAACGTGCCGTGCTTTCTTACCTCGCGGGGAGCAGTGTTGTCTGACAGCGAAGAGGAGGAAGGGGGCGACAACGAGGACAACAAGGCGGAAGGCAAGGATGAGGACGAGGATGAGGACAAGGACATGGAGCTGTCGGCCGAGGCGGGAGACCTGGAGATGGCCGAGGGGGGGGAGGAGGAGCCAGCGCCGGTGCCGGTCAGCCAGGCTGTGCCGGACGTCTCGAGCTCCGACGACGAACTCGAGCCGGACAGCCGCCGGTCACGGTGGGTTGCACTTTCGCTCGGTCTTCAACGTGCACGATTTGTGGGGCAAAGTGTGCAGTAACAATTATATTTATGTCTGAACTTCTGCACTTTGGTGGCGGGCTTCGTGTTTAACACTCCCAGTGTCTCATGGGTCAGTGTTTCTCGTTTTTATTTACCAGTTGTTTCATGCTAGGGTGCATCTGTTTGGCAGAGCGGGGCTCACATTGAAGAGCCATTGTTTTGTCACAAGGTTCACACAGGTACTTGAAAACCTTGGAAACCCTTGAAATTTAAAGTGTTATTCTTGAGGCCTTGAAAGTCCTTCAGAACCTTTGATTTTCACTGTGATAATCAGTGACTCTGTCTTTTCACAAAAATTTAATTTAAAGTGTTTATCTTGGATTTTAAGCTTTAACTAATGTAAGAAAGATTGTAGAAATCGAGTTTTAGTGTATTGCACTAAATTACAACACACTTAGCGGATTTTTGTTAAAGCACGTGGCAGCACAGGGAGCAGGAACTTGTGAATACAATCCGCGTCACCATACGATTGAATGGAATCTGGCTTCTGTTCGCCATTGCGCGTTTTTCATCCAACATCGCCTGTGGACCCTCGCTAGTTGTTTGTTCACTGCGCCTCATTTGTTCCTTCTGTGTTTGCTGTTTGCATGCCAAATAGAGGACATGGACATAGTTGAAGTTCATCATGCCTGGGAAGTTCACCTTTCAGCAGTCATGGCTGAGAAAGGATTCGTACAAAGACAAGCTTTTGCGAGACCCAAAGAGCGCGAATTGCACAAAATGTTGACCGTGCGGAAAAACATTTTGAATGGGAGAATCTGCGCTAAAAGCCACCACCAGAGTGCTAAGCACAATGGCAACATTAAGACAGCAGGTGCTAGCTCCTTAGAGAGTACCTGGTGGGGTGTATTAGTGCCCGACCCGTTCATGTGGTCCCAGCACAGTCATTGCATGCAAGGCGCATGAGTTGGTGACATATGCAGAGGGTTTCGTGGATGTTAAAGGCGGTAACATCTTGCTCCTCCCACGGTTCATTCTCACACACAAATTGTCTCTTCAATAAATGTTCCAAGATAGCAAAGTTGCGAAGGCCTTTTCTTGTGGTGAGAAATAGTGCACTTACGTAGCGTGTTGTGGTCTTGTGCCATTTTAGGGCACAGCCCTTTGGCACCCGGTACCTGGGTTTCGCGTCGGCGGCATCGACGCCGACATCTGAGTAACCGCGTCAGCAAACGAGCCACTCCAGCAGAAAGAAGACAGGGAGGAGTGTCTGGCGAAAGTGAGGGGGCGGGCTGCACTTGCTGATAAGGAGTCATCTCCCAGCGCGTTGCCATGGCTCAGTATGTCTCACTGCCTCCCCCTCACACTTTCTGCAGACGCTGCTCCGTTTGCCATTCGTCCGAACCACTGGACATTTGCGCGGGAGGTTCAAACACGATTTGCAGCAACATGCTCGCTGGTGGTGGTGACGCGCTGCGAGATAACAGCAGAGTAGTGCGCGTCGCCGTGTGCTGGCTGATAACGCCATCACTTCCTGAGACGCAGCAGATACGCGCTTTGACTGAGAAGACTGCAGTTCCCGCTGCGCACAAATTTTGCATTAGGAAGTATAGTAATCGTCAGCACGTTTTTTTTTTTTTTTTTTTTCCCTTCATCCGCGCAACGAGAGATAGGGGAAATGCGACTGCTAGGGCGTCAGGTTTGATGGGGCTGCTAATGACTACTTGCATCGAAGCAAATAGATATTCCAAAATTTGTAATTTTAGAAAAGGAGCAGCTTGCAGGAGCAAAGCAGTCAAAAAGACGAATTGTCAGAAAATAAATTGACAACATGAGAAAAATGAAGGCAGAGCTTGCAGCAGCAGTTGCCGATTTAATGTCTTCAGCTGATACCTTTTAGATGAAGAAGGAAATGAAGGCAACATTACGTAGATTGTGACATGAAGCAGCCTGAGAAAAGCAGCAAAAACAAAGAAAGAACAGTTTCTAAATGCCAACTAAGAAATAAAAAATAAACCTGGGGAGCTTTCAAAAACTTGTTAGCTCTTATTGTGCAATAGAAAACTTTTGCATTGTGTTGAAAAAGTTATAGTACAAGTAATCCCAAATAAAACATTAGATGGGGTTCTTGAAAATGTATTTTCTGGTCCTTAAAGGAGCCATGAAGAGAAAATGCAAGTTGGTTTTATTCGAAAGATTTCGTGTTTTATAGTGCCCCCAGCGCTTGTCCGGATACAAACGGTGCTTTATTCACTGAGAAATTAAACAATTTAGCTTAAAATTTTGATTTTCCCGCTCAATCGTACGTTTTAGTGGTCCCAAGTGACATCACGGGAACCGACCGCTCTGCAGCTAGAGTACCTTCATTCACGCATCCGCCGTACAGGGTAGAGACACGTAACGCTGGCACCGCCATGTTCGGTTGTTCGCGTCGCCGCCGAAGCAAGTCATTGTGTCAAACCGCGCTAAAATTATCTCCGTCAAACGCGGTTTAGCTGAAGAAGTTTGAATCATAATATTGTCTGTTTCGCGGTTGCCTAGGTCTCGTGGGTAAACGAAAAGAAAATCGCGTTGAGCCCGTTGCTTCCAATGGTGGGCGGCGGCACACGGGACCGTTCAAAGGTGTTCTCCACCCTGTAGCGGTGTTGGGTTTGTTCCCACTTTTCTTTACGTTCCGTAACCTAGGATGGTCGCCCCATACCGTGGCAAGCGTTTGGTTTGTTTTTGCCCGCATTTAAACCTTGCTTGTTTTGTTTCTGGGAGAAAATATTCGTTCCCTGAAACAGTGCTCGCTCGACAAATGGGGGTCACGTAAGACAACACCGTTGCTTGCTTCAATCGGCCAGTGTCGTCTGAGACAACCCCAAGCCCCGTAGTGCTGTGCAGCTAAACCAAAGCATGCTGTGCGCAGTACGAACAGCAGAACGCATCAGTACTTCTATGTTTACATGTGCTTTCGTAACTTCCACTGTTTGTCCCATCATTCCTATTGCTTTGTAAAGAATGTGCCCTAAATTTAAGCGCAAATCGCTCGTTCGTCTAGTTTGTAAGCTCTACCTAATTTGCGTCTGCTTCTGCCAGCCTCCACCAATCGCAGAGCTTAGCCCATGTGACATCACAGGTTCTGTTGCGGGAAATGAGCTGGTGGGTCGCATGACCATTCCCGTTTTTCCTAATTATGTAGCTTATTTGAGCGAAGTTTACGTTAAAAGTGGTGTCAGTATGATTCTAACGAGACAATCTTTTGAATGAACCAAACTTGTGTTTTCTCTTCATGGCTCCTTTAAAGTCATGGAGAACCCTAAAATTTTTGCTTTTGAAGCCTGTACGAACCCTGTGTCAGTGTGTGCTAGAGGTAGAAAAAATAACTTGCTCTTAGCTAGAACTAAAAAAACAAATATGTGTTTCTGATAACATGCCTGTACAACATTTCTTGTTTGAGTGACTTGTGATTATTGCATCTGTTATGAAAATTGTGATTGCCATGGTTCAAGCTATTCTTCGAGTATCATCATGATGTGGAGCTTTCTTGTGTAAGGTTTAATTTATTGCAGATGCAATGGCAAAAAAAAAACTGCAACATATTGGTGTTGTGTTGGAGTAGTGATTACTTGTCTACGTCACCATTTATTTTTTTCTTTTGTAAAAAACCTTGCAGCTTGCTTGCATACGGACATTGGCATGACTAACATTTCTTTTTTTTTTTCCTTGGTGGTAACAGTTCGCATATAAGGGCATGGGAAAAAGCTTGTCTGGTTTGCATGATCTGTATTCGAAACTTTTTTACTAAGCTTTCACTCAAAAGTGTACAAATATTTACTCATAGTGCGATTACACACACGTGAATTTGGGTAAATTACTGCTGCAAATAATGTGCATTCTGTGTGTACCCCTATGTTACGAAAAGTTTTTGTAATCACACATGAATCCTGCGTTCGGGTTAGTTTCGATTACGTGTGGCAAACACCGTTACTCGATGTGATTAGCGGCAAGGTTGTCAGAAAAAAACAAATACAAGATGGAGTTGTCAGTACAAGGGTATAAATTGGTCGAAGGGATGTGGAAGCTTCAACGTGGAATGCAGTCAGAAATTATTGGACAAAAAATTCTTGGGCATTTCTTATGCCGGCATGTAAAAGCTCTTTATTTTGTCACAGTGCTGTTTGCAGCAGACAACAGCTTCCGACTTTAAAGGGGCACTGACACAAAAATTTTGCATCTTTTTTTTTCTCTCTCTCTTTTTTTGCTGATAAGTAGCTAATGACCTACTTATCACGTGTGGAAACCTCATTTGCTTCAGCGTGCGATGTTTTTTTAATTAGAGACGTTTTTAATGCAGCCAGTCCCAGTTTCGGTTTCAGCGGGTGCCGCGAAACATGGGATTTTGTATAAACAAAGCTGTCCACGTGACCGTCGGACGGATATTGCAGAGCAGAGCTGCCATAGCAATCTCAATTCCGCGTCGCCGGCAGTTTCTGAAAATGCCCCTATGTACTGATCTCATCAGCTGCTTAATTAAAAAGCGACCATGGACATGATGCAGGCGCTGCAAGTGCAAATAGGTGACTGGTAAAAAGCGCAAAGGCTCATGGGTACGTCGTCTGCTCCCGCCATTTCCGTTTCGAGAGCTCTTCTGCCTCGCGTGCGCCTGCGGCTTTCACGCGCGTGTGTGGTGTTGTTTACTTGTCACAGAGTGCTTACCTTTCCGAGAAGTCCCTAGTAGGATTAATCGTTGTTAGTCATTGAATGCGTGATGCATGAGCTTTTGGGGAGGGGGGCTGGGCTGGAAACAGAAACACAACAATCCGCCATCGCATCATTAACTCCTTTCTCGTATGTGCTGCCTGGTTTGGGTCTTAAGTCCCATTTCGTGCAGCGGTAACACGCCATCACTCGAGCTACCTGCGCCGGCCTGTGTCATTTTGCGGCCGTGGCCGCCGCCTGCGCAGTGACCGTGCGGCTTGCTCAGTGGGCTTTTCGTGTCTTTGGGACGTTTTCGCGTCCAATGTAAATAAAAAGTAATGAAAATAGAGTGCCTAGAATCGCTGTAGAACTTGGGTCGCAGCCAGCTGCCCGATGAGCCAACGAAATCCTGGCGCCTCCGCCGCCAACGATCTGGTCGTTCGTTCTCGAGAGCAGAAGTTCTGCCCTCCGATCAGAATGGCGAGCCGGCAAGAGACGCTGGCAGTGCGGAAGCGGCCAGCACAAATTCGTGACGTGTTTGGATGTTGTGTATTTACTCAACATACAGGGAATGTCGATAGCGCGAGGTCCTTCGCTGGCTGCTCGGTAGCATTTCGCATACTTCAAAATTGATTTTAAATATGTTCTAGGCTGTATTTGCCTCTGATATTTTGCAGATGATGTATGTGTGTTCATACCAATCTATCTCCAAAGTTATCTCGCCTTCAAAATTTTGTGTCAGTGCCCCTTTAAGCTATAAACCTTTTTCTCTGAGTTCTGTTAAACCTCGGTGTAACGAAGCCGGTAAAATTTGTAATTTACTTCGTTGCATTGAATTTTCGCTGCATTGAAATTCATGGTTATAACGAAGTGTTCACTGCGTGAAGTGGTTCCTGCAAATGAAAATGTGGCGCGCATACACGGCTGGCGCACTGTCTATTTCTGTCAGAGCTTAATCGTCTACGCGGGCATCAGCATGAAACGCATGAAGTGTTTTCTCCACGCAAAAACGCACCTTGCAAACCACAGGCGCACTGACGCAGACTCAGAGACCACCCGCACGATGCGGGTAGCTCCAGCGACCTGCTTCTAACTGCTCGCTGAAACGCAATACGAAGGGAAAACAAAGTTGTTCATGCGAGATAAAACGCTGATAATGTGGGCGAAATTTTCACTGTAAAACGTCATACGCCCCACTTGCAGAAGTGACCATCAAATATCCTTTGCAGTGGCAAGCCTAATCGTCTCTGGTGGGACCAGCTGGCATTCCCGAGCGCTTCGAAGCTCCCGCCATGAGACGCGCGCCTCCCCATTGGCACAAGTCATCAGGCTCCTCCCATGGCCGTGCACGGCGCGAGTCGCTTTCTGGCCGAGGCAGAAGCCGCCGCCAGCGCACTATTGCAGACGTGGGCGTGAAAAAAACGTGCGCGCAAGGCTTATGAAGACCCACAAATGCTTTATCACGCACTTGCTGGAATGATGGAACCCAACAAGCATGAGTGAACTTGAACGAAGGGCAAAGCGGCAACATGCAACGGCGGCATCATACGCAGTGTGTAGGCAAGAAGCTTAAGCAAGGAGCTCGCTCACGGACTCCGTGGCTCGCTGCTTCCGCGGCATTGGGCGGCCCATGTCGCCGTTCGCGTTTTATTGAGACCCCATTTCGGCACTTGCGTCTAGCCGAAATCTGCTTCGGCAACCAAAATTTTTTTTGCCTAGTTCTCCATGAAACTTTGTTATATTATGGGACTGCGTTACACAGAGGATGAAAATACATGGTGTGCATACACTTTAATTTACAAAAAATTCCGTGGTTCGTCACATTCGAGGGTTTTGTGACACTGAAGTTCATTAAATCAAGGTTTAACTATTTCCAGCACTTAGTTGCGCAGAAATGTAAGCTTGTATAAGGTCAGTATACTACAAGCTGTCCAATTGTGAAATTTCCTTTTCTTCTTATATGATACTTACAGCAGCATTTTGCATTTTATTCCTGGATAAAGAGTTTAGAATTTAAACTTGTTTAGTATTAAAAAGTAACTACAACTACAAGCCCCTAAGATTGTTGTTGTGATCTTACACTTTTTCTGTTCTTTTTCTTTTTTTTTTAGGTTTCGGAGGAAGAGCCAAAAGTTGGTTATCCCCTAAAACCTCTATATAATGAATTACGATAATAACGAAATCCTCAGTATAACTTCGTTACAATGCATAAGTAAGAAATGCCCAGTGGAAACTATGTACATTTAATTATGATATAACGAAGTAAGTATTTATGCAATTTTATGATGTTTAAGTTTGTGGGCTCCCAAAAAAATCCTCAGTAGGACATTTTTATCGTAAAAATGACAGCCGATGGGGAAACCGTTGCCAGTGCAAGTGGCTTTGGTAATCTTTGTGGGTGGGTTTTTCAGGTCTCGCAGCATTTGCTCCTTTTCAAGCTCTTTTTTTTTTTTTTTTTTTTCATTTTCGTTTTGCTGCCAATGGAGGGGGGCGGTGTCGCATGCCAATCTCCCCCATCATTGCCCTCCTTAAATGTGGCTTAGACCATTCTTCTTCTTCCCTGCTGGCTACAATGGCTTAGTTGATTTTGTAAATTTCATGCGTGGTTCGCAGAAAATGAAGAAATTTGGAAAGCATGAAGCATATTTTATGCATGAAAATGCTCCACTCGCACGCCGGCCATGTATGTACACCAGTGGCGTATGCAGGATTTTGCTTGCAGGGGGGGGGGGGAGCTGGCCCGCATAAAAACTGGAGAAAATAATAACAAACAAAATTGCGAAATAATAACAATAAACAAGCAATGCTAATAAATAACAAAAAACAACAAAAAGAATCAAACCAAAAACAAAAAAAATGACTCGTGGTTGATACAGCTTTGAAAAACACCCCCTGCCCCAACTCGCCCCCTCCCCCCCCCCCCCTTGTTTTCTTTTTTAGGGTAGGGGGTCGCTTTTCCCCCTCAAATTTCTTGGGGGAGGGGGGGGTGAGCTTAAGGCAGCAAGCGGCGATAGCATGGCAGTGACCGTGCCGTATGTGCAACTACAGCTTGTTGCTGCTCAAAAAAAAAAAAAAAAACTGGAGGCAAAAACAAAGTTACACATGTTAAGAGGGGATGATAGTGTAGGGAGAAATGGCGCTAAGGATCCTTATCCGCTAGGCTAGTAAAAGCAAAGATCAGGTACCTGCCGCTATTGCAAGCCTACAGTTCTCTCTGTGGACCAGCTGTGGAGGTATCCGGCTGCCTTAGGCACGTCCTTCCCTGTTGGCGCAAAGGTTAAGCCCCACCCATGCGGCATACTGATGCTTTTTGGAAACCTTGTTCGACTAAACAGTGGAAACAGTGCTACATCAGGCTGCTTGCACGAAACATAAGGTAACCACAGCTTTGGCTTCCGCTGTTCATGTTTCTGCGCAGTTAGTGCCAAACTGGGTACGTTGACTCTCCTTTTTGTGTTAGTTTCCCGTGTGCGTCACCACCACGAGTGGCTGTAAGCGGAAAGCCCTTTCACTCTTACAAAAAGCAGCCTTTCTGGCTCTCATGACATCAACCGCATGGAACTGACAAATGGCGAGCTACAATTTTTCCACTTTGTTGGTCTAGTCACTGGACCAGAAAAGCACCAACAGTGAGAAGTGCGCATAGTGTCGGTGGCTGATCGATAAGACACTTCTCAATCTTCTCTTGAAAGGCCCTACCAAGGCAGTCACCTTTGAAGCTTTGGATATTTTATCTGCATTCTGGAAGGTGTTGTCGTAGGAAACATACAGGACCCGCCTTTGAAAAGCCGTGTTCGAGAATGGTGTGGCTCGAACAGCAAGCAGCCAGTACCCCTGAAGAACACGAGTGTGAAGGGCAATCAAGGGGTTCCATTCGCTGCCCATGCACTCAGAATATGGGCAGGAACATCAGGCGGGCTTTTAGAAGCATGAAGGGGCCTGGAAAATGACGGAGTCATTCCTGACGGAGCGTCACTTGGAGGACTTCCTCTACGCCAGCGCTTGCATCAGTGCTAGCAGGGAGTGACGGACAGCTCTATCCTGCAGGACATGTTTGGAAACTCACAAGGGGACCCAGGCAGTGACAGTGACACGGAGGACACCAAAGCATCAGGCAGCATCAAAATGCTTGGCGCAGTTGCCGTGGTGCAGGTGCTACGTGACTTCAACTGTGCACCAAGATGCAATGCAATCTGTGTGGGCTTGTGAAAGTAGTGCGAGGTCATCTGGGACAAGCAAAACAGACGCGAAAAGAGGTCACAGATTATTTTTAGACAAAATAAAGGGTCTTGCGAATGAATCCTTACAACTAGCAAATACATCAGTAATGTTTCTGCAAGTTAAGTACAGAATTTCGATGCAACGAAATATAATTATGATGAAGCGCCATTGTTTTACGACTTCATTATATCGAGGCTTAAGTGCACGTGTGATTTCTTGAAACTGATTGCTTTGCATTGCTCTTGCTGAATATTGCAGGAACACCGATTTCATGTCCGACTTCGACATCATGATGGCCAAGAAGAAGGAAGAGAACTCTAAGCGGAGGAAGCGGAAAGATGTTGACATCATTAGCGACACTGACGACATCATAGTAGAAATTATCAAGGAAATGAAGACTGCCGCTGAGGTTAGCGTGACGTCCATGCTTGCCCATCTCTCTTGCTGATACGGCCACATTCTACCTTGACTGATGCAGCTGCAATGTCTGCAGTGCAGTGGAGTAGACTTTCGCAATGTTATCTTCACATTGCAAAATCTGCTCCTGCGATTAAGTAGTCATTTCTAATGTAAGTGGATGCTTGTTTTGCATTGTCTGGTGTAGAAAAAAGGGGAAATATCAAAGTGATAGTAATAAATTGCCCATTGAGCAAAAAGCCGGCGCCGGCATTCAACAGCGAAACGACTCCTAGACCACATACCCTTGAAGCGTTCCATAGCGTGAGGCATTCCGTAGCATGCGTTTAAATTCAGCAGTAGCAAAAGGTGGTTGTCTGCACTAGTACACTGCAGATGAAATACGGGAACGGGTGAACGTAGCCAAGCAAGTGAACAAACAGGCAGCAAAATCCACCGCTGATGTCAACTAATTCAACATTTGGCAGCAGGACTGAGTAGCAGCGCAATGCGTAGGAGACAGATCAAAGCAATTCGAAAGAGTGAGCAAATTGTTTCTAGCGGCAAGAGCATGAGTGCAAGCAAAGGTGTCTCAGGCATTCTTAGAACCTTCAAAGGGGCCATAAAGACAAAATACAACTGTGCTCAGTTTGAAAGAACAAGCCCTTGGTTACTCACTCAGCTCCATCCCAGCCACTGAAAAACCTTTTTTAACCGAGAAAAATGCAAGAAACAGTTCAGAACTTGGAAATTCGATCTGCAGCGACGAAATATGGGCCGGTGTGACGTAATATGGGCAGGCACTGAAAACCAGTTATCATGCATTAACTGCACGTTAGCAGTCGTAATACCATCAAATCGCCCAGTTATGTTTCTTGGTGGTGGTTTTTAAGTAAGCCGGTGGCCGCCAATCGCACAAACCAGTTTTTGTGACGTCAGAGAGGAATCGCCGAAAAAGTTGCAGGGGAGTCGCCACTGCTTCACCTGCTTTTCTTAATACAGTAGAACCCCGCTGATACGTTTTTCACGGGACCGCAGAAAAAAAAACTTAACAACCAGGAAACGCAAGAGCCGAGAAACGGGAAAATGAAAGAAATAAGCGTGTGCAGAATTTTATTTCATTACCTGCGCTCGAAAAAATCGTGCAGCTTTGCTTGGCGCATTTTGTCACGTCCGAGCAGCACAAGGCGCTTCTCAAGCACCTGCAGCGCCATGTGGGTCTCGGCATCGTCACTCCGCGCGTACCTTCTTAATAAATGGCGATTGACGATGACGATGACAACAATGACGATGACAATGAGTCTAAGCCAAGAAAACGGGCAGGCGACAACCGAAAACAAGTCCCCGGCGACATTTGCAGCTAAGCCTATAGCCAAGCCAAGCAGCGGAAAAAGCCAACATGGACGCTCTCCATGGCCAGCTCCGACCGCCAATTCGCAACGTAACACGCGGGAACGGTCCTACACTTGCGACGTAACGGCGGGGTTCTCAATACATTGGATTCAATGGGAGGTATGCCGGGACCGGCCAAAAACAACGTAACAGCCGGGAAAACGCAGCACCCGGGAACGTAACAGCGGGGTTCTACTGTATGTAGATTATTTGTTTGAAGTTTGTGCGATAAAATTGGCGTCATCGTTATCGGAACAGAGCTGTCGTTTCATGGCCCCTTTAATAAAGGAAGTGCTTCGGTGTGTCCTCCTGCCTTGACCAGGAGGACAAGGAGCTGAACCAGACGCGGCGGGCGGCCACCAAGAAGCTGAAGCTGCTGCCGACGGTGGTGTCGCAGCTGAAGAAGCTGGACCTGAAGGGGGCCTTCCTGGACCAGGGGGTGCTGCACGCCATGGCCGAGTGGCTGGCCCCGCTGCCGGACAAGAGCCTGCCGCACCTGCAGATCCGCGAGCACATGCTGCGCCTGCTGGCCGAGTTCCCTCCGCTGGACCAGGGGTTCCTCAAGTCGAGCGGCATCGGCCGGGCCGTCATGTACCTCTACAAGCACCCCAAGGAGACCAAGGAGAACCGCGAGCGGGCGGGCAAGCTCATCAACGAGTGGGCCCGGCCCATCTTCAACCTCAACACCAACTACTCCTCCATCTCCAAGGAGGAGCGCGAGCAGAAGGACTTCGAGCGCATGCCCCACAAGCGCAAGATCAGGTGGGCCCAAGGGGGGGAAAGAGAAAGCGCTGCCTAGTCTGGCTCCCAAAGTTTCTTTTATCTGTTTCTCTAACAAGTACCGCCACTGCCTCCCAAAATTTTGCTTCATAAAAGTGTTCATAAAATGGTAATCACCCAAATACAGATTTTATACGTTTTGAAACAGCAAGTGAAATTTTGGCTACTGTTTAGTTGGCACTGTGTAGTAATAGTCTGTTGTGCTGAGTCATGTTACTGCAATACACCTGTCTTTGCTTCTGCCATCCCTCCTAAGCTACAGAATGGAATTAGCATATCCAAGCTCTCTGTTTGAGAACATGCAGTCTCAAGTTACTGTGATCTGCTTCATCATTCTAGTGAATGTCAGGAAGCACGGATTACGTTGGTGAACATGAACCAAAGCAAGCAATGCTCAACTGTGGGCGTTGTTGTTAGTGATAAGGCCATGGGACACATTGCCAGCACGTCAGCTCTTCAGCTTCGGTGGCTCAACACACTTAAAGGCCAACCGAACTCAAAATTTCGCCCTCTTGAAAACTCTGCTTTTGTATAGTCTGCATAAAAAGAAAGCAAGGTGCAAAATTTGACTGCTAAAATACGCGCGTTGATGCTGCAAGCAGTCAGCAAAAATCGACGATTTTGAAACTGAAACCGAGAAGAGCGCGGTCATTGAAGTGAATGTTGCAGCCGGCAAGCAAGCTCTACGCACGCACGGGACAGCAAAGGGGTGAAGCGTGCGCAGCAGAGCTCGACCGATTCTACAGCTGTGTGGCTGGCTGGAAAAAGAAGGCCCCGTCAGCTGGAACGTCACAGGCTGTTTGCGCGAACCGCCGGCAGGTGCAGCGTGGTCTGCGGCGGAGCTTTCTTATTAAACGACTCTGACTGATTAACGAGGTGTTTCGCAGGGTTTCCACTCGTGTCTCGGCTGTGGTTTGTGTGCATACTCTGAAGAAGTCTCTTCAAGATACGTGTGGAGAAGAATGAACGATAGTACAGCGGAAAAAGAAAGAGGGCATAATATCAGCACACACCGCGCCCATGCAATGAGGAAGCGCGAGTTTTTGTGTACAGGTTTGTTTGTGTGCGCCCCTTGCAGATAACACAGCCACACCCACCAGAAAAATACTTGCCGCCCGCACGTGTAATTCTCGTTGTTCTGTGTATCGGTGCTGTAGTTTGGAACACCTTGCAGTAGGTGTGTCATTCTGTGCAAGAACATAACCTTCACAAACATTTTTTTATTCTGTGGTGGGAGTAGCTACTGTGGGCCGCACAACCATTGACGTTTTGCTTGCACTAGCATGCCACTATGGTTGCTGGACTATGTTGATGACAATGAACAGTCACTAGAGCAGTTCTGGCTGGCACGAACACACACGCAATTGGACATTACTTCCTCAGGAAAATGGTACATTGTAAAGTTGAATAATTACAGTAGGTGCACCTTATATGCCAGAAAATGTGATGCATGCATGTGTGCATGTGTGTAATATATTGTATTGTCACACTATGGAAAAACTGCGAGAACCAGTAGGCAGGTCTCAGAAGAAGGAGAAAAAAGTTCTGCCTTCTTAGCTCGCTGCCCTGTGCATTGATTCCTGATAAATTGAGTTCTTTGTCTTGCAAAGACAAGACCGTCTTTCTCTCATGACCATATATTGTGCTGTTGCTTCAGTGTCTCCTTCCCTTATCACAGAGGGCACTTCCTGTCTGAAGCTCGCATCGAGAGCGTGATGACCTGATAGTTCGCTTTTGACAATGAAATGCAAGCGTAAACACATTGTGCTAAAAATAAAAAAAAACACAGATGGTTGCGTTCCTTTGGGGCATTTGTATTGGCAGTGTAACACTCCTTTCATTAATGTTGAGGCAGACGTCGAATGCAAACATCTCTTGTGTGCAGGATATGTGTCGAGGGGTGGAGGGTGACGTGGTGTGCTAAAACCGTTTTTTGTTTTCTTTTGCCACCCACCCATCTCCTCCAGGATGGAGACTTCAGATGAGCCACCAACTAAAAAGGACATTGACAAGGCCCTGACTGGAGAAGACAAGTGAGTAGCCGTTCACCGTTTTGTCCAAATGTAGAAGAGGCTTGCATTTCTGCTTGGGTAATGTGCAGTGTAGCCAGGGTAACTTTCGAACTTCACACTTGTGCAGTTCCAAAGAAGCTACCCCGGTGTGCCCATTCAGTTCTCAGCTGAAGGCACTGCCTCCGGATGAAGTTCCTGTAGGAGTAGCTGTGCCCAGTGCTGTACAAAGGGCAGCGCAGAGATACCAAAGTGGACGTTCGTAAGGTTATGACGTGTCTCCAAAGCTGTAGCCACCACAGTGGGGCTGTAGTGTAGCGTAACAGCGCGGTAATTCGGGGTAGCTTGAAATGTGTTACTCAGACCTTGGTGCTTATATCTCATGTCTGAAACAAGCTTTTGTATATGTTTTTTTTTTTTTTTTTTTACTCTTGCATATGTGCATTTTTAATAACCTACACTCAACCGAGTATTTTCAGATGAGGTGTGTGTGTGTCATCTTTGCAAGTGTAATGGTTCGGTGTCTTATGCGTTTTCATGGTTTACTCCCAGCTCAGTTACACGGACATTACACCTGCGTGTAGCGCAGTAATCTGTCAGGTCAGATCATCGTGATTCACAAGATTAAGTGGATTTTCGTAATACAACCGCACTGCAATAAGTTTTCATTTTCTTGCGCGGACAGCAGGTGGTGTGTGGTTAGCCCCACTGCTATTCGTTCTGCTGAATTAGTTTTAAGAAAGGCATTTGTTTGCTTATAAAGAGTACTGTTGCGGAAAGCACCGAGGCGGCACCCACAAATGGGAGCCGTCATTTTAATGGGGTGCGCTGGGACAGCATTCAGTGATGGTGATTCAGAGAAGTACATTAAGGGGCCACCTATTCCTCCTCGTAACAGTTTTCAACAAGTACATCAGTAAAAGTAATTTTCACGAATGCGTAGCCAAGTGTGCTTGCTGAACCAACAAATGCGCCTTGGCATTGCTGTCCCCCACTGTCACTGCATGGCAAAAACCTGTGGGGAGCTTGCTGGTTGTAATGCAGCCATGCAGACCGTGGGTCTTGTACATGTATACACCTTTAATGGTGGAACCTTTTGCATGTTGTAGGTCCTTGAGGCCAGGCGAGAAAGGTTGGGTGGCGAGGGCACGGGTGCCAATGCCATCTACCAAGGACTACGTGGTCCGGCCAAAGTGGAACTGTGACACGGAGTTTGTCAAGGTATGCCAGTCCAGTTAGATATCGTTGTAGATATATGCATGCATACTCTGGGTGCTGTGATGTATGGCAGCTAGAAATAGTTGCAGGACAACTGAAATCCAGTGGTGTTGTGCACCTAGAGGAACAGTTGCAGGAGCAAGATTGTCACAAATATGCTATAACAGTGACCCTGTAATTTTGGGAATGTTCTTTGAGGTGGAAGTGTCCAGGAATTATTGCGAGCAAAGGGCGCTGCATTGACATTGCAGTGTTATCGGTGCCATCAGGTGGCGATAGAACTCTCACTTGTTAAAGGGGCCATGCAAACAAAATACAAGTTTGTTTTATTTGGAAGACTTGGTGTTTTTAAGTGCCCCCAGCACTTGATGTTGGAACGACGAAACCACCTGGAGTATGCAGAGCGAAACGCACGTTTGGGATTCACGGTAGGAAGGAGCCAAATGTTGCAGCAGACGATCAGAAAATGCACCTAGGAATGAGCTAGCAGACGATCAGAAAACCAGGTTTTCAGGCTTATGTCCAAATCAGCCGCCATTTTCCCATAGGCGAAAATCGTTTTTATTTATTTTCAGAGTACAAAGGTAAGTACCATCGTTGTTCCCGGTATCAAACAAAATACACCACAAAATGTGACCTTCGTGGCAAGTTTGAGCGCGAACAGAGCGGCGGTTCGCTCAGGAAAAAATTTTAAAGTTTTAAAGCGTTTCAATTATCGTCGCAACACCCTGTACTTTATTCACTGCGTTGTGCTGCTGAGCATGAGGTCGCGGATTCGATTCCCGGCTGCGGCGGCCGCTTTTCTGATGGAGGCGAAAAGCAAAAACGCCCATGTGTACGAGATTTCGGCGCACGTTAAAGATCCCCAGGTAGTCAAAATTATTCCGGAGCCCTCCACTACGGCGCGCCTCATCGCCTGCGTTGCGTCAGCACATTAAACCCTACAATCAATCAATCAATCAACTTTATTCACTGAGAAGTTAAACTAAACAATTTAGGCCATAATTTTTATTCTCTCTCTGAGTTGTGTATTTCGTGAGTCTGTGATGACATATCCAAGAAAAGTACTGAAGTACTGAAAGTACTGAAGTATGCAGATTACGTATGGCTGCAGCGAACGGCGGAATGCCTTGCCGTCAGTCCTCCTAGACGGCGCCACCATACCGCTCAGGACGGCTGTCTACCCTCGCTTTGTTTTTGACCGGATTTGTGACTGGATAATGTTTGGTACGGTTGATAGTAGACATCTCGTGAAACATTGAGTATGCTCGACAAACTGAGTCACAGAAGGCAGTGTTGCTTATGCAAGTTGGCCAGCGTAAGCTCAACACGCAGACAGCTGTGCAGCTATAACTGGCATAATGCACACAGTATGCTATTGTTCTTCTACATTTATGTGTGCATTCGTAACTTCCATTGTTTACCCCAGCATTCTTACTCCCATAAAAAAAAAAAAAACATTGTTACGAGGCAAGGATGCCGTAGAAAAATGTATTTGCCGTATTTACCAGACAACAGGCTGGGCACCCACACAGAGGAATGCACAACAATCACACTTTCTCCTCTTCTTCTACCAGAACTCATTGCAGAATCCCTTTTTTTGTTAACTGTGGCAAATCGCCCCCCATAACCACATAGTCTGTTAGTCGAATTTACTGGTGCCTGATGTCAATATGCATTGAATTTAAGCGCAAATAGCTCGTCCTCAAATTTATAATTCCTGCCTAACTTGTGTTGGATTTTGCCGGCCTCAGCCAGTCGCACAGCTGTCCGCAATACGTCATAGGTTCTAGTGTGGGAAATGAGCTAGTGGGTCGCATGGCCAGTCTCTTTTTTTTCCCTCATTGTAGAGCTTATTTGAGTGAAGTTTGCATTAAGAGTGGTGTCGGTGTTATTTTAACGAGGCAATCTTTAAAATGAACCAAACTTGCATTTTGTCTGCATTGCCCCCTTTAAGACTTGAATTATTTGAACTAGTTAAACGTGAATAATCATAGGAGGCTAACAGTTGTGAGTATAGAGGAAATAGCTGGGAAAATGTGTCATTTTTTTGTGTCGATTGTGAGAAGAAAGTTGGTTAGACAGAGAATTGTGGAAAGGAAGGACTGTGTCTCAAGAAGGATGCTTCGTCTGTGCCATGTTGTTGAAATGGTGGTGGCTTCTACTGCCAAGGAGGCTACTTTGCATGAACGTGTAGTAATGGTCAGTAATATTAGGAGAGCAAGTATGACAGCAAATCTTATCAGGGCTGAGCTGTCACTAAGGACAGTCGTTGGACTGGTTGAAAACTACCAGCTACATTTGACGGATAACTGCTGCAGTGGTGAGAGCTCATCTGCACCCCTCGGGTTCAGAAAAAATAGGTTAAATGCTACCTCAAATGGGATAACAAGTTTAACTTTTTTGTGAAACTGCTCAAGCTAAAATAAGTCGCACTTTCCGTCTCAGTTTGTACGTAATGTAAGCTATGGCACCTGTAGTGCCTGCTTTGTAGAGTGTTTAATTTAATAATTATTGCCATTTCTTGGTGCACGTGGGTACCTGGAGATAATGTACTGTTTTTATGTTTCACGACAGTTTAATGTTTTGCCGCAAGGGCACTACTCCAGTGAGCAGGAATTATCTCAATTTCAATTTCGGTATGATTGTGCAAACAAAAGACTTGTATGTGAGAAAGAGACGCGCGCGCACACACACACGCACGCACAGCACAGCACAGAGCACTGCGCTGCACTGTACTGTACTGTACTGTACTGTACTGACAGCGCGCACACATTCACAAGAAGCATTGCTGCCTTGGGGCACAATCAGGCAGCAGTTAGAAACACGTTTGCAGCCAGCCACACGTTTGGCATTGAAGAAACTGTCCTCACCAGTGTTTATATCATTGCCCTGCTTTTGTAACCAGTCATTGAAACAGTGCTTAGTTGGACCTAAATACTGCCTACTGCACGATATCCTTTGCCAAAACCTGAAATGCCTTGGTTCTTATTTATGTAAGCACAACTGCTTGGTGCACTGCCACAAATTTAGATACAAAAGCTTGTTGCTCATAAAGCAATTCCAAGGATGTTTGCTTCTAATTTAGCGCTCTCTGGCGAGCCTGTCGAATACTTTTTTGTTTAAAAAAAAAACAGTTTTCGCCTGATGAGGTAACGGTTTGTTCATCCATTTTGTTGAACGCAGAACACAAAGAAGACGGTGACGCGGTTAGACAAGCACATGCGCCAACTCCAAGAGAAGAAGAAGAAAGCCAAGCTTCAGCGGGCAGTCACGATCAGCATAGAGGGGAGGCACATGTCCCTGTGATAACACGTCACCACGCTTGGCAGGCACCGCTCTTTTCTTTTTCAACTAGGTTTTACAATTCTGTTTTGCCCACACCCCCGAAGAATCAGGACTGTAAAAAATAAAAATTGCCACGTGACCACTATCTTGGCTGCCCTCTCTCTCTCCGCCAAGGATGTGTGTATGCATGGTTTGTGTGTGCTGAAATTTCTGGGTCTGTACGCGTGTCAATGGCTGCATGCTACTCAGCAAGTCTGGCTGAAGCAACGACAGTTTTTTTTTAAGTGCAGAGCACTTTAGGGGATCGCCTTGTCGTTGTAGCTCGCTCGCTGGACCCAAGTAGAGCCACACGGTGTTCTGTCACAGCGGCTGTCGTCGCGGCGTAACCCAGAGGCTTCAAAAGCCAAGCGGTTTGTTCAAAATTCGTGAACCGCTGCCACTTGTCATACATCTCCCCGTTGTTTAGTGCAAAGAAAGCTGTAGCTACATTTGAGGCAAAATATGCGTAACTAGCCGGCAGTGCCCGCGTTCATTTAGTTCGGAACGCTCGTTGGATTGGTTTTTACGATAGTAAGCGAAAAAAAGTGGCAGTGCAATGCCGGCACGTGCGGGAGAAAAAGCAAGCACAAAAAGAGCAGAACTCCCGCTGGCGCAGTTTCAGGCAGGGGGTGCACGAGCACTGTGAAGGCGGGAAATTTGAATCTGATTGGGTGGTAGCAGTGAGGGGACAACGGCGCTACAGCCCATTATGTCAAATCACTGCTCTGCACTTCCGACAGCTTTCACATTGAGTGGAACGGCTGTAATTTTCCAACTCCTTGTCCCTTCCAAATCATACGACGCCCAACAGAATGTTTATCTGAACTGTAAATGAATGCAGAGAGAGCATTCACTCACGCCGTGCTGCACTCCCGCACCCTGTGGTTGATTCCACAACCTATGTGCAGCACAGTGGACGCTGCGTTGTTCTCAAGAACCCATCTGCATCAGCGCATCGAACTCGTGGCATGTTACAGTGGCGGGCTGAAGAAAAGCAACATGGCTGTTGGAGCCTTGAAACTCCGCCTACCCTTTTGGGAGGTGGAACCAAAGGCCCCAACTGCATTTCTTCAGCCGGCCACCATGGAATGTCATGGAGAGTTAGATGCGCTCATGCGGGTGCATTGTTGAGAGCAATGCGGCATCCACTACGCTGCACACAGCTTGTGAAATGAACTATAGAGTCTCCCCCTCATTCCTTGTGATGCCAAATGGCTCCATTACAAGGCTGTCATTTATAGGATGTAAAGTTAAATGAATTCTTTCATCAGTGCAGCAACCGCTTTGGGTTCTCTTTAAGCCTATAACTGCGCACTAGCTGCTTCTCATCGAAGCACCATTTTTCTCGTCAGAGGATGTGCAACCTTCAGTCCTTTTCTAATACACTGGAGTCTCGATTGTACGAACCACACAGTACTGAGAAAAATTTTTGTATCATTGGAAATCCGTATGAACCAACATATACCAAGCAATGGAATTCTGCCAGTACTTTTAAAAAATTTGTATCAACCAGAGTCATATCATTGAGATGCCACAGTACGTGCAATCTACCTTATCTCTATCTAGGATACGAGAAAAAAGGACTAAGTTGTCCAGCTTTGTAGTAGTACTGGAATTTGAGACAGCTTTCTTGGTAAGAAGCTGCACTTTGATAACACAGTGGTATTGGGGAAGCTAGTTTACCACTTATCTCAATCACACACTTAGCCAACTAAGATCTTGATGCTTTTTATACTTATAAACTATAAAATGCCCTCAGCGGAAACCAATGTGTGTGTACTGGCTGCAGCCAGTGTGTACTGGCTCCAGATATGATTCGATAAAAAAAGGACCGCCGACCGAAGGTTGCTTATAGAAAAAGACATAGGTTCCACACAGAAGCATTGTTCACTGCGTCAGTGAACAAGGCTTTCGTATGGAAGCCAGCGTGTTCTTTTTTTTTAATGAGCGGCCTTTTTTGTGTGCACCCATCCCTTTTTGACTATGACTGAGACATGCCAGTTGTGCTGCCGAGCATGGGGACAGGGATTCAATCCCAGACATTGCAGTCGTTTTCCTTATGCCTTCATCACAGCATGCTTCGTAACCCGGGTGTGGCTCCATCATGAAAAATAGCCAATTCGAATTCCAATTTTTGTACGTTCACAGACATTCTAAGCAAAAGTATTCCCACCTGCCAATACTTAGACAAGGGTCTTCCACGAGCATAGGGTTGCAATCTCGGGATCATACTGTCATGCCGTGCAAGCATAGCTGGTTTGATGAGAGTAAGCCAATCTAGATTTACAAGTCCGGCTCATTTCGCATGCGTTGCGTTACCTTGCATGCAGAGTTTTAAAGACGATAGTCTTTCGTGGGCTACTTAAACGCAGAAATTTTGGTCTGTCTATATGTCTGTCTGTCTGTCTGTCTGTGACTTCAATTCAGCCACCCAGCCAAAGTGAAACCGAAGTTGCACAATAGTCTTATATATGCACAGCCAAATCTCTAAAGTCCGGTGTCAATGCTCATATTCATACTTGCCAACATCGTTGAACAAGAACAGGACAATACGCAAATATAAGGCAGAAAATCAATACATAAGTGATATTTGCTGGGTTCCTTTATTTAAAAAATTATAAATGCTTGGTTAAACCCAGACATTTTGGTCTGTCTGTCTGTCTGTCTGTGACTCGATTCAGCCACCCGGCCAAAGTGGAACAGAAGCTGCGTCGTCTTATATACCCACAGGCAAATCCGAACGTCAAAGTCCGGTGTCAATGTTCATACTTGTCAGCATTGTTGAACAAGAACAAGACATAACGAAAATATCAGGCAGAAAATCAATATACGAGTGATATTGACAGTGTTCCTTTATTAAAAATTCATGGATGCATGGTTTTTCGATAGCAAATGATATTCTACATCTACTGCAGGAAACCGTCGCTTACTGTTGCCCGCGCTCCTGGCAGCTTTTAAGAAATCAAACGGCAACAGCAACGAAAGGTTCCACTAGATAGGTTCCACGTTCTGCTTGAAACGCTTGGAGTAGGGCAATGTGGTTCTATGAACGTTCTAGTAGGGTGCCTCGATTCACACGCGTCTCCGCCGTACGGCAGCACTGGCATCGAGGCACCTGACTTGGAGCAGTGGAGCGCAGAACATTTAAACTGAATTGAGCAAACCTCTGGTGTGCTATTTTGGGAGGAACGAGACGAAAGGAACAGCATGAGAGGTGCGCAAAAAGAGAAGGGAGGCATTTACTTGGCGGCAGGAGCGCCAGTCGACTATCATCTTTCGTCGTCATTTTTCAATGAAAGGAGCAGACATGCGGCCATTTTTATTTCTAGAACTTAAATTAATGCTAATGAAACTATAACTGTTCCTGTTGTGTCTCTCAAGGAAGTTGGTGTAATGTCAGAATAGATACACCTGGACTACATTATTACTGAAGCACTTCATGAGGTTTAAATTGACTGTAAAGTTGCCTTCACATGAAATACCACAGCCAGATTTTCATTTTTTCGATGAAAAAAAATTAACACCTAAGAAAACATACAGTGCATTGAGTAATGTGATAAGCCCTGGGGTGCATGAGCAGCAGGTTAGCTTCTCTATAATTTGTTTTAGATGGTGTTAAGTCTTCTACGCCATATGAAATTTATAGGAAGGTTTTATATATTTTATATAAGCTTAACTTTTTCTTTTGTGGCAGCTTTTCAGTCAAAACAATACTTTCCTTTCTATTCTCTTCGAGAAGAAAAAGTTCAAGCAGTTCCACTCAACGTGAAAGCTGTCAAGTGTGGAGCAGTGATTCGCCAGAGGGGCGGTGGCGCCGTTCTCCGCTCTTAGCTGCCACCCCTCATGCTCTTCCCCTCACTGTCTCATTCCTCTCAAATGATGAGCACTGCCTTCGCAGTGCTCACGTGCCTTGTCCTGGGACAGCTGACAATGGTTTCATTATTTTTTATTTCTTGTTCTGCAGAAAACAGCACAAGAGGGGGTCCTGTTATTTTTGTGCTTGCTTTCATCTTGCGCATGCTGGAGCCTTCCTGCGCCATTTTGAACGCTTCGTTTTTTTTTTTTCACCTGCGGCCACCTTTTTTTTTTGCTTACTATCGTAAAAACCAACCCAACGAGTATGCCTAACTAAACAAACACAGGGACTGGCGGTTACGCACATATATTTTGCCTCAAACATACCTGCAGTTTTCTTTGTGCTAAATAGTGGCTACTGTAGTGCGAGTGGTTCCAGGACTTTCAAACGGTTCAATGGTATACGAGCGTGCGCACACAGCCGAAATCTACACACCGTACCTCAACCAAGCACTTACTGAGCCTGCCTGATTGAAGCAACCTATCTGGTCAATGAAATTGCTCATTTTACTCACAAGAAAGCAGCTTGTTAGCTGCCGTAACGTATCGTCACTCACTTTGCTACATTGGCTGTTAATCGTACCTATTGCACGTTACAGGTCTGCAGCACATGCAAGCACCTTAGAGCAGTACAGGGCATTCCCAAACTGGAAGAGGCACTTGTTTTACAAGTTGTGTCAACTATCCCGTCCGGCCTTGTAGGGCCTCTACATTTATACAATTGTGAGGAGGTTGTACAATCTCCATAGATGCCCAAATCTGTGACTTGATTTCCAGGCAGACTACAAAGCAGGGAAACTAAAGTTAAGCGTTGGGCGTGAACCCAGCTTTTGTTGCAGAAGCTCGGAAAGTGCCCATTCATCGTGGCTGGCAGCTTTTGAATAGTCTGCTCTGTGTACTACCATTATTATTAGGGTTGTTCGTTTTCGGGTAAAACCAGATTTTTACGCCCCGAACATTTCAGGAGGATCGGTTTTAACCCAATCTCTCCCTGAATGGACCTTTTCAAAGTAGCTACCTGCACAACTGGGGGCTGACGGTCCGCCGCTCTCAACTAGTACTTGCTAGAAGCAAGCCTGACAAACACAGCTTTCGAAGTCATTGAGTATTGGTACAACTCTACCGCTTGCTGTCCCAGACTGGCAAATGCTGCACTGAAATTGTTGTGCCAAGCTAACAGAAATGAGCTAGTGGGTCACATAGCCATTCCCCTTTTTTTCATAATTATATAGCTTATTTGAGTGAAGTTTACGTTAAAAGTTGTGGCAGTATGATCTAACGAGGCATTCTTTTGAATGAACCAAACTTGTGTTTTGTCTTCATGGCGCCTGTAAACTATGGCGGATGTATGCTCACAGGGTTCCCCCGTATTTTGCTGAGAATGCAGCACAGTGGTGTGGGCCACACGAGTTCAAAGGAGAACAAGCTGTAGTCCTGACATCGCGAGTTGCTGGTACCAGAATTCTTGTACTTTCAAAGTCAAATCAAACAACCTGACAAAAAACTGGCACGTCTTTGGTATGCCTAAGCAAGGGCCCGGAGGTGAAACCATCTGGCAGAATATTACCCAACAGAGGTTTCCATTCAAAAATCGAAGCGCTGAATAACCAGATGCAACGTCTTTTCTTTGTCAAGTTCTTCTTTTGCTTGCAAATTGCGATACATACTCCAACAGCTTACTGGGACTTGCAGAATGCCTACGTTCAATTCTAGCATGTAGCATTGTAATCAAAAGCTATTTACATTAGGTGTTGCCTCTTTCAATAGAGCATTGTACGCATGCATCAATCATGTGTGCCTAGATTTTGAACACACAAAATTGCTTGAACTTAAAATGCTCCTCGCTCGGCAACCAACACTGCCGACAAAAAAACAATTTGGTATACATACTAAGCTATTTTCCCGCACTGAATTAAAAAACTTCAGCTAGGTTCTTTTCCAGTTGTGCCAAAAAAATTCAACTACGTAGTTGCACAATTGCCTAGTACTACACATCGTAGTATACACACTTCTTTTTTTCTTTCCTTCAAGAATCTCGCACTTCTAGAACTTTACATGGGAGCGTCACCTCAACAATGAAAACAACTGGCGAGAACACACGAGGCATGTGCATGCTAAAAAAACAGGTACAAAATGCAAGCCACATAAAAAACAATTCCTCACAAAAAAATGTAGAAAATAGCACAGAAAGTACTCGACGATGCCTTTTTAGGACAACAGAGAGCTTCGAGCATTCAGCTGTACACAGTTGGGAGAAGAAAAAGTGAGCTGCACTCATCGTTGCACACGTATTACTCTCCTCCTTACACAATCTCGAAAAACGGGAATAATAAAAGGTAATAAAAACGAGTTTACATTCAGTGCATGCAGCGCTTTGTAACTCAGCAGAGTAACATGTTCCCCTAGTTACTCCACTTTGACCCAACTAACTTCTCACTGAAAAACGAATGCACCAAGGGTCAGGTTACTCAGTGAAAAACCACCATTACGGGGCACCAACAAACGTCTTCCGATTCCACGACTTCCCATGACCCCATAGCACAAAAAATGAAGTGCGTTCAGCTCGGCACACATCCTCTTGATGCGATCCCTCCCTCCGCATGCGAGGCAACGATGTCGAATAGACGCGTCTTTATTTTCTTTCGTCAGGGGTGCAGCGCTGAATCTTCCATCATCACGTGATACGCAATCGTATATTACATCGCCTTCCGGCCAACCGCAAAGCATCACATTCTTGAAATCTGCACACCATCGCAAATGGGTACAGCTCACTCGCGAGAAGAAGAGTCGAATTTTGCCGTGGAATAACGTCATGGCTGCTTCCTCCTCAAACCGCAACGACCACTGGTTGTTTGCACCAAGCGTTCTCTTTGAAGAGCGTGCGGCAATAGGTCGTCGTGGCGTCATCGGCAGGCGTGTAAACACTGGCAAAGTCCAGGAAAACGGCCGCCTCTCCTGGGGCAGAGGAAGTGAGCAGCAGTAGACAAGGGAGCGGTGGTCGGTGTCATGAGTTGCGCAGCTGGATGAACAGAGTCTCCTTGGGGAAGAGGCCGGCATCGCGTAGCGTCACCGAGTGGTCCAGTTCGCTCAGGTTGCGCCGGGGAAAGTTGGTGACCAGTTCGTGAGTCTTCTCGCTGAATCCACTACACGATGCAAATGAGATCAGTGCCTGAAAGTGAGAGAGAGAGAGAGACAGACGAGAGTGAACCATGTAGCCGAGAAAATGAATATACGGCAACGAGAGGTGACATTTAAAGAAAAAGAATTTGAATGGCAGGGTTGTTAAATACAAATGCTCGTAAAAGGACTGACTTCGAACAGGAAATTCAATAGCCTTTTCTTTTTGCTGCATTTATCCTTTTGGAGGAGTGCAAGAATATAAAATTCCTTGAGCATGAATGATTAGCTTTAATCATCGAATTGAACATGAATATTCAACAGTATGAATACTTGATTTCTGACTGCAATACAAATACCGTATTTACTCGCGTAATCCTCGCACTCGCGTAATCCTCGCACCCCTAATGTGAGCCACCGAAACTTGGATTTTTTGGTTCCTCGCATAATCCTCGCACCCGCAACTTTGCAGCGGCGAAAGTTGCCAGCTCGCGAAACCCGCATGGTGCACGCGCTCTCCAACGCGCCCCTCCCCCCCGCCGCCTCTCCGTGGTTCGGCGGAGAGCGCTGTGTATCCAAGGCCACCCAGGCGCCCTAACAACCTGCATGGCTACTCCTAACAGGCGCCCCTAACACGCTACTCACACTGTCCTTGAGCCGGTTTTCGCGTGTGCACAACTAGACCAGCGTTCGAGCAGTCTGCTGTCGTGTCGTCGTGTCGCGTCGCGGTCCTGTCGTTGAGCAAGCAGCAGTCAGTGAGTCACTCGCGTCAGTGGTGGATATCTCGCTGCCATTTGAGAACTTTTTGATCTCTTTGTTTTGTGCTCTGTGTCGCTTCACCATGGGGAACGACCGCCAGCTACACTGCCGCTTTCAAATTGGGAAGCGATAGAGTAGAGTATGCGATCGACCACGGCAACCGCGCCGCAGGCAGGCACTTCAGCGTCACCGACTTCAACGTGCGTTACTTGAGTGAAGCACGCACATGACGACGAGATAGGGCGCGCGCCAGAAAGCAAGGCGGCAATTTCATAATCGCTGATCGACGGGAGGCTGTTTACAGTTGTAAATAATAAAATAAAAAGAAATTAGCTGCTGTTGGCAACACTGAGCTTACATACACAAAAAACGACCGCTACATTTAGGCGGGATTGGCATAAGGCAAATTGGCAACACTGGTGCACCGGATTTTTTTGTTCCCCGCATAATTCCTCGCACCCCTTAACTTTGCATTGGACTTTTCCGAGAAAAAAAAAGTGCGAGGATTATGCGAGTAAATACGGTACTGAAAATATTTCGTTATGTATGTTTGAAAATTTTGAATATTCTTGCACCCCTGCAGTTTGTCAAAACATTCAACGCTGCTCAAGGCATTACTCTCAGGATGCAGAAAATGTGGAAGAAAAAAAAAATAACACATGACTGCGTTTCACATTCGCCAATGTATGGTATTTTGCATGCGGCATTCATTTCGGGACGTCAAGTTTTGGGAAGTATTTAACAAATTGATATGAGTTCTGGAAATATTTAATAAACTCGTATACTATGCTAAACCAAATATTCGAAGGTTTGAAATTTAAGATTTTCAAATCAAATAAGAAATACTCAGTTAAAGGGACACTGAAATCAATACAGTTGAACCCCTTCATAAGAGAAATGTACCGGGGAGCAGTTTCTGTCTTATAAGGAGGAGACCATGTTTTCACTGACTCATCGAATCGACCCCTAGTTCAATGTGGGCACTGTACGACTAAAACAAGCTCAGAAGAATGCTACAGCAGGTTGCAAAAGGTTTATTCTAATTTATGTTTTGCCCCCAGAATTTATGAAATAGCTCGGAATCTTTGTTTGCTTCATGGCTGTACTAACGCTGTTTGCGGAATCGTAAATGTTGCCTTCACAAGCCTGATGAATACCCAGAGCGCCCAGCTTCTTCCGCTGTGTCCCCTGGCTATTCATCACGCTTGCAGTACTCAACATCTGCGATGCTTCTTGATTGGGAGTTGTGCAATTAGGAGAGCCCACTGCGCACTCCCGGTATTCTTGGCTTGCACAAAAAACCCACATGCACGGTTGTGCTCATACGCATAGCGGTAAGCTTGAGCCACTTCTTTACATTGCATTTCCATTGGAAAGCTATGCACAACTCCCTCAGAACGCTTCACAGTTGAGAAGAAATTCATTCATCCTGGCTCATGATACGAACCCAGGACAGCCACCCATCTAGTGCAGTCACTCTACCAACTAAGAGGGCTAGTAGCAGTTGGTAGTGTCAGAGTGAATTATTCAACAACTTGAAGTAAGGGACACATACTGCCATTATTCACCTTGATTGTAAACAAAAAGTACATCATTATTGACTTGTACATTTACAGTACTTGTACTGTTTTTTCCCATAAAAAAATGAAATGACACTGATGCATGCTTGATTACTTAGAACTAGACGCAGCCAATCAGAAGAAGGCATGCGCATCCAACCTAGCGGTGTGGAGGCAGTACTACCCACCTTCAGTTTCGATGTGCAGGGAAACGTCATGACTTTCCTCGATCCATCCGGGAATCGTATCATCAACTCTGATTTTTCATCTGGAATAACAAAACGACATACGGAAAGTTGAGGCTTAACTGCACGGAACAGAGCACGTGCCTCGTTAAGGACGTTCCCTGTTAGATGCGCGACTTATTGCAATCAGCCGCTTATCAATATATGGTTCAGTGTTTTTGGCAGCACAGGGCAGTTTGCTAGCTTATCATACCCCTCTGATGTTCTCACTGGATGCAAAAATGCTGCCACAAGCTTCGCCCGTAACTGGGACAAAGATTTGCCAGGTCCACTGGAGCAAACAGCTTTGCCACAGTATGAACTTTTGCACTGACACAATAGATAGATAGATGTAACTTTATTAGGAAAGGGGCTGGCTCAGAGGCCTAGAAGGATAATAAATAACTCTCACAATAATAACAAAAAAAAGGTGTTGTGGCTGCTAGTTCTCTTTCTCTGTTCAAATCTCACTTTTCTCTCCTCCTCCCCCCTCCCCCCCACCCCCCTGCTTTTCAAAGGCATCTCCTTCCTTCACGCACACATCAAAGGATGGGCTGCCCATGTGCCAGGTGAATGATGCCGCTCTCGACTGCAAAACACCACAAGGTCTCGTGGTTAGTCCCGTTTGTACAAATCACAAAAAGCAAGGTACGGCTGTCGGCTCCGCGTAGATGACTTGAAATGTAGTGAGATATTGCCAGCAGGATATGCCTTTCGGTGAAGTTTGGCACAGTGTGCACAAACCATCACATCAATGGGAACTGCATAGGCTGCTAGGGAAAACAGCAGGTGTACCAGAGCGCTGAACGAAACAGCTTTCCACACCTCTCCATGCCACGATCACGGCCCCTCACCATCTTGATCCAATGTCGTGGCACCTTTCAGTGTCACAAGCCAGGGTGAGAGGACAAAAATGGCGTTCTTTTGGTGGGTTCGTTTATACTAATCCACCGCAACAAAATTTTTTGGGGGCGATTACTCGAAATAAAGCCTCACGGCGAGTTTGCCAAGTTAGAATTGATTTACAGTGAATCCCGCTACAATTAAATTGACAGGACACGTGAAAATTTCGACTGCTTGCGCGACTCCCGCACCGAGCTGGAGTCGCGCTGCGATGACATCCCAGCTGCAGCCACTTGATGTGCGTCTTAATAAGCCGTTTAAGGACCACATCAGGCGCCTGTATATGGAGTTGGATGAGGTCCGGAGAGCCAGAAGTGCCTCGCCAGCTCTGCTCTGCTCATGGATCGCCGAGGCATGGGCCTGCATTCCCGAGGCGCTCGTTTGTCGTACCTTCAAAAAGTGCTCCATCTCAAACCACAAACGCACTTGATGGCACGGAGGATGAGGTGCTGTGGGAGGACATTTCCGACAAGGGAGCTTTGGAAGAGAGTGCGTCAGATGAGGACGACAACTTAATCAAGTGTGTAAATAAATGCATTTTTCTGTTTTCCTCACACTGTATTCGCGTGAAAACGTTTTTTCTCGCGTTTGCTATCCCCGAATCACACCTCAGACTATATGCAGGTCCGAACTATACGCGAGTTTTTACGGTACATTCGTATGATTTCAAATGGATACGGATTGGCTGTAGCTCCGGCTTGGCGCACCGGGCCTGCGCCTCATGTAAAGACGGCCAGCCACATCGTTATGCAAACAATGGCGTCCATCAATGAGTTTGTTTTTGTTTATGGGTGGTAGCGTGGGCACCCTGAATGCATAAAAAGTTACAGAAAGCTGGCGTTACGCTTATTTTATTTTAAAATAATTGTTCCAGCCCAGCCCCAATCAACGAAAATTTCGCTGAACAAACGCAAGCCAGACAAATTGTCCGTTGTGGCGAGGTCTTTGTTGCATTGACTTCTATGGCTAGCTGACGGGCAATTGAAAATATCTCGTTGAAGTGGAAATTTAGTTGAAGTGGACTCCGTTGTAGCGGGATTAGACTGTATCCTGAAACTTGCACTACACAAACGGGGACACAAAAAGCGCTGGTCCAGGCATATCTTTCTCTGGTCCCGTTAGCACTGCGTAGCACAAGTTTCCCAATGCTCGAACCACACAGTGTGAAGTCTCATTTGCTCTACAGCATCAGCATGACCATTTTAGGATTTTTTTTCTTTTAGTTTGTGCTTTTTTTTAAATCAAAAGCTCCTGCGCGCGCATGGCCAAGGCCGCGCTACTCGCCTGTCTCACTACCCAGGTACCGCTTCCACTCCTCGACATTGTTGCTGCTGCTGCTGCTGCCCCCGAAACCTTCATCCTCCTCCTTGGTGGGTCCGTCCCTCGCGGGCGACGAGTCCACCTGCATGCTGTTGTGGTTGGTCGTCGCGTGCGCCGGCCCGACGAGCTCCGTGTCCGAGTCGAAGGTCTCTAGGTCGCTCTGGTCGTTGTCGTCAACGTCGGAGCCCGAGTCATGGTTCCGGGAGGCGGTGGCGTTCTCGCGCAGCGACGCTGCAATGGCCGCCCGCATCTGCGACTCTTCATCCTCCTCCACTATGCTCTCCTGCGAGGAAGGGGAGTGGAAGCGGTGCACATTTCGTGAAAAAACAGCCCCAGCAGACACGAGATCGTCTGACTCGTTCGTCTCTCTCTATTTTAACACCTGTGCAGCGGCAAATTAGACCACGTTCGAAGTCGACCAAGGAACAAGCAGGCTTCTGTTGCTGACCAAGCGTTACGCTCTTCCTGACAAGCCACAGCCTGTGTTCACTGGGACGTGTTCCCTGTCTAGACTAAATGCACGACTGCCTATTCGTGTTATTAAATGCTATTCCTTAGCTTGGAGGAGCAGACTGACACTTGTATTGACCAAGCCAAAAAAGAAGAGAAAAAAAGAACAGCCTGCAGGTACCTGACGGCAGAACGCGACAAAAATAAACAAGATAAGTCAGTCGAAACAACTATCAATTTTAGTCTAGTCCATTTCCCAGCTCCTTTTGCAGTGAAAAGGTGGCTGCAGTTATAGAAGGTGTATCTTGAAAACTACTCGTTACACGCGCACAAAACATGTTCAAAGCAAAGTGCAACTGTATCGTGCAAGTCAGTAGCCACTAGAACAGGGAAGAAAATGTACACAAAAGATTAGTTTAATTAAGCTGGTTAAGAACGTCCACACATACATTTGAAGCGAAAGTTTAAAGAATCCTGGATTCCTCGAATGCTCTAACGTACTAACTGTGCCATCCCCAAAGGGCGTGGAAGGCGATGTTTGCTCCGCAATTTTGTTTTTTTTTTTTTTTCTCGTGAAAAAGCCACTGACATTTCTAACTTGCATCGAGTTCTTAAACAGTGTCTGTGCCACCACGCAATTTTTTCCAGTGCACACGTGAAAAGAAAGCTACGTCAGACAGATTGCCCTATTCGCCTTGGCTGCCCACGGAGTTACTCAGCCTGTAAAGCAGCGCTCCCGCCGTTCGCCGAGTCTATCGAGCACCTTTTTCGTGGCTGGCTTCACCCTCTTCGTCGGGGGATTGACAGCAGAGCCATCGGGCGTAGGATGCTCCGCCAGGAACTCCGTCACTGCGAGGAGAAAGTGGCGATGAAACACGGCCAGTTGCGACACGCCCCAGCACCAGAGTAATAGTATGCACTCAAGAGAAGCTGAAGGCTGTGAGGACTGCGATACTGTGGCGTACCCCAACTGAACTACGGGCAAGGCGTAAAAAAGAAAAGATGAGAAGAAAAAAGGACCCTTGCACAGAACTCTGAAAAGACGGAGTGTTTCTGGCGGTTTTTATGAGCAAGAATCGCTCTCCCCGCATTTCTTTAAACACGTGCGAAAGCCTGCTTGAAAGAGGAGTCTCCAGAAATGTTGTAGCAGCTTGCAACTAAGCAAGGCAAGTTTGCACCAAGGCAATCAAACCGTCTCTACTACAAACAGCAAGAAAGACAACTTAAAAGGGGAAGCGGCAGCTCAAACAAGAGAGGAAAGGAAGGGGGCTTCAATCACAACACCCACTGAGCATCAGCTTGCGCTAGGCATGCGGAGACGCGATGTCGCCCCATGCTTATTGAAATGCGCGAGCCAAGCGTTGTCGTTCAAAGTTACCTGCATCACAAAACTTGACAGCATCCACTTGATTCCACGAAAGCACCTTTTCACCTAAAGACAGAGAGGGGGAAATTAGAGGGGGGCATCTTGGGTGTCAAAGCATAAAGCTTAATGTGAACATCATAGTGTACACTTATCAAAGAACACCACAGCATTCCTGAATTTCCAGCGTGTTTTAAACAAGCGATTTTTGTCGAGTATATTTTCTTTATCCCAAATGAAAGGGCATCACTTAAAACCCCTTAACTCTTTCGTTACCACGCCTATTCAAATCGATTACTGGTGGTCGATTATTTATAATGACTATTTCAACATGTTGTAGTCGTTTCTCATACACCTATTGCAGCCAGTGGTTAGTCTAGGCACTGCCCTTTTAGAATCAGTTTAAATTTTCCCGCTCCCGCAACATTGAGACTTTTGACGGCGTTTTTTGCGAGCTGAGGTGCGTGTGTTTTTTGAGGAAGGGGGCGTGGCTGCTGCACTTGAGAAAAAAGGATGCAGATCGTGGTTAGGCTGCATTACCACGGTATTTTTTTGTCAAAAGGCTCCTGGCAAGTCAAATACCAAATAATGAGGTCATCTTTGTAATCCGACGGCGTTGAGAGGTGATAATTACTTGAAAATGGCGCCAGCTATTCACTAATGATCTTTGGTTCGGACAAACGGCAGCTTTATTCTCCCAAAGCTTATTTCTGGTGGTCCCCCGCATGTCTAGCAAGTGTGCCTGCCTTTTTGAACCAGTTTCCAGCAGTTTCGGTTTCGTTTTTGCAGTGCGAAATTCATATTTGGCGCTACTACGCAGTTACCCAACTACAAGCTCATTTGCCATGGCGCCTCCGTTGCCCGCTACTGCTCCTCATAACATGCATGCCGCTCGCGCTTCCACTTTATCTACGCCTTGCTTCTGCGATAAGAGCTTCCGCTGAAAGTCAAACGATAACACCAAGTTGTCGGGTATCAGTTCAGACGAGGAGAACGCTTCCAATTGGCCTTGAACACCGCCAGGTGTTCACTGGCCAGTTTCGGTTTCATACGAGGGTATTTCCGGAGGTCTAGTGTCGCTTTTTAGTAGTACTGTCTTTCTGACGAAGTCTCCAACAGCCTTGTATTTGTTTCTTTTCAAAATTGTTAGGTGGCGCTGCAATGTAGTAGGCTAGTAGTGCTGAACTCGCTTCACAGCCCGACGGCGGCTTGGTGAAAGCTTGCTGGGCATGATTCTAGCGCATCGTACCTTATTCCTGCAAGCAGGGTTACCATAGTGAGTCAGAACATGATAATAAACCGCAAATGAAAGTTCTGACTGATAAATGATCATCAGAACGTCAACAAGCATCCATCAAAGAGTTTGGTTCTCAACTCCAAGCGGATTTTTTCACATCGCTTGCTTGCCGTCAATATTGTGCCGGTCATAATCATTGACAAGGTGTTTTTACATCACGTGGAGGCTAATTTGGGCCTTTAATAATGCCAAACCACCAGATTTCTTCTAGAGAACCACCCAAAATAGCAAAATTTGAAATAGTGGTTGGGATTCACCACATGGCACGGGCACCAACGCGGCTAACATTTCTTTTATATCTGACAAATTGTACTGCGCAACTCAATTCTTTTTCTAGGACGGGTTTTCGAAATGTCTACCTACAAAATGTGTATTCTAAATTTTTTCTACTACTAGTTGTTTATTATACACAACTTACTTTTTTCTTATTTTTTTCGACGCGTGGGCAAAAATTTCGAGCTCGATAATTTTTTTCCCAGTCATTATTTAGGAAAACATTATTAAAACTGGTGTCGTTGGAAAGCCCGTGGAATAATCTGCATTTTATGCCACTGCAATGCGTGCCTAATCAATATGTAAGCACAAAAAAAATGTTTTGTTAGACCCTTCAAAATTGGTCAATTTCCCGTGGTAACGAAAGAGCTAACCCGAAACGGCTTGGCTGATAGCGCCTTTGAACTTCTGAATTTGAAATTTTTAGATCTACCAGCCCTATGTGTCCCTCGAAAAAGAATGCTGGCAACCATGACAGTGAACTGTGCGGCAACGCACTCTTAACTGCACGCTAGGTTTAAGGAGACATTTAAAAACTTGTCCCCAGGCTAAAACATCATTAATGTGAAAACTTTCCTATTCGTTCATGCGGTTTCTGAATCACGCGTTGCCATTGACGGAGTTTTTGGGACACGCAACGTACCTAGTGTCCCGTTTAGACACTACGTGTTGCCACTTTCCAGACTTCAGAAATGTTAGTGCAAAATTAAAATTATTTTCGCCTGTTTATTCAAAAATTCCTCGTGGTTACCCCAGTATATAAAACGCTGGCTTTCATATGAGTTAGACGACGTGCACGCCACAAAAATCGGTTGTCTGTCCCTTCAAGGGCGTTAATGAAACTGTTGTTGCCACCAACTTTGTGCAACAAAAAGTGATGTAATGACAGCTTGGTGTCCATCTAACAAGAAATGCGAGTCCTCTGATTCAGCGTCCCGTTCGAATATGTGCCCCCATAGATAAAAGGAGCTGGCATTTCAGACAACCATGTCAAGCAATAAATGTGCGTGTCAACAACCAGGAACGCATCGACAAGGTACTACTCAATAGAAAAACAGCATGTTTGTAAGGAAGGAAGAGCGGTAAAGAAAAAAGACTGCACGCACCAAGGAGTGCTGGAATAGGAAAACCGGTTAGCACTCGCATGATTGAAAAGATATCCATGCATGAAGCCAGATACACATGACTACAAATAAAAACACTTGGAAGAGTCGTATTAGGCAATTTTTCACTGGTTTTTAAAGAACACAAACGTACATAAAGATACTAGGAGAGTGTCTCCCGCAAGCGTGTGCCATGTTTGCCAGCCCCACTAGCAAATTACCGGCCGGCACATTTGTGTGACAGGCTACATCACACTGGACCGCAAAGCATGGCGCCTAGCAATTACACACTGGCCTACAAGGCAACAGCATGCAAATTTAGATTTAGTTTTAAATTTGAGTGCCTTCAAGCACCAAAGATCCCTCAGAGCTCTTCCCACCATCTACGCCCATGATGGCCTCTAACACGCAAGGGCAAGATGCCAGTAAAAAGAAAAAGCGAAAGACACCTTACGTAACTGCTGCTTCTGGTCTTACACAGTCACCCCTCATGAAGGAGCCGAGTAGGCTACGAAGCGTTGGGACTGCTTTGAATTAACGCCCTTGGTTGGTGTATTTGCCTCTTCCTCAAGTTTAACCCAACCAGACAGAGGAGTTCTGTCAAATGTGTTCACATACTGCAGTTTGTGTCTTTGTAACTGTACAGCCCCTCACGGAGATCTCTATGACTGCCCAGCAGTTGCCTGCCTCTCTGCCAACTGCAAGTTGTGTAGCATACAATCGAATTCTGAAACGTCCTTTAGCAGGCTACTCGGCAGTTGGGAGAGGTGACGAAAAATAAAAATAAAAATACTGCTCACCAGTTCTGGGGTCCAGGATAGCCACGTAGGGGTAATCAACAACCTTGTAGAAGAGCACGTACCTCTGTCCCTCCTCACTGTCTTGGTAGACCTGCAACAATGACAGCAGCAGATGTAAAGCACTGATGACAAATCATCATTGTGTCCGGTTGTGTCCACAGCAGGACGAAGACCCCCCCCCTAAAAGATTTCCAGTCACATCTATCATCACCTCGCAGAGCCCATTCTTCGCCCCAAGTTTTCGTAGTTCACCCGTACACCCAGTCCTTGGTCTGCCCTCATTTCACTTGTGGTCCAGTGGCAGCCACTCTGTTAGCCCTTTCACTGTCACTGACATACCGGTATGCTCTCGCATTTCCCCTCCGCAGTTTCACTGACGTACCAATACTTCTCCATTGTGCGTTCAATTAGTCGCGCCATAGCGCAAAGTTGGCATGCCTGGATTGTTTGCGCCATCTGTCGAATCTTTCTAGTAGCGCATATTTTCACTCGCTAGCTCTCAACACCAGTATATTGAAGTGACCGTGCCCTTCGTTGCTGGGCGGAAGGGAGTCACCCCGAGCGCTGTATTCTGTCGAGATGAGAGACCATGCGGCATGCGTGCGATTATGGGTGCAAGGGTTGTTGTGCCACCCGCAACGGGTTTCTATGGGTTTTTTTAGTTATTATTCTGTTCCCGCATCTGCTGCGGTGTGTCAGGTTAGCCCAGCACGCCGTTGCCTCTCCATAAACCGAAACATGACTCAATTGGGGTTTTCGCTTGCACGCCGCGCCCTCACTTGCCACTGTCAGCAGCAAACGAGGTTGTTGTATCAACGTTGTATCCACTTTTTATCTCTATCTGCCATCCTGATTTCCCAACGCATCATTTCTGTGCATTGTGCAGGCTTCTGAAAATGCTCCCTCCATGCGCAGTTATTTCGAATGGCTGACCGGGTGGGGCCTTCGACTGCGGACAGGAGCAATGGTTCTTCGGATTCCGATCTGATTACAAGCCGAGCTCGGATTCGCATTCTGAGAGTTTCTCATCCTAGGAAGGGGTGCAAGTTCCACAGCGTCAGATTCTGATGAAACGGTGGGGTTTTCGTCCCGTAATCGTGCACGGCAAACTGAAAATATCTGGAAGAAAGGCGATTTCTCACCCACGCTCTTTCCTTTCGGAGCGTTACGTTCCAGACACTACCATGGTCAAATAAATCACTATGCTCCTTCCCCGGTATTCCAAAAACCAAGCCGACACTGGGGGTGCGTCACGGCCAGAAACACCCAACAGTGAAAGGGTTAATAAGATGGCCCACTTGTTCTCCCTGGCACACTTCAATTTAGGATAGTGGAGTGTCCCTTGTGAGGAACCCACTGACGGGAGACGGTAGAGCAAGGTATAAGGGTGTAGGATGTGCTTCTGCCAATGCTCTCTTGCCCCCACCTGTGACAGGCAAGGACCTAGAGAGCCACCAACCCACACAACTGCAGAGGTTGGTTACCCCTACAGAAATCTAGCACAGAAAAAAAAAAAAAAAAGAAGAAGAAAGACAGAGACGCTTCCTCCACCAGTGGCCCAGTACTACCTGCCAGAAGACAAAGTGCTCGGCCACGATGCTCTTGATGGTGGAGTGGCTCCAGACATCACGATTGAGCACCTGGCAGGCAAACTCCTGCACGTTCTGCACGTTCACCATGAGCCAGCGGTTCTTCGTCCGGCCAACCTCCCGCGCCTGCAGTGCCACAGAAGCTTTGCGGTACAGTACTCCTCCTCCTAAATGGCAACACCGGTTGCAATTTCAGTCAGCACAGAAAGCCCAACCTCCAGTGATATACACAGCAGGCTTATCTATCACACACAGAGCAGCTCTACGGCACTGTAACTTGGTGACAAATGTGGAAACGTCAGTAGATGACTTCCAGCCGTTGCACCAGGACAGAAAACTTGCCAAGTTGGCAAGAAAACAGTGCCATAGCGGCAAGTTTATTTCGCTATGGATTCTTCAACTTTCTCCTCGATAACCTGCTCCGCGCAAGACCACTGATGCGAAACGCTTTAAAGGAACCACAAAGACAAAATACAAGCTTGGTTCATTCAAACGACTGCCACATAGGAATAACAATCGCGAGAGTTAAATGAAAATTTTGAAAACAAGAAATACATATGAAAAAAAAAAAAAAAAACGCAGCTCACAAGCTACCTTCTCTAACTGCCCCTGTGGCAACACAGACTAGTTTGAACAATTACCTGCCGCCAACAAGCTATGAATGAGTGATTGCAGTTATGCCGCCTCCGGTCCTGTTTGATCGATCAGGTTGCTTGAATGCTAGCATGGAGTTGACACATTGATTGCTCTGTTTACCTAAACTCCCCAATTCCATCACTGCTGGTGACATGTAGTGGGAATTTTAAAAGCATGTCAATATATGCCTTTTTTGGGCGTGCAAAAACAACCTTTTTAGGGAATGCAATGGAGTTCAGGGAGTTACCCGACTAGTTCTTTTTAAAATACAAGAAGGATGTATGTTCCCTTCATGGTGCCTTTAAGCGCATGCCTTAGGACTGGCATTGCCTCTCTTTCCCGCTACCGTTTCCTGCGGCAGAATTGCTCCGGTTGCAAGCCTTTTACCCCCATTTCCCTTTGCTTGTCTTTATCGTCTACCCTGAGCCAATCAACTCGGAGTTGGCGCTTTAAAACAGGCACAGACAAAACTCAGAGCACTGTCCCTGATGAGAGTGATCCAGACTCTTCCCAGGCCTGTTACCCCACCAGCATCCTCGACTCGACTTCCATCGGGCATGGCAATATCAATAGTAATAATAATAATACCCTAGAACAACAAAGCTCCTCCTGCACATTTCCACAGACCTATCAATCAAAAACCCAAGTTTGACCCCAGCTTTCTATCACCCATTCAAATCTCTCATTTCGGGCGTATTCATTCCTAAAACAGACGAAACGAGGCACGGAGTACGCCAGTTCAAAAAAAAGTCTTCAAGCTTTCTTTAAAGCATCACATCACTGCAAGCATTTTTTTTTTATCATACTCATAACCCAACAGATAAACTCACCGACTCAAAAGAACCCCTGTGCATAAGGTCCAGAGGAGGCCTGAACAGGTCTTCCAGAGTCTTTCTTTTCTTGTACGACGGGCTGTCTGTGTCACCGTGCAGCAATTTTTCTTCCTGTAATCCTGCAGGAACAAATGAAAACAAGGAACAAGTGTTGTTTTTTCATAATTGCAACAGCTACCAACGTGAAGCTACCACAGTTACATGCCATGCGCTGTCCTATCCAATAACTCCCTGTAAAAGATACAGCATAGACTGTTTATGATGTAACTACTTATAGTGCAGGACCGGAAATAAAGCGGGTTTTTGTGACCACCGGTTTGCCTTCCATAGAACTCAATGCATATGCATACCGCTCAAAACGCGGTTGCCTAAGTGCGGTTTTTTGGTGGGTCCGTTGATCGACTGGCGCAGCTGAAGCATCGTTTTAGGGTCGAGATGATGATGATGAATAAACTTTATTTGAGTCAAGGTGCTGATGTTAGGGCACCTCGCCCGGTGAGAGGCTTCCTTAGTCCGGGATGCCTTGGACTATGCGGGCCATCCGTGCCCTCTCCACCAATCGTCGCTGGTGTGAGAGGTCGAGGGAAAAAAGAAGAAAAGAAACGGAATCAGCCATCTGACAGCGCACACTCCCAGCTCTCCTTTAACCTCGACATAGAAAAAGAAAGGTGCCCTTTCATTCGTGTGTTCCAGTTTGCACTTACGTGATAACCATAACTGCCCTTGCTTGACGCACCTCAGAAGATAGCGAGCGGAGCCGCCCTTTCACTCTTCAAAAACATTGGAGATAGCGAGCCTGCACTACTGGAGGTTGCTGATAAACAACTGCCTTCGGCATCGTGAATGCAAGGAGGGGTGAAAAAAAATATTAAAAAAAATCCCGCTTGCGCTTGCGGTTTGTGAGACCATGCAGCAACTTGTAAGACCCTACAGCAGTGGCTGATACGGGGAAAAAAAATAAAATGAAGACCGCGCTTCTGTTTTTAAGAGGCCTTCGTTTGAGTGATGATAAACAAAGAATGTTTGAAATGTAGGCTGTGATGTAGGTTGGATTCGCGCATGTTTCTGTTTGTAGTGCGGTACCGCTTATGGTGCGGATTTTCGCAGCTTCCACGACATACGTTATAAGCAGTCTACACTGTACTTCACTTCAAGTATGTGACCATGCAGGAAGGCGACCTCCACAAAGGATGACATGGGGCTGGATGTAGTATGCAAAAGGAAAGTTCTGTGACAACTTTTAACTGTAAAAAAACATCAGTGTTGTTTGTGATCAGAACACTCCAATGCCACACACCCCAAGAAGGATGGGCCAAGAGGCTAAATGCAGATCGCAATCAAGTTCTGCAAAAGCGTCTTATTCAAATGCACGTCTCACTATCAAAAATGGACACCGGGCAAGTCCCAGCACTTTATGGAAATCGGGAATATCCAACAAGCATAATGTTCTAGAGTTTGAAAAACCGGTCAGCCACTGAAAGTGGTTGGCATGCTTCCACCAAACAGTTCTTGCAGTTAGTTAACCGTTCTCATTAGCAAACTCAGCAGCCAAAGCATCAAAAACGCTTGGCCACAAGAAGTCCCTCCCAAAAGTCAGCTGAACCTTTTTTGTATGTTGGCTGGTTGATACCCACTGCATTTGTGCCTGTGCGATCTGTGAAAAATAGCCTCGAACGAAGCAATTTGCATAAAAGTGCCCCAACATGGCACCACCCTTCAATATACCCCAATAGATGACAAACGATCGTTGGCTTTTCAACAGGTTACCACACGCATTGAGCAGGGAAAGAAGAAAAATTTTTCAGGCACTCACTTGCTTCGGCTTGGAAGTCCCGAAAGCGGTCGAAAACGCTATATGTTGGCCGTCTTGGAGCATGATACCCTACACACAACATGACACATAATTATGAAGAGCTGGTAGATGCAAGTAGTAAAAGAAAAAAGTCGCTTTCTGTTTCAGCCCTTTTTCATAACTAGACATAATGCACTGATAGCATTATGCCAGAAGCCGAGAATCAGTTGGTGCATTATGAATGAAAAAAATAGAGCGCGACTTAGACAACCACGACGACAAAGCTTGTCCCGTCATCCTTCTTTACTGACGTTGTCTAAGTCGCGCTCTATTTTTTTTTCAACCAAGAATCAGTACTAAGTGCATAGTAGGTGACATCCAAGCACTCAGACTTGCTATATGACGAGAACTAGCAGCAACAAAGTTTTTAAATGTTATTTCCGAGATCGTGACGATTCATTAAAATAAAATCATGCACCCCTCCGTCAAATGAAGACGATGGTTGAACGCGAAGCTTTCTCGTGATGGATTCTTTGGTTGTCGTCTAAGTTTTCCAAACAGCTTCAACCATGTCAAAATGAAGCAACTGGATGGATGCCGGCTTCATAACGCGAGGTAATTCTGGCCAGGGAAAGCGTTTTTCCCTTTAACTTCAGCGTTTTTGCGTTACAGACGCCATCAGTGAGAACACTACAGCTTCCCATTAAGAAACCTCCTTTTTCAGCCTTACCTATTTCTTCTCGCATGCACTAAAAGTGTTTCTGAACTACAGTTTCCTTATTTACATTAAAAAGCCCTTCAAATTATCTGAGATACTCCATTGGAAGAAGGCACTACATATGCAAGGTTACCAAAAAAAAAAACAGCTCATTTAAAACGTTATCTGAATTCTTTTTTTTTTTTTTCATCTTAGTCAATAGACAAAAAAGAATGACTCAGGGAAACTTCAGACCTTTGGTGGTGTTAAAATTGTAAAAGCACACTGCATTAGCCTAGAAAATTTTGAGCACAACTTGCTAGCATATTATACGTTGCCGTTCTCACAAACATAGCAGAAAAAATAAAGAACAATTTAGAGGAATTGCGATGCTTCGGTTGGAATTTTATCTGACCAGAAAAGGTTTGACACAATTTTTGGCATACATCTCTTTCTTTCTCCTTCAACTTTCTTTTTTCCAGCACGCAAGTTGACGTGTTGAACAGTCGAACGTAGGGCCTGATATCACGAGCTTCAAAACAGTGTACCCACCAGTTGAGAAAGCACCAGTTCAGCATATACATACAGAGATATCTGATTTGCTGATGCCATAGATGTTTTATTATTAAGTTGCCCTGTTACATGGAGCAAATGCCTCAGACACCCAAACATGCTTACCATAGGGGAAGGGATTCTCAACCAAAACTTCCCTCACAGGGGGAATGGGAGGTCTGACATCGTCCCTAGGAGAAGAAAAAAACAAGCAACCGGCAAGATTAGTGAAAGGCTAGCTCTGACTTGTACAAATGCAAAACATGCTCCACTTAAACATTCCAGTTCTTAAACAAATACATGCACAATCACTCAACGCAAACCTCCACAACACAGCAATTGAATCCAGGTGGAATCTTTTTAAACAAGAGCAGCAATCAATATTCCTTTCTACAGCAGGGCGAAATGCCTCCAAAGGGCACAGCGATAACCATGTAGCTACGCCAAGTGTACTTGTACATGCTCCACTAAAACACCACCAAAGGGGACAGCAATAACTACGTAGCTACGCCAAGTGTACTTGTACATGCTCCACTAAAACATTCTAGTTGTCAAACAAATGCATGCTCAATCACTCAACGCAAACCTTCACAACATAGCAATTGAATCCAGGCGGAATCTTTTTAAACTAGAGCCTGTTACGTTCCCCCACCCCGCTTCCCAAAGAGCAATCAATATTCCCTTCTACAGCAGGGCGAAATGCCACCAAAGGGGACAGCGATAACCACGTAGCTACACCAATGACAAGGCTGCCCTGGAATCAAAAAACACACACGATGCATCATGAAGAGGCACACACAGAATGTGCAGTACGTTTCCAGAACCTTCCAGTACTGTCAAATGCTGTAAGTACTAATACGTTTTCATCATTCGCAACCTACCAAGAGAGCTGACGTTTCCTGAGCCCCCGTAAGAAGGTGGCAGTTTTGCGAGTGTCGTGAGAACGATATTATCGAGGGGAAGTCAACCAGTAACAGTGTGTCAAGGAACACAAAACGCTGTCGCTTACTCTGATATGGCTACGGGACCTGGAGGCATGTCCGAACTCGACGCCAGAGCGGGTTCGCTAGCGTGCGAATTCGAGGGTTGTGTCCAGTCCGAGTCGACGTGCATGTTGATGGCCATCTCCAAGTTGCCGTTGCAGGCCTCGAGCATCTGCTTGGCCACATTTTCGTCCGCCCCTGCATGCGACAAAATCGTAACGATATAATGACTAGGTGCGGCAAATCGGCTGGCGGCTATGAGCAATCGCACTGTTGTCTTGCGTTTCCCGTGTCCCGTCTTTTAGCGCACTTAACCCGTTTTGCATAAGCAGCTTTATTTTATTTTCTTTTCGCACGGATGCTACGAAACATGTCGGCCAGTAGCACAAACCGATCGCATGGAATGGAACAAGCTAAAGCTTTCAGAGCTGCCGGTTAATACACAATTTACCGCCGACCTCGCACGTTTCGACACATTTCCGAGAGCTGTTCACATCGACTGAAATTGAAGAAAACACGAGACAGATTAGAGCACAGGCCGAGAACTTCCAAATACACGTCGTCCGATCTCGAATAGGCAATATCAAGACACGGAGGCGAATAAAATTCCGCACAACAGCTGGCCCGGACTCGTCCACAGCGCTGGGGTAAATGTCACGGGACAAAGCAGCCGAAAAGCAACGACCCGCGAATACCTCGCCCGCTTCAAAAGAAATTTTTCGTGACAGATAGAAGCACACGCGGTAATGTCACTATAAAATATCAACGACTCAAATCGAAAGACGCAGTACCTGTGACAGCGCAGAAGTTTTCTATGAGAGGGCCGATGTTTGAACTGGCAGACGAAGACGCCATTTTCTACGAGTGTGCGGATGTGCTGCTCATCGCGAGGATTGCCAACGTGAAAGAAGAAGGCTAGCGGCCAAATTGCAGCCTTCGGATAAAATTTCCGAAATAAATAAAAGTTCAATATCAAAATCAGTATTTTATTTCCTAGTGGGGTAAAACATTCGCAGACGAGCCAGCTGCGTACTGGCTAGCACGCATGATCACAAAGTTTGCGCGATCACCACTAATCGGGATTTTTGCATCTCTGTTCTCGAAGTTAAATACAACAACAATGTTCTGCTGCAGCGCCTGAAGTTTTGACGATCTAAAAACATTTATGCTGGTCGGCGCAAACTGGCACAAACGTGGCCAGTTGACGGAGAGAAGAAAAGCCCGCGCATTTTCAAAATTCAGTGTGTCCAGATGGAAGATAAACGTTGCCTTTGACCTCGCGGCAATCTTAGTAGATTACGGCGAGCTATCTGAAATCGGAAATGAACTGCTAAGCTTTTATCGTAGTGATATTGTTAAGTACAGACAGGGCAGTTTGCCCGACGCTGGTCTCGTCTACGGGCTGCCCTGGACTGCAGGTTCAATGCCGGCAAAAAGGTTAGGCAAGTTCATCGTGGCCTTCTTGCTCTGTAGCTTCGCTTCCTCTACCCACCTGACTAGGAGTTGCATCAAAGGTAAGCACTTAATCTTCTAATGTTATAAGTGTTAGTATGAGGAACAAAAAAATGCGCGCCAATCCACCATGTGAAGGTGGTCGGAAAGCGAAGCTGCAAACGACTCCCACAACGATTACCCATGCGACGTCAATTGACTTCACACACGTGGCTCTGCAAAGAGTGAAACGAGAGGCAAGTGAAATGCACTTAACCACGCCCTTTATTTCCTCGAAAAGATATTCTTTGCTAGGGTCAAACCAATGCATTATCCATGAATGGTGGTTGGTTGAGTCGTATTGGTGAAGCACATGAGTGGAAAGTCTTTTTTTATGAAATGAAAGCAATTGCTCAAACCCGGTGTTAGACGATCTCACTTCTCCCCCGTCTCTGCCGCCGCCGACGGACGCGACGAGATCGGCGGCAGAAAAAGAGAATTGTACCTTCCTACAGATGCAGAAGTGTAATTCCTTAGGGTAACCTTCCTTACGAACTCCTAGCGTGTGCTTCGCTAGGAGCTTCGCTTTAAAACAATCCGCCTTTTCCGTACCGTGCTTATTGCACCTGGCTGTTACTTTTATTCGTCCATTTGTTATTAGGTGGCACTAAAGACTGGTAGAAATTCAATCCAGGCTTTTATTTTACCGCACCGCCGCATCTTCGATACGGTATCCGGCTTGCAAAAAAAAAAAAAAAAGAACAGTGGCTTAGCTCGGCTATGCCAGGATATGCGTAGCATGAGCTAAGGTTCAGCTGGTTATTCTTAGGTTTCCTGGTCGTCTAGGATTAGATGATTATCATGCTTACTGCTGCTAAAACGATTTCCAGTCCAATCCACTCCAGTTACTGCTCCTCGCGCATGCGCAGCACGGCTCTCCAGGAGCCACGCGAAACGGCTATCCAGCGGCTCTAGTGCACCGTCAGACTTGGCTACTGCGCAACGGAGGCGCACAGCTGGGCACGCGCCGGCGCCAGGGCGTCTGCCGCGGCTAGCACGTCACTGCTCTGGAGAGAGAGAGAGAGAGAGAAAACTTTATTTGTACATTCTGGGTTACTGAGGTGTGGTGACCGACAGCTGCATCTTGCCGGTGACCTCGGCCGCTCGTTCCGTTAGATTCTTCTGAACCTGCAGGTCTGAGCTGCCCAGCGCCTCCTCCCAGTGCTCGCCAGTGGGTATTAAGGGAAAAGGGTCTTTGGGGCAATTCCACATAAGATGTGTGATGGTCTCGTGTGCACCACATGCAGGGCAATTGGGTGATGGGTACACAGTAGGGTAAATTAAATTCAGCCTGGCCCCGACATGACAATGTGTTAGTTTGCATGAGGCGCCGGAGTCGTTCCTCGGCGTTAGTCAGTTCCGGGTGAGCAGGCGGGTATCGACGGCGGGTGAGGCGGTAATGCGCAGTGACGTCGTGGAAGCTCAATAGGCTGTCGCGAGCCGACTGGGCTCCATGGAGGGGACAAGAGTAGGTCCAGCTCGGATGGTAAGCTCTCGAGCTGCTGTGTGGACCGCTTCATTGCCCCCCAGCCCTGTGTGGGCAGGAGTCCAGATCAGCTCCACCTGGGAGGTTGGAGGATTTTGAATGAGAATTTTGAGCGCCAGGGGAGAAATATTTACCTTGGCCAAATTTTAGATGGCCGTTTTCGAATCAGAAATTATAATTGCCGGGGTCGGCCGATGTGATATAGCCAGCGCAATAGCCGCCTCTTCCGCCGATGACGCGTGGCGCGTACGTATGGTGAGAGAATTGAGGGGTGGTGCCATGGGGTCATATATAGCCGTCACTGCATATGCTTCGTGATATCTGTAACTAGCAGCGTCTACATATACCGTATTTGGCCTGATGGGGTACTTTTTAGCCAATGCCCATGCACGCTGTTCTCTCCGCTTCTGATTGTGCACTGGGTGCATATTGGGCGGGAGTGGGCGCACACGTAGCAATCCATGAATTTCTTGGGGAATGGGGACACGCGCGTCACTTATTATTGGGGCTTTGATGCCTATCCTGTTCATAATGTGTCGGCTGGTAGGTGTTTCCGACAGGCGAGAGTACTGGCTAAGCAGGTGAGCTTCGATTAGCTCTTCCGCGGTATTATAGACGCCGAGCTGTTCCAGTCGGGCAGTGGAAGTACTTTGAGGTATCTGGAGAGCAGTTTTATAAATTTTCCGAATCAGACAATTGATTTTAGATAATTCACATGGAGAGAGATTAAGATATGGCAAGGAGTAAGTAATGCGGCTAATTACAAAAGCTTGAATTAGCTGTATTCGCTCGGCCTCTTTTAGCCCCTTGTTGCGGACTGTAATGCGGCGTATGAGGCCTATCGTTTGGTTGACCTGAGAAGTTAGTTGTGCTATGTAACGAGTGTTGGCTCAGGTTACTCTGTATAGTGAGCCCTAGGATTTTTATGCTCGGTACTGACGGTACGTTTGTGTGGCTCATATGGATTTTTATTGAGGTGTTTGACGGAGAAGTTCGTTTCGCTGGAAGTACAAGAAGTTCGGACTTTTATGGGGAGCATTCAAGGCCTGCCTTAGTGACTTCTGCAATTACTATGTCAGCACCGGTTAGATGAGGAATCCGAGCAAGCTGCTGAGGAAGATTGAGCAGGGCCAAGTTAAAAAGCAGGGGGGAGAGTACAGCCCCTTGAGGAGTGCCTATTGAAGGAAGGGGTGTGAGTGTCGGTTACAATATCCCCAATTTGTAGCACTGGCAGTGCGGCGCGGCTTAAGAAGCCGTCTTTACGTAGTTGCGTACGTCCGTTGGCCTGGAGCTATTGACTTCCAGGAATTTTGGAGTATGGTCGATGGGATACTCGGTCGAATAGCTTCTTTGAGATCAAGTGCAAGAATGGCTGCCGCGGCATTGTATATGGCTCCCGGCATTGTATTGGCTCCCGGCATTGCGGCTCCCGGCATTGTATACTGCACAGGCGCAGTCACGCCGACAGCATATGCATACGCTCCATTACTCGCCGCGTGTTTTAGCTCCAAGAGCCGAGAGAAGAGCAAGGAGGAGAGAGGAGGGGAGGAGGAGCTGCGCACGGAGCAGAATGAGAGAGAGCGAGAGAGAGAGCTACGCAGGGAAGAGGACGCGAGCCAGAGAGAGAGAGAGGAAGGAGAGGGAAAGAGGAGGAGAGAGGGAGAGAGGAGAGAGAGAGAGAGTTCCTTATTAGAGGAGAAAGCTGAGAGGTTTGCCGGAAAGGGAAGGGTGGGTTCGCACGATGACATGACAGGCGCATGCCGTGGGATTTCTATATAGTGCCTCGAGCTGATTTTAAAACGCTGCGAAACGCTCTGTTCTAAGCATGCGTAGTCATAGCTCAGCCAGCACAGCTGTGACCAGTCGCAATCGCTTTCTCTTGTCGACGCGCATTGCGCCCCCTTAAACAACGCTAATGTAAAGCGGTGATGTGGCACGTTCTATATGTGACAACACCAAACCTTTGCATATTTATATTATCTGTACGAGATCGTTGGCTGCGGATACAGAACGATGGCGCGAGCTGTCTGGTGATAGCGAATGATCCGTCTCCCTTCCATTCAGGATCACCGCACTGCATCACCGATCGACAGCAGGCAGTTTCGGTGGCGACGGTAGCGCGCGGGGATTCGGAAGCCCGGTCCCTACAGGGTCACTCGGCGTCAGCGGTGGTCGCAGACTCGTCTCGCTCGCTGGGCGGGCGACTGGTGGCCGAGTCCGTCGTGTTCCTGGCCGTGCTGGTGGCCAGCCTGGCGCTCTTCCCGGGCTGGTACTCGGTGCTGGTGGCCCTGTCGGCGCTGCTGTCCCTTTACGAGTCGGCGACATCGGCCGATGATGCGACCGTGCCGGCCTTCATGGCCAGGGGTGCCTTTATGGCACCCGACAACGGAACCGACGCCCATTGCCAGGTGACGCGGCCATCCACGGCGACTTGTACGCGTCGGGTCGAGATGTGCATGCAGGTAGACAGCTCGCATCACTGTAGAATATCTCGGTATGTACAAAGGATAAGCCAGCGCCAACCGGGGAAAAAGACGCAGTCGACATGCACTCATAAGAGCTCGAAGATGAGTAAAGTTCTGGCTAGTTGGTCAGAAGGAATTGTTGGTGGTCGAGTTGGTGCAGGAAAGTACATAAGGACAGGCGCAGCCTTGTCTGTCTGTCCTAGCTTGTGTACTTTCCTTTTTGTGGTCGTCCCAATTTGCGCAGTTTTTTTTTTTTTTACTTTACCCTAGTTCGTTCATGGTTACGGGAATTCAAAAAAGCGCTAACGACGGGACAAGAAGTCTACAAGAGGATATGAAGAATGGGACGCACATCGCCATGTGTCGTCAGTTCTTGTCCAGTCTTTAGCACTGTTTTGAATTATCGGACATGAGACATAACGCCACCTGTTCATTTTATAGGACCCAGTGCATGCTGGGGGCCGGGACACACCCGCTTCACGAAAAGAAGGAACGCTCGTGGGCGTTGCGGCGAACATTAGTCACCCGTGTCTTCGTACACACACGCAGGTTCAGCAAATCTGCGAAATGACCCGGCTGGCCCATGGCAAGTACCCGACGGTGGCGACGCTGCTCCAAGCCGCTGCCAGGGGAGACTACCGCGGAGGACCTTTCGTCCAGGGCATCCTCGGGGGCCTGAGCGGCGTCGACTGCGCCAAGCTCTTCGGGTGCGCCAAGCGCCCTATTTTGCCCGGGACGTCGCTGCAGACACTATAGACCCTGTGTCGAAATACTGGGCCCCGTTCATGCACACCCTCTGGTCACCTATAGCGGTATACGGCACCTGTTTACCGGGAGCAATAAAATGAAAACAAGGTGAATGCAACTTTCTATTGTGGAAATGTCGCATGTTGAGTAGCATTCATATACGGGGAAAGAACACCGCACCCGATTGCACCCTCCTCGCTGTTGTTTACCTCACCCCGAAACCTACCCCCGGTACAGCGTACGACCAGGTATGGAAGTGCGAGCATATTCCTGGCCTCGCCCAATCAGCCGCGCCCGCCACCAGCAGTGGACGCGTCCCGCTTGACGTGCCCACACCTTGGAATCCAGCTTTAACTGGTGACGAGGCCCTGGACAGCCAGCCGAACCCAGGGAAACCGCAACGGCCCCGGGTGCACCGACATATGCACCTTAGCTCGATAATGATTTATTGATCATCATGATCACCAAGGTAAATGGGAGCGGATAGCATTAAAGTGTGGTGAGCGCGTTGCTTGGTTACCTTATTTTATAGCGAAAGCTTTCTTAGTGGCACCGATGGCGTCCTGCCAAAGAAACGAATGCATTCCCCTTTTAGACCGGTTGGTCGATCAAAAAGTTCTGATAAGATCTCTGGACACACGGCGCGTGCGTGAAACCGGGCTAGCTTCCATTGCGTCAGAATGGTTACTTGCAAATCGCGAAAAAGGGACGGTCCTAGATAACACAATACACGCATTGATCACAAAGGAGTAGAATAGTATACCTTTGTCTCATAAACCACGTGTCCGTATTCGTCTAGATCGTGCGTAGATGTGTTTACTTAGTGCACGAAAAATTGTCGCATGGGTTCGTTCTCAGTTTGTGATTTGGGTTTTTGAAGGGTTGACTATCGATTGGTCAGCGAATGTTGCACTTCTCTCAACTTTCTTTATGAAGGGATGGTAAAGTTAATTACATTCCCCTGGTGCATGACGAGTGGATACCTAAGCAACCACTGGACATCTGCCGGCCGTTCAACGTACAGGCGGGGACTTAATATTCCGGACCACGCGAGCGCGTGGCAAAATAGGGTGCCTTGATGCCCGCGCGGGGGCGCTCGCATCGAGGCACTCTATGCAAAACACCATGCGCACTCTGAGCCCTCATACCCTGTCCAGCGCGGCTGCGTGGGTACTTTGAAAAAATTTCTAGCTGCGTTCCTCGTATTCGTGAAGGGTCTAAGCCCTGGTCGCGATGTTCGCCTTCTCTCACACTCTTCTTAACGAAGTGGGTCGGCATTTTCGATGTCAGCCCTTGCTGAAGTTGAAATCGCTGTTATAGACAAGCGTTTTACCGGCTGTACAGGCGGGGACTTAATATTCCGGACCACGCGAGCGCGTGGCAAAATAGGGTGCCTTGATGCCCGCGTGGGGGGCCGCTCACATCGAGGGGCTCTCTATGGCAAAAGCACCGATGCGCACTTTGGAGGCCTGGGCGCCTGTTGTCGAGACAGCGCGGCGCGCTTGAGCGTCCTTTTTTACTCGCAGGCACGCTGATTTTCTCGCTTCCTGCAGCGGTACTGTGATGCTCACTGAAGCACCGCAGAGCGACGCCCTTGTAGCATTTCTTTCATTACGATGGCGCAGTTGCGGCCTAAAGTGCACGACTGCGGCGGCTTTGGCGCAAATGCTTCTCGCATCCTGATAAATGCTTATGCGGAATGTTTTGCTTGTTTTTTTTTTGTGCTTTATCGTTCATACACGATAAGACTAGCGGTTTCCGAACGGCGTCGACGAATGAAGCGAGTAGGAAGCACAATCGCCGGGTGCACTATCGACAACGAAGTACCGACGAGATGATTAATCGGGAGCCTTTATTCATCATGTTTATTTGGTACACTACTTGACCACTGAACTTATCTTTCGGCACGCTTTCCGCTTCCAATAAAGTAGGCATTTTGCAAAGTTTAAGGTTTGCGAAAGAAATTGTTTTTTGTTAAATACTTCCTTATTTAAAATTCACCCAAAAAGATAATCCTATATATTTTCTGTTCCCTCTGTCCTTCGGTATTTGTCAAAATGGCACCTCGGGTTCCCATCGGAGCGCCGTCAGATTATTCGCTAATCCCGAATTTATTTGACACTAAGTAGCGGGTCTTCAACCACTGCAGCAACAATCAGCTTGTCCTTCTCTTCGGTATTGGACATTGTCCTTCCGCTATGCTGGCCATCTGCAAGCCGGCCTTCTTAATTCCTGTATAGGCATGACTTGCTCAGCTAAGAGCTGATCTCGACCTGTTAATAAGCCCGCAAATTTCCCTTTGAGGAATGCCTTCTAGAAGTACCCAATAATCTTCTGCCCCGCCGCGGTGGCTCAGTGGCTAAGGCGTTGCGCTGCTGAGCACGAGGTCGCGGGTTCGATTCCCGGCCGCGGCGGCCGCTTTTCTGATGGAGGCGAAAAGCAAAAACGCCCGTGTGTACGAGATTTCGGCGCACGTTAAAGATCCCCAGGTGGTCAAAATTAATCCGGAGCCCTCCACTACGGCGCGCCTCATCGCCTGCGTTGCGTCGGCGCGTTAAACCCCCACAATCAATAATCTTCTGGCGTTTTGCGAGTGGGGACGAATGCTGACGTGCAGAGCGAACAGAAAATTAAACGAGTGTGTCTTTGGATCATCTTTAAGTATGGAAGTAGACCGAAAAAAAAAAAAAAACAAGACAGAACAAATTTATTTTAATACACTAGAAAATTGCCTACTTTATTGGCAGCGGAAAGCGAGCTGAAAGACAAGTTCAGTGGTCGAGTAGTATACATAATAAACAAAATGAATAGAGGTTCGCGACTCATCTCGCTGGAATTTCGTTATCGATAGCGTAGCACCCTGCAATTGTACTTCATACACGCTTCATTATACGACGCCGTTCCGTTCACAAGCCGCTAGTATCGGCGTGTAACACGATAAAGCACAAAACAGGAAAATACCAAAGAAAACATTCCCCGCAAGTGTTTATCAGGACGCGAGGAGCACTTGCGCGAAAGCCGGCGCAATCGTCATAATAGGCCGTAAATGTTCCACCGGGATGAAAGGAATGCTACAAAGGCGTCTCTCTGCGGCGCTTCAGTGACCACCGCAGTACCGCTGCAGGAAACGAGAAAAACCAGCGTGCCTGCGAGTGAAAAAGGACGCGCATGCGCGCCGTGTCGGTCTCGACAACAGGCGCCAGCCCTCCAGAGTGCGCATCGGTGGCTTTTGCTATGCGCTCGCGTGGTCCGGAATATTAAGTCTCCGCCTGTACGATCCATTCCGGCTCAGCCGATGGACATACCATATACGTGCGTTGGACGTCCTGGATTTAACACTTCGGACGCACGGAAGAGTTGAATCCGGACGTCCCACTGACGTACGTCCGGGTCGTCCATTAGGATGTCCGAAATATAATGCATTTTGGAGGCTCAATAAAAATTTGCACAATCCCAAGTGTTATATTAACGGGAAGCATATGTTTCTACAACGAATACTACACCGCATAACACCAAACGCATTACCGGACAGACAAGTACATACGCGAACACGGTAGACTTGCTTCACACGTTTTGTTAGCGGTTCTCAATGCCGTCATTTGATGCTTTGTGGTAACTCTGTACGTCCGCGGGCGGATGTCCTTCGGACATACGAAAATGTATATCCCTTGTACGTGCATTGCTGGATGTCCACTGTACGTCCGCTAATGTACATCCAAACATGGACGTACAGTGGACGTACAGTGGCCGTCCAAACTTATCAGTGGACGTTCGGCTGTTTTTCGGACGTTCAACGGACTTCCGTAGATGCTTGGGCCCAACGCGAACAGTTACGACTGAAAAATTTAATACAGTTACAAAACCACTCCATTCCACACACCGCTCGATACGAACTGCGTGAAGCAGGCACTGCAAACATATCAAAGAGGCATAGCACCAGCAGCCCCCGAAGCGCTTTTTGTTCGTATCGACGAAGAGCCGATTGAGCGTTGCATGCGTAGGTCGCAGCGAATCACGGCAGCTGGCCCGCGAACGCCCCAGCCTCACAGAACTGCAAACGATTCCGACGAGGTTGCCGGCGACGCCGCCGTATCGGACGCCGGGCCCCTGCGGCCCCTCAGGACATCAGTGAGGGCGGCGAACATGGCGCGCGACTCTTCGGCACACGTGGCCACGTACACGGCCCAGCAGGCGACGGCAAGTGCCAAGCCCGTGATGAGTAGCGTCAGGCCCAGGAATTGGTGCTCGTAGCCCCCCACGAGGGTGGTGGTGCAGCCGGCCACCACGAGGGTCACCACGGCGCCGAGCAGCGACAGCAGCAGGCGCTGGGCGCACGCCTTGACCCTGGCGCCGCCCCGCGACGGTGCCCACAGGAAGCAGGCGTCTTCCAGCGTCGGCGTCGGGCTCCAGGACGGGTCCAGGGGCCACCAGGTCGTTTCTTTCGCCACCCTGCTCCAGCGCTGTCGTACGTAGCCAGCGTTCATCGGGACATCAGCTGCGGCCATCGATCTGCAGAACCGAATTCAAATGTTCCCTACCGGCGACTTCCAAGCTACAAAATTATCCGCTTGCTTACCCCCCTGACGCCTAATCTGAATTCGGCCTTTGCCCCGTAACATGTATCCCTCTCATTACTACCACCACCACCACCATCGCTCAGCTTGCTTTCCAGGGGGCCGCGTCGCCCCCCCCCCCCCTCCCCCACTTGCGTAGGCCAATGCCCCGCGCCTCCCCCGGGGATCTCTTCCCCCCCTCGCTGCAGCTCACATGTGGCGGCTTTTCCAACCACATGTGCACACCTTCCCCAATCTCGCTCAATTGGTCCACCTACCCTCCACATTTTCACCCCCCCCCCTAATTGCTCGGGCATGTGGGCTCTGGACAGCCACTACCATTCCCTTTGTGAGTGTCCAGCTTCCCCATTCCCCCTGTCCCCTCCTCCTCCACGTGACCTTTCCGATCAACTATTGATGACGTCGCGGTGGCCGTCACCCCGAACCCCTTCCTCTCAGTCAAAGTTCCTCTCTCTCTCTCTCTCTCTCTCTCTCTCTCTCTCTCTCTCCTCTCTCTCTCTCTCTCTCTCTCTCTCTCTCTCTCTCTCTCTCTGTTTCATGTTACCCGTTTCATGCTATCTGCATTCATGTTACCCGTTTTCCGTATTCCAGTGCGTAGGCGGAAAGTTTTCATTTTCCCGGGGAGGGGTGCCCCCGTATATCATCATCATCATCATCATCAGCAGCAGCAGCAGCAGCAGCAGCAGCCTGTCTACGCCAACTGCAGGGCAACTGCCTCTCTCATGGATCTCCAATTATCCCGGTCCTCTGCTAACTGCTACCAATTTATCCCCGCAAACTTCTTGATCTCATCTGCGCACCTACCTTTCTGCCACCTCTTTCCACGCTTGCCTTCTCTAGGGATCCACTTGCTGCCCTTAATACAGGAGGCGATGTGTGGACCCACTGTTGTAGATATCCTCTAGCATTCTTACGTAATGCTCGTCTGCACCCTGATTCCGCAGTGCCTGCATGACCGCTGAGGTTTCGACCGAGTCAAATGCTTTCGCATAATATATGAGCGCTATATTATAGGGGTTCAGTATACTCCGCGCATTCCTCTATCACCTGATTGATCGTGTGAATATATGGCCTGTTGTTGAATATAGTCTTTACGAAATCCTGCTTGTTCATTAGGTTGGCTGAAATCTATAAGGTGGCAGAAATTCTGTTATATGTAAAATATGTAATCGATATGTATGTCGATTTGATATATATAATGATGAAGTGTGCCCATCATTATAATCATCATCGTGTGTATATAATATGGTATGTCGAGATTTCAGCGCACGTGGACGATCCCCACATGGTCAAAATTACTCCAGAGCCCTCCACTACAGCGCACCTCAACCCTGGGTACAGAATTCGGCGTGTGCATCATAATATGAATCTGATTCCGATTTTAAGTGAATCCGGCTTGGCCTCATTTTCAGTACTGAATGAATTATTTATATTTATGTCTCTGCTTGCAAGTGGCGATGTCTTCTTCCCTAAGAAATGTAAGTTAGAAGAGCTTCTTTTTCCGTGAGTAGCCAGGATTGCCTACTCGAAAGAGTAGCAATACTGAGACACAGAGCACTCATGTGCATTTGACAAGCCGCGCTGATAAAAAACTGCCGAAAAGGTTACTGAAGACTGCAGTCTTTTTTTTCATGCTCAGAAAAGCACGCAAAGCTATTTAACGCCAGGTGAACATGCAGCATCATATGCATTCCCTGAGCATAGGCTATCCCTAACTTTAGAGAATGATGATGGATGACGCAACCGCCGCTGGTCCTACGGTACGGATTTGAAGGAATTTATGGGAAGTATGAAAGTAAGCCGTGCACGTTTGCGCCAACAATGATGCAGAAAGATTTTAGCCACAACAGGATTTTAACTGAAAAGGCAGAATCAACACAAAAGAAACTTCAACTCGTAATGTCACTGGCAATGGAACTTCGGGAATAGGGCGGGGCAGCAGGGGCTCAGCCGGGAACATAGGCCCCGCAGTCGGCGCCTATATGTTCCGATGCCTGTATGATCATGTCCAGAAAATGTCGGTGTTAACAAAGGAAACGCTGCTTTCAAACTTCCACTAAATACGTTTCTAACGCAGCATGCTTAATTAATTGTGTAAGTCTACTGAGCGTTTGGGACGGCAGTTTAGATTAAACTGCAATGAAAACAGTTCTAACGAATCTGGCTTCATGAAAATTTCCGTTCCCATAAATTAGCTTAGCAGCCGAATGTGACGTCATTCTTCTACCGTTAAAATGGGAGTACTTACGGGCACTTTCCGATGCCGTTCATTTGACATTCAACTCAAATCACTGAGAGCACGCTTTTGTCTCTAAGCGGGCCTAAAATGTGCGCCGTTTCGCAACTGATATTAGCGCAACTGATATTAAAGGCATTCCCAACATATATTCCACGTCCAGCCTAATGAAACTTGAATGAGCAGATGCCGTACTTAGCGGCTAAACATGATGGGTGTTCGTGTATTAGCATCAAAACAAGAGTTCGTTTCGCGCAGCTATGAGCTTCCCATTGAAACAAGTGGGCGAAACTCGGTTTCGTAAAATCGGTGAGAACGCTGCGAGGCTCGTCAGGATGTGGTTCGCATTTAAAACGCCCACTGAAAAACATTCGTCCCCGCGAATCAAGTGATAACCGCATATCAGCGATACAAGCAGACGGGCGCCACCCGTGCTTTGAAAAGCTGAATACTGTGAAACACTGCACAATTGGAGCCCGTACCTGCGAGGCCGCCTGGACTCCAACTTGAAAATGGGCACGACGACTATGCAGTCTCCTGCTCTGTCTGGTGCATCCGAATAAACACAGCTGCAGTTCTTTTTAGGATGGTGATGATGATGATAATGACGTCTTCGAATGAGGGAAGGGGCCAGGGCAACTGTACTGCCAACATAACTCAAACTCTGGCGAAGCCAACCATTGCGCAACATTTGTCAGAAAAAGGTGAGTCGCCATCGCGGCTTTGAGTAAGCGGAGTCCTGCGATGCTGTATAAATGGCTACATCTGCTGAAGGAGGTATGCAATGCTTTCTTGCTTCATATAGAGTAATGGTAGGTACAATAGCACTGTGGTCGTTACAGCCGACCGCGACAAGTACCGCAACGACTTTGGTAACATTCTTTGTAAAGGCGAAATCCAAACGCCATCTGCATGTACCGCGCGGGGTTGAGGTTGTCGGCCAGGTTGCCCGCTGGTCGAAAGTTGTCACTGATAAGTTAAGAAGCATCAAGTCGCCAGCGATAACCAGTGTTGGGTCATCTTCTTGTCGGACCCACACGATGCGCTTTTGCATTAGTTCTCAATGCCCGTTCTGAAGTGTCATGTTCGGCTCATCGTGTGGGTCTTGGGGCTCGCGAAAAACGAAAAATTAAACCGAGCGTTGGTCAATACACCTCAGCGGGTATGTGCAACGGCCTTCGACAAGCTTCATAATTGTTGTTGTAGGAGTTGAAAAACTTTATTTTGAGCCTGGTGATGGGGGAGTGGTCCATCACTCCAGGATACCTTGTAACGACCGCGCAGCCTCAGTCCTGGAGACCACGAGTTGCTGGGTGCGTGCCGTCAGGTACTCTCACATCTGAGGGAGGGCAAGGGGAGTGGAGAGAGGTGGGAGGGCTGGGTCATGGGCGCACCCCAAGATCATATAGATGGGAGCGCATGGGTGAAGGCAGAATTACGTTTGCAAGGTAGGTATAGGGTGGGGTACATTAGATGTAGCCAAGTTGGGTCCTGAAAGGTGCTTTAGGCAGTTGAGCCCAGCGTCTTGTGAAGCAACATCACAAACTCATTGTACGTCAAGTAAAGCCAGCGCCCCTCGCCTCCGCGGCGACCGCGACGCGCGGGGTCCGAGTAACGCGAGCGGCGCACGAGCGCGGGCTACCTCCAGGTAGTTAACCCGCGCGGCCGGCCGGGCACGCACGCCTCGGGCTCCGCCCGCTACCTAGCGCAGGTAGTTAGACGAGGTGCGGCGAAGCCCTACGTGGCCTGACCCGCACCTTTCTCGCATGACATCATATCTCTCTCTCTCTCTCTCTCAAGTTGCGGGTATACCAGTTGACGTCGTTAGACCGCAAGGCTTAACGTTACGCCTAATGCCCGGGAAATCTAGGGAAGGCGTTGGCCAATACACCTCTGGGGTATTTTCAGATTCTTTTTCTGTATGTTTAGCGATTTCCTCCTCTAAAGACACTCCCAGAGAGAGAGAGAGAGAGAGAGAGAGAGAGAGAGAGAACAACTTATTGAGTCAAACGAAATCGCGGCGACTACGTGCCGGATGGGGTGGTTCCCTCTTCACGGGACCCTTATGCTTCCGCGGCCGCCTGACCCTGGAGATCAGGACGAGCTGTTCTTCCAAGGCGGGGCTGGTTAGCAAAGTCTCCCATCGCTCGTTAAGGGATGTGGAAAGGGTGGTGGAGGGTTGGGTAAGGGGTGGGGGATGGTCTCGATGAAATCGCACTCTCTAATGACGTGCCGGAGCGTGCCCAACTTCCCACAGGAGCTACACTCTTTCTTGTATCTCTCGGGGTACATTCTGCTTTGGAGATAGGGGTGCTGGAAGGATCCCGCTTGTATTTGCCCACAGATCGTTTGCTGCGCTCTGCTGAGCGATTTGTGCGGTTCAGGGTACCGCCATCTGCCTTTCCACTTCTGCCACCTCATCTCACTGAAATTCACCTGCTTTGGGTTCCTGGACATGCGGGCCTCGCATTCAACGAGACCGCAGACTCTCTAGCAAGAATCGCACTCTCTAGGCCTGTTGTAGACGTCGTTGAACCAACACTTTTAATTATCGCTGCTAGGCACCGTAAAGAAGAGCAAGAGTCAGTTTTATTGTGTTTAAGTTATTTTAATCATCCAAAATTCTCGTGGAAATCTGAATGGTCCCCTTCGCGCAACTTAGTGGTTATTATTACAACCCTACGTTGTCGGGTACCCCAGTTAAATAGGTACTTACACAGGTCTCGTCTGGCGCCAACAGCTGTATGTGCAGCTATTGTAATGATGATGAATCTGTCGACTACTACCTTTTGACATGTCGACGTTTTCACGTCTCAGACATCAGTTGCTTGATGTGCCGCTGCGTAGTCTGGGGATAGCCATATCAGTGCCAGCTCTACTATCATTCGAGGCTTCCGAAACGGGATTCTGCCGCCGGGATGTTTGCTCTTCCCTCCTGCGCTTCATTGAACATTTTAATAGATTCACTTTATGATTGAGATTGGCTACTCTCGCCTTGAATTTTCAGTTTTTTTTATTTATTTTATTTATTTATTCAGGTTACCCCTAAAGGCCGTCTAGAAGAGGGTATTACATAGGGGGGGGGGGGGGGGCAATACAACATGGTGAGAAAACAACAACAAAAAAGAAAAAGTAGTACAACAAGATACACTCAACCTGACAACCGCAACAAACACAAACATGAATACGGGCAGCAATTGCATGGCGTTATATAATAGCTAAAAAACAAAAGCACAAAAAAAATTTGTTAGGGACCGTAGTGGGCATGAGCTCTAAATACTTAGCTGAGTCTTTCTCGGTGGCAATGTGCGGGCAACTGTTCCCCTCAATAATAGTGCGCGGGATGAATGACTGAGCGAAACGAAGTGTGCGAGATAGCGGGCGATTAACTTTGTTAAGATGATCACGGCTTGGAAAGATGGAACAGGGGGGTTAAAAAAAACTGTCACAGTGGCCAGCTCGAGGACCAGGAAGCCCCGATCCCTCCGGCGAAGGCGGCGGCGACCCTGCGCGGCCTACCGGAATAGGATGGCCACCCACCGCTCCTAACTCTTTCTCTCCCCTCCCCTCTCCCTTTTTCTGAATAAGCGTTTACCAACAACAATGATGGGTGATTGTAAAGTTTGTGGAAAAGTGATAAGCGCGCATATTTCTGACGAAGGGCCAAATCCTGTAGCTCAGCATGGTTTTTTTAGTTAGTGACGCTGGAATAGGAAGAAAACGAGCAGCACGGTTTTGCAGGGACTCAATATATTTGATACGATGTAGGCTTGATGAGGGTCCCAAATGGCAGTGGCGTATTCTATTTTAGGGCGAATAAAAGTTGTAAAAGCAAGCTTTTTTAACTGCGATGGAGCCTGTTTAAGATTTTGTTTCAATAACCCGAGAGACCGGTTAGCAGCTGCAAGAGTGAGTTCTATCTGATGATGCCATGATAGATCCGATTGAAAGTGGAGGCCGAGGTACTTGTAGGTAGATGTTAACTCAAGCGTCATATTATTCAACGAGTTTTGACTAGGAAAACGGGTAGCAGCGTTAGTAAAAGACATACACTTTGTTTTAGAAACATTTAACGACATAAGCCAAATTGAACACCAATGATTAATTTTGTTATGTCGTTTATAGCTCTAAAACGCTTTCCAACCGGTCTAAATTATTTTTCTGAGCGCCTCGTAATTAAATAAGAATTCTTTTTATTTTCACGGTCTTCTGTTGATTGGCCGATCCCCTGATTATGTATGTGCCATACCTAAAGGAACAACAACAATAACAACAACAATAACAACAACAACAACAGCAACAACAACCGCGGCTGGCCAGCCCATTCCAGCATGCAATGTCGTTTTGAAGTGCGAATGCACTTCTTAAGTGACCCTGAACCTGCGTCCACGGGCGATGTCCGCATAGCATACCCACGTGGGGGATTGGCCAGGAAACTCCTCGTCTTCCTTGGCAACGGGGGGAGATGGGCGCGCGCTGCCTGGCCGCTGACATGGCACATACCCACGTGGGGGATTGGCCAGGAATCGGGCGTGAGAAGGGCTAATGAGTACTGACACGAAATTTCAAAGCTGAGATCCGCTCTAGCAACCAAGTACAACGACAACACAAATAGGTGTCTGTGAATAAATGCATCTTTCTTTCTTTGTAGTTGTGTGTGTGTGTGTGTGATCTCTCTTTCGCGAACATTACCGAACCGCGCAAATTCAACTCGTGCATTCGCACTTTCACATTCTTCCCCTCGGGGAAATGCGGGGAATTTTTTGGCTCCTATTGGTCTCGTCTCTGTCGCCCACAGGTCATTTTTGCCAATTCTTTGCTTACTCCATTAAACACCACCATCCTTTCAGTTCCCGCCTTGCAGTTACCATCCACAGTAGTAAGGATTTCGTTCGATAATATTTTTCCAAAAAATGCTAAGTTTCTCCCAGCTAACATAATTAATGACACTCTCCTGGCTCACCGGTCCGAATACCCATATCCCACGTGGTTATTGCAACTGGCGCTTTGCCAAAAGATGAGAAGGTTGGGCTGGGTATTTCCTCTCCGGCATTGAATTGGTCTTTCTCATTGCGATTACCAGGTTTCATTTCCATTTTTTATGCAGAATTTCTTGCCCTTTTTGCAATCCTGAAACTTGATACGGGGCATTCTTCCGTGATATTACTCACCTACTCTCGGTCCGTGTGCATGGCTCTCTCCTCAGAAGCTTTTAATACTATTCTTAAGACTTTGTATTCCTGCGTCCCCATGCATTCACGTACGCAAGATTCGGCTCGTTTGGCTGCCCGGTCACTGTGGGTTAACCCTCAATGAAACCGCTGATCTGTTAGCTAAAACAGCCTTGGTTTTACAGATTGCAAAGATGCTTCCCCCCTTTGCTTGCGTGTTGCTGGCACAATATCGCAACTACCACTTGGCCCAAGACACCTCTGATCATGTGCTGTACACTTCTCCTGAACTCGAACATCTCAGGTCCCGCTGGAAAGAAGCCTCCGCCAAACTCGCTGGTGCGAAGTATCGTTGACCTCTTTTCGCTATGGTGTCCCCCCCCCCCCCCCCCCCCCCCCGCCCCCTTAATCCGTACCTATATCAGGCAGATCTGAAAACCACCCCCTTGTGCCACTTTTGCCACGAAATCGAATCCGAAAAACATTTCTTTTTCTGCCGCCGATTTTCTAATCACCGGAGAAGGCTGCTGGAGAATACCCTGCGACGTACTGCCATTGACTGTGCCAGTGCTCTTGTCGTTTGGGGGCACTAAGCTGGGCCACTGCCATAGAGACGTGTGCAACGCCATCCACTTCATCTCGGAGACAGCTCGCCTGCCGTGCTAAAACTATTCCGATTAAGCTGATTTTTATCTAGTTTTCTTACTCCCCTCTGTGTTGCTTTCTCTCTCTCTCTCTCTCTCTCTCTTGAACTTAGACTAAATGCTTTCTTCTACTCCACTATTTTGCATTAGCTGATTGATTACCATGAAAAAGAACTCTTGTTGGCCAATCCCCCCAAGTGGGTATGCGCCACCTTTTTGGGCCGCCACCAGCACCCCCTCAGCAGCAAACGTCCGATCCCGAAGGCACCGGTTCCACTGGCTCCCCACCGGTTCTTTCCAGTGAATGCCCAACAACTTCTAGCATGCAAGTCAAGGCAGAACCCCAGAAGCTTCCGGCCCCTCGCCGTGGCGGTAGAAAACGAGCACCAGGCGGAATGCTGAGAGTCAAATCTCGACCCTGGGCTCGGTTCAGCAAAGATTTCGTGGTTATCGTCGCATGCCAGCTCCTCTCTGCCATGGCGGTGCTCATGGCGATGCTGCTGGGCTTTGAACCGAGTGCCGACGACACTTCCCAAAACAGCCCCTATGCCACCAGCGAGCGACACATAGACCTGCTAAGTCAAATCTGGAACGCCGGAAACACCAGCCTGGACCCCTGCAAGGACTTCTACCTGTACAGTTGCTACAACATTCCGCATGAGCAAACCAGCGGGAAATTTTTCAGCATCTCCGACAGAACACACAGCGTTCTGCAAGGGTTGTTTCACACAGAGGCTGCAAGGCTACTGTTTCTTTACTATGGGTCTTGCATCAAAGCCCCGTCGAAGCCAGAAAGATTAGGACGGCAAGCCATACGCGCTGTTTTGAGCATGACATACGTGTCTCCCGATATGAGTCATCTTCAGGTGCTTGCGTTGATCCTAAAACTCAATCTGGCATACGGCCTTCACGGCAACATTGTCCTTTTCCAAGACCAATACGGCACATTTCCTTACTGGTTACACGAAAACCTCCTTCACGAGGGTTTTAGTGATCCCGGCATCAGAGCCGAAACGCTATTTGTCTTCGCTTTGCCGAATACGCTCATTGACGACCAAGGTTGGACCAGAGAATTTTTCGGACCCTCATTTGCCGACCTCATCGAGGAACTTTTACATGTGGGTGTTAACGTAACTTCAGCCCAGCTAACCGAATTCGCGGCAGCGCTAGATCCATTGTCAGGTGACTGGGTCTTCTCCAGAACGAACCTTAGTACCTTAGATACGCTGGTTCCAGGAGTGTCAACTAGGCTGTGGAAGGATATGGTCGAGGCGCACACAGCTAGGGAACTCGGCGAAACGTTCGTTCACAGCTGCCTCAGCAACCTCAAACGCCGGTTTGCCGCATTACTTGATAAAGCATCACAACCCCTTTCCACCGCCGCCATCGTTACTGAGGCGGCGCTGTCCCTCCTCCTGGAATACAGCCAACTACCGCCGACGGCCGCTCAGTTGTATGACTTCTGCGCCAATGAAGCTTTTGCCCTACACCCTGTGTGGGAGCTCAACGAGCTCATGTCGTTTGGGGCAAACACGGAGCACAACGACATTTTACTCAACACCTTCGACGCGCTCGTTTTGGCTATCAAGGCACAGTTGGTGGGTGCCCTCAACGAGGAGGACATGAGCAGAGTTGATAAAATGCTGAACAACCTGCAACTGCTGCTGCCATACCACGTGTATCCGCTGGACTTGCCACTACCCTCCCTCGTGGCTGACGACTTCTTCCTGAACATCCTTCTCGTCCGCCAGTGGCGCCTCACTACAGACCGCTACCGGCCCCCTCGAGGCATCGCTGACGTCCAGCTTCATTTTATGAGGTACGGTAGTCTAGGTGTGACTGCTGATTATCTTTCAGCGCCAACAGCAGTTTACCGATATACGATGCTGGACCGAACATTCGCTGTAACGCCGATGGCAGTATTCGGCTTCTCCGTGGCGGACTTGCTGTGGAGGCTTCTCGCAAACTTGCCCTGGACGCCAGCCGGCCGGGCTGCGTTTGAACGTCTCCTCTCTCCCGATAAACAGGCAAGGAACAAGGGGCCCCTCGAAGGGTTCCTGCATTACCCTCTCCTGGCGTTGAAGTCCTCCATTCACGGACTGCGGATGCGGGGGTACGCGCACTGGAATGCAGAAATTCATCACTGGGGACAGTGGAGGTTCACCATTACCCAGTTGTTTTTTAGGATCCTGGTGTACACTACCTACTGCTACTACGACCAAGAAGAAGAAGCAGCTGAAGCCCGACATGTAGTTTCCGTGCTCACGCGGCTAACGGAGGACTTCCTGGAGGCTTTTCAATGTACAAATAATCGAACGCATTCATAAAGTGATGCGCATCTATAGCGCGCTTGTGTGTTTATTGATCGCATGAACAACCGACATGGCAGTAATGTTTCTTGAAGTAGTGCTACCTCTTTTTATCTGAATGCATGCAGCTACATTCTAAAGTAGAATGATTTTAGGTTGGAAGGAATTTTTTTTGCCTTCCTTGCTGTCTGCCTCTTCTGTGGGTTGGTACAGCGGCGTGTTGAGCCAGTTGGCGCTTTTCGATGACTGAGTGAGCAGCGTAGAGTTTAGATGCAAAGCATCTCTTGCTCGGGGCTATGTCCGGCGTCCGTCCGTTGTCCGCACCTCTCCCCCTACACTATAAAAAAAAAGAAATAGGTAGCGGCGCCCGGTTTCGATCCCACGACTCTCTGGCCGCAACGGGAGGTACGCGGTGCTCTTCCCACTACGCTACAAGTCTTTTTTTTTCTTTATTACCAGTCTTCAACACACACTTACAACACAAAAATAACCACTCTGCATTTGGTACAGCACACAGTGACCTAAACATACCAGCCGTGCCTCCGGCTAGGCTTTGTCATTTAATCATCACTTTAGAGAAATTAACGGCTCTAGAAAATCCAACCAATCTGGTACTGGCTGCTGGACTCTCAGCCCCTCTACGAACTGCGTGACACTCTCCCGCAGAAACTGCCGGGCCGGTCGGGCATCCACGTCGCCATGGAGCCACGCCGTGCTCGCCCGCCATATGCTGTGAAGGCCCAGAAGCATAATTAAATCGCAGGGGACTCCTTCGTTATTCTCTGTTGGTAAATACCGTATACCATGCGGGGGTAAGTGGGAAGTCTTTGTGTAAAGTTCGCTGCATAACATCCCAAAGTGAACCGCCATCCAGCAGTGCATAAAAACGTGGTCTATGTTATCCGGTTGTTTACAAATTGTACAGTCAGTACCCCACGGTGTATCTAACCCCTTTTCTTTTAACCATGTTTGCACAGTCAGTGTCCCCGAATGAAGTATGAAAAAAAAAGGACTTCACCCCCGGTTTTACACCCATACGCTTTACTCTTTTAGTACATCTTGCCCTGGGCCTTCTTTGTACAGTTCTCTATATCGCGGTAGCGGGAACAGACTGTCGCAAACATCTTTATATAATTTTCTACGTGACACTGTACTCAAATATTCCATCGAAAAACGAGTTGACAGAAACCTGAGTGACATGACAACTTCGATCTTTAAAATATCCTGAAATCCTTCCCTGTGTGTGCAAACTGGATACGACAAATTCCGGCAGCGCTTGAGACAGCCGCACCTGACAAACTGTTCGCAAAAAAGGATCCCTTGTATCGCGAAGAAAAAGGAACCTATTCACCAACTGGCAGACAAACAGGTGCGACAACCCAAGACCGGCCTCCTTGACGCGTCGAAAAAGGTTACCTCTACTGCTTCTTTCCCATGTAGATGACCAGATAAACACGGCAAATGCACAATGCATTTTCTGTACATTCAAACGCGAGCAGTGCAACATTTGCATAACGTACCACACTTTGGCAATAAAAAATAAATTACAAACAGTCGCTTTAGCAAACATTGAAAGAAAAACCCCTTTCCACTATTCTGCCCTGTCGCGTATGTCCTGCGTTCGGGCACGCCAATACGGTTCGCTGTCCTGGTAGCACTCCAGTGGCGTCCCTAGATACTTAAAGGGACACTGAAGTGATTTGTAAACAATGCGGGATTACGAGCGCAAACTGTAGTCCGGAGTCCCTGGGCCCTGTTTCGACCACTCTGTGCGCGTTTACGCGAATTTATTTAGTAGAAAAATCAATTCGAAAATGCTGTCCTCCTCTCTTTACGCTCGCCCATTTTCTGTGGCGTTTTCGTGTGACGTCAGCAGGAGAGGAGCTGACAATTGGCTGCGCTACTGCACGGCTCGCCGACCTTTCCGCGACCCAGTCAGTCGGCCCACCGTTTAGTCCGCCGGCCGCCGACGGGTCCTCGCAGTTCGCTCGATCAGTTGAAACTAAGCCACAGCACGTTTGGGAATGGAAGAATGCGCCTTTCTTTACTTCGTTAGTTTGTACACTGTATCTAGCTCCAAGTCAAGGTCGCTTCACACAAGCGCTGCACGTACACCAGTAGGAAAATATAAGGCCTCTTGAAGGGGGAGAAGAGTGAGCGAAGTCAATATAGGTACCAAGGAAATAAAATCAACTGATATTTTTACCGTACAACGTAAAACTAGGGTGCGGGAAGCACTTTTTTGCGCTGAGCGAACAAGCAGAGCGGTCAGGAGCACGACTACGCATCTGCGAACGCTTTCCCGTCTACGAAATGCAATTGCTAGACGTGAGCTATTGTGGAAACTCGGGGGACGCTTACTGCACGAGCGCAATACAACAAATAGTCACCTAAGCTGCTTGAAATACTAAAACTAAATAAAAGTGTAAACTGGTTATACATTATATACCTTATATTTTCCATTGCTACCAGCGGCCCTGGCTTTTACAAAGAAGTGGCGGCAGCGGTGGCCCTCTTGCAGGGACTGTTCTCTTGGGAGTACCTGTGCGCAGTGGCCCCGAAGAAGTTGTACTGGGACCTGGTGGAACAGATCCTTCCACCCCCCATGTATCGCTCACCACCTCTTGGGCGCATGAAAAGTGACGTCCTCCGGCGAGTGCGGAAGCTCCCCATTCCTTCTGGTTCGAAGGATTTCTTCTTCCGCTTTCACACAGGGGTTCTACCCACTAAGGCAAGACAGGGGGAGAGGGGCTTCTTTCTTCCTGGAGGGACCAACTGCTTGTTGTGTGGAAGGAGGGAGACGGCAGAGCACGTCTTTTTGGAGTGCAACACGGCGTCGTATTTCTGGGACGAGCTGCAGTGCTCTTTCGACACGTACTGGCAGCTCACCTGGATGAACTTGAGGTTCTTGGAGGCGGCCTCGGAGCACCCGCTCCTCCGTGACTGCGTCCACGTCATAGGTCTCCACTCGCTATGGAGGGCGAGAGTCGACGTGGTTGAATGTGCCGAAAACCCGCGGCCGGCGTGGAGGCACTTTGTACAGAAGGCGCAGTGGGCAGTGGCCGCCCTTGACGGGCCCGATTCAGACACTGAGCTTCGCGACTCACTGGCGCGGGGCTCATGAGCCCTCATGGAGTTTAATAAGGTAGAGCAGCAAAGGAGATGGGACTTGATCTGAGGGTCGGAAGCGGGACAGCACCATGGGCCACTTCTGCCCACTAACGACTTCTACGCCCAACCCCTTGCCCCTACTTCATTACCGTATACTGTAAACAAATGACACCATCGCCCATTTGTAAGTGTTTCTAATAGGAACCACGCCAGCACTGCGTGGCTTTGCTGGCACTGCCTACTAATGGTTTCCACTTCCCTTGCGAAACAGGCTGAATCTTGTCTTGGCTTGTTCAGTTCCCGAACGCGATTATTTGTCTGTGTGAGCAAAGGATGTTACACTCTTCATCTGGCCCTGTATGTATATTTGTAAATAAAGTTACTGTTACAAAAAAAAAAAGGCCCCGTGTGGCCTAGTCGTCTGGAGCGCTACGTGTGTCATTTGCAAGTGTTTTGCCAGTCACAAGTTCGAATCGCCGCGGGTACATGCTTTTTTTTTTAATGAGTTAACTTTTTCGTTTTTTGCCGATGTTTTCTATACTGAGTTCTCCTTTTTTTTGGGCCGCAACGTTCATTGCTCCACGAACTAGTCCACAGAACTCGCGCAGGCTGGCACTGCCGCGCTAGCGAATTCTCGTTGGCGTGCTGCATGTTGCCATAAGCACCGACTGCTTGCGGGCAGTGGGCACAGGCCAGAATCAACAGACCCTTGGCCTGGTGCGAACACGCTTTTTACGATACAGGCATGAGCGAGGCAAGCTCCAAATATGGGGGAAAAGCGCATGCATTTGAGCGTCTGCGGGGACGCGGAGGGCGTTCATGCACTGCGTAGGCCTCAGATAGTGAATGCTACGATTCCAAGCCGTCCTGGGAGGCTTATCTTATGCATTTTACAGCCGACAACATGGCAGAAGCGCGGTACTACGATAACTGGGATATTGAGAATGCCCATCCAACGGCGCCATCGAATGTCAAAGATGTTGTTTTACAGACCGAAACCGAAACCGAAACTTGTTTGATTGCTAACCTTGGGCATCGTCCAATCACGGCGCCCCCTCCTCCCAACGTCACAGCTTAGTTTGTGCGGCCGCCGCAAACCACGCATGGTAGTTTTTCTTCTTTCGCGCTTTGTAAAATAATTACCGATTTGTCAACCGGATAAACGATGAAAAGTGTGCTAATTTCAGCCAGTCTACGCAGTGCAAGCAAAAACGGGAGCTCGACAAATTCACTTCAGTGTCCCTCTAACGGGACTGGTTTCCCAGCTCACGTTGGCAAAAAATTCTGGAGTCAAAGACCAGTCCCCATACAAATCTGGGACAGGAGCAAGTGCTACTCATTCAAACTACGTCAAGAAGCTACTGATACAATGAAGGCACGCGAAGCTGAACGTCAACGGAAACGACGAACTGAAAACTTTACAGGAGGATGTTGAATTTTCCGTGGGAAAGCTGTGGCGGGAAGCGCCACGCGCCTTGCAGCTCAACCAGCCCCGTCCGCAGCGCCTCTGATGCTGATTGTGGCAGGATGCCCCTAGGGATTGGCCAAACAAAGAATCCATCACGAGATAGCTTCGCGTTCAACCACCGTCGTCATCTTCCCGTGGGGGAACCGATAAAGAAGGAGAAGAATACAACGCTGCGAAGAGGAGGACGTATACGTTGCTCTCGCCCCGTCCGCAGCACCTCTGATAATGATTGTGGCAGGATGCCCCTAGGAATTGGCCAACCAAAGAATCCATCACGAGATAGCTTCGCGTTCAACCACCGTCGTCATCTTCCCGTAAGGGAACCGCCGAAGAAGAAGAAGGAGAAGACAAAGCTGGCTATACTATCGTTCGGGGCATCCGAAACGGGGTTCTGCCGCCGGGATGTATGCTCTGCCCTCCTGCGCTACATTGAAAATTCAAAACGATTCTCTTTATGATTGCGATTGGTCACCCTCACTTTTATTTTTCAGGATTTTTTTTCAAAACTTTTTCTAACCGGTCTAAATTATCTTTCCTAAGCGTCTCGTGATTAGATAAGAATTCCATTCATTTTAACCATCCTCTGTTTATTGGCCGATCCCCTGATTGGGTATGTGTCATACCTAAAGGTGCAACAACAAGAACAACAGCTGCGAAGAGGAGGGCGTGTACATTGCTCTCAGCCGGTGCACCAACGTCAACAACCTTTACCTCACCAACGCTGACGGAGACTACTGATTCTACCACAGAGACGACAACATCGACAAGAACATGATGGACGAGTTTCGGCGCCTCGAGAACCACCGCCTACTCACCGTGACACAACAGTACTCGCGTGCCTTTGCCACCGGTGTGGACCCGGACGCGGAATTCCCTCTGGCGCAACGCCTTAACATAACGGCAACACAATGGAACCACACGGAACCGCCACGATGCTATGACGATGCTTCGCATCCTCATCAAGGTTCCCCGCGGGAAGATGGTGTAATTTTTTTTAACAACACTGAGGAGGCACAGCGGGCACAGCCCTGGCCTCAGACGTGTTAGTCCCGTGAAGCAGAATCACGTATTCTGCGGTCACTCTTCTCGCAGGCCACGAAATACTTGGGCGGCGAGAAGAGTGGGCGTGCTGTGCATGCTATTGCTTGAATTCACTGGAAAGGCGCGCATGCAGGCAACCGTGTGAGTGCGCTGTGTCTGGTTACGTCGGGCTCCGCGGGATGGCGGTACTTGTCCGTGCTAAGCACATGACTGTGTTGCACGTTATAAACTCTACCTCACCAAATGCAAAGTATTGCCTCGAGTCCACTGTGAGTCCAATTAATAACATCGCTTTTGACACCCCCGTTGAGGAACGGGGTGAAACGAGCTTTCTTTCCTCCATATCCGTGGCGCATCGGCCATGTCCGTGGCCGTTTCCAGTGTTGCCAAGCGAAGAAATTGACAGATAAACTTTTTAACGAATATCACTTATAGGAAACCTAGCACGTTCTTGGGGTGATTGATCCAGCCGACGCATTAGATTACGGCTTAGCTCCAGAGGTATCGCATGTATTAGAATTCTCGGGGACAATGCAATGGTCGGAGTAGTGATAAATCGCTCCAAAAGTGCTACACAGCAACGTTTCATTGTTACAGTCATTGTGCACCAAATTTGAAGGAGCGTATCCCGCGGTCTAGAGACTCGTTTTTCTCTTTTTCTCTGTTGCATAATGGGTGGCCCGAAACCGCGTTCCGAGTTGGGAAGACGTGGAAAGAAGTGTTGCTTTAAAAGAGTACTGACACCAAATTTTGACGCCTAAAAATGATATCATTGGCTTCAGTAGTTTGTACAGATGCCTCACAGAAATTTTTGCAGCGATCCGAGGCCGGAATCACATCTAAAATTGATTTTGATTGCCCAGGTCGCGAGCTTTCACAAATCGGCAGCACTAGCGAAATCGCTTTCGGTGTGACGAAACATCGGCCTGCGTGTCTGACCGGTTCAGGGTGACGTCATATAGTCGTTTTCGGAACCGGAAACGATATCCTGCGCTGCTGTTGTCGGTGGTATTCGTTTGGGCAGGAGACGTGGACGAAGCTGTGTGAGCAACGCTTGTAAACGTTGCGTGTTCGACGTCTTTGTTCTTCAGTTCGTGGCCGGCGCATGGTATTCCCTTGCACTGGTGCCGAAAACTGCGCGGTGCCGGCACCGCGCGGTGCGCGATGTCGACGGGCACCGCGGCGACGCGGCGGTGCGCGTCGCCCAGCTCGTCCAAGTTGTGCTATGACAAGCTCGCGGTATGCGAAGTACTGCTCGTGGAAGCCTGTCCGAGAAAATCGACGACGACGCCAAGATGCATTATTTTCCACGCGACGACATGCAGCGCTAAACGTGGACTGAGTTCGTGCGCGGCGGCGGCCGCTAGAACTGTCGCCCAAGCCAGCGGGCTCGGGGTTGCACGGGTCACTTTGGGTGTTGGGAACCTTAGTCTTAGTATCGTTGGTATCGTGGCGACTATTTGATCGCTGGTATCTGTACAACTGCGAATGACCATCCCTTACACAACTTTTCACCACACTATCATCCCCTTTTTCGCATATGGAACATTAGGCTCCGTGCAGTCAAGTTTGCCGAGCGAGCGCAGAGCCATCTACCGCGCATCCGCGCAACACTGGGTAGGCCGAGCCGCACCGCCCTGGCGGGCCGCCTGCTTTACGCACTGTGCACGCGCCCTTCCAAAGGCGTCTATCAAAAAAGGTTAGGTGCGCTGTAAGTGGCTTAAGTTTGCGGGATACGCTGCAACGGCGACAGGATGGAGTGTTATCGACTGAAAGGCGTTAAAAGAAACAGAGCAGATGGAACGCTACCGCCTTCGCTGCCCTGAATCGTCCGAGTTGGGAAGGCTGGTCACAGCCTCACAGACAGCACATGTTTCCGTGAAATGGTTAGAAAATACAACAGCGATGACTACAAAGCAGATTACATGCTGCTGTTAAAGTAAAGCATATCGGTTTGTCAGCTGTTAATACTCGTGAGCTTACAATAAATTGGTTGGTTTCTCTGCATCATGCGTGCGTCTTCCGCGGCGTTTATAATGAAAATTCATGCGGCACGTAACACTCAGCCGTATTTTAATTGTAAGAGAACTAATTGATGGCTGCAACATCTCACCCGTTTTTTTTTTGAAATATATAATTGTTTCAAGCAAAGTGGGGTCATTTGTTTGGAAAAGAAGCAGTCAAAAAGACGAAATACCTGCGTCAGCACAAGGTATAAAAGCAACGCATGTAAGATTTTCGCGCTGCAAATAAATGCTGCTCAATAAAACAGACTTTTTAACGAGGCTCACAACAGCAACTACCGAGAAAAATTAAAAAATAAACGGAGTGCATGATGCTTCCAATATTTGGAGGCCCTGCTTACAAGGAAGAGATAGTCTTAAATCGTTCACGGGCATTTCCTGGCGGGCTTGCAGTGAAACCGTTCTGAATGTATTCGTGGAAAAGGAGACTGAAGGCACAGAGGTTGCAGTCTTCCCTCGCCCCTTTCGCTCCTGAGGCGATACTGCTTGACCTTGTGCACGGAGCAAAAAACGTGCGCGCTCCGTGATCTCGGGGTGGGACGAACTGGCACCAGCGGAAACGAACTGTCAGGGGCGAGGATCAGGACGCATGCTGGGAAGGTTTGGCGATAATTCAAGCCATGAAATTGAAAATCGTCGTCAGGCTCGTTTCCCGGCTGCAGCGGCCGCTTTTCCGACAAAAGCGAAAAGCGAAAACGCCCGCGTGTTCGAGATTTCGGCGCACGTTAAAGATCCCCAGCTGGTCAAAATTAATCCCGATCCCCCCACTACGGCGCGCCTCATCGCCTGTCTGGCGTCGGCGCGTCGAACCGCACAATCAATCAATCGAAAATCGCCGCCAGTTCGTTCGCAGATCTCGATGCTTCCCACCCGGCTGATACACATTGGAGCCCGCCTATTTAAGGTAATTATACTTGCTTTGAAGTCAATGCTACTAGCACGTAGTGCAGCGTACAGACCGCACTACACCCAAACAATCGATCCTGTGAGACGGAGCACCGTACTCGCAAAACCACACGGTGGTCCGATTTCAAGTATGCGAACAAAACGACTTCTCTCCAATGCTGTGAACAGCTAATTAATTTGTGCTTTCTAGCGGAAACACAAATTCACTGGAAAAAGACTATGTGGAAACGTGAAAACGTGCGCACTAAATGCTCCACCTGCGTTCTGGCTATGCGTGGCACTGGGAAGTCAATATCGCTTGCCCCCCTCCTCCGTACGCGTAGTCGACAGTTCAGTCCATCAGTCTATTCCTAGCCCGGTGCGGTAGAATTACTGCAGTATGTTTTAGTTAATATAAAAGTTAAAAATTGCGTATACTACATTTCACCCGGTGCCGCCAATTAGGAGCGCAACCGAAACACGAGCACGCTGGCGAGCGGCTGCCGACCCAGTATTTTTCTTATTCCCCGATGGCGGCGCTGGGTGTCGCGGCTCAGTGTCGCCCTCTATTCAATCTCCGTTTCAGCGATCGGTGACCAAGACATCTGCCGCGGCCTGTTTTGATTCTAGCGCGCAGGTGGCGCCATCTTTCGGCCGCTCGCCGCACCGCTGTGCCGGCAGTGCTGGGTCGGAGCGCCGAACCTCCGCTTCCGGTCAGCGTAGGCTTACCATCGCGGCAAATATCTGAACGCCACTTTTAAATTCAGCGCTGATAACAACACCTAGCACAATTTTTCAACACATTAACATCTACTTTCTTGCATGTGGAACTTCTTTTTCGCGATCAGATTGATTAGAAGAGTGGCGACAAGCTGTTGCTATTACGGTCTGCGCCGGTTCGAGCCGCAGTGATATTAAAAAAAACTTCCTCTCCCGCTTCCTCGTCGAGGTGAGCGCTGGTGAACACACACAAACAGCCCGCGTACTGCTTGCGACGCGAGGTGGTCACACCCAACATAAGGGTTCTGAACCCTTTGTTTTCCATGCATTGAAGTAGATAAAGTTAAGAGCATTTCCGGGGGCGCACGACGTTAAGTAGTTTGCGTTACGTTAATGTTGTTGCACTTGTGGCAACTGCTGACGAGAGAGCGCTCGTCAGCAGTAAAATTGGCAGCCTCGGCGCACGTTGAGTCCGAGAGAGGGGAGAGAGTGTCCTTGAAACGTGCCTGGGCGCGCTATCGAATGTTGATCGCGCCGATAGCGAAACGTCTGAGCCGGGCATGTCGAGGCGAGCGATGCGGACTACTACGGACGCCAAAAACGGGTGACATCATGAGTTAAAGAAATGCTCTGCATTTAAAACGGACGACGGCGAAGACATCGCCGGCCTAATCGCCTGGCCAAATAAAGTTGTTCTGTCTGTCGGGTGGCAGCGACTCATCCGAGTCTGACGATTCAGACGACATGTCGACTGCGCGGGCGAGGGCGGACCATGTGCAATCGTAGCAGACGATGCGGCGAACGCGTGGAGGAAAGAAAAACGTCCCTGACGTCACGGGTGAGACCGTGACGTAAGGCTGGCCCGCTTGCAGGCTGGCCTTCGAACAGCCATTTTCCCGCGCGGCGACCAAATTTGAAATTGGTTGCAATAAACGTGCTATAATTAATTCTGTGTTGGCGGCTAACGGCTTTCGGTTCGATTTTCGTAATTACTGGGCCAATAGGTATTCTTTACAGCATAAAAACTGAAAGCGAGAAATTTCGTGCCAGTACTTCTTTAAAGGGGTCCTGAAATACCTTCCGCCGATGCGTGGATGTACATGTAACCAAATAAAGCAATGTATTAGCAATCTCCTCCCGCAAGAATTTTGTTGAAGCGATGAGTATTAACTGAGAAATCCTAAATCAAAAAAATTGCCCCCACCTCCCCGAAGGGAATCGTGAGGAAGTGCGAATGCATTTCTTGCGCCGAGAGTACACGGCGTAGTAATTCTGCCATCGCCTTGAGAGGCGCAGTACCGGTGAGGGGGAGCTGTCAGGCGAGGGGAGAGGCGCGCGCCGAGGGTGAGTGCAAACCTAACGGGGGGAGAGGCGCGCCAGCTGCAGAGCATGTGACGTCACGGCGCGAGGAGAGGGGGAGCAGACGCAAAGGCGCCAGCGCGCGGTCACGTGGGAGTGTGACGTCACGGCGTGAGGAGCGGTGCGGGAGCCGGCGCGGGCGCGCGCAGCCACGGCGCGGGAGGCGGAGCGCGCGCGGGTCACGTGGGGTGTGACGTCGCTGCGCCGTTGCTACAGACGCTCCTCTCCGCTCCTCGCGCCGTTGCTAGGGGAGAGAAGGAGGAGCAATGCGGACGGCGGAAGGTTCGGGGTCGCTTATAAAGTGCATCGCACTTAAAACCGCGCATTATCGTCGCGCCGCGTTTCCTCCTCCTTTCCTCCTCCGCGTTTCCTCCTCCTTTCAACTTACTCTCCGCTGTTGACGGCGAGCGAGCCTTCCCTCCCATGATGCTGCGCTCCTCGGCGGTGACGTACTTCCGCTATTGCGCTGCTCACACGGCCGTCTGCTACGGGCAAGCTTTGTTGACACCATGAATCCCGCACACCGCTCAAGGCTGGAAAAGCGAACGAAAAAATTCCCCCGCATTTCCCCGAAGGGGAGAATGTGAAAGTGCGAATGCACGGTTGTCGGCCCGCTTGCGGCGCTTGCGCTCGGCCCCCGCAGCCCACCGCCTCGCCGCCTTCTCTTCCATCTCTTCCATCGGGTTTGTAGTATCACGTGTACACCACGCAGTTATCAAGCCGCTATAACGCCGCTGAGTCGCCAACGTACGCCGCTGACGACGTAGTTTGAATGCGTTAAAGATATAAGGCGCGTCACTAACACTGATATCAGCGTCGCGTCCGTGGCTTGGTCGGTAGAGCGTCGCGCTGCGGCCGCAAAGTCCTCGGATCGAAACCTGGCGCCGGATGCTGTTTCTTTTTTAAATATAGAGGAGCACTGCGGACGCCGCCGACGCCGCGCCGCCGCCGGCGGTGGATGGTTTGGGGTCGCTTATAAAGTGCGTTCGCACTTAAAAGACATTTTAAACCGATACAGAACCCGTGCACAAAACGCCAGTTCAGCTTGGGGCGGCGCGTGGTGGAGAGCGGCAACGTTGGCAAAACATGCTCCGCCACGGCTCTGAGCTTCCTCGCGCTGGAGCGAGCGCCATTTCTTTGACAATATCAAACATCGGTTGTCCTGGCAACAAGGCACAAACCGCTCTAGAAGTCAGTTACGGTTGCGTGATCCCGGTTCAGCTTGGGGCCCCACCTCGCGGCATATGGGCACTGCAGGCATACTACTCACTCCCATTTGGAAGTGCGAGATGCGTTTGGCATTACAGCAGGCGATGGTGTGTGTGTTGTGGACGCCTTTGTTTCGCGATGAAATGCGACGTTGTGCTTCTGCGGGTGGATAGTGCTTCCCATGGTCTGGATTATCTTTCTCAAGCGACGTACGACTCAACCTCGCATGGGGTATGTGCAGTGTGCGTGGAAAAGCCATCTCGGCTTGTGCGCCAGAGTTAGGTGACTTGCTGTTCGTCCCCGCAAACCGCGCGCGAGGTGAGTGCCGAATTTACGAGGGGTAGGAGGAGGCAACCCATCGTCTGTCAATCGCGGTTCGGACTTGCAACGCATGTTGTGACGTTGTGTTCGTTCGAAACGCATCTCTGGATTGTTTGGAAGGTGAATAAAATGTATGCGTCAAACCCGGGCATTCGGCTCAGGGCGTTCTCTGCGATTGCAAGAAAGAAGTGCCACGGGGCTTCAACGCTTTCTTTATGGAACGTACTCAAGTAAGAGAATATTCATGTCGTGTTATGGCCCTGTTGCATTCAATACAAACGGTTAAGCGTTTGTTTACACTTGTTTCGTTTGTCGTAAAATGTCCAAGCACTCCGGCACTCCGCTGGCAGATCAGCCGGCGAGCCGACGCTGAGCAGACGACTGATCTCTTTGCCGGAAGTGCGTGAAAAAGCCGCCCAATAGCAGGATGTCTAGCTCATGACGAACATCTGGGAATCGATGATGTAGACATGTGAAGATGGCGGCGTCCAAAAACACGAAGGAAATGGTGAGAAAAAAGCGACAAACTTTGCAACAAAAGTGTGAGCTTTCCGCTGCGCGTAAAAGAGTAATACTTGGCACAGATGATGTCGACGACCCAATCTAACGATTGCGCTAGTAAATTTAGTGTGCTCAAAACGCCTTTCAGGGCCCCTTTAACAACAGAGCTGTTTAAGCTGGAGCTCGGTTCGTTAGCGTTTGCAAAAAGAAAAGAAGAAAAACTTCCCCGGTGCGACATTCACGCAGTGGCTTTAGCAAAAAAAAAAAAAGAAAACGAGCGCACCTGCGCGTGCGCCTCGTGGGGAATGCCCGGCGTTGTCTAGGCTTGGCGTGGGCTTGCGCGACGTGAGGAGCTCCCGCCTTCGTCGTCGTGGACGTAACTCCTCGCCGCCCCTCCGTGAAGGAACATCCATCATGTAGCGACCGGCGCGCCACGGGTCTGCCGCACCGAAGAAGACGTCTATACAATCTGTCAAGCCGTCCCACAACGGAACTCATACAGTTGAATAAATGTTTATTCCTCCTCCTCCGCCCTACACACGGATTCCAAGTCATCATGCTACCACCTGACTCAGGGTCTTTCACGTCCACTGGATCCCTGGTTACGCAGGCGTTGCAGAAAACGAACGCGTTGGTCAGCTTGCCCGCGAAGGTATCCTCGATCCGGGCCCCTGTCGACGCCCGCGACGCAGATCCTTGTCCTCCGTACCCCATGTTCCCTCACTCCAGTCCGGGCTTACCCGTCGGGAGCAATCAGTAATTCGGTAGGCGCAAACATGTACTGCACACGCCCACTCGGCTCCATCTGTTCCCACTCATGCCAGACGGTACCTTTGTTCCACTCTGTCCCCACTGCCTTATTCCACCTACTCAGGACCGCATTCTGTGGTAGTGCCCCCACAACCCTACAGTTACACCAGAGATATGGCTGGCTGTTGCGGCAAATCCCAAGGAACAACGGGAAGTGGCGGCCCACATCATCAAAACGCTCCCCTCTGCGGCTGCCTGGACCGAAGCGGCTGCAGGGGTTTATCCAGAATTTAGATTGGGGGGGGGGGGGGGTTGAAATTCTCCTGCGGGAGTGTTGGGGGGGGGGGGTGTATAAATCCGTGGGCGGGGTGTTTGTGGAATTTTTTGGAGGGGATGTCGATATCCTCCCATATATATATAGATATTTATCTATCCTTCACAATCCACACGTGGAAGCGGCCACCCCCAGGCGAAAAAAACAATTGGAGGTCAAATTGAACCTGCCGAACACACAATTGGCCAAATGGAACATATGCATTTTGAAGTGGTTCCATTTGAACCAATTGTGTTATCGGCAGGTGCAAATGAGCCTCCAATTGTTTTTTTTTTTTTTTTTTTTGCCTGGGTCGGACCAGCTGACGAAAAAGTGGAGGTCTGTAGAGGCGAAAACGCGCTACAAGAGGATTTGCCTTACTCGGACGACGATGACGAAAGGGGTGGCGACGATGGCTTCTGAATAGAACACTGTACATTAATGGTATTTGCTTTACATTGCCGGCCAAAGCAGCTCCGCATGCTGGGGTCCGGCTGCTTCCTCCCCCCGGGGATCCGCTGTTAGTGTGGGGATGAGAAGTTAGGTCGACCCCCAGCTCTGCTGCATTTGCTGCCTTGCACCCCTAATGCAAGCCGCGTGAATGTTTTTTTGATAAATCAATCAGTGGGCAATGGGCCTCGGAATCTTAACAGACAAGCAGACGCGACCGAAAGGATGTTTTCTGCGACCACCCGGAAACCACGAGGAAACGCTTACAATCTTCGTTGCACGACTCAGACACCATTAATAAGGTCTCGTCTTTCTACTTATTCATGCATGTGGTGAAGGAACCACTACAAAGCTTTCTTGCATGGTCTCACTAGCTTTGGTATGTTCGGTTACGACTGCAGGTAAGCCAACTTTACACAATGGGAGGGCAGTGATGATGATACAAGAAAAAAAAAGCGCTTCCCGTTGTCGGAATCACGAAGCCGACGACCATTCGATTTCGCCATTCCCACGCGGTCGACGATGGGTGGGGAGGGGGCGCTCATATTTCTCGTGAGGGATTAGTTTGGTGTCGTTTGACTCACACGTTGACGCCAGGCGCGCAGCCAGGATTTTTTTTTTTTTTTCAGGGGAGGGGGGGAATGGTGTGCTAAAGTTGTTTTCAAGACACCCCACCCCCCTCCGACAGAGAGAAAGCGAGGTAGTTTGCAGGCGCCCTTAAAGGCTATCAAGACAAAATGCATGTTTGGTTCATTAAACAGACTGTATTTTCCCGATAACAATGATACCAATCTTACCGCAAACTTCAAAAGAATAATCGAGATGTGAAATAAAACATATGAAGCAGCGGCCACTCCCCGCCCACTTTCCGGCGATTTTTCTATGACATCACAGGATCTTTTTACGATTGGCATCAAACGACCTGAGACACAGCCAATCAACATGGCTGCGCGATTGTAGAGAGCATGTAGTTCCATTGATGCTATCATTTCAATTGTTACGTGCAGTTTACACACTCATAACTGCGTTTTAGTGCTGGCCTGAACTAAATCACTCCTGCCCATACTACGTCCCTGCAGCGCGAAATTTGAAAATGTTTGATATTTGTTGCATTGCTCCGGTTGAAAAACGTCTTCTGGGGTTGGAATGCAGCTGAGTGAGTTACCAAAGCTAGTTCTTTCAAATTCAACAAGGTTGTATTTTGTCTTCAAATGGGCTTAAGGTCTCTATTGATGTTGATTATGATGGTATTTAGTTCCAGATGAAGTTGTAAACAGGGAAAAAATCCGCAATCGCGTGGTGCAAATCTGCGCCCGTGATACGGTACGTATACTGCACGCACGGGCACCTTGTACAGGCATTGCATTAAATGAGCATAGTTTCATGTGATTACTTGCTTTATTTCAACGTGTGTGGTATGATGAGTGTGACATCCGCAATAAAATGGCGCAGGCCGTAAGAATGGGATTTTTTATTGATTTGCTGCTGCCCAAAACGCAGAAGAAAAATTTTTTGCTGATAAGCATTCTACGCCCGATTGCGTGGTGTGAAATGGGGTTGCAAGTCACGGTAACGGGAACACCATGCGACAGCCGCTACCTAGTTGAAGTTGCGTGCCTGTAGATGAAGCAAACTACTAAAACTGCAGCGAGAACAAGAGTGTACTTTAACTGTTCACGTAATTCACTGACAGCGGTAACTTTCATGTCCCGATACGCTTTGAGTAACCCTCGTCAACTTTGTTCATCATAGGATGTTTACCCGTTTATATGAGTAGAATTTACGTTTTCCCTCTTTCTAAGTTACCTACCCGCTTCATATAGCTGGTGCTTTTTTCAACAACCAACTCAAACGCAAATATTGCCTTAGAAATAAAACGAGATATAAATTTTTTGGCTCGCAAACATAAAGGCACTGTGGCATCGTGTAAATATTAGGAAGCGATTATTTAAATATTAAAAGACACAGTGATCACGCAAGGATAGATCAGGGGTCATGGGAAGAAAATGGCTTACAATTGCGGCCTCTTTTGTGTGTTGCATGGCACTTCGAGTGTGAGCTTCCCAAAGCCAGGGCGTTTCGGCCCTTGCACTGTTCTGTCATGTTGGCGTTGTTGTGACTCAGGCCCCTGAATATACACTGCTCTGGGCAGCCGCCGCCCAGGCAAAAAGCAGCTGCTGTGGACGCAATGGAGGGGCTTTAGTTGTGACCGAGGTCGAAGATGACCATCGGGTATTTGTTACTGTCCCGAGCGCCGTCTGCAGGGCTGGTGAACGTCAAGCCTACCGTTGTCAGATGGTGGGGGGATTTGGCACATGAGTGCCGCTCCCCGTCAGCCTTCACGTGTAGGATGAAGTTTGGGACTCGCTCGGCGAGCCGCAGCGTGCTCTTTTTGTCAACTCGCTGTTCCCCAGTTTCCTAGGTTAGCGAAAAATACCGCCGCACGAATCTGCCTAATCGCGGAGAAGGAAATGGCTGTCTGCAACACCGCTTTCTGAAGAAGGCAAGCAGTGCACGCAAGCTGAGCCCATTCAATTATCCCAAGCCCACATCATCCCGGGCTCCACAGAAACGTGAAAAAGAATGAAGGGGTAACGCGCAGAAGAGGTGCATACTTTGCTATGCGACTCATCCACAAAGGCCCCCTGCCCAACCACGACATTCATCCAGCTAAAGCACACGTTCCACGCAATACGGAGACCCATCGCTTTCTTCAGTTAACTTGCAGGACTGTCTGCCACCACCGCTTGCACGTGGTTCTGTTTACACATACAAAGATCGTCGTTTTCCTTTCGGCTCTTTATCGTACCAGTCTTCACCCATCAATGGCGGGCGGTCTCTCTTTTTTTTCCGCCGCGAGTCTTTTTGCTTCCCCGGTTATACCGTGACGAGTCAATCTCCTCTGCTGAAAGCGACCCAGCCGGCCAATTATTCTCTGTGTGGCCACATGTCACACACAAAAGAACACAACGCACGCCTTTGGCGTCCAGTGCGCTGAGCGTACCAGCGGGCTAACATCGCTTTTGGAGCTGCACCCCTCCAACCCAATTATCCTGACCCGGGCGCTTCGTCTTGTGCAAGCACCAATGCGTTAGTACAGGCATTGGGTTGTGAATGTTTTTAATAGTGGGACATCCGAAGGGTATGATGCTTTGTTCACAGGCGACGCACCAGGCATAACAGACAGCACGGCGCCGGCAGGAAAAATTTCGGGGGAGGGGGCTGAAGCCCGGTCAGCCCCTCCCCCCATCCTCCCCCTGGCTACTCCACTGGAACTTGCGACGGACGGATAGAGGAACCCGCGTGAGGGAGGCCAAGGAGGTTGTATAACCTCCATGAGGGGGGCAAACTAGACGATCCGGGAGATCACAACAGCGACTAGAACCCAAACCTTGATCGAGATCTTACGGAAAGTCGCAAGAAAATCGCAGTCATTCATAATTTGCTCTTGCTACGAGCTTGGGAAGTTCGCCAATGGACCTTTTTCCAGTACCGGTCCCTCTAGCGGCCGCCACGGCGAACTAAAAATGGCAGTAAGGCACACCCCCAAGAAAGTTTGGCTTTCGGAGAACTCGTGCACAAAATATCATGGTCCTGCAGCCCCTCCCGCACTGACCGTCACCCGCACCTTTCACATGAATGTCACAGTAGCAGGCGATCGTTCTAGCTCATGACTAATCTGCCGTGTTCGAAGCGCCCCCCCCCCCCTTTTTTTTTTTTCATTTTCGTAACCCCCTCACTGACAGCCATGTGCTGGCAGCGTGGTCAGTCTCAAGCGTTTTCGCCCCTTTTCTTAGACAGCCATTTTTGTATGCACGTACGAACCCACCACGAGGAGTCCAAAGAGAAAAAAAGAAGACGTGCACATTATAGCCGCTCCCTAAGCAGGAAACCGAGGGGCGCGCTTTTGTTTATTTTGCCCGAGGCGCCGGCCTGCCAAGAATGGCGGACCGGCAGCCCGCGCATGCGCAGATCGCTACTGGAAAAAGGTCCATTTGGTGAAAAGGAGGCCCTATGTGTGGCGCTGTGGGCCGAATATGGTTTCTTAAAAACAAAAACTACGCATTGAGGAGGGGGGCCGGGGTGTAGTGCAAATTTCTATGGGGGGGGGGGGGGGTTGAACAACCCAAACCCCCAAAACCCTTCCTCTAGCTACGCCGCTGGTTGACGCTTGGGTTTTGACTCTCAGGTGGTTTGCACTTTGAGAGTTCAAGCGGTGTTGATTACGTTTGCGTCGCGTCATCCATCCCGGTACGTGAAATACTGGGATTTTCTGAAACGAGTGAGCCCGTACGAGTCGCGATCCGTGGCGTGTTTTCGTTGTCACGGACCAGGCCACAAGCAGGATGTCACATGTGTGCCCAAAGGAGAAGGCAGTGTGTTCGCAGTGTGGCTCCTCCCACGAGGGACCGCCAGAAGCCTGCCCTCGGAAAGACAAAAAACACTGCGCCAACTGCGGGAAGGTTATGGTCATCTGAACCGACAAAAAGTGCCCAGCGCGTAGGCTTTTCAATAAGAAAGTCAAGGAAGCGACGCAGGAACGTTGGTCACGCAGCAAATGTCGACGGTGAAATGGTTTCGCACCGTCTGCCAGCCGGGAAACCGACACACTAAACGGCGCAAGCACGAGCCGAAAACCGCAAAGCGGCTGCTCGCAACGCCTAGCAAAAAGCAAGTTCTCGGAGCCCAGTGACAATCAGTCGCTGCCTCAAACTGACGCGTTGTCATTCGCCACGGTAGCGTCCGGAGTCCAAATAGCAGCCAGCAAGCTAGGATCATCCGGCTTCAGTTCGCGTTGCAAGGAAGAAATCGAGAGTGAGCTGAAGCAACTGGACAATGAAACAGAAGTCAGCACATGGGAACACTCTGGCGCGGCTCCAGAAACAACTCTCGGAAATCCAGCGCTCCATAGACGCGACTCGTGCAAGGTTCCAGGAACAGCTCAACGCGCGAAACGAGCAAACACTAGCTGGTTCTTTAGCTCCGACTGAAAGAATGGAAGGAGGAAAGGGCGCGCATTGACAATGCGAAGTCGAGGCAGTCCCATCGCCCAAGGAGCTCTAGTAGCCGCTCCCCCAGACGCGCAATACAAAAACAGAAGACAGCAGGCAAGTCTACAACTGCAACTCCTACTGCTCAGCAGACGACTCTACAAGAGCAGCAGTCACAGCAAGCACCTCCACTAGCTTACGAAGCTCCTCCGTGGGTCACACAATTCCTTCAAGAAACAAGGGCACAGTCCATGCGATTGCAAGCGCAAGCACAAACACAAGCTATACAAGCTAACCAAGCTATGCAGAAGTGGACCGATGCACCAGTCACAGCAAGAGGAGATAAAGCAACTCAGAGAAATCCTTCAAAAACAGCAGGCCCAAGTGACAGCCGTACTATTACAGCATGGCCAGCCAGCCCATACAGCCAGACTGAGCGGACTCCAGACGTCCTGCAGTGGAATTGCCGGTCACTCAAGTCCTGCGCTGCCGAGCTTGGAGCACTTTTCAGACACGTATCAACCGGCGGCCCTTCTACTGCAGGAGACAAGAGGTACTAATCCATGCATTCAGGGACACGAAGGGCATTTTCAACCTACGATTGTGCACACACAGACAAAGAAGAAGAAGCAAGGTCAGCAGCCAGACGAGGTAGTCGAAGCACAGGCGGCAATCTTCATACGTAGAGATGTTCCTCACGTCAAACTCGACACTGGGAAGTACTGCAACACAATACAAGAGGTGGTTGCCGTGCGATGTGAGCTTGGTGGTCGCCAGACCATTCTGGTGTCTGCCTACCTACGTCCCGAGAGCAGCTGCTACAGAAAGGGCAATTCGAAGACTGCAAATTTCGCTTGGCTACGCGAACTGTACCCCAAAGACCGATTCCCATGGCCGTGGGGGGGGGGGGGGGGGGGGGGGTACTTCAACGCTCGACACAAGAGCTGGGGATACGACAAGGAATCGCAGAAGGGGCGCCGACTTTACGAAGAGGCTGAAGCAGCAGGACTTACTTTGGCCAACGACACAGACGATCGTCATGTACTTCACTCCAGGCAGCGCGACACTATACCAGATCTGACTTGGACAACGCCCAGGCTTGTAAAGGACTGGAGGTGCGGTCCCGACGGAATGGGTAGCGACCATTATCCGATCTGGGTTGAACTTGAAGTACGAGTCACAGGGCGGAAAAAACGGATGACCGCAGCTGTCGACTGGGACAGCTAGTTTCGATCCGGCTTTGACGCTTACGACGAAAGCGTCCCGTTTCTTCAGAAGATTTCCAGAGCTGCCCTGGAAGCCACCAGAGAGATTGAGGGGGATGAACATCTTCCTACACCCGACGAGCAACTTCTCAACGTTTGGAACACCCGTAGCCAGCTTAATCGAGTTTACCTCGACAGGGGGAACGGCATGTCGACCTTGTCAAGGTGCGCAATAAGACCGCACAAGCGCGCCGTTACGCCAAAATGCTCTCTCGGGATCGATGGCACAACCACTGCGCTTCGCTCAATGAACGGACTGGCGGGCGGAAGCTCTAGCAGACCTACAAGGCAACCGCAAGACTGGGAACACCGTCAAAAACGTCAGGCTGCCGACCGGCGACTCGGCGTCCAACTTCGAAAAAAAAGGCAGTAGAGACGCTCTTCCCGCAGCCAGCAGTGCCACCAGACCCCAGAATTTATCAGCGCACAGCACCTACTTCCGACAAAAATATTTAGTCGCCTTTCGCAATGCAAGAATTAGTTATGGTTCTCAAATCCGTCAACGCCAAAGTAACAGGAAAGGATGGCATCACCTGGCAGATGCTGCGCAACCTTAACGTATGACAAGTGCCAGCGGTTCAGGAGTTTCGAAAGGTTATGACTTTATAAACAGATTGTTCTTTTAATCCTCTGTTTGGGTCATAGAGGAAGAAAATTTTAGGAGGGAGCATGACGTCAGGCGGCCCAGCTTTGGCAAACCAACCTCCTCTGACGCCGCATTCTCCTGTCCTCGGGCTCCTCCCGCGCAATGCATCATGGAAGATGCACCAGTCTCAGGCCCGCGGTAGCATTTAGTGGCTCCGGCTGGCTGTCGATATAGAGTTTTAAATGCAGAGCATTTCAGTAACTCACGATGTCACCCGCGTTGACGTCCGTAGTCGTAGTCCGCACCCCTCCCCCTACAATATATATAAAAGAAAATACTATCCGGCGCCAGGTTTCGATCCCTCGACCCTGCGGGCGGAACGCAATGTACATGGTGCTCTACCCACTGCGCCACAAAGCCGACACAGAATGGGACGCTACGAACGCGCCTTATATCGTTGACTCATTCAAATTACTGCTGACGAGCGCTCTCTCGTCAGCAGTTGCCACAAGTGCAACAACATTAACGTAACGCAAACTACTTAACGTCGTGCCCCCCCCCGGAAATGCTCTGCATTTGATCGTGCCCCTCGCGAGGGGGATGTTTGACGCTACTTCTTGCAAGACCGAGTGCAACCGCCGAGAACAAGGTCCCACGAGCAGCGCGCGCGCCGTGGACTGGTGGCGCCATCTGTCAGCTGCGACGCGAACTACCATCAAGGCAGTCACAAAACCGAACGCGCGAAATACAAACTGGGCTTTCTTACACCGTGGCCACTTGACTACTTTGTTTTTCTTTATTTCAAATGTTATATCATCTACCCGAGTTTGTTCCCTGATCCAGGAAGCCGCTCTTCCTGTTCCTAAGTGTTGCTGCTATCATTCTTCGTTCCATGGCCCTTTGGGGTGACCTAAGTCCACAACTGCATGAGAGCAAAACACAACTACGCTTTAAGCTAACAGGGTAGCAAATGCGTGATACCTTCATGTGTATGTGATCTACGCGATCATTCCATGACAATGGGTTTTTGAAGATGCCTAAGAAACGCGTTGAAGGAACCACTTCAAGAACAGCTCTCCAAATCTGAAGACTGTACTAAAATACCAGTGGTTCATATTTTTTCTCTGGCTGTCGGTGGAGGCTGTACTAGTACACTCTAGCTGTACTGTGGTGGAGGCGGAGGCGAGTGGCGTTGCCGAAGGCGCCGTACGAGATTTTTCGTCAGCGTTGCGCTCCCACCCTCGTATCGTAGAAGTACTGTCGCTGTTCAAAGCGACACGAGACGTAGATCCCATGCTCAGGAAGCACCTTCACGGGCTGCGAGCCAAATTTGACGCTTACCGATGGAACCACGACCGGCTTTGCTCGAACGCGCCGCCGTAAACATCCACAAGCACGGAGCGGCCTACGGGTACGTGGTGTTTGCCATGTGTGCTTTGACAATTGCGTTTGGCATTCTGCTGGGAGTTATCGCGCCACCTTCCCTTTACATCATAGCGCTATAACGAATGTCCTATCAGCTGAGAGGTGGTGCGAAAAGCTTTGGTTTCGCTCGCGTGCGCATTTGCATACGTTCGCTTTATCGGTGCTCCGGTATGGTGGTACCTTGTACGTGCCACAATTGTCGTGACGACGTCTGTGTTGCGTTGCTGTCTCCTTCAGTGCATTATAAAAAATTTCATCTGCCCGTAGGGGAACCCTGAGTAGTATGCGAAGCATTCATGGGGTCGAGGAGAATGAGGGGCGGGGCGGGAGGAGAATGAGGGGAGCGGAGTACAGTGGCACCCCCAGCGGAGTATGCAGCGGCTATACCGTCGCGTCTCTAACCCTAAGCTGCTTCGCATTAGAGAGTTTTAGCATAGCGGGTACCGTCCGCTAGCGGGTAGCGGGGCCCGACTGGGAAGGTGCAAATTCGTTCCGGTGGGGTGGATTAGTTCCGCGGGCCGGCCTTTGTAGTGCCCGCGCATTCGCTCTGCTGAGGGGTAATTTCCTCGCCCTCCCCGACCCAAGCTAACCCGCCGCCGTAGCGTGAGCCTCCGCAAGCCGCTATGCTAAAACTCTATTATCGCGCGCGGAGCCGCAGGTGTTGCCATTCGTTGCGCAATCCCGGAGAGGAGATGAGCTTCGGAGAGGAGAAATGCCGGAGAGGAGATGAGGGGGAGGAGGATACGCATGCGCAGTGGGGGTGTGGACGCCGCACAACGGCGGAGGGAACAGGCGCGACTATAAGCTGCTCCGCACCTAAAAAAAGGTTCAGAACCACTGATGTTAGGTGCGGGCGCGGGAAGAACGGATCATTTCCCGCCTCGCGTCGCAGGCAGTGCGCGGGCTGGTTGTCCGAGGGCTGCTCAATCTGTGCGATAGGTATATGGGTAACGAACGCTAAATTACGCCTGGGAGGTGAAAAGATAAAATGACCAGAACAAAGTAAGTGCGGTGTGTTTTGTGAAATAAAATGTAAGGCACGGATGTCGTACTCTGCCATCTCCACTTTTGCACGGCGGCGGAACACCGCACGGTGAGGGGGACACCGCCAGTCTGGTATGAAACGACCGGGCACGACCTGAAGAGCTGGGACGATTGCAAGTCCCAATTGAAGGAACTATTTGGGCAACCAGAAGGACGTCAGCTCGCGGCGAAAAAGGAACTGGCGACGCGTGCACAAACAACTACCGAGTCCTACGTGTCTTATATCCAGGACGTGCTGTCCCTCTGCATGAAGGCTGATGCCCAGATAACAGAGGCCGACAAAGTAGGCCATATGCTCAAAGGAATCGCGGATGACGCTTTTCACTTGCTGCTCTGCAAAGACTGCACCACCGTCAGTGCTATTATCAAAGAATGTCAGAAGTTTGAGCAGGCCAAAAGCCGCCGCATCACAGCGCCGTTCACCCGACTGCCGAACACCGCTCCGACATTTCGAGACCCAGCATGTTCTATCTACCTTTCTATCAATGCTGGCACACACACTCCCCAGCCTGTTGCCTGCCCGAAAGACGACGTTCACGTCGTACTGCCCGGCAATCTTTTTGAGGCGATGTGAAACAGCATGCTGGGGAGTGTTCTGGGGAGTGTGTGTGCCAGCAGGCAGGGAGTGTGTGTGCCAGCATTGATGGAAAGGTGCAGGACGGAGGAGCAGCCCGTGGTGATAAGTGCTCGATAAACCACGAAAGGCGTTTCACCAAATGCATCATCGGAGTTGTGTACTCCATCCCGCTGCTTCCATGCCGTGGCCAATACATAGGCCAGACGGGGCGATGATTGAGAGAACATGCTGTGTCTCTCATGGGAGTGTCGTCCTCACACCTGTCCCGCCACTGCAAGGAATGCGGTTGCGCTCCCGACTTTGAAAAAAAAGTCGGGGTGATGAGAAGCAGAAGCCAGCGCACGAGGGAAATTGCGGAAGCGTACAAAATTATAAAAAGCGGCGACACGTGCGTGAGCCTTCCGTCTATCGCACTAATAGATGAGGAGATAGATTTTCTTGACAAGTCGTGCGTGTAAAGTGCGTACGTGATATGGTTGTGTGACTCGTGTATGATTTCATCAATTTTTTATCTCTTCTTTATTGCTTAAATAACACGTGTTCTTCCAATAAAATTTCAGTTGCTAGACAGCGCCTGTGTCGCCTATTCTCTTCTCTGTGTGTTGTTTCCGTTCGCGCTGACCACCATGGATTGGGAGGGCACGACACACAGGCGCTGCGCCTGTGTGTCGTGCCCTCCCAATCAGGCCACGCATCCTCAAGCCACACCTCAGGCCACGCATCCCTCGAGTGGAATGAAGCGGCCCACGACGTTGCCGCGAGCATACCTTGCGGGCCTTCTCCCTCGTTGGCAGACCGATCGATGACCTCCAGCGATGGCATTCCAAGATACATGAATTTCCTCGCCAATTACCGACTGCAGCGCCGCATTTACCCCCTCCCCACCCCAACGTGACCAGAGAGGACGCCATTACCCTCAGACAGCTGCAAACTAACACCTACACCCCCTCCCCAGAACACTACTCCATGCCATCTACCCAACAACATACACTCTGACTTGTCAACACTGCCCCACACCCAACACTCTCTACCATATGGTCTGGGAGTGCCGACAATCACCATCATTAACCCCCCTACCAAACCCAACAGTGGAGCAGCATTTTTTTATTTCTCTAGGAGTCCACTACCACCACGACGGCTCCGGCCACCGCGTACCTCCCCAAACTTATACAGACACTCTCCCAACTTACACACCTAATTCAAAGAATATGCTCTCGCCGACACGGACTCAAGGAAACAGATAACTGCCGCATCATTCAAGCAATGCTGATCAGCCGCATCACCTACGGGGCATCCTATCTTACCTTAAAGGAGTACTGACACGAAATTTCGAAGCTGAGATAACTATGTAAAACGCTTCCTTTTTATCAGGAGATATCTCCCAGCAAGTTTCAACAGCAACCGTTCAGCGAAACATATTTAAAATCCATTTTAATCTTCGCCCGCACGAGAAAGGCCAGAGCGGGTCGACGTGACATCATCTGTTACGTGCCCCAAACTGTCGACGTCGGGGCTCCCGTGACGAAGCCGACGCGCTGGCTGTGGTTGGCGCGCGCTGCTCGGGCGTGTGTACACGTCATGGTTTTCGCACTGACTTCATGCTGTCCGGGCCTGTGGGGACGGCGAAGACCTCGGCCGGTCTGGGCGCGCGCGTGCGCTCGCTCGCGCGCGCTTCCAGAGAGGCAGCGATACGGCAAGAATGGTGACGCATAGAGTATGAAAACTCTATGTGGTGACGCCATGTGATACATGCTGTCATGGCGGCCGCTCGGCGTTTTTTTGTCGAAACCGAAACTGGCACGAATAAACGACGCCGTAAATGAATGTTACGCTGCGCTCGACCGTCTAATCTGTCATTCTATGATTAGTGGGCTGGCAGGCACGCATAGCAGCGAAAAAAACGTAACATAAAAATTTCGTGTCAGTACTCCTTTAAAACCACAAGAACATGCCAAGATTGATGTCCTAATACGCAAATCTTATGACAGCCCTCAGCCTGCCTACCTTTACTTCTACCGACCGCTTATTGAAACTGGGTCTACACAACACCCTCTCGGAAATTATTGAGGCCCATCTCCAAAACCAACTACAGCGCATACAACTCACACCCGCCGGTCGTCATCTGCTCAAAACGCTAGGCCGGAAGGTGGTACAAACTCCGGACTCGCCACAACCCATACCTCCATCAATGCGACGCAACATCCATGTCCTCCCCATTCCGCGTCATATGCACCCTACATACAACGCCGGCCGTCGTCAGCATCGTATACAGTGCCTCCTCATCAGAAAATACGGCAGCGACCCGACCAACCTCTATACGGACGCCTCTCTCTATCCTCAACGACCAGCTCAAGTCGCTACTGTTCCCCGCTTCGACAATGCCTTCCTCACCTCGGCAACTGTCTGCACAGCGTCTACTACCATGGCCGAAGAAGCAGCCATTGCCCTCGCAATGACCCAAACCATGAGTCTCAGCACAACAATACTGTCTGACTCACAAGCTGCCTGCCGTCGTTTTGCACACGGACGAGTCTCGGCCCTTACACTGGCCATCCTTTCTCAAATGCCCCACCCTTCCTCATGCCCGTATACGCCTCGACGCGCGGCCTGTAGGGGCGCCACTGAAATCCCCCTAGGTGCCCGTTTCGAAAGCAAGGTCGCGGGGAGTCCGCGCCCAGCTCCCCAGATGCCGCCGCTGCTTGTGTGTGCGGCACGTTCACGACTGAGTCTATCCGTTTGTGGGCCGTTTCAAATTCATGTTTGTGTGGAGCAGGTCACTCTGCTCGCACATGGGGTGTGTTTCGAGAGTGTAAATGTTTCCGACGCGATCTTAGTGTGGTAATTTCGGTCTGTATAAGCGCCAGGGTGTGTCATCACGGCCAGCCGTTGCGGAATCGGCGTATGATGGAGCCGATTGTAGTTACACTGACCTGCATTTACTAGCCGTGGCTCCGTAACCACCGGTTCCTCAGATGTTCATGCTACGGCTATACACTACGATTTAAATCGGTTTTTGTGGCTCTTACATAATCAGCGGAGCACTCGTACCTGACAGCAAACCAGTTACGTTTGCCAATATTATACCTCAGATATTGATTACCACCATTTACAACCCCAGTCTGTGTCTAATTTCGGGAATATTCAACAAAAGTAAGATGGACAACGCATAATTATACTCGGGGATTAGCACACGACAGAGTCGTCTTGTCGTGAGGTGCGCGCCCGCAGACCTTCATCTGCTACATATATCCTCTGCGGGCAGCGCGGAGACGGGCTTACAATATAATCCGCGTCCGGCGACTGAATGCTTCTTCGAAAATATCGTCATATAGCACAGGGAGCCTTCAGAATAAAGCAGAAGAACTGAAAATCAGAGGGCCTTATCACATACCACACTCTTCCAACGACACGTTTCATCGCTTGTTGAACAGCCTGACCCTGTACACTTCCAAAAATGCGTCCGCCGTACGATCACTCTTCGTTGAAGTAGAAAACAAAAGGAAAGTGAACGCGAGGATTTATGTGTGGGATTACTAAAAAACGTTCATTGCTTGATTCCGCTCTGCATTTGTACACGGCGTTCCCCCTGCTCCGCCCCCCCCCCCCCCCCGATTTCTCGCGAAATAGCAGTGCATTTCGCGTATATATGGTCTAGTGAAACCTACCTGGCTTAAGTTTAGACGAACGTCTTTAGCATGCCAGAAGCTGCACTGTTTTTTTTTCATTTCCGTTAGAGCTATTATGTTTCTAAATTCCGCATTGGCACAGCATTTATTTTTCTGTGGTTTCATTTCCTTGGTTCTTGCTATATGGCGTGTGTGGGCACATATTTCACGACGCACAGGCTTGGAATATACTTTACATTTTTGCATGGTTTATATTCTTATGAAAGGCATAAGTTATTGTCCCGGGATTGGGTAATCACATTCCCGAAACATATTTTTCTGCGGCCGTATATATGCGAAACGAAGCCGCATTCGTTGTCCACGCTGCAAAATGAAGCCAACCTCTCATTGTGCCAGTATCAGGTCTAAACGAGGCGTCAGTAGAATTCATTTGTGACTGATGTTTTGGAGGTGACATGGGTGATATGTTGCTGCCGTCGCCGACGCCCGGAAGAGCGGCGACGAAGCGCGCAGAACCGCGTCCCCGGGTAGCTCTTGCAGGCGATCGCGTACTCTAAGAAGACGCAGCTGCTTTTTAAGTGATCTAAATGTACTCTTTGTCTATAGTCGTCACCATAACAAGTTTTTTTAGGGCGCGGAAAGGCGAAAGAAGCGAAATAGAACCAAAACACTGCACGAGCCCCTATCAGTCACGCAGCGCAAATCCCAGTCAACGCCGCGGAGAAGCGGCGGCAGGCGGCGCAGCGATCGCGAAGCTCGAGGCGTATAGTGTGGACCACCAGCCACACTTCCCTCCCTGAGAACGAGGTGGCATACGCTACCGCCAGAGCTGTCCTTCACCGGGCATTACCAGAAGAGGCCAACAATGCAGCCAGTATTACAGTATTACGAACTCCCTTACGTCTACCACTACAGAGCAACCCGACGCACCTATCCCCCTCCCCACCCTTCCTTTTCTACCGCTGACGCCCGCATTTGGCGCCGACTTCAAACCAACACTTATTACAATCACCTCAATCTTCACCACATATCCCCTACTAACTACCCACTTAACTGCCCCCCATGCGATGAGCCTAACACCACAGCTCATCTCGTCTGGACGAGCCCCACCAACCCTCCACCACCCAGATCCCCTACCCTTGAGCAGTGGGAGTGCGCGTTGCAGGCAGGAGGCCCTGATGATCTCTCGGGCGAGGATGGCAGCCGCGGCACGCGGCCTACCGGAATAGGATGGCCGCCCACATCTCCTAACTCTTTTTCTCCCCTACCCCGTCCCTGCTGTTTCAATAAACGTTCTCTCTCTCTCTCTGGGAGCAGTGGGAGGACCAGCTGACCAGCTCACGCCCTCAAGACCAGAAACGACTGGTGGACAGGGCCCGCCGGGCAGCCAAGGACCAAGGGTTCCTGGACTAAGGAGCTCCATGCTAAGGAGGCAATCCTCCTCCTCCATGGTTTGGGTCCGTTACCAGAGTGTACCCAACCTTTTCTTTCCTCCATGGTGTATCCGTTACGCCGTAACGCCGTGGTGCCTTACTTGGGTCCGTTATCTCGCTGCGCCGCCTGATTCTGGTAGTCACTAGTCACTGCGGCAGCGAACGAGCTACGACCGCTACGGCTACGACCACAAGGCGAGTACCAAAAAAGCGAAAATATGTGTTGTCTGCAGCCGCACAGTGTTACCGGTGCCATGTTCGGCGCCAGTGAACATTTCAGTTGGCTACATTGGGGCGGCTGGGTTCAAGATGGATGCGTACATTGAGTTCCCCGAGAAACCGTCTCTAGACAAGACTTTAACAAGTGATTTTGGAAAGCTGACAAGCAAACAGTACAAGGTAAGTTATTAGAATGTAGACTAGTTACTTTTCGAGACTATGCACTGCCTCTGTCATCGGACGAATGTTGATAACTATCTGTTTGGTTTCCCAAGCCGGCGGCGTGCTACTCACGTGGGGCACCGGGTCGTCTGTTTTCTGTTTTCAAACAGCCTCATGTTAGGCGTTCTGCGCACATCGTCATTTTTTGTTCTTCGCTAGAGCACTGAACCATGTTTGGTCGTTTGTTCTGGCGCCTGTGTTTCTGACGACGTGTCTTCAAGCGTGCAGCTGTTAATAATTCGACATCACGTTGACGCTGACACTTGTTGAGTGTCATAGAAGTCAGTTGAAAATTATTTTTATGTTTGCCGCAGGTCATCCAAGATGTAAGCAAAGCGCATGTGGAATCATTTAACTATATGCTCAAGGAGGGCCTCTCCAGAGCCGTAGCGGTAAGCTTTTTTTTTCTTTGCATAATGGTTTGGTCTGATCGCTTGCAAATAAAATGCTCACTTGTTCCACCGTGTTGCTGCCCCAAATATTTCCGCTGCAGGACATACCACCATGCGAGTTCGGGCTGCCAAACGGAGATCGGATCAAGCTGGAACTCCGGGTATGAATATCTTTTAGACGCGCTGCAGTATTTGCACTGTACCGTCGCCAATATGCTGTTCGACACTTGTTGACCGACTTCGTTCAAGAACCACGCGCCCTGGTTCCATTTGTTCGTCATTTTTCATAGGCAGGGTGTGCCATCCTGTTGCTCATGCTGCAGAAATCTTCACCAGTTGAATTATTCGTGTTGGAAGTAAGGCACAGTTAGCGTTTTCCTTTCCCCGACAGGGCTGTCCGCAAAATACAGCTGAATACTAGTTGCAACGTTGATGAGAAATTCCTGGCCTAGCCTCGGTTGCTTTGTCACTTTGAGATAGTGTGCACCATTCGGCCGCATCGTTTTAGTTATCATCCTTGCTTTAACTAACGAAGTGCCTACAGGTACGTTGGACGTATCCCGAACCCAAAGGTAAAAGGTACTGTCAGGAGTAAAAGTCTGAATTCCATGCGGGCAGCGATCGAAACGCATTGCAGAGCCACCCCGCAAAAGTGCGCCTGCTGCCGAGACCCTGGCTGTAGGGCCTATTTTAACTGCACGCATCTTTGTTTTCTCACATGAGCTGAATGCCATTGGTAAACACACAGGCCGAACGATGTTGCTTTGGCTGCACATGTTGTACATCTTTTCAAAGTGCTCGCGGTAAGCAGCTGAACTTGTGGTTGCTCTGTGTGGACGCATTAACGCTAGCCCTCGTTTTCCTTCTTTTTTTGTTACTGCTTTTTATCATTGTTGTGCTTTAAACGTTGCAGCCTGGAACTCTTGTGTAAAATCATTCAAGCTAAAGCATTGTTTGATGAGGAGTAACAAGAGAGGGCACACTGGTTCAAGGTTCATTGTACGCTAATTCCATCACTCAACCTGGCCCAGCTAGACCGTTTTAAAATGGCACACACAAGTGCAGCTGAAGAGGCACCACTCGGTCCTTCTGTCTCTACTGCCGTACGAAATCATGCAAGCTGGTGAAAGCGGCCGCAGAGACAGTATCTCGGCAGTGGACGTTTGCGTGTTAATGCTACAGTGCGTTTTGGCTGCTCCTCGTGTGAATCCAGAGTTTTGCTATCCGACAGTGCATTGGATGTACTCACAACCGGGATTCTGTCACTGGTATGTCGGACGGGCTAAGTAATTAGGTGCAAAGTAATTAGATAACACCTACTCTGGCTATTCAGTGGGCTGAAGCATTTCGGCTTGTGGTGTAAAAAGACTGACTGCTGCCACTGTAAGCTGTGGTGAAGGCGAGTGTGGAGCGCCTCTGGATTGCTTGAAATACACCAGCGTTTGGTGCGTCCGCCCGACCGGTACCTGCTACATCCAACATATCTTTAGTCTCCCAGTCCCTGACACATCTGACATCTCTGTGATCCGCTTACATCTGGGGTACCTTTAGCCACTGGAGTTGTGGTACGTCCAGTGTTTCTTTGGCCTCTAAGATCGAGGTATACGTCCAGTGTACCTTTTAACAGTAATTTTATTTTAACAAAAACCAGGCTACTTTAACGTTTTTTTTTTTGGTAGTGCAGAGAGCCTTTTGCACATGCCTGTCTTTATAGTGGCATGTGCCAGCACTTGGTACACAGTGGGTGTGCAGGATTGTCTGTGCTGTTGCCTCGCAGGCCTTTCTTTGCATGTGCGTGTTCGTGGTTTTCTGCAGGACCCCTATATAGGCAGTCCCATGATCAGCAAGAACACCATTGGCGTTGTCACACCACAGGTCTACCCAGCCGAAGTGAGTTGCTTGTTTGAGTATTGTGGCAGGTTCTGGAAGTCTAAGGGGGACGGACGCCTTCATCTGGCAGTGGGCATAAGTAGCCTGACGATGTTAGACAATTGATATTTCTCTTTCTTGTGACTAATGAGCCACCCGTAATATGCAGAAGTAGGGCATGGAATAAGAGAAAATGCAGTGCGGAACATCATCACTTGGTTCTGTCTCGCACATGCACGGACTTAAGATGACAAGTGTTGCATATGACGCCACGTATAAATTGATCCAGCGATTGTGATATTAAAATTTTGAGTCTGACGTAAATCCAAACTGATGAGCAGTTCAGTGAACTTGTAGGTCCAGAGAACTGGACACGTGTGCTTTTTCTATTGCAGAGGCTGTGCTGAGTTTACTGACACATCCTGTGGCAGTTGTCAGCTTGTAACGAAAGCTGAGAGTGTGATTATGATGTGCAAACGTTAAGCCTTCACAGTAATGATTTCTACAGTGTCTTGTAATTTCATGATTTTTGTGGGAAAATGTCGCAGAATCCTTTTTGTAACTTAGTAGAGTGATACCCTTGTCACGTGGCAAATCTAATGACATTTAGATTAAATGTAATTCGCTCTAACTATCATTAATTTGGTGCCACATGAAAATACCGAATGACATTCGAGGCGAATGGCATTTAGCAGCCAAATGAGGCTGGGGAGCTCGTTCAGCGGCCAAATGAGTAACCTCGACAGTAGTGGCGCTTTACGAGACAAGGAAGTTTAGTAATAAACCAAAGAATACTGTTTCTAAAAACTGTCAGTAAACTTATATTTCCCCCTTCGTATTGTTTTTTCAAATAAACAAGCGCTTACAAAAAAAAAATCTCGTCCCCAACGCATGTGCTACCCTGATATGGTTTCTTGCGGACTTGTCTTGGCTTGTGATGCCTACGTATGTCACCTAAACAGTGATTTTATTCTTTTTAATTAAAAAAAGAATTATTTGTAAAAAAACTTTATGTATGAAAACATTCTAGACACACTTGAACCATACCATTGTACCATTGCAAATTTTGTGAGCTTGCTAATCGTCAGTGCTATCACTGTCAAATGACGTCTGTTTCATCGCGTAGACTCGCACGGCCAAACTGAGTGTCATTAACAGCCAGTGACATTCACTCTGAATGAGATTAGATTTGCCGTGCGACAGGGCTATTAGTCGCTTGTTTACAAGTAATCGAAATGTGAGTACCAAGCAGCATGTTTTGATCCGAAATGTGTCGATGCCTGTTTTGGTCATGTACTTCTTTTATCCCTGATATCTGACCAGTGGACTGCGTAATTCGTGCAAAAGGCATGAGCGATTTAAAGTTGGTGATGTGATCTCTCATCTAAAAAGCTTGAAAAGCTACATCGAGCAAACAGATGAATACGCCTGGCCACTGTTAGAGGTAAACACGGTGCGTGTGGCCGTGCTCTTCTGAGCGCCACAACGGGTGCCACAGGAATCTTGCTGTACATGTGCAATCAGTGCCAGAGGCAGAAATAGCTGTGTGTCGTCTGCTACGATTCCTTCCAGTGCGCGGCGGACATCTCGCCTTACGTTACTGCTAGCGAGTCGCGAATGCTGCACCCACTTCTACGACGTGTGTCTGTCAGCTTGCCTGTTGGGCTTCAAGGGCCGTTTCGCTTACATCTTAGCCGCGACGGGGCGCTAGTTCTGTGGCGCACTGGGGGATCTCGTTCAACGTGTCGCTCGCTTCATACATGCTGCATTTTTCCAAAGATAAAGACGGAGGCGGACTGAAATAGTGTAAGAACATACTGATTGTCGGGTAGACATATAGCTAACAGAAAACGATATTTTCGGATGGGGCAGCCATTATTTTACTGATATTTTTCTTTCTGGGGTATTTAGAGAAGAAAAAATTGCGTGCACGTTTTTTGTTCAGGCGCTCACTTCTACGATTACTTTCCAATAATATCACGTGCTTGTAAACTTCAGAAAATTATAGGAAACAAAAGGATAAGCAGCTGGGATCCCGCCACGCTGTCCGGGCGCTTCTACAGTACAGTCCTCAATTTTAGAAGTGCGTACCGATGCGGAGTTCGAACAGCGGGGTCAAAACAATACCTAAATGCGGAGGGGATAGAGGTGGGATGCCCCACTCAGAAAATTTCAGGGCCTGTGATCCGAGTAGATAAGCGCGCAAAGCCGGCATCAGCCTGCGGCAGCGCAAGGGATTTTGCTTCGTGACAAAGGAAGTTTTATCACTGACAGACCAAGACAGACAGGCATGGTGAAAAACAAGAAGGCGTAGGAGCACCGCCTCGGGAACGCTAAACAAACTTTCCACTATTTTGCATAGTTTCCGAGAAGCGGTGCTGGCTGGCGGACACGAAAGCACGCTGGAAGGCTACGGAGCGAGGAAGGGTAGGAGAGAGCAACAGGAGAGTGGCTGTTTGGCCATTTTTCGCTCACGCGTTAGGCAATGTTTATACAGGCGGCGTTGCTCTAACAGTTGCCGTCGCGCCTTTACCACAGGGAGGGCATCCCAAAGCATCTGTTAGGAAAACAAAGATAAAAAAGTGCGAAAACAAAACAAACAATTGTGTCGCAGTTGCCTACCTAGTGTGCACCAACATTATCGGTTGCTATTCTGAAATTTGTGTCTCGTGCTAGGCGTGCTTTGTAACCCAATCGTGACCTTGGTGTGTCACAGCTGCATTTGAGTTTTCATTGCACCTTTCTGGTAACACATAGCCTTGTACAATCTCTGCAAAGTATGCCATATCCAAGATTTTATGTAGGGTATAGAGCGGAAAATACTTTTGCAACAGATATCAGCAGAGCTTTGTTGGGCTCTTAAGAAAGCTTATACAAAGTAGGCCCTATTCAAAATTTTATATAGGGCATACTGCAAAACACCGATCAAGCGCCCCCACCCACCTGACTTGGAGCAATAAGACGCGGTAAATTTAATTTGACTTGAGCAAACCTCTAGTGTGTTATCATGGGAAGAATGAGACAGGAGAGGAACAGCATGAGAGGTGAGCGGGAAAGAGAAGGGAGTTGAGTATCGTCTTTTGTCGCCTATTGTCCTTTGTCAACATTTGCAACGAAAGGAGCCGATATGCAACCGTTTTTTTCGTGGAGTGCACATCCTCTTGATCGTATTAGAGCCGGCGTTCCATACAGTGGGGTAACTGCAAAAAATTTCTCAATAAATTGACAGCGATAAGCTGGGTTTGGCACTAAGCTTTCTGAAAATGTGAAAGGTGGCGCCATGTAGTGTCTTAAGTGTACCGCACACATACAAGCAGCTCTGTCGGTTTAAAGGTATGGCTCAAAGACTGCATAAATGATAGGGAAGACTACATTTTGTTATTGTTGTAGCTGGGCACAAGCTTTCAAATGCCTTTTTTTGCATCTCACGTTAAGTTAAAAGTATGTTGCTGCGCGGCTCACTGTCACAGTTGCCAGTATTCGTCTTGGCAGCCTACGTAAGACCCGTAGATCTAAAATTTCCCCTTTAAAACTTCCTAGGGCCCTATCGGGAAAACCGCTTCGGTTCAAGGTGTTCTGATTTAAGTGGTGCCCTTTCATTTGGTATGGAGAGTGCATACTTCACAAAAATCGGTTGTCTCACCCGTTAAAATGCACCTGGGCCAAGAAGAGTAAGGAATTCATCGTACTAGCCAACATTAAGACAGGGAGGAGATGAAACAGGAGACGCAACACATGCCAGAACTTCAACTCGGTTTATGCCACAGCGACAGGGAAACACCAAGCTTTGTCCTTTTGTCTTTGTCGTTAGCTTTGTCCCTGTCTTAATGTTTGCTAGTACGATGGATTCCTTAGTCAGTAACCAACTCGCCCAACTTGGTGCTTTATCCAAAAAGAGCCAGCGAAAGATCCATTGTGTCCAGATGTGTTCTTGCAACGAGAGTTGGCCGCAGCCTCCCACGTTGCTTTTCTCCTTTCCCGTGTGCAGTGCAGGAACCGAGGCACCACGTACAGGGGCAAGCTGGATGTGACGATTGTCTGGAGCATGAATGGCGTCCAGCAGGACACCATCAAGAAGACGGCCGGGGAGGTGCCCATCATGGTCAAGGTGGGCCGAGCTTTGCTCCAAAAAAGGGATGGGAGCGTCGTGTCGGAACGAAAGGAAAACGAAAAACAAAAAAGAAACCGATATTTTTGGCAGGAACGAGAAGGTAACAGTATTAATTATTTTGTTCAGGAGCGAAACTGAAAAAAAAAAAAATCGTTTCGGTTTTCAGTTTGAGTGGCAATTTCAGGATTCATTTCAATCTCCATTCAGCAAGATGGGAAATTGCCGTCGATTCGCGGGCATAAAATTGTCTTTCGTCTCTATGGCACTCACTATCCTTCGGAAGGCTTGCTGCCTGCTTCCATACTCTCTTTCCGTTCGTGCCGATAGGAGCAGTGCTGAGCTCCACCCGTGGTTGCTGCGGGCGTCTGGCTGCGATGCAGATGTCGAGGGCTGATTTATTTATTTATTTATTTGGTTAGTTTAATAAAATACCCACAGGAGCCCTACATTGTTTAGGGGGTGTGATACATATATAACAGGCACAAATATTCTAAAACACTACATAAAAACAAGGAGGAAAAAATAGAACCGTTGGAAAAAATGCAATACAAGCATACAGTGCAAACAGCAGATTACAGCCACACTCAAAGCAAATAGCTACAGGTCATGTTGCACTTGTACTAGCGCAGCGGAAAACATTTCATAAGCATTGCAAGCAACAGTGTCGGGCAGGGCTGTATTATCTATAATAGTTAAAAAAAAAACGCTTCCAGTGCGGATGTCTGCCATAAATATTCACCAATTTTTGTGCTGTTATGCCTTCGTCTGGATATCTATCGGGGGGGAGGGGGGATTTCCTGAAGGTTAATCCATTGCTACTTATTCTCATACAATTTCTTTTAAGTGTAAAAACAGAAGTTTTACAGTTTTTCATGAGGCAGAACATTTTAAACTTTTAACAATAACATCACAACTGTACGACTTCATCAAAAATGATATTTTCAAAAAAATTATTAAGCATGACTAACTTTTTTAACATAATTTCAAAATTCTCAACCTTTTTCAACAGTTTCACAAATCTAAATTTTTTCCGTGCAAACACGAACCGTTATAAATCGGTACGAACCATTATTTTTTTCTTGTGGAGCTGAAACGGAACGGAACTTTGATATATGGAATGAAACAGAAACCAGAACAATGCAGAAAACCTCCACTTTTAAGGCAAATTTCTGGTAATACGAATACATTTTCATGGTCCCTTCGATTTCGTCCTAATGGGAGTCTACTGTGTAATTGAGTAGAGTAGAATTATTGTCCCCCCTGAGAAACAGGACATGGGACGACATTTTTTTCACAAGGACAGGAACATGTCCTGAATACAACACTCATCACCTGCGTTCACATTTTGTGTTTTCATCAATTCCTTCACGAAAACAATGAAAAGGGGTACTGATGTGAAAATTTAAAGCTGAGATAACTATGTGCCCCATGAAACTTTAACCGTAACCATTCAGTATAACATATTTTAAATTAATTTCAATTTTTGCTTGCACGAGAACGCCCGAAGGGAATACCGTTTCGACGTAGGCATCAGCATGACGCAGTGAGCGCTGCACCCCAAACTGCCGACATTGGGGGCAGCACGACACCGCAGTTTTCGGACTGGCGTCGTGCTGCCCGGGCACGTGCGACCAGCGCACGTGTCCAGACCAGCCGTGGTGTGACGAGAACAGTGTTGTCAAGAGTGCCGTCCTGTCATGACGGCTGCGTCGGTGTTTGCTCCGTCGAAACTGGAACTGACACGAGTAAACGAGGCTGTAAATCATTATTTACGCTGTGGCCGACTATATAATGTACCACTGTATGATTAGTACTGGGCTGGTAGGCACCCGTAGCAGCGAAAAAAATGTAGCATGAAAATTTCATGTCAGTACTCCTCTAAATTTTTTTTGTGCCTTTGCAGTCCCAGGCGTGCAACATCGCCAAGATGTCTCCAGCGGAACTTGTGAGGAGAGGCGAGGAGGCCGGGGTAAGTTCTATATTTGGGAAATCTTGTGTGCTGTAGGCGTACCATTAATGTGTCAGTGTTGTTCACGAGTGAGCAATGTAGTATTATCTTGCTGGGAGTCCTTGTTTTTTTTTTTCTCTCTCTCTCTCTCATTGGTGCATTGGTAGCACTGGGAAGTTGATTTTGTGAAACCTGCTGCCCCTCTCTTCAAGCATGTCTCCATGTATCAAGGATTTCCAAGGTGTGCAAGGCAAGCTAGGGATACACGCTCTTATCAGGACAGTGCAGCTTATGGGATGCCATATTGCGTTGGTTCTTGTCATTGTGTAGCTATAAGGATCTTTTTTCGGTGGAAGCTGTGTATTAGAAATTTTTGATATCTACGTCCAAAATGAAGATTCGGTTTGATTTAAAGGCTTCACGCGTGGAAAAACACTCGGCACTCACCTAAACGTTTCTGTCAGTGTTGATAGTGTCTGCCTACATTTTGTACCAATCGTGTAAAACTCATCATAACGAATGCTGTAGTCGTGTGTGTTTGTTTGTACGTGCATGTGCATACGTATATATTTACGCGTGCATCGCTTCTTTTCGCAGGAGTTTGGAGGCTACTTTGTCGTCAATGGCAACGAAAAGATCATCCGGATGCTTATCATGACCAGGAGAAACTATGTAGGTACAATGTAGACGGGACACCCATTTCTCATTCGGGCTTTCCAAAAGATCATCGGCGCTGCTCGTTCGCTTAGGTGAACAGTCCGAAGTGCGGGGTATCTTATTTTTAATTATTTCCAGCCTTGCATTCTTGAAAAGAGAGAGAGAATAAACATTTACTGATGATCTGTAAGTGCTGACTGACATTAGGACACACACCCGGTGAAGGGCATCCGTATTGCGGGATACATACCCAGGCTCCAACTTGCCGTCCAGGCTCTCTTTACCAAGTCTTGCTGGTGTCCAAGGTCTGGATCGGCCAGATGAGCCCACCACTGCTCAAAAGATGGCAAGGGGATAGGGTTAGGTTTGGAGTTAGTTGCCGCTCCCATACCTGTGGTACAGCAGGCCGGGCGGGAGACGGAAATTGAAAAGGGAGAGATATTGAGGGGAACAGACAGCATGGAGAAAAAGGGGCTGTGGGGATAGGAATTCGTCTGTGATCGCTGGAGTGGTGGCTTCTTGTTTGGTACACCGAGGGTGACGGGGCGGGAATTTTTTTTAGCCAAGCCTATAATGTGCCAGGATGTCTGAATACTGGAAAAGCGGGTCCGTTTTGATGGCAGTGGGGAACATTCCATCTCGGGTAATAGCCAGGTGTATCTTTTTAACTCTTGATGTTAGTTCCAGGTTAGCATTCGCAGCCTTTGTATTGCAGCAATGATATTTTAGGGGGACACAGCTCTCACAGCAACAATTATATGGGGGGGAAATTCACTGCTTGAATTGTTTTTTTTTTTCCCCCAGTTGCAGCGTTAGCCGTAAAATGAGGAAAAAGTTGTTTTTTTATATTGTGCGAACATTTATTCTACTGCCCATCGAAATAAAAGCTTGGGAGGTGTGATATAGCTCTCATTTCATCCTGCTGATTTGCCTCAGATTTTTTTTCAAGCAGCTTTTCTTTGTTTGAAAATGTGGATTAGGTTTCTGTCAGTTCCAGGTGATGCAAAATGACGCTGCTTTCCGTTTCCTCCTCTCTTTCTGGTCAGCCGATTGCCATGGTGCGTCCGTCGTGGAAGAACAGGGGGAAAATGTTCTCCGAGTATGGCGTCTCGCTGCGCTCGGTGAAACCTGACCAGACAGGCTCGGTAAGCAGGGCTGCACTGGGACATTCAAAGAGGGGAGGCCTTTACTTTGGCCTGCTGTGTTTGTCATTGCAGGAAAGACTACGCTTTCATTGAGGGAGTCTGCATGCATGGTGAAAGACGCATTGCTTGTTAGTTTTGTGTGGAAAGAATTCCCAGGTCATTTACTCAAAGTCAACCAATGGTTTGTAACGTATTTCATTCCAAGGCCACCTGCCTTTTGGGAAACTTGTGACCTGTCGAAGGGGAGTTACCCTTTTTAGTGCAGAGCATTTTAGCCTTGTCGTCGTAGCTCGCTCGCTGTACCAAAGTAGAACCTCATGGCGTTCTGTCGTCGTGGTGTAACCCAGAAGCTTCGAAAGGGAAGCGGTTTATATAGTTATAAAGTCGTGAACCGCTGGCGCCTGTCCTACATCTCCTCGTTGTTTAGCACAAAGAAAACTGCAGGTACATTTTAGGCAAAATATATGTAATTAACCGGCAGCGCCCGCGTTCATTCAGTTAGGAACGCTTGTTGGGTTGGTTTTTACGATAGTAAGCGAAAAAAAGTGGCAGTGCAACGCCGACACATGCGGAGGAAAAGCAAGCACAAAAAGAACAGAACTTCCGCTGGTGCAGTTTCAGGCACGGGGGCATGCGAGCGCTGCGAAGGCGGCAAAGTTGAATTGCATTGGGTGATAGCAGTGAGCGGATAATGGCGCTACAGGCCATCATGGTGAATCACTGCTCTGCACTTCCGACAGCTTTCACGTTGAGTGGAACGGCTTTAATTATTTTTTTTTGATAGAAGAAAAGGCGCTTCCATGTGACGGAAATGATCACGTCACTCATCTAGTCACAAGGGAACTTCTGTAGCTGTATTGAATGACATAGAGAACGGCACATTTTGCGTGGGTACAAGCTGACTCGGAAACACCATTTGTGCAGTAGGCCACATTTTGCACGTTTTTTTTGTGTACAAACGACCAGTTTGGCTCATATTTCATTCTTCTGCCTAAGTGTGTTGCTACATTTGGGTGGGGGCCAAAACAGTGTGTAGCAGATGTCGAGGCATGCCCCTGTTCAAACTGTTGGTGAAGTCTTTTTTTTTTTTTTCTGTGCGTGTGCGCACGTGTGCAGAACCTGGTGCTGCACTACCTGACCAACGGCACGGTCCAGGTGATGTTCTCCTACATGAAGGAGCTCTTCTTCATGCCCGTCATGATGCTGCTGAAGGCGCTGTGCGACGTCACCGACCACCACATCTACAGCGAGCTGACAGCAGGCAAGGAGGACGACTCGTTCTTCAAAGGGTGCGCACCAACTCCTGAAAGTGGCCGGCTCCATCACTCTCGTTGAGCTGCCTCCATTCGCTTGCTACTCGCATGTACCCGCTTTTGTCATTCCTTGTTCAGATTTCTGGGCACTTTGGGAGCTGTTGTTTGGGAGAAGTAGTACCCCGGTCAAATGTGCCTGTTTAAGTGCACTTCCACATTGTGCACTCTGCTAAAAAGTCATTCAGGTGCAGCTAAACTTGGCAAACGCGAATGATACTTACCACCGAACGCACTTTAAGCTGAGTGTGTTCCCCAAACACACTTTACCCGGGCCGGCTTGCCGAGTCAGTTCTCTCAGCCGCATAGGTAAAAAATCGGGAAAAGTAACATACAAGTCCAAGCGTTTAGATGTCCAAAAATTATGTTAAAATTTAATTATGAGTGCATTGTTGATTTATTTTTACGAAAACGGAAGCAGTGAAAATAAAGAAGAAAATAATCCGTCGCCCAACGACATTCCAGCGCCGCCTGCTGGGGTGTTGCTCCATGGCTGCCGTTCTCTGCTGCGTTCGCGTAGGTGGATTCTTGTGGCTTTGTGGTGCTTTCTCGTTTCAGTCTTTTCGGTTATAATCCACGCTCTGATAATTTTCCCTTGACGATAATGCTGCTGAGGTTCGCTGCGCAACGAATAACAATGAGAGTATGATCACCGGTGTTCAGTCGCAGTCCCAATGGCATTTTTTGTGGACTTGTGAGAGATGCCGATTGCAGTGTTGAACAATGTAAACACAGTGACGTGTTTACATTGTTTCTCGTGAGAAAGAGGTGGAATTTCAAGTAATTTTGCCAAATATTTACGCCAGGTATCGTGACTGACATCACGGCCAAAGGCACTTTATTTCGTCGTTTAGCAGTGCGCAACTAAAGTGACCTTTGGGGATATTGAGTGCACTCGGCCCATGTGCACTTAAAGGGACACTGAAGTGAATTTGTCGTGGTCCCGTTTTTGCTTGCACTGCGGAGACTGGCTCAAATTAACACAATTTTTATCGTTTATCTGGTTGATAAGTCTGTAATTATTTTATGAAGCCCTAAGAAGGAAAACTACCATGCGCGGGACTGCAGTGGCCGCACCAACTAAAAGGCTGTGACGACGGGAGGAGGTGCACCGTGATTGGACGATGTCCAGGATTAGCATTCAAACAGTTTCGGTTTCAGTTCTGTAAAACAACATGCTTGACATCCGACGTTATCGTTGGATGGGCATTCTCGATATCTTGATAATCGTCATACCGCGCTTCTGCCATGTTGTCGACTGTAAAATTCTTAAGATAAGCCTCCCAGGACGGCTTGGAATCGTAGCAATCACTAGCCGAGGCCTATGCAGTGGATGAACGCCCTCCGCATCACCGCAGGCGCTCAAATGCCATGCGCTTTTCCCCCATATTTGAAGCTTGCCTCACTCATGCCTGTATCGTAAAAAGCGTGTTCGCACCAGGCCAAGGGTCTGCTGATTCTGGTCTGTGCCCACTTCCCGCGAGTTGTCCGTGCTTATGGCAATAGCACGCCAACGAGAACTCGCTAGTGCGTCAGTGTCAGTCTGTGCGCGCTCTGCGAACTCGGTCGTGGAGCAGTGAACGTTATAGCCCAAAAATGGTGACCTCAGTATAGAAAACATTGGCCGAAAACTGAGAAATCAACTTAAAAAAAATATATACCCTCGGGGATTCGACACTGATTTTCAAAATAACAACCTAGCACCCCAGCCCACTCGGCCACGGGCCAGCGCTGCCAGCGTCTCAAATATAAGGTAAATAATGTATAACCAGTCTACACTATTATTTAGTTTTAGCATTTCAAGTAGCTTAGGTGACTATTTGTTGTAGTACAGCGCTCGTGCAGTAAGCGTCCCAGAAATTTCCACAATATCTCACGTCTAGCAATCGCATTTCTGAGACTGAAAAGTGTTCGCAGATGTGTGCTCGTGCTGCTGACCGCTGTGCTTGTTCACCCAGTGCCAAAAAAGGGCCTCCTGCTCCCTAGTTTTACGCTGTACGGTAAAAGTTCCAGTTGATTTTATTTCCTTAGTACCTATATTGACTTCACTGACTCTTCTCCCGCCTTCAAGTGGCCTGACATTTTCCTACTTGCGTACTAGTCAGCAAAGCATCGCGTGTGCGCTTGTGCAGCGCTTGTGTGGAGCGACCTGGACTTGGAGCTTGATACAGTGTACAAATTAACAAAGTAAAGAAAGGCACATTCTTCCATTCACAAATGTGTCGTGGCTTAGTTTCAACTGAGCGAGCGAATTGCAACGACCCGCCGGCGGACTAAACGCTGGGCCGACTGACTCTGCCGGAAGGTCAGCGAGCCATGCAGTAGCGCAGCCAAGCCAAGTCATCTCCTCCTGACGTCACACGAAAACGCCACAGAAAATGGGCGAGGATGCAGAGAGGAGGACAGCATTTTTTAATTGATTTTTCTAGTAAATAAATTTGTGTAAACGTGCTCAGAATGGTTGAAACACGGCCCAGGGGCTCTGGACTACAATTTGTGCTAGTAATCCCACAGTGTTTACGAATAACTTCAGTGTCCCTTTAAATAGGCACGTTTGACAGGGGTGTAAGTGCTGTAACATTTAATCTACCAAGGGTAGGCGAGCAGCAGTGAGGGCTTACGTTGTATATACACCATGTATAATCAAAATGCAGGCATCGCTTGAAGCGTTGATGTACTTTCAGCTTTCATTGCTGTTTGCGTTACGTTATTTTATTTTTGTTGTCTACTGTCGTTGTTATTTTCATTAGAGAATAGAGGCAAGAAGTAAATAATTTTTGTTTTCTCGGTGAACATACAGTAGAATCTCGATGATACGATTCTGGGTGATACGAATTTCGGGATGATACGAATTTCTGAAAAGTCCCGGCAAAATTGCATTGTTTGCAATGGGAAAAATTTCGGCTGTTACGAACGGACCTGCGCGGCCCGGCGGATGATACGAACGAGCCGGCGAGGCGCCCGAGTGCCGAACAAGCAAGTGACGGCTCTCTCTCCCCATTTGTCACTCTTCTTTCTCCAGAAACGGCCGGGCTGTTGTTTTCTGCTCGCGAAAACGCGCCCCGCACGCCCCATGCGCGCCGCGAAACCTCTCGCATGCTGCGCGCGCCGCGGCCGGCGGCGGCAACATGGCGGCGGCTTCGGCCGCGAAGTGGCCACGGCCGCTTGAGCGATTGCTTCTAGCCGCTCTTTAAAATGCCGCTCAAGGCAGACACGAAGTTTCTTGTGCAGTAAAGGAGCTGATAACGTTGGCGAAAACGGTACTATAAAACACCATCCGCGCCGCTAGTGAAAGCGCCCATAAAATATCTGCCGGAGTGCTAAGCCTAAACATCTCTGGCGGAGCCAGCGAGCTGTCTCGATCGTTTCGCAAGTCGTCAGCGTCTTTTTCTGACTGAGGTAGGAGATACCGCGGGCGCGAAATTGTCAATGCGGCCGTGAAAATACAGCGCGCGCAAAGCCGAGGCGTGCGAATCGCGTGCAAAAACGCACCATGCGGTTCACGCTTGACTGTTGCGGCGTGTAGCGAGCTTGGACACCGGGAGTGAGGAGACAAGCGCGAAGCTAGGCGAAGCGTCACGCGCTCCAGAAAGGACTGCTTTGTGACGTGGGGGTTTAAAAAAAGCAGAAAAAATCACGGATTTGTTCACGCGAAGGCAAGAAAAGAAATAAACGAAAACTTTTTTCAGCGCTCAATTTTTTGGTCTGTGTTGGTTCATACGAATTTCGGATGATACGAATATTTTTCGCGGTCCCGCGAGATTCGTATCATCGAGATTCTACTGTAGTATCATGAATCATATACTACATCTTTCAATTACGGGCTTTCTGTGCTATGATCTCATATCTGTTGGACGTGTAGCTAAGGCCTAATTTTCTTGTATTTTGACATTTATAAATTGCAGAGCCCTTTTGTTCGAGCACCCCTCTGCATTGTTCATTATACGTTTTCTGTACATCACAGAGAGAACAGCAATGAAGCCTAATAAAATGTAAATAACGGGACATAAAAGAAATACAAATGTACCTAAACTGAGATTTATCTATGAAAAACTCCACAAGATCGTAAAAAGAACGTCTCAGCTGATTCACTCGCTTGAAATAAATGGAAGGTTGGGCAAACCTTTTTTCCTTGTTTGTAATCAGAGGCAGAGCAGCGAGCAAATACTTTCTGGGATGACGGTGGCCACTGTTAAGTGTTAGGGGGCCTTTGTCATCACTAGCAGACTAAAATTGATGTTTAGTTGCTCCAAAGAGCTCTGAAATCTGCGTGTAGGTGCTCCAAAATAAATATTTGTCAGCCCCAAGGATTGCTTCAAATCGGTGTGTTTGAGGGCCACCACTGCTGCGCACGTCAATCTGGTTGACTGCTTCTTCGATGCCTGCACTTTGGTTAATTTATTTTGGAGCGCGACTTTGCTTTCATCAAACTCCAGTTCTGAAACATTACGTCGTGTTCGTCTTCACGACGATACCTGTTTACCCCCGTTCCAGGTGCATCATCAACATGTTGAGGCAGGTGCAGAACGAAGGCCTGCTGACCAGGAGTGAGGTGCGGGCGTACATTGGGGAGAAGTTCCGCATCTGCATGCGGCTGCCGGAGTGGTACAGTGATGAACAGGTCGCCATGTTTCTGCTCAGGTAAGGGGAACTCCGTGTCATGCTCTGACACTCGAGGCACTGCTGAGAAGCTCAGATGCACACTAAACAGAATAGATGACACTGATTGTTCACGTACAAACATTGGGTCTCATGCACATACATTACCTACCTGCTGGCAGTAAAAGAATCAAGCTAGTAACAATGGCGGGGGTTGTGTCACACTCATCAGAACAGCCCAGCAGAAGATACCTGCGCTGTTGGGGTTCTCCTGTCTGTGCTTGCACTTACTCTTGCCGATTCCGCCATTCGTGCTGTAATAATGAGCTGAATACCAATTTGTTGCACTTGCAAGGTATCACTAGAGATGCGTGATCCCTTTTATTTCACCCGTGACTCCTTACGCATGCATTTCTGCACTTCCAGGCACTGCATTTGCGTACACATGGAGTCGAACGTCGACAAATTCAACCTGATCTTGTGAGTGTTTCACTTTGAGGCGTTCAGCATGCATTGAATGTTCATATGTACCTGTGAAGTGCCAATTCCAAGGTTAAAGGCACACTGGAGTGTAGACACAAATTGCTCTTTATTGGCAGATTTAAATGCCTTGAATGCTGGTATACATGTACCATGGTAGATTCAAATGCCTTGAATGCAGGTATACGTGTACCAATTGGGGTCGCAGCAGTTGCTTATTAATGCAGAGAAGTCCAAGAGCCTAAAAAGTGTCCCACACTAGGATTTGGGACATCGCAGATCGGAAATGGTGAAATGGGACTGGTGGAGCTTGTATATAAACACTTTTCTGACACAAGTGGGGAAGCAGGCACATGTGAGCTTGAAATAAATGTTGGTGGGAATTCCTGCTGAGCTCATGTTCTTTGTAAAGGCATAAACTTTAGCTCTTAACATTAAGCAGGTTCTGTCATTACACCCAGTGGTAAGATTTGTTTCAGTTTCTGCCAAATGTTTTGCCTTGTTGTACAGGTACCGTCGACAGATTTGAGCAGGTGTGCGCGAGAGCTATGGTCGCGTTATAGGTGTAGCTGTTTATATTACATACAGTAATCAGCGACCGACGTCTGAGATTACTGGTGCAATCACACCTCGGCAAAGTTGGCGCGGCTCTCTCAAACTCGCTCACAATTTTTTTTTTCGAATCACCACTCACTCAAACTCAGACTCAATGCTGAGCAGCACATCTGCGCTCACTCAAACTCAAACTCACATTGAGCGCAAAACTCAGAACTCACTCGGACTCAGAACTCAAAATGTACTCAGCACTCAAAATGTACTCAAACTCAAAGTGTACTCAAACTCAAAGTGTACTCAAACTCAAAATGGACTCAAAACTCAAAATGTACTCAAACTCAAAATGGACTCAAAACTCAAAATGGACTCAAAACTCAAAATGTACTCAAACTCAAAGTGAACTCAAAACTCAAAATGTACTCAAAACTCAAAATGTACTCAAATTCAAAATGTACTCAAAACTCAAAATGGACTCAAAACTCAAAATGTACTCAAAACTCAAAATGAACTCAGAACTCAAAATGGGCTGAGAACTCAAAATGAATTCAGAACTCAAATGGCCTCACAGAGATTGAGACAGTGAGTGTGTGAGTAAGAGTGTGAGAGTGAGACTGAGAGTGAGTGTGAGAGTGTGAGTGTGAGAGTGAGAGTGTGAGTGTGTGACTGAGAGTGAGAGTGTGAGTGAATGAGAGTGAGTGTGAGTGTAAGTTGAGTGTGAGTGGGAGTGAGTGAGAGTGAGAGTGTGAGCGTGAGTGGAGTGAGAGCGTGAGTGTGAGTTTGAGTGTGAGTTTGAGTGAGAGTGAGTGAGAGTGTGTGAGTGTGGGTGTGAGTGAGAGTGAGATTGTGAGTGAGGGTGAGAGTGTGAGTGTGAGTTGAGTGGGAGTGAGAGTTGAGTGGGAGTGAGAGTGGAGTGAGAAGTGAGTGAGAGCGAGAGTGTGAGTGAGTGTGAGTGAGTGAGTGTGTACATTTTGCTATATACCTTTTGCTATATCCTCATAATTATAACCAGAAAGCATGTTTATATGTCAGGAGGAAAAGTTAAGACAACCCTTTTTTATGACCTCATCAGTCAATTATCACTCACGCGCCCTGCCGCGAAAATTAGGTATACAGCAAGTGCATATGGCCATGAAAATTCAACAAGAAACTAAAAACAATCAGACACCCCCTCCCTCCCAACCGATCATGCAGATCGCGATTGGTGCCGTACCCGCAGGTAACCTGAATTCCGAGCCCACAGTGACGCATGATACTTAACAGCCAACCATAGCTGCCTGCTAGGCTACTCATATGTACTCAAACTCAAAATGGACTCAAAACTCCTATGTACTCAGAACTCAAAATGCACTCAAAACTCAATATGTAATCAAACTCAAAATGTACTCAAACTCAAAATGTACTCAGAACTCAAAATGTACTCAGAACTCAAAATGGACTCAAACTCAAAATGGACTCAATCTCAAAATGGACTCAAACTCAAAATGGACTCAAACTCAAAATGGACTCAAACTCAAAATGGACTCAGAACTCAAAATGGACTCAAACTCAAAGTGTAATCAGAACTCAAAATGTACTCAGAACTCAAAATGGACTCAGAACTCAAAATGGACTCAGAACTCAAAATGTACTCAAACTCAAAATGTACTCAGAACTCAAAATGAACTCAGAATTCACTAGGTCTCAGGCGTACTCAAACTCAATCGGACTCAAACTCAGTCGGGATCACTCGGCTCAAACTCACTCAAGCTCAAACTCACCATGCCACACTAGCCTCGCGCTCACTCAAACTCAAACTCACGCGTGAGTTTGAGTCCAAATGAGTCTGAGTGAGTGGACTCATGAGTGAGTTCGCCGACCTCTGGGTGCAATCGACCACGCCGTTTGTCTGGCCATTGGTCGCATTCTAGGAAATCGTGCAGGCATTTTTTGATCCTTGTTCTCGGCAGCAACGCCTCCCTTGATTGCATGACTTTGTAGGCGGTCCTTCTTCATGATGTGGGGTGTGCTCTTTTGTCTAATGGAAATACGGAGGGGAAACAAGGTGGAGAAACGCCAGCTTTACTTATTAATTATGTCTGAACAAACCAAGCATTCTCTTTTGCCCAAGCAAAGCCAAAGAAGCTCGAAAATGTGTGATTTTTTAGTTAAAAGAACCAGTCGTTCAGCCTCTAGTGTTCCTTTAGCAGTGCAATGTGACTGGTGCTCTTTTCTATCTGTTTTCTCGTCAAGGCTGATGATACGAAAGCTGTTTGCTGTTGCCAAAGGGGAGTGTGCAGTTGAATCTCCTGACAACCCAATGAACCATGAGGTCCTGCTTGCCGGGCACCTCTACCTTATGGTCCTCAAGGTACAGTGGCATACATTTGTGTCGGGCTAGCTAGGCTCGGTTATGCGGGGTGTAGGTACGCTTCTGTGTCTTAAGTTTCATGTGTGATGTTGGTATTTTTGTTTCCAGGCATATTTGCAGTTTTTCTTGTTCTGCTTTCTCAATGTAGTGTAAACAAAAAAACCGAGAGTATTTCTTTTTACACGGGACTTAAACAAAGCAATATTTCGCACATTGTAACAAAGCTTAGCCACTGATAACCCTCATTAGTAACCACTCTCTTAAGACATAGTTTGAGTTAAAGGTACCGTATTTACACGATTGTAGGTCGACCCTTTTTTCAAATTTGACAATCCAATGTCGGGGGGTCGACTTAGAGTCGAAGTCGAACTGTCTACCGCTAGTAACGGCAAGAGAAACGAGAAATTGGGGGTGTTACGAAGTGGGGACAGCTTTGCACCCTCGTTCCCCGCATGAGGCGTTTTCTGCTCGCGAAAATGCGCCGCGCTGACGCTGCCGCAAATACCACGCGCATGCTGTGAGCTACGGCGGCGGTGGCAACATCGCGGCGTCACCAGCCGCGAAGAGGTGCGCGTAGCTCCAGCGACCGCTTCTAACTGCTCCCTAAGATATCACTGAAGGCACAAACGAAGACGTTTGTGCAGGAAGGGATCTGATAATGTGGTCGAAAATGACACTATAAAGCATTATCCGCGCCGCGAGGGAAAACGCCAATCAAATATCCGCCACCGTGATACGCCTAAACATCTCCGGCGGCACCAGCCGGCATTGGGGCAAATCGTCAGGCTCTTCCCGCTGCCGCGTGGTAGAACTTAAAAGCAGTAGAAGCTGCCGCGCGCGGAATCGTCGACGCGGGCGTGAAAAAGTCGCCCGCGCAACGCCGGCGCGCACGAATCGCGTGCAAAAACGCGTCAAAAAGCGTTTTATATGAGTATGAGCGAATCCCTTGATTAAATGCGCCGCGCTAACGTAGCCCAAATCGTATACATTGTTCAGTACTTCGGTATCGCGCGGCAGTGGCCGCTGCCAGTTGCTTCGATGGTTGTCATTTCGCAGTGAATGTGTTCTTCCCATTCAACCCACAGCGCATGCTTATTCCGGGTGCTTATACAAAAGCTTTTCTTCTTTAACATCTACCGCGCATACCGCGAGCGCTTGGCTCTTGTGGGAGCATCGATGATGGTAGAGCCGCCGTGTGGGTTGACGGAAGAGCTTCTCTTTGTGATACAATTTTCTAGGCGGCACTCGCTTTTTTTTTTTTTTTTTTTTAAAGATGCAATTTTTGGGGGTCGACCTACATTTGAGTCGACTTTCAATCGTGTAAATACGGTAGTCATATTGAATCCCAAGTCAGACTCTCCAACGTTATTGGGACTGGTTGGAAGTTGTACGACCACTATTTAGCATGCAGTAGTATTTTTGCTTTGCCAGTATGTGCCACTATAAGCTTTTTACAGTGCTAAAATTGGTTTACCCTACCAATGTTTTCAAACATGAAGGAAATTTTTGCTGTTTCCAACTACATCCACGTACACATGCAAACCCACTTCCATATGTTTCAATCAGCGTTTGCAGCACACTCTTTGCAAATGATCACACTGAACATAAAAAAAATGCCGCTTTGATGTTCGGGCTGTACTTGGGAGCAGCCAGCAGATTCAGTAAACAGTGCAAAAAGTGGGCCAGTGTTGGCATTAATTTTTGTGGGAGTGCTTTAAGGGTTAACACAATGGCAGGCACAGTGCAATTGTCAATTGTGTGTGGACGATGTGCATGATGATGTAATTATCAGTGCAGACCTACTGAAAGGCATTACAGTGAAAGGCATCATCATTCATTTCATCACCACCAGCCTATCTACGCCCACTGTAGGGCAAAGGCCTCTCCAATGGATCACCAATTATCCCGGTCCTGTGCTGCGACCAATTTATCCCCGCAAACTTCTTGATCTCATCTGCCCATCTAACTTTCTGCCGCCCCCTGCTACGCTTGCCTTCTCTAGGATCCACTTTTGTTACCCTTAATGACCAACGGTTACCTTTGCCTTCTATTACATGCCCGGCCCATGCCCATTTCTTCTTCTTAATTTCTACTAATATGTCCTTAACACGCGTTTGTTCCCTGACCCACTCCTCTCTCAAAGGCATCACGGGGTGAGAAAAATCAGGGAGGTTGAGCTGGTTCCTCTTGTACCTGTGCTTCTTTCCTTTCATGCAAGTCTTGCTCATCTTTGCCTTTTTATAGTGGCTTTCGTGTCGTGCCAAAAAACTCTGCGTAATTGCAAAAGTTGGGCAGAAAAGCGAGAACAGTGTGCACTTACCCTGCTTTTTGTATTGCCAGAAGAGGAGGAGGTGTGGGGGAAATCTAGAGTTGAAACAGAGGAGGCTTTCGTTCGGTGGTGAGAGCTTTGCAGAGCCCACAGAGTCTATGGGCCCTTGGGGGGATTAAAGTGCCTCTGATAATGAGGCGAGTCTTTTCAGAAAAGATTTTTCCCCTTCTGCTCGCATTGCAGGAGAAGCTGTCTGGGTTTCTGTACTCCATCAGGCAAAACATTGAGAAGAAGGCAAAGTCGACGGGCTCTTCCTTCAAGCTCAGTGTTGGTGAGTGAAGTAATCTTGTTGTTGTGACACAAGTTCGGTTCCCGGCTGCGGCAGCCGCTTTGCTGATGGAGGCGAAAAGCAAAAACGCCTGTGTGTACGAGATTTCGGCGCACGTTAAACATCCCCTGGTGGTCAAAATTAATCCGTAGCCCTCCACTACGGTGCGCCTCATAGCCTGCGCTGCATCGGCGCGTTAAGCCCTACAATCAATCATCAAACATTCTTGTCGTCAGGGTTGTCGTCAGTGCTTTAATTTCTCCTCCTCCTCCCCAGCCAACTTCAGCCGTGCGCTGGCGGGTGCGTGGGACGTGACGTCGGCCATGAACTACTTCCTGGCCACGGGCAACGTGGTGACCAAGTCTGGGCTGGGCCTGATGCAGTTCACGGGCACCACGGTGATAGCGGAGAAGCTCAACTACTGGCGCTACCTGTCCCACTTCCGCTGCGTCCACAGGGGGGCCTTCTTCGCCGAAATGCGCACCACCACCGTGCGCAAGCTGCTGCCTGAGGCGTGGGGTGAGCCCATTGATTCTTTCATTACGGCGGGAAAATGGCCAATTTTGAGTGCTTTAGCAAAACTTTTTTTTTCTCTTGAGCTACTGCATTGCTATGCATGAAAGTGTTGCTTATAGGTTGTTCTTTCAAACACATAACAGCAGTGTTGTTAAAGGTACAATTATTTACAGTTGACTGGTCAAATAAACAGAACAAAATGCACTAGAAAGTATTGGTTGTATTCACTGGTGTGGCACGCATGCAGGCAATCATGTGAGTGCGCCGTCACTGGTTACGTTGGGCTCTGTGGGATGGCAGTACTTGTCCGTGCTAAGCACATGATTTGTGTTGGACGTTCCAAACTCTACCCCACCGAACGCAAAGTAATGCTTTCGACTCCAATGTGAGCGCGATTAATAACATCTCTGTTGACACACACCACCATTGAAAATCGGGATTGAAACGGACCAGACGACGCACGGCAGTGTTTTTTTTTTTTTTTTTTTCTGCGGCTTGCGGGTGCAATGGCACAAGCTGCGCCAGGTACGTGGCGCTTCGGCCATGTTCGTGGCTGTTTCCAGTGTTGCCAAGCGAAGACATTGACAGCAAAATTTGTCAGTGATAACCACCTATGCTGAGAGGGCCGGCCAATTACTCGATGGAGGGATGAAATAAGGGAATTCGGAGGCGAAGCATGGACTCGAGCGGTGCGGGACTGAGTGGCTTGAGGTCGACGGGAGGGGCCTTGTCCTGCAGTGGACCTGGTGGGCTCGTGCTTATGGTGATGATGCAACAGCTGGGTATCCGACCAAGGGAGAGGGGCATCAGCTCTGCTTGTTCTCCAGCCTTGCACCACTAGTGCAAGCTGTGCCAAGTTTTTCCACTATGAAAAGATGTGAAAAAAAAAAAAAAATCCTTTCGTTTTTCCCTGTACATCCTTACTCTTACTCTTTTCATATTTTTTCAAGATATGAAAAGAGTAAACACTTTGACGTGCACCGGGTCTGCTGTTCACTGCACCTGCACCTGCAGCCACTTGTGCTAGCGCCTACAGTGTGCACTCAGGACAGTGTTGAGGCGGGCACAAGTTTCTCTGTTCTTCCCTGTCCAAAGTTTCCTTGTGTGTGGTTTTTCTTTTTTTTTCTTGGCACAGGCTTCCTCTGTCCTGTCCACACTCCTGACGGTTCCCCCTGTGGCCTGCTGAACCATATGACAGCGCTGGCTGAGGTGATGGATCTTCACTGTAGTCGCCACTGTTGTACTGGTACATGCACTGGGGGGTTGCCGTGAACCTGTTTTGGAATATTTTGCAAGCAGGGGGGTGCAGTTTTGATGTCACTGTCAGAAATAAAGTCTGCTTTAAGGTCTATCTGAGCATGTTCGTAACGTTAGCAGTTTTTGTAGTTGATGTCATTGCAATCGCTCTAGTATTTGCACGCATTTGGGGTTTTAATGCTTTGTCTGCCTTTCCAGACAGTCAGTAGACTGTATGTATGGATGTGTCACTTGTAGATTGGTAAACAAAAACAGCTGGAACAATTTAATTCCGGAGTTATCGATTGCATTTGGCTTATTTTGGTCGGCTGGATCTTTTTCGTAAGGACGTGGGTTAGTTGCTCGGCCGGTGCTTTTCCAGAGGTTCGAACCTTTTTTCAACACCCTTCATATGCAAAACTGTACTTTGTTGCCGGTATGCAGGCTCAGAAATTGCTAAACAAGACTGGGCAGCAGTACGGGCCATGGCAGCGCAGCTCCTTGTTTATGGTGAAAGGTTGCTAAAAAGGCAGTGGTCCGAGATTTCAGGGTGCATTAAGGGAAAACAGTGGTTTTAAAACAACTTTAATTTTCAAGTAAACTTTGTGAAACTTGTCAGTCTTGCTGCTTTTTTCCCCACTGATTTCAAATATGCCAATTATTGTTTCACTCGGTCAATTAGTTCCGAAGATAATTAGAGATAATTAGCCATTTTTGGTCAAACAATAGACAAAGCAGTGTTGGTCGTAAAACTGTAATCTTCATAATTTCCAGTACTATGAACCCTGGTGAATGCAATAATCGAAGCAGTTTTTGTGATGCATCGCTTGGAACCAATTCAAGGAACCATTTCGAATGCCCATTTCCAACACCGAAGTTTAATGAGCTGTAAAATTAGTCCCAAGTGATGCATAAAAAAAAAACTGCTTCGATTACTGCATTCACCAGGGTTCATAGTACTGGAAATTATAAAGATTACAGTTTTGTGACCAACACTGTTTTGTCTATTGTTTGACCAAAAATGGCTAATTATCTTGAGCAAAAAGTAATGGCATATTTGAAATCAGTGGGGGAAAGAGCAGCAAGACTGACAAGTTTCACACAAATTACTTGAAAATTAAAGAAAATTGTTTTAGGACCAGTGTCCCCCCGTAATGAAGGGATTGTAAGCAGCCTGAAATAGTTTGAGCAACTGTCATGGAGATGTGAATAGAGTCACTAAAACATTACACGAAGAGTGCAACGTTTTAGTGATTGTTATTGCTGACAGATGTGGGTGTTGTTACAAGGACCAGGGCACATGACTATGATAGGTCTATCTTCTGTCTTGTCAAAGTAGCATGTTTGGCGAGTGGCTCGCAGGTGAGGTGCCTCCATTCTAATGACGAACAGCTGAAGACCAAATTAAAGTTGTTTATTACACGAAGAATAGAATAAAAGTGATGGTGCAGGTAGCAGAACACTGGCATGCTTAAAACATGACAACTCGAATTGGCAGAGAAACATTTTACATGGAGCCTAAAGACGCACCTTTGGCTTGCGCAAGGGCAAGCATGAATGCTCAGAATTCCCAACTTTCATCAGGCATTCAGCATGTGGAGCATGGCGCCAAAAAGTACAAATGCGCAAAATACCTCCCACTGGACTTGTGATGGTTTCCCCAGAAGCCGGTGCACACAGTGCCAGAGAGGCGGAGGCAAAAGGGGGGAGTACTTCGGCCGGCCGCCATTTGCTGGAAGCTTGCCCGAACACGCCTTTGCTCGAGCCAGTTTGTACTGGTTCTCGCGACGGCTGTAGCCGGGACTCGCAGGACCTGAGTGGTAGCCAGGCTCCGGCCTGTCCCAACATGAAAGCTCCTGATGAGCTGGCTTCACCGCCACACGGGGAACTTTTCTGCAGTGAGTAAAACTTGGCTGTAGCTGGAGGATCTTGTTTGCCCAGGGCAACGGCGAAGCATCTTGTACGGATTCATAACAGTACTTTATGCCTGCACTGCATTCACTTTGTAGTTGGTGTGCTGGAAAATAAGCTAGGATGGAATACTGCCACAGTGCATCCAGTAATGATGCAAAGGGCCTTTGTTAGGCTGGAAGGCTTCAGGCTAAAGCCTTCCAGCACAACAATGGTACGAAGCAAGTCAAGGTGGGCAGTAGGATGTGCTTCTCTATTTGTGCCTACTGGAAGCAGTGCAGGTGGAATTTGGTGCTTATTACGGTCCTGCTGAACAGTATTTCATGTGTGCTTGGTTACTGTACAGCTTCCGTTACCATCTAACATCACCTCGGTTTTAGCTCTTAGTTCAGCCATTGTGTGAATCAACTCCAAGAGGTCAACAAACGCGGTTGGAGGCTAAGGCTTGATAAATTCATGAACTGGCTACTACTGTGGTTGTGACCGCAGATGGTGAATCAGCAGTATCCGACGGGCCACTTGCCTGCCCTCCTGGGTAGCCTGGGCATGGCACCGCTGGATGGCATCAGGCCAAACCTGGCCGAGTCGTACGTCGTCGTCCTTGACGGCCGTGTCCTCGGCTACGTTGAGGATGCCAAGGTGGAGACACTGGTGACCAGTCTTCGCACACTCAAGGCCTGCGGACTGGAAAAGGCATGCCGAGTTTTGGTTTCCCTTGTTTAGCACGTTGTTTGATGAGCGCTGAGACAGCCCAACACACTTTTTTTCGTTTTTCGTTTTATTTAATACCCACAGGGAGTGACAGCCTCTAAAACTTTATTTCATCGACCCAGAAGCCGCTTCTAAGCTTTTGGTAGTTTGTCTGTGGGCATTGCACTGGAGGTGCTATAAAGGCATCCCCATCACACGCAAAAGGGTTTTTACCTGTTGCTGACTCAATATAAATGGGGTGCTTCCTTTTCCACTGCATCTTGGTACAGTGGAACCCCAACATGTTGTTACTTCGTGCTGCATTTTCCTGGCTGTTATGCCGGTTTGTCAAAGTTTCCATGGGGTCCAATGCATTGGGATCCCTGCCGTTGCATCGCAACCATACAAATGTTCCCGTACAATACATCGCAATCGGGCACCCCAAACCCACACACGCAACAATTGCTGACTGCCATTTTAAATTTTCACAAGCCTTTGCCTGATTTGACTGTGGAAGTGGCAACGTGGAGCTGTGTGCGAGTTGGAATCACTGCCACTAGATGGCCATCTTTGGGAAGAGCTTGGTGGCTCAGCTGTTTACACCCCATTCATTATAAAGGGGACGCTAATAACGTCCATTTATCGTTTTGTGTGAAGGGCTATCACATGCACTCTAGCCTCAACCCCGCAGTTGTCGTCATGAGGGCTATCTTTGTTGTGCTTTCTTGGTGGCGTGTGAAAGTGGAAGGTGCTTTCCCTGGAGGAAAAGCTCGACATTCTGGGAGCAGTTGATGGGCAGGCAGCGTGGAACACAGTCAACACTGCCAAAGAGCTACTGCCCTCAGCACTAAAAATCATCACCTGTAAGCGGGCTGAGATTGAAGATAATGTGGCACTGTTTGGCCCAAAAGTTAAGCAGGCTGGTGGCTCCGAGCATGGTAACCTTAACAGGGTGCTTCTTATGGGGTTCAAGCAGTTCCGCGCTGCTACAGTGGCTAGAATAGGAAAGTGTGATGACCGTGCCCACTCCCGCGTGGTGCTGTTGGAGGAAATTCCAGGTGGCGCTGTCACACGCTTACACGTTCGCTGCGACGGCGGCGGAATAAGGAGTACGAATGTGTTTGCGCGCAGCACCACATCGAGGAAGCCTCTTTGATAGCTATTCTACGTGCTCTCGCAAATTGAGATACAGTGAACGTCGTATTTTTTAGGAACTACTACAATCGAAGTTTACAACTGACTGGGCGCGCTTTGACAGTCGAATATAGCCGGCTGGCTCTGACACTTTTGAAACGCAAATCAGAGAATTGTGGACTGGTAACTGGTAAACACGCATTTTATTTTCGACGTGCTCGTTACAAACAGACAAAAACTGCTCACTTTTCGTGAATTTCTTATGATTCGTTCAAGATTACAAAGGCTCGAAGCCATCAACTTTCTTTGCTCAATGGGCCTTGCCTTTCGCTGCTAGTTCTTTTTTTGTGTGTGTGAACAAATTCAAGCATTTGTTTCTCGAATTGTCTTCGGAAAAGCGCTTTCAGCCTTCGATTCTGCTGTTACATGAGGAAATTGAACTTTAAGTGCTTCTTCCTTTCACGAAAAGGCATGCCTTCTCCTTTTTCAATGCCTTTGTGTAAAAGCTGGACCAAAACGAATTTGATAGTCATGGACGGGGAGAGTGGCAGACTTCTTCAGTATGTCAGATGCTTCGTAAAGGCTTCCAATGTGTGGAAGTGTATGTGTACGGGCCTTGGCTTTATCCTGCAGAGTGAACGGCAAGCCTCCATTTTTAATTATTTTTTTTTTTAGGTTTTGAAAGGCAATAATGTATAAATAAAGGGTTTTAAATTAAACCAAAACTAGACTGTTTTCGTTCATTCTTATAGTGTTCCTCACAGCTGCGGCTTTTTTCCCTAGTCCAATGAAAACCGTAGGAATGGGGTTCCACTGTATTGCCCGATATTTCTCGTCCCAAACAGCTGCTTTTATATGAAGCGGGCTGTACCTGATTTCTCTCCCTGAAATTTCGCTGAAGAACATAAGTATGCTTTGTCACAAGTCAGGGGCTCTAGCCTTGAATGAAAAGAAGAAAGGTTTAGGGAGAGGGAGAGGCAAGCAAAAGGGCTTCCTGGTCCCTGTAGGCCTTTGCAAACTAGCAAGGTATTACTCTGCTATTGTACTGAGAATGTTCGCAGTGATATCTCGTCATGTAGCCCTGCTTGTGCTTTCCTTTTACTCTCTGTGAGTTTTCTCCAGCTGCATTGCAGTAAGTTGTGGCCTCAGCCCCGTTTTCGGACCCTTCTCTCGAACCTGCACCTCAGGTGCCCCCGACCCTGGAGATTGGCTTTGTGCCCAAGACGAGCCAGGCGTCCCAGTACCCGGGGGTGTTCCTCTTCTCGACGGTGGCGCGCATGATGCGGCCCGTCCTCAACATGGCCACCAACACGGTCGAGTGGATCGGCACCTTTGAGCAGGTGCACCTCAGCATCTGCGTGGTGCCCGAGGAGGCGCACGAGGGGGTGAGTGGTAGATTGGTTAAAGGGACACTGAAGTGATATGTAAACATTGCGGGATTACTAGCGCAAATTGTAGTCCGGAGTCCCCAGGCCATGTTTCGACCACTCTAGGCGCGTTTACGCGATTTTATTTAGTAGAAAAACTAATTCGAAAACGCTGTCCTCCTCTCTTTACGCTCGCCCATTTTCTGTGGCGTTTTCGTGTGACGTCAGGAGGGGATGAGCTGGCAATTGGCTGCGCCACGGCTGCGCTACTGCACGGCTCCCCGGCCGACAGAGTCAGTCGGCCCAGCGTTTCGTCCGCCGGCCGCCGGCGGGTCGTCGCAATCAAGGAGGTTAAAAAAAATTGCTTGGTCGCAATTCGTTCGCTTAGTTGAAACGAAGCCAGGACACGTTTGTGAATGGAAGAATGTACCTTTCTTTACTTGGTTTGTTTGTACACTGTATCTAGCTCCAAGTCAAGGTCGCTTCACACAAGCGCTGCACATGCGACGCTTCGCTGACTGGTACGCCAGTAGGAAAATATAAGGCCTCTTGAAGGCGGGAGAAGAGTCAGCGAAGTCAATATAGGTACTAAGCAAATAAAATCAACTGATATTTTTACCGTACAGCGTAAAACTAGGGCGCGGGAAGCACTTTTTTGCGCTGGGCGAACAAGCACAGCGGTCAGCAGCACGACTACGCATCTGCGAACGCTTTTCCGTCTACGAAATGCAATTGCTAGACGTGAGCTACTGTGGAAACTCGGGCGACGCTTACTGCACGATCGCAGTACAACAAATAGTCACCTAAGCGGCTTGAAATGCCAAAACTAAATAAAAGTGTAAACCGGTTGTACAATATATACCCTATATTAGCAAAACCTTCGCGTCCCGCTCCGTAGCCTAATAGTCTGAGGCGCTAGGAATTCATTGCAAATGTTTTGCGAGTCACGAGTTCGAATCCCCGCGGGTACGTGCTTTTTTTTTTTTTTGTAAGTTAACTTTTTTGTTTTCCGCCGATGTTTTCTATATTGAGTTCACCTTTTTTGGGGCCGCAACGTTCATGGCTACACGAACTAGTTCACAAAACGCGCGCAGGCTGGCACTGGCGCGCTAGCGAGTTCTCGTTGGCGTGCTGTTGCCATAAGCACCGACTGCTTGCAGGCAGTGGGCACAGGCCAGAATGAACAGACCCTTGGCCTGGTGCGAACACGCTTTTTACGATACAGGCATGAGGGAGGCAAGCTCCAAATATGGGGGGAAAGCGCATGACATTTGGGCGTCTGTGGGTACGCGGAGGGCGTTCATGCACTGCGTAGGTCTCGGCTAGTGAATGCTACGACTACAAGCCGTCCTGGGAGGCTTATCTTGTGCATTTTACAGCCGACAACATGGCAGAAGCGCGGTACGATGATTACTGAGATATTGAGAATGCCCATCCAACAAAGCCATTGGTTATGTTTTACAGAACCGAAACCGAAACCGAAACTTGTGTGATTGCTACCTTGGGCATCGTCCAATCACGGCGCCCCTCCTCTCAACGTCACAGCCTTAGTTGGTGCGGCCGCCGCAAACCGCGCATGGTAGTTTTTCTTCTTTCGCGCTTTGTAAAATAATTACCGATTTGTCAACCGGATAAACGATGAAAAGTGTGCTAATTTGAGCCAGTCTACGCAGTGCAAGCAAAAACGGGAGCTTGACAAATTCACTCCAGTGTCCCTTTAACTAGGATTACCGTATTTACTCAAATCTAACGCGCACCCGTTTTTTGCGGTCCGAAGAAGGCAAAAAATGCAATGTCCTCAATTGTAACGCGCACGAGACTTTCATTATTTAATACAAAATTCCAATTTTTTCTCACTTGGAACAAGGAAGGTTTATTCCCAAGGTGGCACGAAATGAAATGTGCCGCTTATTGCCGGCAAGACAGTCACCACGACGACGGTCTGGGGCGGCACCATCGTTACGGGTGTCTGAGCCGCTCACTGCTGCTGCATGTACTCCGCCAGCGGGTCTTCTATTTGGGGATGTCGCCCCCTCTTTGGTCCGCTAAACCCTTTCTGTGTCGCCTTGCTTGCGAAAATTTTCTCTTTCTGTTTGTGTCAGTCCCGCACGCTAGTGTCCAGAACACTGAACGCACGTGATGTGGCCCAATTGCCATCGCTTTCCGAGCACAAGATTACTTTCTTCTTTAAAACACAGCATCGCGGTGAACCCGCCGTGTCTTCGCAGTGGGAAATTTCATGGTGGAAAGAACAGAGGAACGCAAAAAAAGAGAGAGAGAGAGAGAGAAAGACTTTATTCAATGCCAGCAGAGGGGAGGTCGGGGCTACACAGAGCCGCTCCCTCCCCCCGACGCGTTTACGTCGCCCTCGGGACTAGGCCCCGCCGGCGTCGGCGAGAGCGGCGCGCGAAAGGTACTCGGGAACTCGTCCCTTTCCCCCCCGTCGGTGCCTCTCTCCGCCTCTGCCTGGCGAGAGCAGCCTCGAGCTGCTGGACGGCGAAGGTTTGTGATGTCAGGTCCGGTGAGTTCGCGGCACTGACGATGGTGTCCGGCAACCGGCCGTAGAGGTCGGCTGCTTCTACAGGATGCACTGCACAGTCCCACAGGATGTGGGCCAAAGTTGCGCGTTCACGCTCACATACACTGCACACATCACTGACATAGACGTCCGGGCACACGTGGCGTGCGAGTGAGTCCCAGGTGGGGTAGTCAAGTGGCCATTTTGAAACGTCGATGGCGATACGGCGCCGCAGTTTAGAGTCGTACTCGATTGTAACGCGCATGTGATTTTGGGACTTATTTTTCCGGAAAAAACGTGAACGTTAGATTCGAATAAATACGGTAGGTAGTGCGTGCTGTTTGGAACCTCGTTCACTCACTCCTCGTAAGAAATCAAGTGCGTGCCAATGTGTGCTAAAGCACTGCTTGGGTCCGTCGGCTTGCAGTTTACTTTTTGACTTTCACTCCTAAACACGGGACCCCGGTTGTGTCGGTGGCTAGCAAGAGTACATCAAACGAGAATTGAATGGCGAAGGACCATCCCTTCCTGAGTAGTGAAAATTTGTGTGTACTATATCTGCTGCGAGCTTTTTCTCTGAGTGTGATGTGCAACCTGCATTTTCTTTTTTCTATCAGATCACCACTCACCAGGAGCTGAGGCAGACCAGCATGCTGAGTGTGCTGGCTAACATGATCCCCTACTCAGACTTCAACCAGAGTCCCCGAAACATGTACCAGTGTCAGGTCGGTTATCTGCTTTCCTGTACCTCCTGCACTCTGTGAGTCTCCTTTTTTGGAGCATAAGTAATTTAATGGGACAGACAACCAATTTTTTGTCGAACATATTCCATCCTAAATGAAAAGGCACCACTTAGAACACCTTAACCCAAAAGGGCTTTGCTGATAGAGCCCTAGAACTTCTGAAATCAGACTTTTTAGATCTACCAGCCATACGTGGCCCGCCAAAACGAATGCTGGCAACCATGACAGTGAGCCGTGTGGAAACGTACGTCTAACTGCACGTGAGAGGAAAAGAGGTATGTATTTAGAAACTTGTTCCCAACTAAAGCAACAATAATGGGCAACCTTTTTTTTATTCCTGTATGCGGCTGTTAAATCGCGTGTTGAAACTGGCAAAGTTGTTTGGACACGTATGGTAGTGTCACATGTTAGACACTACAAGGCGCCACCTTTCAGACTTCGCAAATTTTAGCGCGAAATTAAAATTATTTCTAGTACTTGTACTCAGAAATTCATTGCGGTTACCCCAGTATATACATGCTGGCTTTTATATAAGCTAGAGAACATGTACTTGTAACCACCCTCTGGGAGTGGCCCCATTGGTGCATTTTCCCGAGGACAGTAGAAGAAGCCTTAGCAGCTAAGCAAATGACATTCAAGCTTTGCTATGTAACTGTTGAGGATTAACTAGCGGGTGTGTTATTGTGTGGCTTATGAGTAACACAGTCATGCGGAAGGACAAGAAGACACAAATAAGTACAAACATCACCTGCCTTACTCTCGGCTGGCACGTTGTATGTATTGTGTGTTGGTACAAATGCAGTTTCTCAATACACTACACTTGACTGCATTTTTTCTTCTTCTAATTTAAGCTAAGCCTAATGCTGGCATGCCATGGCCCTTGCTTAAAGGGCAGACAGTATGTTCGCCTAGAAGGAAGTCGTGCTGCCAAGATATCACTCGATAATGCCTCAGAGTGATAACTGACATCCACAGTGT